>OY998266.1:49504935-50104935 GCA_963922045.1 Persicaria maculosa | reverse complement strand
ACTCGGATTGAGTAACCTAGGTTCTGATGCCACTTCTATAATGACCCAAAAAGTAAGGATCTTCTTTCCACTATTTGCCCATCCCTTAGGCCTAGGAAAGAGAACCTAGTTATTCGAGTTACGTTTAAGAAGTCAACCCGAGTACGAGTCACAAAGTTTCGCAGTAAAAAGAAGCAATGTCTTGAAATAGGGATTTCGAACCCTTAAAAATCGCGGGTCCATTGGGGACCAAGTACCTGCCTTAGTCTAATCATGAAATCGAGTTGAAACAGAAGTAAAGTTTAAACTGAATTACAATCCAAAAGGGTGTCACGGCAGAGCCGGGTCAAAACGACGCAAAAGAGTTCAAAAGAGAAAAAGTTTAGTGGTCTCTCGAGCTCTCAATCTAACGCCAAAAGTCCGGACCCGCCAAGCATCCATATAAGCAATGATAGCGGTTACTTGAATCTTAAAAAAAAGGGATCTGGGTCAATCATCAGGCCACTCATGCGCGTGTATAAAGACAATCTGAGAGACATATAATAAGCATCCTATTCCTAAGATGAAATGTGGAATGTAAAACGAAAATTAAACAGATAAGCATGCGGATAAGTAAATGCGGAAATAAATAAAGAAGTGCGATAGTTACAAGAAATGCCAAATAGCATGTCCCTCTAGGCTGCTAAGAAATCCTATAGAAACTCACTTTGAATGGAGCTACCTCACCCACGGTGCAGGCAATCCCTACGCAAGGAGCCTACTAACTATGAAGGGAAGGCAAATAACGACACCCGTATAAGGCCTAAGGCTCTAAGAGTCCTATGACAACTTATTTCCAAAAAGCCTATCGCTGATAAAGTGCAAAAAAATTTCTATAATAAGCACCAACTAGGATAAAAAGAATAAAGAAAAAAGTCCCAACCGATAAACACCTATAACGGTCGTTTTTCCAACAAAGATAGATAGCAAGTCATATGGTTTTCGTTTTAGATTCTAAGCTTGATTCTAAGTCATATGGTGCATGAATACTAGCCTACTATATAACACCAGTGCATAGAGTGCCCATCATGAGTAAGTTCAAGGAACTTACCTAGAGAAGCGCATAATCCAAACAATAATCAGCAATAACAAGCAATCCAATCAGGTCATAGATCACCTAATCATTATTAATGAACATGTATAAGTATAAGTCTAACTTTCACAAGGCAGATCAATAACACACAAAAGATACACATAAATCATATACGTTAGCCATCTCGTTTCAACAATTTGGGCGTATTCTCATTATCACATCTTAACTTAACTCAATATCTTATATCATCACAATTCCATTTTCATTTCCATACATCATCTCAAAGTCTCAACATATCAACTCATGCATTAAATTCATTTTTACTTGTAATTCAAATCATATATAATAATTTCCTTAACCATTGGAGTATCATTAAATAATCAATCAATCAATTAAATCATTAAATAATCAAATAATAAATATTTAGATAAATCAGTGAATAAATAATTATTACTATTATTATTGTTATTATTATTATTATTTGAATAATTTAAACCAAAACCGAACCAAACCCTTTAATTCAAACCGATCCCTTTATTTTAAAATCGAACTGGACACCCCAATTAAACCCATTACCCATTTTCAAAATATAAAAAAAAACATCCCAAATCCATTCCTGTTTTCCGCCAATTAAAACAGGCCCAAGCCATACAAAATTTCTGGCCCAGAAGCCCAGCCTAAACGCTATAAACCCTTCTATCAAATTTAAACCCAAAATAAATAAATAAAAATAAATAAATAAATAAAAATAAAAGAAAATGGCAGTGGACCCCACCTGGTTAAACAAAATAAATAAATAAATAAAACAATGGAGATGGACCCACGGTCATCCCCTTCCTCCAGCTCCCGCGCCTGCGATGTGTGTCGATCGACGCCGCTCGCCTAGCTCGTCCAGCTCGCCCGGACTCGCCCAGCTAGCCCGAACTCGCCCCCTCATCCTTGCTCACCCTCCCTAGCTCCTCACACCCGCTCTCGTGCTCATAGCCCTCGCCCGCGGCCCTCACTCACCCCTACGAAGCCCTGCAGGACTTCACCACTCTCGAGCTTGCCGAAGCTCTTGAGCTCACCCATGGCTTCCCACACTCAGCTCTTGTTACCCACTACTCGCTCGTAAGCCCGACCCATGGAACGGAATCAAAACAAAGATGAAATGAGGAGGCGGAGGGAAGCTCACTCAGGTGCTCATGGAGTCGAAGCTCTCGACTGGAGTTCTGGGCGTCGTTGGAGGCTCTCGATGGCTTCTCAGACCTGTGTCGGATGTGGGTGAGTATGATGGTGGAGTTCGAGGGTGTTTTCGACTGAAAACGAATGAGAAGGGCTTACCGGAAGATTGTTTGCACTCGAACAGGGGAAACGGAGCTTCGGTGGTGGCGCTGGGAGCTCCGAGGCTGCTTTGGCTCGATGGACTTTGCTAGGAGGAGGGTGGAGGCTCGAGCTTCGGGTGACGGAGGTGCTCGGTGGTCATGGGCTTTGAAAACCAAGAGTTCCATATGTTGGAACGTGGTGTTGTGGGAGATGTTTGATGGCGCCGGTGGTGATCAAATGAGATTTGAAGGAGATTGAGGAGCGTAAGGAGAGGATGTGATGGAGCCTTTGATGATGATTGAAAAGAATGGAGAAGGAAGGATGAAGTAAGAGATGAATGAAGGAGGGAAGGGTATTGAAGATTAAAATAAAATAGAGGGGATGAGTTTTCAGAATAGGGGGTAGGGGTGTAGAGGCTAGGAATATAGGGGGGTTAGGGTGGTTGTAGGGGTTAGTGTGTAGGGTGGCTCCGATGTGAAAGGTATTAATTGGGGGGAGAAAGTCAAATTAAGTACCCGGAACTAAATTTCGAAATCCGCTTTCCGACCTTAACTCAACGTGATCAAGATAAATTTAAAATAAATATTCGAATCCGAATTAAATAACGAAACCCGAAAATATTTTCAAGTCTCAAAATAATAAGCGGGAATAAATTCATTTTTAAATTGAACAACAATTCATGCCAGAATTTGTCTTGAAGGAATAAAAACAAATCGCCTGCTTGAGGACGAATTTTTTTTTAAAATTTTCGGAGTCTTCGAAATTAAATTAAATTTTAATCGAAATAAAATTTATAATTATAAAAATAGTATTCAAAAGACTTGGTCTTTACATACATTTTATCTTTTTGTTAGAGTAAGATATTTTTAAGGTTTTATTATTTTCATTACTTTCATAATAATTTAGGGAATTTCAATATTTTATCTTTTTAGCCATCGTTGACACACAAGTTATAACTAGAGTTTTTCTTCTATTTAAGCAATTGTAGGCCTGAGTCATAACTATCTCTTTCATATTATTAATCAAATATTGGTTTAGAGAATTTTCTCTTTATCTCCTTGGTGGATTGAAAGCCCCATCCTAGTGGATTCCAAACATATTTCCTAGGGTTTCATCGCTTGTGAACCCTTTTATCATCAAACCGTCGTGCTTGCGTGCTTTCCACGACTTTTTATTGCCTCACGAGTGGATAGGTTTATAAATTATTTTAATTATGGCTCCGTTCTACTAATTAAAACGCTTCTTTCGTTCTCACCGGAACTTTTGTGTGTGTGTGTGTATACACACACAATACAATACTATATGTGCTTTTATTTAAATGATTAATTGCAATTAAATTTTATAAAGTAATTATGTACTAGAAATAACTATCAATATTTATAATAAATATTATTAGAATCATAAATTCATTCTAACCGTTTAATTATAAGTTATGTTAAATATAATAATTTGGGTCATAAATCATAATTATTTTGAATAAAATAATATCACACTGAATATTGAATTAATTTAAATAAGACGCCTTTAAAATAAAATAATGAATTCACATCAACCTTTATATTTATAAAATTATTTATTTTAAAATAATACAGATAATAATACTTTATTTTAGTTAAAATAATATTGTCAACTGAATTTTATGTTATAATTACTAAAAATCGAATAATAAGATATATATTTCATAAAGAATTTTACAAATTCTTTTATATGAAAATTTCAACTTTATTTTTAATTACAAGGGCATTTCACAAACAACAATTCGTGGCCACCATATGTAAAATTTTGGCACAACCTTCATCGGACCTGATACGTGTCAAGTTACCACGACCTTCATCTATTGTGGATTATCCAACACTTTTTTGCTGAACCACATAAATTCGTGTGTTCTTATTGTTTGCATTCTCTATTCTTTCTAGTTATATCTCGCTTAAAGTAGGTTTCGGAGACCGAGTTGTACGCACAATTTTCCCGACTAGATCGAGGAGATGTTTCCTAATGACCCAGGACAAGTCATCGACGACAAACAAGACTCAAACACCAACAAGCAACACACAAAGGAATAAAAGGATAAACTCAAACACTCTAGAATATAAATTACAAGGAAAACCGCACAATGGAGCTGATCTAGCCCCATACATACATTACAAATGCAAGCCCGTATGTTTGTATATTAGCAACTCCAATCTATGCACGAGATCATTTATATGTACATGCTTCCTATTTCTGTTTTATTTCTTTTCATTGCCAAGGAAAGGGGAAAACAAAAACATCAATATATACATGTAAACTTTTGATTTCTGTCATTGTGCTTTCTTCCAACGAAGGCAAATAGAAGTGGTCAAGATTTGTTGTAGCGAGTTGGAGAGGGCTGAGAATGACTGCTTAAAGGCGTCGAAAGAGACATCTCCTCATCTAACACGGTTACCTTGTGATGCATAACGGTTTTGTCAATCTCAAGCTGTAGAATGTATTGTTCTTGGAGGTCTTCGAGTGTCTTTAGCTCGCTAACTGTCTTTGAAATGCCATCGAGATCTTTATCGCCAACAAAGTCCTGGAGCTTGCTCATCAGGTGCCTCCTCTGGTTTCAAGACCAATTTGATGAAGAAGAAGAAATGGATTAAACCCAATCAAACGTGGAACCAAGGTAGGCAAATTTCACTACTGACAATTCCTTGACCACAAGAATATTTATGGACGACAAAAACTAAAAAGTAACCAATTAGAAAGTGTAATTGTAAATGTCTTAACCATTCATAATTAGTTCAATGGTAATCTAAAACCACAAATAATTTTGAAATGATGTTTCTTTCTTTTTTAAATATCTAAAGTTATAAACCAACACGCAGTATGAAACAAATGGAGTATTGTGTACAAAACTGAAGCTCATGTTATGTTATCACAACAAGTACTTGTAAAGATATAGAAATCGAAACAGAAACGGCATAAACCAATGAGCCACATGGAGACTATGAATTTCCTAGGTGCAACGCATCAGTAACGACTAGATAGAAAACCTATCAATTTAGCAGCCATGTATGTTAGGTTAAGCCAATTAATTTCGAGTTGTTGATTCTAACCTTGAAAGGATTAATCTAAGCCAAGTTCAATTTGATCACATTATTAGAATATAGTCATACAAGTTCTGGCATACTGTACTTGAGAACTAATGTGGGGCCCTTCTCAAAGGATGAATCAGAATCCCGACTGCTTTTTTTTCAAGTTCTGGGACTTTGCGCGTTATGAAGACATGGATTTCTCCCTTGGTCACTCCGTGAAGAGGTATCCATTTGTCGTACGTCTGTTTAGAGGTAGCCTTTCATATTTGATGTACACATTTGTACCGTTGTTTATTGCATCTTTTGACTTCATATTTCATTCGATTTCCAAAGAAAAGGTTCAAAAGAATATAAACTTGTGTAAGAATGGGCTAAAATGCAAGAAATAGAGTCTGCACAAGTTTTGAGCTAACCATGCAGGAATTCGAGCGAAATCGGAGTCAAAACGGAGAAGCCAAGTGAAGCTGAGCAGAGGTAGATATCGACCTTAGACCCAGATATCGACCCCCAGTGTCGATATCGACCCCCATATCGACCTCAACATAGAAATCGACCAGAGCTGAACAAGTCGAGCAGGAACAGAGACCTCGATATCGACCTCTGGTGTCGATATCGACCCCTTATCTCGACAGAAGATAGACTCGATTTCGAATGTGGATGGGAACTATATCTTCAAGGAGGCACGGATTTATCTCATACTTTCAAGATAGATGGCAGCTGAAGAGTTTTATTTATCTTTTACCATAAAAGACCTATCCTAATTATTCGGATAGAGTTGTTAGTTTAGATAGGAGTTACAATCCTCGGATAGCAAGGATTAGTAGCCTATAAATAAAGCCCTAGGGGCTGATTTGCTAGATCATCCAAGAATCGAATCACCCAAGACAAAGACAATAGAGTTAGAGTTAGAGAGAAGTTTTAGGGTTTGACGTTTGCGAAAGTTGACGTTAAGTTGTAAAGCTTCGAAGTTTATTTTAATGCAAGTTTCTTCCTTTCAAACAATGATGAGTTCCATGATGAGAAGCGAGTAGTTCCCCAAAGCTCTTAGGGTCGGGGTGAGCCTGACGTTAGCCATGCGCGCTTGAGGTAAGTATTTGATGTTGATATCGTTGTGTCTATCTCTCCTCCTACAATTCTATGTTTAGTCCTAATCGAAAGAAAAGGGATTCATGCTAACAACTTGAGTTATAAACATAAAATTGGTAGAGACAATTAGGTTTATTTGAAAGAGTAATCCTAAGAGTTGGTGTACGGCGAAAGCTTGTCCCTCGGGAGAAGTAGCGCAATTGTCCGTCTTATTTATCTCATCGCATGCATTGGTTAACGTTGTGGTAAACCCTAATCCTAGGAGTTGTTTTTACATATTTATACACACCAAAACCCACTGTTATTTATGTTCATTGCTTCTCTCTCCATCCTTAATTCTTCGGCCTTTTCTTTGCCGACGAACAACTAACACACTGCAGGGAGACATCGATATCGACCCCAGACGTCGATATCGACCACTGAGTTCGTCGACAGTTTTCTGAGTAGACGACGAACATCGCTGCGGAGATTTGCTGACATCGATATCGACACCAGACATCGATATCGACCCTTCTGTATCGATTGGCAGTCTTCTGAGCCAGTCGATTTCGTAGACTGACATCGATATCGACCCCCACCAGTCGATATCGACCACTTGTTTTTGTCTTTGCAGGTCTTCTGTTGCAGAGAATATCGACAGCCGAGGTCGACATCGAGGCCCAAGGTCGAAATCGAGGCTTCTGGTCAACACAGACGTGAGAATTCCAAAGCTACTAGGATCCCGCTGACACGCCTCCTCGTGGATCGATCCTGACTACCCTTCCACTACAACGGGAGGAAGTCTTGTAATTATTTACTTAGGCCAGGAGTCGGTTTACATTTATTTACATCTTTATATTTGTAATTACTTGACATATCAATCCTCCTGCAACAACAAATTGGCGCCGTTGCCGGGGAGGCAATCAATCGCGCCCTAGTAGTCTATCTCACGTCTTTTTCTAGTTTGGTCTTGCAGGTGTATGCGACGCGCTGATCGCCCACCTGAATTTGAAGGAGTAGACGACCCTGAGCGTTATTTCCATCTAAGGGCCCAAGCTCAAAGAATCATGGCGGAAAACGCGAACCAAGCAGAACTTATTGAACAACTAAGGAGGCAGGTTGAGGACCTAACGACTAGAGAGGCGGCACTTAAGGAGCGCGCGGATAGGGAGGAGGAAGGCCGGAGGCAAATAGAAGCCCAAATCAATGCCCTCCCTAGGAATGCCAAGCAATATATGCACCCCGCTCTCACAGTGCCTGAATCGGCAATTCTTATCCCTGCCTCTAATTTTGAAATAAAACCTAACTTCTTAACTGAGATTAGAAGGCACCAATATGAAGGAAAACCTAACGAATGCCCTATGGCACATATTTCTACCTTCTTAGACCTTTGTGATACTATTGCTGATGGACGAAGTCTTGAGTATGTCCAACTAAAAGCCTTTCGCTGGTCTCTTACAGGGAAAGCATTGCAGTGGTTGGAAAGCTTAGCCCCAAGATCGCTCCGCACCTGGAATGAAGTCAAGGACGCGTTCCTCAACAAGTTCTTCCCTCCTTCTAAGACGGCGTTGATCCGACAGAAAATCACGGCTTTCAAACAAAAGCCTGGTGAGGCTCTGGCGACTGTTTGGGAAAGGTTCAAGGACCTTCTACGATCATGCCCGACGCATGGCCAACCACCCTATGTAATTCAGGAGATCATATACAATGCTCTTGACGCTGCAACAAAGGAGAGGATCAACACCTACACCGCCTATGGCTACCTTGAACTCGCTCCACAAGAGGCTTGGGAGACCATAGAGAGGTTGGTGGAGTTCGACAATACATATGGGACTCCTGAGGTTTCCGACGCACCATCATCGTCGAGGCCTGCCCCATCTATGCCCTTATATAAACCCTCCAATGTAATCGATCTGGATGTAAAGGAGCAATTTCATAGGGATCAACTTCGAAAGCTCCAAAAGCAAGTGAGGTTCCTTTCAGCGAACCAAGATTGCATCGAATGCGGATCGCAGCGGCACACCACCATCGAGTGCCCACATGCCGAACAAGTACACCTAGCGGAGACTCACCAAGAGGCGCGCTACATGAGGGGCCCCAACAACCAATATTGGGGAGACCAAAGGTTCCATCAACCACAAAGGAACCAGGTCAACCCTAGGGACCCTCCGCCTTATAGAGCTCCTGGGCACCCGGAGAGAGACCAAAAGAAGGATGATCTTCAACTTGTGTTGGACGAGATAAGGCGGAACCAAGCTAAGAACGATCAATCCAACAATGATATCCACTCTCAACTCAATCACCTTACCACAAGGATTGGGGAGATGGATATTTGGAAGAAGAACGTAGAGACCCAACTGTGTCAATTGGCGGCACAAATCCCTAGGCCGTCCGGAACACTCCCTGGGCAACCCACCACAAATCCTAAGGGACAATCCGGGACGGGCCATGTCGCAGCCATACAATTAAGGAGTGGCACCAAAGTACACAAGCCACGGACGGAAACGAAGGAGAAAGCAGCAGACCCAGTCGACGTCGACAGACCAGTCGATGTCGACCCAGAGGTCGAAATCGACCCCCATGTCGACCCCCTGGTCGATGACGATGACACTGCAGAGCCATCAGAGCCACAACAGAGGTCGAAATCGACCATTCCAGTCGATATCGACCAGAGCCCAGTCGACATCGATGTCCAGCAGGCCCCTCCAACCTCCGTTTTGGCCCCTACTCCAAAGAAGACGTTGTCATTCCCTTCCAAAGCATTGGAGGATCCCACCAAAGGCAAGTTTAGGCGCTTCATAAAGATACTTCAAGGACTCAACATCACTATCCCTCTTACAGAAGCCCTAAGCGAGATGCCCGCCTATGTACGATTCCTCAAAGACATCCTCAGCAAGAAGAGATCCATGGCAGAGATCGCAGAGGAGTGCTCAAAGATGGACTTCCCTGAGAAGAAGAGTGATCCAGGGAAGTTTGCAATCACCGTGGGACTTGGCCAACATCGCTATAAAGCCCTATGTGACCTAGGGGCAAGTGTAAGTCTCATGCCTCTCTCTATTTGGCAAAAGGTGAACATTGGTGCCCTTGAACCTGTGGACATGAAACTTTATATGGCTGACAACTCATTCGTCAAACCCACAGGTATAGTTGATGACGTTCCGGTAAAGGTAGGTAAGTTCTTCGTACCTACTGATTTCATTGTATTGGAGATGCCTGAAGATCCTGTAGTGCCTATTATACTTGGTAGGCCTTTCTTAGCTACTGCTGATGCCAATATCAATGTACGTCGAGGGTTACTAACCTTTACTATAGGGAACGAAGTGATAGAATTCTCTTTTAACCCAACCATGAGCGAAACAAAGCACCTGGAGCAAGTAGTCCTCTCGCCGGCTAAGGAGAAGCTTAGAAAATTTCTGTTGGCGAGGACGGAAATAGCAAGCAGGGTCGACATCGACTGGAACCAGTCGATATCGACTAAAGACATCGAAATCGACCCACCTTGGTCGAAATCGAGTATGCCAGATCGCTGCCAGGAGCTTAAGTATGGGGTCACAGAGGTCGATATCGACCCCCACATGTCGACATCGACCACAGCACTCGACATCGACCCTCCTTGGTCGAAATCGACCACCCCTCAGCCCGAAGATTTCTGTTTCGGGCCCAAACAGGTAAGCCCAGGTATGACTCCTAACCCTCCTCCGTCCATTATTGATGAATCAATTAAACCTATTATTGATAATTCTACTAAAGAGAGGGTCAAAGCTCCATGGTTTGCCTATATTCCTAAAGTTAGGTCAAGAAAGAGAAGAAAAGCGCCCAAAGAAGAACCTAACATCAAAGAAGCCTTGATCACCGAACTTCGCCACTACCAAAAGGACCTAGATGATCCAGGAGAAGGCTCACGCTCGAAGGGTCCCTACATAAAAGGGTCATGAAGAATTGACGGAGAAGTCGGCCTAGCGACTCAAAAATCTAGAGCATGTACATAAAACATTTAAATTTCGTATGGATGGTTTTTAGGATTTAATTTTTGGTTGTTTGAAACTTTTAAAACTGAGATAATTCGTGCTTTATCTATATTACTAACAAAGACTTCAGGTTATCAAGCAAAAGGAACGACGAAGAGGAAAAGAAGTTTCTGCAGAGGCAGTCGAAATCGACCAGACCAGTCGAAATCGACCCCCCCAGGGTCAAGCCATCTCCTGGAATCGACATCGAGGACTCAGGAGCAAAAAGCAGAGGTCGATATCGACCCTAATACTCGATATCGACCCCAATCAGGCAGCCCTCGTCTTCATTTTCTTCCTCGACTTCGACAGATGCAGTCGACATCGACCACTGACCTAGATATCGACTTCTGGCATCGACCTCACTTGAAATCAACCTGAATCCGCAAGTTGCACTGTAAGTCTCTCTCTACCCTTGTTTTTCTTTTTTTTATACAGTGAGGACACTGTATATTTTAAGTATGGGGTGGGGGAAAGACATGTCTTATGGTCATAACTTGGTTTCTTCTTCGCATTGCATTCATGTTTAAATTTTTAGTTTTACTTTTATAAAATGTCAAAAATCCAAAAAAATAGAAAAATGTCAAAAATACAAAAAAATGCATGTTTATTTTTATGTTTGTTTTTTAATCCCTACTTTGATGTCCTATGATGAAAACTCAATAGCTGACTTGATCATGTAAACCCTATGGCATATTTGGATGGTTTAGCCTAAGTCTTTAAAATTTTTATGTAGATCGTGAACTTGTGATGAAATTGAGCACATATGATCCTAGGCTAAAAAGCAAATCCAACAAAAATTGTCCTTGTGAGAATTTTGACCTATAGGGAGAACATCAAAAATCCCTCCGCTTTCTTGAGTAAATTTACTCTTCCTATGCATCTCTAAATATTGTGATAGTTATTCAAAACCAATGCATATATATGTTTATGTTTACGAGAATTAAATGATGGAGGCATCTTTTAAGCCAATTTTATCCTCTCTTTACCTACCCTGCATTATCCCTGCTTGAAGCCAGAACATTAGCCTGAGCCTGAATTGCAAACTCCACAAAATTATCCCTAGCCGAATTGAGCCTGACCCCCATTTGGGAATTGAGACTTAGATTGGTTGGACTAATGCCTTGTGGAAAGAATAGAGCATAATGTCTAGTTGTAAGCAAGAAAATTATAGGATGGTACATATTTACATTTTGTCATATTTTGTAAAAGGATGTTTTGGCTCACCATATAAATGCACATAGTTTTAGTATTATGTTCGAAAAAAAAAAAATCCGAAAAAAAAAATATGTATATATATATAAAGTGCATGAGCCAAAATCCTTAAGTTTTATTCATACGAATGTTATATTTTTGAGAGGTGTATTAGAACTTGGAAGAGGGGTTGATAGAATGCATCTTTAGAGCATATTATGAGGAGTTATGGTTTGGGTAATGCAAGTGTTGAGATTTAGGAGTCTTGATTCCCGAATTTGAAAAGCACCACATAGCCAAATAATTCCATACCCTTTATTTCATACCAAGCCCCATTACAACCCCGCCGAATGGAGTCTTCTATGAAGTCTTCCATTGAGCGAAAGTCCTCCTGATGATTCTTATTGCATTTTCATAATTGGTTGCGAAGTGGATTTTTATAAATTGCAATGTTTATGAGATTGTATATGGAATTGAGTTGAGAGTGATCTTCATAGCCTAAACACATGAGAGTTGAGTGCAAACACATTATCCCTGTGAGGTTGGATTAAAATTGCATATGCCTATGGATCGCCAAAATATGTGCTATGACGTTAAATTCACTTGCTTTGCTTTGCTACCGCTTATGATGTTGCTTTTGACAAAGGCAAAGACTTGAAGGGTATGTTGTAGGTGTTGGTTATTGCTTGGTTATTGCTTGAGGACAAGCAAGTCTAAGTATGGGGTGTTTTGATGTACACATTTGTACCGTTGTTTATTGCATCTTTTGACTTCATATTTCATTCGATTTCCAAAGAAAAGGTTCAAAAGAATATAAACTTGTGTAAGAATGGGCTAAAATGCAAGAAATAGAGTCTGCACAAGTTTTGAGCTAACCATGCAGGAATTCGAGCGAAATCGGAGTCAAAACGGAGAAGCCAAGTGAAGCTGAGCAGAGGTAGATATCGACCTTAGACCCAGATATCGACCCCCAGTGTCGATATCGACCCCCATATCGACCTCAACATAGAAATCGACCAGAGCTGAACAAGTCGAGCAGGAACAGAGACCTCGATATCGACCTCTGGTGTCGATATCGACCCCTTATCTCGACAGAAGATAGACTCGATTTCGAATGTGGATGGGAACTATATCTTCAAGGAGGCACGGATTTATCTCATACTTTCAAGATAGATGGCAGCTGAAGAGTTTTATTTATCTTTTACCATAAAAGACCTATCCTAATTATTCGGATAGAGTTGTTAGTTTAGATAGGAGTTACAATCCTCGGATAGCAAGGATTAGTAGCCTATAAATAAAGCCCTAGGGGCTGATTTGTTAGATCATCCAAGAATCGAATCACCCAAGACAAAGACAATAGAGTTAGAGTTAGAGAGAAGTTTTAGGGTTTGACGTTTGCGAAAGTTGACGTTAAGTTGTAAAGCTTCGAAGTTTATTTTAATGCAAGTTTCTTCCTTTCAAACAATGATGAGTTCCATGATGAGAAGCGAGTAGTTCCCCAAAGCTCTTAGGGTCGGGGTGAGCCTGACGTTAGCCATGCGCGCTTGAGGTAAGTATTTGATGTTGATATCGTTGTGTCTATCTCTCCTCCTACAATTCTATGTTTAGTCCTAATCGAAAGAAAAGGGATTCATGCTAACAACTTGAGTTATAAACATAAAATTGGTAGAGACAATTAGGTTTATTTCAAAGAGTAATCCTAAGAGTTGGTGTACGGCGAAAGCTTGTCCTCGGGAGAAGTAGCGCAATTGTCCGTCTTATTTATCTCATCGCATGCATTGGTTAACGTTGTGGTAAACCCTAATCCTAGGAGTTGTTTTTACATATTTATACACACCAAAACCCACTGTTATTTATGTTCATTGCTTCTCTCTCCATCCTTAATTCTTCGGCCTTTTCTTTGCCGACGAACAACTAACACACTGCAGGGAGACATCGATATCGACCCCAGACGTCGATATCGACCACTGAGTTCGTCGACAGTTTTCTGAGTAGACGACGAACATCGCTGCGGAGATTTGCTGACATCGATATCGACACCAGACATCGATATCGACCCTTCTGTATCGACTGGCAGTCTTCTGAGCCAGTCGATTTCGTAGACTGACATCGATATCGACCCCCACCAGTCGATATCGACCACTTGTTTTTGTCTTTGCAGGTCTTCTGTTGCAGAGAATATCGACAGCCGAGGTCGACATCGAGGCCCAAGGTCGAAATCGAGGCTTCTGGTCGACACAGACGTGAGAATTCCAAAGCTACTAGGATCCCGCTGACACGCCTCCTCGTGGATCGATCCTAACTACCCTTCCACTACAACGGGAGGAAGTCTTGTAATTATTTGCTTAGGCCAGGAGTCGGTTTACATTTATTTACATATTTATATTTGTAATTACTTGACATATCAATCCTCCTGCAACAACAATATTCAATCTCACACTCACCAATGTCTGATGAGGCCAAAATGTCATTATCGTCTTTCACATACAACATCAGTTGTCTTCCATCATCCGGAAACTCTAAGGTTTGATTCCAATGAGGGTTAGTGTTCTATACATTACCTGTTAATGTTGAAGAAGCGGAGGAAGAACTTTATCGCAATACTAACTAGTCTATATGTAGCAATACTTCAAATTTCAAAAGGATACAAAATGAGAAATTGAAGAAAGTTGGTAAAAAAAAAATTCTAGTATTAGGAGAATCTAGCTAGATATTGATAGCTTTCTGATGTGCACATTAACTAGAACAAACATATCCTGAATTAAAGAGTTAACTAGAACCGTACCTTTGTTTTCTTTTTCAAGTTTCCATATTCGACTTTCACATACGGGTCGCTAGTTCCTCTCAGTTCAGCTCCAATGAGTTCTTTGGCCTCGATAAGGACCAGCTCGATCCAACCGATGTTTGTGCCTCGGGTAGAACCCTTGTTTTATTAATATAAGGCCAAGTTAGAAGAAAAGGAGAATCATGATTTGTCGAAAAATTGCAAAAACTTAATACATGATGTACCTTGGGTCCTTCGCTAGTATCGATTCGGACAGCTTCAATGAGAAGCCTAATGTCCCCTGAATTCACCTTCTCAAGGGGAACCCATTCATCCTTGATAGACCCATCAATTAAGCGTTCCAAGTTCACTCTTGTGCTTCCCATGTGTTCCTTACCAAAGAGATCTCCGCTATAGCACCTCAGTGTAATATATTCTCCACCTCCAAGCTCTTCAAATTCAAATTTCTTATTCCATACAGGGTTCACATTCTCTACCACTGTCCTTGTTTTGAGCATTGTCTGAAGAGAGACCATGGAACAAATATTCAAATTAAACACCTACCTTCGGAATCAGGTTCTTCAATTTCAATATATAGAGTTTGACTACACCGTCTAATTTTCAGGTTACTTATTCTCAACTAGAAAAGGAAAGCATATAATTTACCTTTCCATAATGAAGCTGTACATATGGATTAATCTTCCCATATTTATCTTTCCGACCAAGGTTTTTCGCTTCAGCAACGGTGACATAAACTCTTCTACCTGTTGGTGGTGGAGAGTTGGTAGAGCCACCCACACTTTGTTGAGCGCTAAGATGGGAGGTCTGCGAATCATCTGCAAATTGCCATTCTTGTAGCAAAAGCTTCACCATGATCTGAAATAGTATTATTTCAAAATTTGTTTCCAAAAATTTATTTTGTATAAAGAAACCAAATTTCTCAGTTATGGATCAAAATGGGATCACAAAACATCAAAACTTCAAAAAAAAAAAGAAGAAGAAGAAGACTCGGATGCCTCCCGTTTTTTCAATTCTATACCTCCAATGAATTTAGTCTTTCAAATGGGACACTCATTTCAACTTCTTGCCCACACGAAACTCCGTTTGCTATTTCACTGTTGTTAGGTCCAATAGCCCAAAATATTTTCGAGTCATCCTCACAGTACCTAAACTACTCAAAGTCCAGGAATAGTCTAAATCTTATTAGAAGTATAACGCAACACCGAGGACTAATACATAACCAAATTTCTTAATGAATTTCTTGGCAGATTTCGTTAAAAAGCAAACGTATGGAAGGGCTTTAAAGTGTACCTTAATTTCACAACTTGCTTGATAGTCGTATTTGACGCTTCCAGGAGTACATTCATAAAGATGGAACTTAAGGATACCCGAATTGTTGTGTAAAACCATATTGAATGTTGAATCCCATCTCGGGCTTGATCCTTGCTTCAAATTTGTTCTCCTAGTTAGCTGTTGAAGCTGTACCTCCACCAACATCTGAAGATCTGCACATAAATGCTCATCTGGACTACCATTTCCACGGTAACTTTGTTTTCTTCTACAAGGGCTTACTTTGCAGCTCGTATGAGAAATCTTGTTGGCTCCAACCACAGTGACAAGAATGACACCAGCAACTACTTTTTTCCTCTGTTTTTCAGTGGGTAATGGGAAACAACGGTGGCGAGGTTCATCTATTGTCTTTGTTAACGTTTTAGACAAAAGCTTCCCCTACTCAAAACAAACAAGATTCCATTGAGGAACAAATTTCCAAGCTATCAAAATTTGACCAAAATTACAAATCTTGGTAAATTATTGTTGAATATTTGTATAAAATCTAGTACAAAAATGGCAATACACATATTGACATGAATGCAACGCTAAAAGCTAAAAGAAAACTTTGATATCCATAAAAGTGTAACTCTGTTTATAACTATAAAATATCTGTAAAAACAATTAATTCATACACGCACCAGCCAAGGAGATAAGCTGGAGTTGAAAAGATCAGGGAGTGACTGGCTGCTTCCCTTTCCGAATGCATCCTCAATCCTGATGTCAGGGGCTGTAACAAAAAGAGTAGAAAATCGCATTCCGTTCAAGAATTGGCATAAGCTGGAGCTGAAAAGATCAAGTAACAAAAGATCAGACGACCAAACATACAAAACTATACAAGATCAGGAAGGATATATTTGGAATGGTAGTTTGTCTTCTTAACAATCCATAATTAATTAAACATATCGATTAATCAGTAGTAGTATAACAGATGCTCTAGGAGCAGCCTATAAAAAGACACATCCTTTAAGCATTTCAATGTCTACATCTCAAATAAAGAATTCTCCTCCTCTTACGAGATTCCTCCAACATTTAGGATGTGAATAGTGAGTGAAATAATGCACCCATATGGCAATAGACACACAAGGAATTTTCATTCACCAAAACTGGTTTTATACATATATGTCTAATAGACACACAAGGAACTATCTCGGCATGGCTACGAAGATGGTCCTCTAGGAACTATCTCGACAAGCTTGCATTTCATGTGTGGAGGGCAGACCCAAGATGGTCCTCCAATAACTATCTCAGCATGGTTGTGATGGTGGATCTGTTTCCATGTTCGTGTATAATTCGAATAAAAAGTTGAAACATTCCTTCAACACAATATGTCAAACCTGATCAAATATCCAGAGGCTGTGTGAGTATGTAGGCCAAGTGTTGTAAGCTCGCCCCATTGTATTCTTCACTTCAGCGATTTGTTCCTCCATCATTAGATCGATTGCTTTGATGACGTGAGTGAAGTCACCGATCGCAGGAGAGAGTCAGCGTTTCTTATTTAGTTGCTTTGTCGGGTTGAAACTAACAAAAGAGATGGAAGAGAGATGGGTGGTGATAAGAGAATAAAATATGAATTTTAATTAATAAAAGGGAAAACTTCTAAGGCAAAGGATCGTCACAACAACAAACACATGGGAAAATCAATTAATCACATAAAAGGTCATGCTTTTATCATCAAACAATTGAGTTTCATCAATCAACAAGTAAATCCATTCACTTTCGCATAAAAGACATACTTGTTTCTACCTTCTCTTAATTATGATCTTTTAACTTTCATTAGAAAACCCTAATTACTATCAAGTTAACAATTTCCTCTTTCAAGTTCAATTGCAACTATGAATTCCTTAAACTTTCATCAAAGGTTAAGCACATAGGTAGAAGGCAATAAAAACATCACATAATTATAGATTCATCCATCACACACGTGCCTATTGTTGGGTACACCCCAACCCTAGAAGGAAGATAACTACTCAAACATGACAATGGAAAACGTGAATTTAAGAGAAGAAAACATAAACCAAACTTGCAATAATATAAAACCTGGAAATAAGCGTTCAATCGCAACAACAAACACCCAAGCTTTCGCCCAAACGCCAAACAAAAACCCTAAAACTCGTCCTACAGCTGCTGCGCGCAGCCCTGCACTGTCTGTCTTCCTCCCCTCAAATCAGCCCCTAATAGCCTTTATTTAAAAGATAAAAATTAAGACTTAATCCCCAAGGAAAAAAGATTTTATCTTAGGAAAATAATAAAATCTGTCTAAGGAAGGATAACATATCCCAAGTCTATCTAACTAAAAGATCCTAAAAGAAATTCAGATGAAAATCCTAATTAAAAAGCCCATTAAGTAATAAAATCAGCCCGCAAAAACTTCTCCTGTTCGCAGATACCTCGGCGCCGAGGTCTGAGGTGTCGGCGCCGAGGGTCTGTTTGAATGCAGTAACTTCTGTTTTTCTCCAGCTTTTCGACTCTGACTTGAAATGCACTTTTCTGAGTCCTCGTTTATCCGATTGACGCATATGAATATGCGTTAGAAAGCTCTTTTCAAGGACTACAACTCTCATGAAGGCTCCAGAACTTCAATCGAAGTGATGGATGGCGAAAATAAGGCTTTTCTCCAGCTGCACCACTTTTTGCTTTTGCTTGGCATCTCCATTGCCTTCATGATTTTTCATTAAGCTCTAAAGTGCATCCAAACTCCTTCAAATCAGCTTCAAAACCTACAAAAAACACCACCAAAGCTTGTGTAGACTCCATATCTTGAATAATACGAAAACTAACACAAACGACACACTTTTCCAATACAAAAGCAAATAAAATGACTTAAATGAGATGAAAATATGATGCAAAATATGACTAAAAATGCGGACATCAAAACACCCCATACTTAGACTTGCTTGTCCTCAAGCAATAACCAAACTATGACCAAAACCCTTAACATGCCTTCAAGTCTTCGCCTTAGTCAAAAGCAACATCAATTTAGCATAGTGCAAATAAGAACAAGCATTGAACCATCAACACATATATTTAGATTACCTTAGGCAAAGCAACTAGAATCCAACCACTCAAGCGGGATAATGTGTTTTCACTTCCTTTCAAATGTGTTTAGGCTTGTAGTACATCTCTCAACTCAATCCTTTATAACATTAAGCTACATAGAAATTGCAATTAATATCACCAATCGATTCACCGAGATGTCAAAGAAGGATTCATTCGGCCGGGTTGTAACTTGGCTTGGTAAGAACGTAAAGGTAGGAATCATTTAGGCTATGTGGTGCTAGAAATCCGGGAACCAAAGACTCCTAAATTTCTAACTCAACTCATCCAAACAATTCCATCATATAATAGCACTTCCAAACTCATCTAATATAGCACAACCCTTAAAAAATCCCCAAAATATCCAACACATTTCACATAAGGATAAATTTGGCTCATCCATTATAAACACATCCGAACTCATCTAAGATGGCACACCTCTTCAATAACCCCAAAATATCCAATATATCTCACATAAAATAAATAAAGATAAATTTGGCTCATGCACAACTTCTCATTTATTCCTTTTTCTCTTTTTTTTTCGGTTTTTTTTCTTTTTCTTTTTTTTTCTTTTTTTTTTCTTTTTTTTTTCGAACTCTCTTTTCTTTTTCATAATCTCATGTGCATTTATTTATATATAAGAGCCAAAAATACCTTTTACAATAGATCAAATGGCGAGAAAATAAAATACCCACCCAAAAATGTGTCCCACACTTAAACCAAATCATAGGTCTCTACTCGTCAAACATCAATCTCTACCAATCACTAAGTCCTAATTCCCGGATAAGGAGGTAAGGCTAATCATTAGCTAGGATAGATTTTGTGGAGTTACAAGAATAGGCTATAAGGCTCAAAGTGGTTACAAGCAAAGGAAACATATATAAGGTAGGTAAAAGAGGATATAAAGTGGCTAATAAAGAGTGCCTCTATCATTTGATCAAATTATGCAATGACTAGCTATCTCATATTGGTTTCAAGACTTAGATATACATCGCAATATCAAGAGGTAATGTATAAGGAGAGTAATACACACATCAAAAAGGAGGAAAAATATAAAGATCAATTCCTCATAGGCCAAGTAACTCACTAGGACATGTTGGATTCCAATCGCCTAAATCCTAAAGTCATATATGCTCAATTTCATTTGCAAGTCAAATTTCACATAAAAAAAAAAACATTTTGTGCGACTTATGCTAAACCATCCGAACTATGCCTTAGGATATTACATGATCAAGTTAGTCATTATTAGATTTCATCATAGGACATCTAAGTTAGGGTATAAACTCACTAAGACAAAACAAAAATAAACATGCATTTTTCTTTTTCGACATTATTTTTATTTTTTTTATTTTTGTATTTTTTTTTGTGACACTAAAAGCAAGACTAGAGTAACTAAAATATGAGAAAAGACTCAAATGCATAAAAACTTAAACATGAATGCATAACATAATCCAAATAAAGTAAAATGCAACACATAAACATAAACATAATCCAAAACACATCAAACAAGTTTCTGAATCCCTCACCTCATACTTAAAAATAGACAGTGTCCCCACTGTCAAAAGAAAATCAAAGTAAAAGGGAAAGATTCCGAAACTCACAAAATCAAGATTCAGAAGCTGCTGAAGATCAATAAGCTCTCTATGGAAAGGGGGGCGACGGGTCAAACCAATATATGCCCAGGCCACACCTAATAACCACGTAAACCAAGCAAAATAACAAGAATAATATGCACTAAATAAATCATATAAGCATAGAAAGCAAGTGCAATAATATAAATTCAAGGGCATTCTTAAAAATAGCAATAAGCTCAAATGCACCCAAACTCACCACCATATAAAATATAATACATCACCTATAAAAATATTCTCAATATAAACCATATAAGTAATGTAAATCAATATGAACAAGTCAACCACCATAACCCCATACCTAAGTTCAAAACAAGTAAGATAAATATGAAATATATACAACTTGTTTGCACATGTCAAATCTTGCAAGAATATAATTTTCATGCTAAAATAGAAGAAACTAATCAACTTAAAGCATAAAAATCAATTCACAAATCAAAGCCTCGAACGGATCGCAATGAAATCTTAAAATATAATTAGCTTGCAATCCATAAACAATTTGACAATGCTATGAACATGAAAATTGCTCCAAATCAACCCAACAACACTACCATATCATCAATTTTGACCAATTTGGCTTTTGGCAAAAAGCCCCAAATTCCGCTCCTAATTAAAATCCTAGGTTTTCAATCTCAACCTAAATCATCAAATCAATCAAAATAATTGAAATAACCAGTTTAGGGTTAGAAATCATACCAAAATCGAGTAGAAAGAGGAAGAAAATCGGAGGTTTCGAAGAGTAACGAACCAAAAGGACCAAAATAGTGAAACGGGACAAGTGGGTACGGTGGTGGCTCGGTGTGGGGGCTAGGGGCTCGGAACCAGGGTGAGGTTGGGCTCAGGGGGTGCGGCAAGGAGGGGGGGTCGAGCTGTGGTGGTGGCTTGGCCGGAGGTGGCTCGGGGAGAGGATGGGAGGCGCGGAGAGAAGAGGTGCTGGGCTGCGGGCTTCGGAACCGAGGTGGAGGGTGAATAACGGGGGCTGGTCTGGGCTGCTGGGGGCTCGGAACCGAGGTGCAGCTGCAGTGGCTTGGCCGGAGGTGGTTCGGACTAGTGGTGGGTGGCGCCGAGAGAGGGAGGGGCTGGGCTGGGGTATCGAAACCGAGGGCAGTCGCTTTGAAACGAGGGCTGGGAGTAGACAGTAAAGAGAAAGAAAGAGGGAAGAAAACAAAAAAGGAAAGAAAAAGAAAAAAAAGAAAAAGGAAGAAAAGAAAAAGGAAAGAAAAAGGTACAAAATTTTTTTTTTGATTTTCTGGTTTTTTTTTTGGTAGGGGGTCGGTACCGAGGCAAGGGGCCTCGGTACGGGGTCGGTATTCCTACTGGAATTTCTTTATTTTCCGAGATTTACTTACCTGTCCGTCATAGGGGTCGGTACCGACCCTAGGTGCCTCAGTACGACCTCGGTACATCTACTAGAATTTCTCGGTTCTCCGAGATTCACTTACCTGTCCGTCAGGGGGGTCGGTACCGAGGTAGGGAGCCTTGGTACAACCTCGGTATAGGTGTTTTTGAGCTTCTTTTTCCGTTTTTTCGCCCGTTTTCGCAGTGGTTTCCTCCTAAGACGTGCATGGTTAGTGCAATATGCTCCACCCCAACTATCCTACCTATCCTAAAATTTAAAAGCTAAAAATAAAACTTAGAAAGAAAAGGAAATAAAGCGGGTTGCCTCCCGTAAGCGCTAGGTTTAAATTCTCTAGCTTGACCTACTTCCCTTTTTTTTCTTCAATCCGGGTCAGGAGGAGGTGGTGGATCCAGTGGCTCCGCTGGTGGAGACGGTGGGAGAACACCCTCCGGTGGTACATCGGGATAGATTGTCAAGTGATATGGCTCTTGCTCCTTGTACCTTTTTATGCCTCTCCTCCTTTCCTTATGGATGAGCTTGAACCTTCCCGAGTGGACACTCCAACATTCCACCCATTCATCTCTCTTGGCTCTAGCTAGCAATTGTCTTGGAAAGCACTTAGCAAACGTGTGTTCCTCATTTGCGCCTCTCTTCCTCTTCATTGAATTGACTTTTTGAGCTTCCTCACCATCATACACAAATAGATGTATTTCATTGTTGAGTTCGGTGTACAATGGTGGAGGGGGAAGAGATTCCTCCACTTCATCCTCTATTGCCTCATCTTCATTGTGCCACTTCGCAAGAACCCCATACTTAAACGCGACAGTCGATTGCCCGAGATCGTTGGGAATCTCCTTCACCTCGAATGGCAAAGGTGGCGGTGGCTCGGTAGGAATGCTAAAGATCGCTTGTTCATCATGAGAAAAGAGGTTAGGGATCATACCTGAGCTTACCTGTGGCTCGGTAGGATCTTGGAAATTCTCTTCTTGGGCTTCCTCTTTCTCTTCGAGCACTTCTTCCTCTTGTTGGGGTTCCTCACATGGCTTCTCATGTAGCTCTGTAGGATCATGGAAACTCTCTTCTTCCTCATTAGGACACGCAATTGCGTCGTCAGGGGCCTGAGTAGAGTTAGCACAAGTGTATGTTGACTTGGTTGGGATAGGAACCAACTCCTCCTCAAGCTCTTCTCCACCTACAAGCTCGCAAAATATAATGTTATCATATGAACCAACCTCATACCGATAGGATGTCTCTATTGGTTGTGGGTCAGCGTCTTGTGATGGTGATTCTGACAAAGCCTACAGCCTATTCCATTCGCCCAGTTGTTCACGCATGATTGTGTTGTACTCCCTCAGTCGTCGTACTTCAGCGGCTTCAGCTTCTATCTGGCGTCATAATTCCGCCATCTCAGCCCTCATTTGCTTGTTGGTTTCATCATCTATGGTTTGCCTACACTCTTTAGCGTCGACCTCGAGTGATGGTTTATACATGTTTCCCCAAGATGGCTGACAAGGCCAATAAGGGTCCCTGTAATGGTATTGAGCATAATGCCCCTCCTCTGGTTGATAGGACCCATATGGCTCTTGGTCTTTGGTGGAATCCTCGGAGGATTTCTTTGCTTTCCAACTATAAAAATCAATGAAATCTTCATCCTCATCATCAACCTCGGCTAGATAGCTCGCATACTCCTTTTTCCTTGCTTGTCGTCTTTCTTGTTCAGCCCTTGTTTCAAAATAATCATATGTGTACTGCATCTTGTACCTAATCTTGAAAACTCAAACAAGCGCACAAATCAAATAGCAAGGGCTCGACACCAAGTCGGTACCGAGGAGGCGAGTGGTGGGAGGTGTGGTATTCTAAAAAATAAAAAATAAACACTAAAATAAAGAAAATAAAAGAAAATAAAATGATATTTACAAAATAAAGGAGGTGGGCTATTCCCAAACCCTAAAAACAACTAAACAAGGCACGATTGAAATCTCCCCGGCAACGGCGCCAATTTGATGAGAGGGTTTCTCGACCAAATGAATTTATAGTCAAGACCCCGCTATAGCATAGGGAGTCAGGATCGTCCATAGGAGAGAGTCAGCGTTTCTTATTTAGTTGCTTTGTCGGGTTGAAACTAACAAAAGAGATGGAAGAGAGATGGGTGGTGATAAGAGAATAAAATATGAATTTTAATTAATAAAAGGGAAAACTTCCAAGGCAAAGGATCGCCACAACAACAAACACATGGGAAAATCAATGAATCACATAAAAGGTCATTCTTTTATCATCAAACAATTGAGTTTCATCAATCAACAAGTAAATCCATTCACTTTCGCATAAAAGACCTACTTGTTTCTACCTTCTCTTAATTATGATCTTTTAACTTTCATTAGAAAACCCTAATTACTATCAAGTTAACAATTTCCTCTTTCAAGTTCAATTGCAACTATGAATTCCTTAAACTTTCATCAAAGGTTAAGCACATAAGTAGAAGACAATAAAAACATCACACAATTATAGATTCATCCATCACACACGTGCCTATTGTTGGGTACACCCCAACCCTAGAAGGAAGATAACTACTCAAACATGACAATGGAAAACATGAATTTAAGAGAAGAAAACATAAACCAAACTTGCAATAATATAAAACCTGGAAATAAGCGTTCAATCGCAACAACAAACGCCCAAGCTTTCGCACAAACGCCAAACAAAAACCCTAAAACTCGTCCTACAGCTGCAGCTGGCAGCCCTGCGCTGTCTGTCGTCCTCCCCTCAAATCAGCCCCTAATAGCCTTTATTTAAAAGATAAAAATTAAGACTTAATCCCCAAAGAAAAGAGATTTTATCTTAGGAAAATAATAAAATCTGTCTAAGGGAGGATAACATATCCCAAGTCTATCTAACTAAAAGATCCTAAAAGAAATTCAGATGAAAATCCTAATTAAAAATCCCATTAAGTAATAAAATCAGCCCGTAAAAACTTGTCCTGTTCGCAGATACCTCGGCGCCGAGGTCTGAGGTGTCGGCGCCGAGGGTCTGTTTGAATGCAGTAACTTCTGTTTTTCTCCAACTTTTCGACTCTGACTTCAAATGCACTTTTCCGAGTCCTCGTTTATCCGATTGATGCATATGAATATGCGTTAGAAAGCTCTTTTCAAGGACTACAACTCTCATGAGGGCTCCAGAACTTCAATCGAAGTGATGGATGGCGAAAATAAGGCTTTTCTCCAGCTGCACCACTTTTTGCTTTTGCTTGGCATCTCCATTGCCTTCATGATTTTTCATTAAGCTCTAAAGTGCATCTAAACTCCTTCAAATCAGCTTCAAAACCTACAAAAAACACCACCAAAGCTTGTGTAGACTCCATATCTTGAATAATACGAAAACAAACACAAACGACACACTTTCCCAATACAAAAGCAAATAAAATGACTTAAATGAGATGAAAATATGATGCAAAATATGACTAAAAATGCGGACATCACCTTTCGCCTTGAAAATTTAAAATAATTATCGGATGGCGGTATCCTTGTTGATTTTAAAAACTAATTGATCGAGAAAGCGAGATTCGGGGAAACTAATATTTGGGAACTAATTTCGGGATCGAAATTCGCGTATTCGGGATTTATTTCCGGGTATTTGTTTAACCAGATTTTCACGCAATCCTTACCTGCTCCCCGCCTATTTCAATCACCATCACCATCTTCTGCTCACCATCAGCTCCCACCATCACCATCGCACCACACCATGCCCTACCTCCTCCCTTCAATCGCCATCACCAGTCATCACCCTCCTCGTCCGTCAGATGCCACCAGCCACCGGCTTCGACAGTCGCTGCAAGCCACCGGAGCTCGCCGCCAGCAGAAACCGTGGTCGAAGCTTCCTTCCCCTGTTTCGCGTGTAACAACCACCAGCCACCACCTTTCTTCGACAACCACCGAGCTAGCAGCTGCCCAGCACCACCACGACATCGCCAGACCACCGCCAGCACCACCCCAGCGCCATCACCGCCCCCTGTTTCGAGCAAAACCAAGCACTACGACGTCACCCTATTTTCGCGCGCGAACCTAACTTTAGGTAAGCAATTCTCCTTTGTTTTTGATCGAAACCACCCTCGGACTACACCATCATGCTCACCAATATGCGGTGCAGGTCCGACAAGCCATCGCGAGCCTCCGACGACGCTCGAACCTCCGATCGAGAGCTCCGAAGTCGCGAAACATCCATCTCGGTGAGCTTCCACTTTCTTCCTCGTTTCGATTCGTTTTTGAGCCTATTCGATGCTTAGACTAGTCGGGAGTTTGTGTGAGCTGAGTGCGGGGCATCGGGTGAAGCTCGGAAGCTCCGACGAGAGCTCCGACGAGCTCGAATTGGCGCAGCGAGTGTCGACGTGTGGGAGTTTTAATTGAATCGGAAGGAGTATGATTTTGATGATGATGAATAGTAATGAGTTTGGTTCGGTTCGGTTCTGTTCGGTTTAGTTCGGTTGGGTTTAGATGGGTTTGGTTCGGTTCGGGTTAATCGGTTTATTTATTTAATTGGTTACGGTATTTAAAAATACTATAATATTATTCAAGGATTTAAATATAAAATATTATTTTGGGGATTTTATAAAGGGGTGGTTTATTAAATAATAAAGGGTAATTAAAATATCACATTATATCATTTGGGATTTAAAATATATTATTTGGATTTGAATAATTGAAAAAGGATTTTAGCAAGTATTTCCAAGGTCGGAATTCTTAGCTGTTTGAATCGGAATTCAAAACGGTTTTGGGACTAACCTGAAAATTATACTTATTCAATGACTAACTAGCATGATGATTGGATTGACTAATAGCATGTCTTGTGATGATTTATCATGTGAGGTTAAAATGCTAGATTATTATGATGAAGATATACAATTATATGCTAAGTAAGAGTATGAGGTGATAGCATGCAAATTGGCTAAGTATGATTTGGAATTGTCTTAAACTGATGAATTGGAGAATTATATGGAATATGGTATGAGTTGTGAGATGATGGATTACGAGATAAAGTTAAGATGATGAAAATAATGATGTGACGGTTATTGTATTAAGTGGTGTAGTTATGTGTGTGATACTTCCATGCTTTGTGTGCCTTAGAGATAGACTCATTCATGTGCTTATACTTATTAGGTGACCATCTGTGACGTGTCGGATTTCATATTGCCTGGTTGATTGCCTTTTGCTGTTCTGCTTACCAGGTAAGTCTCTTTGGAGCTTACTCAGATCGACAGAGAGACTCCCTGTCTTCTGTGCATGATATACTAGGTGCTTGCATTCATAATCAGCATGCCATGTAGTATCATGCTAGGTTGCACTGACTTTGAGCATTCTATTCTTTATGCGTGTGTAAACAGAACGGTCGTTATCTGTGAAGTTACTAGAGTCTTTGCTAGGGTCATAGGACAGCCCAGTCCCATCGGGTCTTGTCCTAAGTCAATCGAGTCATGAGTAACACCGTTATGAGCAACACATATATGAGCATGATGATGATTATGAGAATGATGAATGAATGATGAATATGAACGAATGGAATGCATTCGCGAACTGGCCAGTCTCCGCCCTATCGGGAAGGGGGGGTGGAGGTAGGAAGAGGGATATACCATTTGGTATTCTGTGTTAAGGCCTTATTATTATTATGCACTTGATCTTAGGGGCATGCTAGTGTGCTAATATTCCACCTTGCATCTAGAAGCATGATTATTAGGTATAGCGTATGCGTGTGCATTGGGCAGCGGAAAGAGCAGGTGGGCCTCATCTGATCCCGCTCACCATTAACGTTTTTAGGTATTATTATTGTGTTCGTTCTATTGGTGCTGCTTGACTATCGCGTGGGTCCTGTTGTCCGGCGGAGAGTGAGTGTCGGAGGTCTTGACTTCATCAGACTTTGACTATGCTTTTAGCTCATGCTTTTAGACTCCGTTTTGACCCGGCTCTGCCGTGGCACCTCTTTTGTATTATACCTTAATTCTGCTCTTGTATGACTATGAGATTTCCACGCTTAGACTTATGACAGGTACAAGGGACCTCCCCGGAAATTCCAACGATCCCTTCGAATTTTGGGTATGAAATCCCACTTGAAAACGTTAGAGTAGAATTTCAAACTTTCAACCTGTACTCGTGGCGCAAGATCCTAACGAAGGGTTTCATCCCTCGAAACGTAACCCGGGAATCATAATCCTGGGCCGTTACAAAGTTGGTATCAGAGCGAGGTTTTGCAATCCGAGTACAATAGGTTGAAGATGGCTTTGAAAATCGCCCAATGATTTCAAATGGTTTTGGAAAATGTTTAAAGGGCAAAATGAATTTAATTGGACTTAAAACCTAAATGAATAAAGGGGAAACAATCTCGTGGGTAGAGACCAAAGCGATAAACCTCCCTTATGGATGTAGAACTCGGGGAACGGTAGGCAAAATACTAGCTTTTATTTACAGATGGGCCTAGAAGACTCCAAGGAACACCACGGAGGTTGGAGTGTCGAGTTAGGAGGCCGTGAGGTTCTTGCCCCTCCGGTCAGCCGTCCCTCGAAGGACGGCATAGATCGTCTCTATGATTGTATGCATTATATCCAATTAAACCCAAGGGCGATCCTCCTCGAAGAGGATCATATTAATCTTGTTGAGTGCTATTGTGCATTGGATAGCGAACTAATCGGTATGCCTTAACTTGAATAATGTATTGAATGTGTAAACGGGATAGCGGGAGGAAACCTTGACCTTGTGTAATTGGAATACCTGTCTTGTCGGAATAGTTCTTCCATAATTCAACCCCCTTGATGATTCCGATTTCGTCACCCGTCCCACCAAAATATCTAGGCATGTTAGCAAGGGTCGAGAAGCGTCTGCTCTCCCTGTTTCGAGTCCTGTTTGGTGTACCACTATCTATGCTGCTATCGAGTCTTGTACCTGAGGTCGGTGTCCTCCACGGGAAATTTGCGTTGGTCAACTATGTCTTCTTGCCGCACGAGTCTAAGCTCGAGTTCTACCCTCGCCTCTCGAAAACAGTGTGAGTGCCCTTGTGTCCTACCCAGCGAGTCATACTAGTGCCCCACGGGGAAACGGGGTGATGAGTCGGCGAAAGGCCTTGGAGAATTATGTCGGTTATAGTCGTAGCCATTCTTGTGGTTGCATGACATAGTATACTGGTGTATTTCAGCATGACTTGCTTGATATCTTGCACGGTTGCTCTTATGAGATGTATGTGTCATATGTATGGAACTTCCATGATTATTGTCTTCCCGTGAATTAGGCCCATGATAGTGTGGTCAACCCTTGTTGTATGTTTAATATATGAGATGACTGTCCTAGCATGCTGAATTAGTCTAATTAGACCATGTTGACTGTTTACATGTTTAATGAGCAATTCTAGTATCATGTAAGACATATACCTCCCAGTTATAGGCCCTCGTATGATTGTGTGACGTCCTAGTCTTACTATGCGAATATGGATGTATGTGATGAGATAGTTGCTATACCAACCCTGCATGAACTGACCATACCCTTAGCATGATTTTTAGGGTACATCTTAGCATGCTTTCCGTAATATTATGACTTGCTTAATTGTGTATCTAAATGAGTGATAAGTCGTGCATATGATATCCTATGATGTTTGCTAGATCTTGCATAACTTATGCCATATATGTCCCATGTCAGTCTGCGCATACATGTTCTTAGTCTGTCAAGCATGATTGATGAATGAAATGATAGGTTGCTAGCTTGTTCTGTGCACATATAACGATGAATATATGAACATGTTATGAATGAATAAATCGATATTCCTTGAGATAGGTGCATACTAGTGTGAAATAATGTGATGATATCTCTTGATTTTTATGTGTTTGCGTGCCCCAATTATAAGGGCATCGTTATAACTCTCGGGTTGGGATCTTCTCCTTGGTCTCGTCGTCCCTAGTCCTGGTCCATGTCTGAACCCTTAAGGAAGCTGTGTTGTCCGCCCTTGTCTCTCCCCTATCTCCGTAACTTCTAACCCTTATGATACTTCGATGAGCGCCGATATGCAAGAAAGTACCGACGACCAAGTGGCACTGGAGCGGCGCAACGGAAGTGTGATGTGTCCATGACCCCTAGGCCCCAGAAACAACGTCACCGATGGCAAAAAGGACGAATATGCTTCAAAGATGACAATTGTGAACAGGTTCCTCCCAGCTGACACGAGGAAGAGCATTCTTAATTCAATCGTGGATTCTCCTATACTAATCGGAATTGATGTTGTGTGATAGGCCTAGAACTGACATAATTGAATGTGTGATGAAGGATGTGCTGAACTGGTAGCAATGATTGCCTGACTAACTTGTTTCTATGATGATGTGCCTTGGTGCTTGGTATACTGACTTGCTGGTGAGTAGGTTATGGGTTATATGTCTAGTGGTGCTTCTTATTGGGCATGAGTCCAGAGATTCTTCGGTAAGCTAAGTCGAAAAGTGGCAGAAGGATTGAAGTCTTTGTTCTTGGTCATGAGATGAGCGAGAGGGTGTGCAGGAAGGATGCGTTAGCTTGGGTAGAGCCGAGTGAGTTGGGATGTATCGAAGATAGTGGTCCGTGAGTATAGATGAGCTTCCAGGTAGGACTTAGGTGAGCAGTGGGGCTAGTATGGCAAGATTTTGAGGGAGATGTCCTAGTGAGAAGTGATAGTCTAGGCAGGTAGTGTGTGCGGGTAGTATAAGAGAGTGGTTGGCTGAGATCTGGACTAATTTCATTAAGGTGATCTTGAGATTGGGTATGGGTAGAGGTGGTTAAGATAGTTCTAGAGGTGGATGGGCGAGCTAGGAGTTGATCGGGGGATTCTTGAGGGGAGGTGTTGTGAGACGGATTAGTGTGCTAAAGAAGGTGTCTAGATGGTCTATGAGCGGATCGTGGGCGGTGTCGAGGATGATCGATTAAGGAACATCTGAGGAGTCGTAGAATTTGGGACTAGGTGATGTGTGCTGTGAGTGGGAGCGATTTCGGTAAGGGATGCGGTTGAGGAATTGCCAAGGAAGAGTAGTATGAGGTTGCTTGGGAAATTATCGATCGGGGATATTAAGTTGTTCATATCAGGGTTGTTCGTTTGATGAGTATTTGGGGGTTGTTTAGATAGGATTGGTAATGCTTGGGGAATTTATGAGTGAAGGATCTCTAGATGCATTGTTGGAGGATTTTGGCATAGGGAATGAATCGGGATTTATGAGTGGAGGTCATTGTGGCTATTGAGGTAATTGAGGATGTGAGATGAATCTTCGAGGAAAGGCTGGTAGCTAGGCAAGGATGTAGTTGAGATTCCTAGTAAGACTGTGGGCTTAAGGTTGAGATAGGGAGATTCTGAGCATGGATTGGGGAGCTAGGTAAAGCGAAAGGTATTGGACACACTAAAGGATGAAGGATTTTAGAAGGTTTGGCGAGATTGCGGTACTTGGGAAATTCAAATGAGGATGTCATAGGAATTTTGTGAAATGGTGATCGGTACATAAGGGCTTGAGCGGTAGAGATTTCGAGGTTTGAGGAAGTGTGACCTGGGGGAATTCGGGAACATGCGGACATGAGGAAACTAATCTAGGTAGAGGATGTCGGAAATTCTATAGGTACAAGGATTATGGAAGACTTGGTAAATTTGCAATGCTATGGTTAATTCAGAATTAGGAGGACATCGAGTTTCCTTGGGAATAATGATACAGGGGTAGAGGCTTTAAGTCGAAGGTGTCGGGGTTAAGAAGTGATAGCTTGGGGAAATTAGGAATTTGAGGAGATGAGGAACTATAGTAGGACGGCTTGCGGAGTCGCAATCGGTTAAGGTTTCATGAGGTCCGGAATGAGGAATTTAGGCTGGTGGCAGGTGAATTATCATGATCTTTTGGGAAAAGAATTGTTATGGTTCGGATCGATTGGGTCTGAGGAGCTAGATGGGTTATATGTGTTGTGGGTTACCCGGGATAGATGCGGGCAGTGAGGGACTTGGTGATTCGTGGTTGAGAGTTAGCACTAGATGGTCATCTGCCTTAGAGTTGTCGGAAGTAGACGGTTGAGTAAATTCTAGCGAGGGAAGATGCAAGTGTTGTTAGGGATACGAGATTGGAATAGGAGGTGAACCCTTGTTGGGAATGTCGAGGATATAAGGATGAGAATGTCATGTGTGAGATGGTCAGTAGGAGTTGGGTTCTTAGAGATGGATGATTAGTGAGAGTGCTTAGCAGTGCGGGAAGAGTGATCCGTGTAGCAAGATGATTCGCGATATCTCTTGAGGGATGATAGTCAGATGGATCCTTGAGAGCCTGGGAAGAGTAAACGAGATTGTTAAGGAACATCTAGATCGATCGTAATAGGGGTTCAGTTGAGAACTTCAGTTGAGCTAGTGAAGTAAGATCTGAGTATTGAGCCGACTTGGGATTTTCTCTTTAAAAGTAGTGATGAGACTGGTAGGAAACCCCTAGGATGAGGATGTGTTTGATAGGGAGTCTTGGTAGATGGTCAAGGTGTTGAGCTTGGCGGAATAGGGAATTCGGGCGATTGTGAGTTCCGGGATATGGATTTTAGATAGTTAGGTGGAAGGTTAGGACTTGAGCCTGGGATGTTGAAGTCGATTGATCTTTAGATGGCTTGATGGCGTAAGAGTTGGGATACCTAGTAATTTGGGTAGGCCTAGAATTGCGGATGGTTATGAGCCTATAGAGTTGTATATGAGCGGAATGCGATGGTACTTAAAACTAGTATCAGATTTGAGTTGGTAGACCTATGGTTATGCTATACTTGGGGCCGAATAATGTGCAAATTCTCTACTTTAGTCGATGTGTTTCTCTGAGGTATTGTCATTGACAATAGTGAGGTATTAGTACTAACATAGTATTCCTTGAGCTTGATGGAATGTTGGTGTGCGGCGGTACCTATATGACTATGATGTGATAATTTCTAGTAGTTAGCGCTAGTATGATGTGATTTATCCGAGTGTTATGACGTGCAACTTCTGTGATGTGATGTGATGAATCCTTCTAGGGGTGATGATGTGCTAGATGTGCTATGGTGCGTGATTATTATCGATGAAACTATGACATGCTATTGAATGTGCTATATGATTGTGATATTTCATGAAGTCCTGGAATCGGAATGTTGGAAATGATAGAACTAAATTGATAGAATCTGATTCTGAATTTGAACCTAGGAAGAAAATATGGGATTAGTCCTTAGAGGTGGATGATTCCACCTCTCGAGTTCTGAAATTGCTTGACTAACGTCGGATTTAAGGGATTTTGAACGGTGCTTTTAAAAGGACTAATTTGGATTTTTGAGAAAACTAAAACAACTCGAGCTTTTCATTATAACGCCCCACAAAGTGGATACAAGTATCTTATAGGGGCACCTGTAGATGGCTTGATAAGATCTAGTGGGACGCTATTATGCTTTTTGAGTTATGATATGGCCGAGAAGTCGGAGTAAGGATGTGGTAGGGGCCCATATCACATTCTTACTACGACCTATTGGGTATATTATGATCACGACAATGGTACTGTGAGATCTCATGGGGGCACTTATGAGGTACTTACGGGATCAATGACATGATCCTTGGACTCACCAATTTCAAACTTCATCCCCTGTTTTAAAATGATTTTAGTCTCGAGGACAAGACTTGTTTTTAGAGGTGGATGATGTAAATGCTCGGATTTTCAAATCCTAATTTTATCGGAAAAAAAAAAACAAAAATGAAATTAAATCGGATTTAAAGCTCGTTTAACAGATTCCGACCTAAATTTAAATATTTAACGAACGATTCCGTCCTTTCGCCTTGAAAATTTTAAATAATTATCGGATGGCGGTAATCTTGTTGATTTTAAAATCTAATTGATCGTGAAAGCGAGATTCGGGGAAACTAATATTTGGGAACTAATTTCGGGATCGAAATTTGCGTATTCGGGATTTATTTTCGAGTATTTGTTTAACCTGCTCCCCGCCTATTTCAATCACCATCACCATCTTCTACTCACCATCAGCTCCCACCATCACCATCACACCACACCATGCCCTATCTCCTCCCTTCAATCGCCATCACCAGTCATCACCCTCCTCGTCCGTCAGACGCCACCAGCCACCGGCTTCGACAGTCGCTGCAAGCCACCGGAGCTCGCCGCTAGCAGAAACCACGATCGAAGCTTCCTTCCCCTGTTTCGCGTGTAACAACCACCAGCCACCACCTTTCTTCGACAACCACCGAGCCAGCAGTTGCCCAGCACCACCACGACATCGCCAGACCACCGCCAGCACCACCCCAGCGCCATCACCGCCCCCCTGTTTCGAGCAAAACCAAGCACTACGACGTCACCCTGTTTTCGCGCGCGAACCTAACTTTAGGTAAGCGATTCTCCTTCGTTTTTTATCGAAACCACCCTCGGACTTCACCATCACGCTCACCAATATGCGGTGCAGGTCCGACAAGCCATCGCGAGCCTCTGACAATGCCCGGACCTCCGATCGAGAGCTCCGAAGTAGCAAAAAATCCATCTCGATGAGCTTCCACGTTCTTCCTCGTTTCGATTCGTTTTCGAGCCTATTCGATGCTTACACTAGTCGGGAGTGTGCGTGACCTGAGTGCGGGGCATCAGGTGAAGCATGGAAGCTCCGACGAGAGCTCCGGCGAGCTCGAATTGGCGCAGCGAGTGTCGACGGGCGGGAGTTTTAATTGAATCGGAAGAAGTATGATTTTGATGATGATGAATAGTAACGGGTTTGGTTCGGTTCAGTGCAGTTCGGTTCGGTTCGGTTCGGTTTTGTTCGGTTGGGTTTAGATGGGTTTGCTTCGGTTCGGGTTAATCGGTTTATTTATTTAATTGGTTACGGTATTTAAAAATACTATAATATTATTCAAGGATTTAAATATAAAATATTATTTTAGGGATTTTATAAAGGGGTGGTTTATTAAATAATAAAGGGTAATTAAAATATCATATTATATTATTTGGGATTTAAAATATATTATTTGGATTTGAATAATTGAAAAAGGATTCTAGCAAGTATTTCCAAGGTCGGAATTCTTAGCTGTTTGAATCGGAATTCAAAACGGTTTTGGGACTAACCTGAAAATTATACTTATTCAATGACTAACTAGCATGATGATTAGATTGACTAATAGCATGTCTTGTGATGATTTATTATGTGAGGTTAAATGCTAGATTATTATGATGAAGATATACAATTATATGCTAAGTAAGAGTATGAGGTGATAGCATGCAAATTGGCTAAGTATGAATTGGAATTGTCTTAAACTGATGAATTGGAGAATTATATGGAATATGGTATGAGTTGTGAGATGATGGATTACGAGATAAAGTTAAGATGATGAAAATAATGATGTGACGGTTATTGTATTAAGTGGTGTAGTTATGTGTGTGATACTTCCATGCTTTGTGTGCCTTAGAGATAGACTCATTCCTGTGCTTATACTTATTGGGTGACCATCTGTGACGTGTCGGGTTTCATATTGCTTGGTTGATTGCCTTTTGTTGTTCTGCTTACCAGGTAAGTCTCTTCGGAGCTTACTCAGATCGACAGAGAGACTCCCTGTCTTCTGTGCATGATATACTAGGTGTTTGCATTCATAATCAACATGCCATGTAGTATCATGCTAGGTTGCACTGACTTTGAGCATTCTATTCTTTATGCGTGTGTAAACAGAACGGTCGTTATCTGTGAAGTTACTAGAGTCTTTGCTAGGGTCATAGGACAGCCCAGTCCCATCGAGTCTTGTCCTAAGTCAATCGAGTGATGAGTAACACCTTTATGAGCAACACATATATGAGCATGATGATGATTATGAGAATGATGAATGAATGATGAATATGAACGAATGGAATGCATTCGCGAACAGGCCAATCTCCGCCATATCGGGAAGGTGGTGAAGGTAGGAAGAGGGATATACCATTTGGTATTCTGTGTTAAGACCTTATTATTATTATGCACTTGATCTTAGGGGCATGCTAGTGTGCTAATATTCCACCTTGCATCTAGAAGCATGATTATTAGGTATAGCGTATGCGTGTGCATTGGGCAGCGGAAAGAGCAGGTGGGCCTCATCTGATCCCGCTCACCATTAACGTTTTTAGGTATTATTATTGTGTTCGTTCTATTGGTGCTGCTTGACTATCGCGCGGGTCCTGTTGTCCGGCGGAGAGTGAGTGTCGGAGGTCTTGACTTCATCAGACTTTGACTATGCTTTTAGCTCATGCTTTTAGACTCCGTTTTGACCCGGCTCTGCCGTGGCACCTCTTTTGTATTATACCTTAATTCCGCTCTTGTATGACTATGAGTTTTCCGCGCTTAGACTTATGACAGGTACAGGGAACCTCCCCGGAAATTCCAACGATCCCTTCGAATTTTGGGTATGAAATCCCACTTGAAAACGTTAGAGTAGAATTTCAAATCTTTAACCTGTACTCGGAGCGCAAGATCCTAACGAGGGGTTTCATCCCTCGAAACGTAACCTGGAAATCATAATCCTGGGCCATTACACATCAAGGTTGTGGTACTTGTCTGTCAACACCGAGCAAATTGAGAGCAACACCTGCAAGTGAAAATAGAGGACATATTTATACATCAAAAGTTGCTTTTTGAAAGGCTCGAGGTTTATTTTTTAAAGTTGATAAAAGAGGGTCTTGCACAATATGAACTAGATACAAGGTGGTTTTATACACCACCACTTTAGTTTACTTTATCATCCAACATATATAGACACAAGAAACAACAAGGTTTAGACTTAAATACCTCATTGGCCCTTAAACTTCTTTAACTCGGACACTTAACTTCTACACTCAAACTTGGTGCAAAAAGCAACTACAAAACTTATGATCATGCTTTTAAGCTACAAAGTTCAAAATAATAATCTAAAGATCATGTCGATTGCAATTAAGAAGTGAATAGAGACATTGATAGAGAAATCTTAAAGACAAATAAATATTTTTGCAGATAAATTTTCCTATCATTTAAAAATTAATTTTACAATCTGAAAGAAAGGTAAATAATTTTCTAATTGAGTATTGTCATATTTGGGTGTTGTACTCCTTGGCTCAATTACTTTTTTATCCCCATTAGTTAAAAAATCAAAACCATAAATTTACTTGTTAAAATTTTAATTCCAGGGTAATTCTAAAAACTCCAGCCCCTAAATCTATTATATATCCAACTCATCCAATTACCAGTAACACACACCCAGGCCTACCACCACTACCACCGCCAAGTTAAAGATAGGCAGATAAGGAAGCAGGAAAGGTCCAATTTAAAAGATATAAAGACCATTATAAATTTATAATTCAAATAAAACAAGAAACACTGACCTCGTTTCACACCCTAAAGAATTCGTTTCCCTCTATCCTGGCAGAACATGTTTCAAAGAAAGTGGAGGGGGATTCATCTCAACCTTCTTCTTCCACTGCAATTCAAATGGGAAATGATTTTATACCCTAGTCACATTTATGGATCCATGAAAGAATTCAACGACTACCTTAATTGATCCGGATGACAAAAAAGATCAAAGTTAACTGACCTAATATGCCCATGACAATACTGAGAGGTCAATCATCCAATCACTTGATCCTGTAAGCTTGCTTAATCTTGCCCTTAAAACCACCCCCATCTTTCTGAAGGAATGCTCCATAATTCTGCAAAAAAAATCAGGATAAAGGGGTATAAGGCTCATAGATCGATACAAACAAGTGTGATCGTCAAAATAACAGGTCAACAACGATTAAAAAAAATCTGCGTATAGTTTACTTTGGTTAAATACAGTCAACATTATTACCACTTCTTAACAAATATTTCCAAAGGAATGAAAGAACATCCTATGCATGTAAGAATATCAGATGATGTGCCAGCCTGATTGTGCTCAACAGAGAAAGAGAGAGCTTGTTCCACTTGGTCCTTGTGCAGAATTATTGTACCAGCTCCCACAGTCGCTTTCCTTGTGATGGACGTTGTTTGATACAACCACACAAGTAGAGTCTAGTAGGAATATAACAAAACAGAAAATGAAAAATCAATCATACAACCCAATAAAGGTGAATTAGGGACCACATGTGAAAACAAGCAGCTTTCATCTCATTTGCAAATACCACTGAAAAAACAGTCTTCACATTGGTACTTGGAGAGCTCGTGATCATTTGGGCAATCTCCTTGCAGGCTTTCTTGTGGAGCAAAATGCCAGCATGGCTACAACATTAGGACCGGAGGGGGGGTGGGCATGTGTCGAGAGAATTCAAATAAGTAAGAGAAGAAGGATTTTTCATACATGGGACACTCTAGTGTAACTTGAAGCCTTGAATGAGGCTTACTTTAGATTAATTGCAGTCGCTGCAGCCTGCTTTGCTGTGATTCTTCCTTTTGGAGCTAAAGATAACAACATCAAGGAAGAGTTTAAGAACCGTAACAAATGGAAATACAAATCTACTCCACAACTATTATTTTCAAATCATGTAAATAAGCCAACCTCAGATGCAATATCAATGTCAAACTCATCAAGTACCTATAGGTTATGGAATATAATGGAGGGAGGGAAAAAAATCAAACTCAATTAAGAACAAACAAAGAAATGCATCAGCATTGGAAATAACAAAAGTCTACTAGGCTATTGAATGCTTGCATTGGTGTTATTGTAGTGTGCAAGCATTAAGTAGTGTACATGGATTTGAAAAGTACAGTGTCAAAAAAAAAGATATTATTAAGTATTTTGTGTGTTTCCTTGGGGAAAAAAAAGTAACAGATGTCTCCATCAGGATCCTGTAATATGGCACTTAGCACAGCATTACAAAAGACTGATGTACTTCAATACCTGATAATGGTAAAAGGGATGAGTGATGGAAAGCTATGATTGATTGCCCAGAACAAATGAAAATTGGATACTACAAGACATTCAAGAACTGAAGTCTAATCTGATTCCTTTGGCAGCTGTATAGCCCCAGGTTGAGTAAGCATTTGAATACGTTCCTCAACAACCTGTAACATGTCAAAGTTGAGCAATAGAAAGTAATAAACAGTTAAAAAAATCCCACTAAGAGATGAACAAGCAACATCATCATAAATGGAAATTGATATGAAATGACAGCAAGTAACGACTGAAAATAAAAAGGCTTGAGCAGCTTGACATGAACATCACCCAGAAGCTCTAACACATAAGGAATTGCTAAATACATACGAAAGAAAAATGAACATACCCAATAAGATACATTATCAAAGCTATATATAATATTTCCTTTTTTCCAGCTAATAGATACAAATCAGCCCTGAACTTTAATTGGCAAACCCAATTGTTCCTTCTCAATGAGTTTAAGTGGAATCCATTGTTGATTGATGATTTACATTGCTATTTCCATATATACATGGAAGTGTAGTGTTCTAGGCTCGCAAAGTTTACAAAACCAGTGAGGCACTATGAGTACCAAAACAAATCATATCAAATTCTTATTCATGGCTTGTAATTTGATCCCCCTTTCCTTTAATTAACCATTGACATAGAATTGACAGATTGTCATGAGACAACAAAATCCACATTTGGTCTGCAAAAATAAATGGACAAAGTCTCACCTAGTATATTTCTAATAACTCTAATAAGAAATTGCTCAATTCCAAATAATAAGGGTTCCAAACCATAACATTTACATAAAAGCTCAAATTTGTCAAATTCAAAGCTCGAAAGAGAAGTCGGCAAGTTAATTTCAGATAACATGAAAGTAGTGTCCAGTGTCCACATATATTGAACTCAGAACAGTTAAGTGCACAGAGGTAGGAACCCTACAAAATTCACTGTAAGAGAGAATGAAACGTATTGGCCAAATTCGCCCAGTCAACATTCAAAGAAGTGCTTATTCTTAGTGAATTTGAGACTACAAGGTGTACGATTCACAGAGGTTCCTTCAAACGTACAATGGCATAATTTGGGGAGGAAAATCATAGGTAGTAGAACATGAAATTCGAGACTGAAGAAGAAACAAGCAAAGGGAAAGAAATCAGAGACTTACGGGAGCTGGCGAAGACGGAAATCTGGCTTTCGCGAGAGGTGAAGGCTCCTACAATCTCTCTGGACTTCAATTTCATGTCGATTTGGGGCTCGTTGATTTCAATCTGGCAACCCTAACCAGAACCCCTTTGAGGCGACGGGAGCTAGCAAGAGGCGAAGATGGGAAGCCAGCGAGAGGCGAAGCCAGCGAGGTGGCGAGACGGCGAAGTGGCGGAGAGACGACGGGAGCGAGCGAGAGGCGAAGACAGGCCGATGGCGATCTCTCTGGACTTCAATAGAGCTGTCTACTTGGCGGGGAGACGACGGATCTAGCTGATTTCAATCTGGCAACCCTAAAAGTCCCTAACCCCTTTCCCCTTTGAATTAATTTTCAGATTGTGCTTTTTTTATATATATATATATATTTCGCGCCCCTATTTTTATATCTCGGGCCTATGCTACGGGCTTATTTCCGGACTGTTGGAGTGGGTACAAAATAGCCTGAATATAGATGGTTGATGACACGCCCGGGCTATTATCATCACATAATAACCCGGATATTTCAGCTCCGTGATAATTGATACATATTTTAGTTTCACCTCTCATCGTCTAATAGTCCGGGCGTGTCTATATATCCGGGTTATATACACTTAATAATCTTTAAAAAAAAAAAGAAAATACGTAATTATCCCCTTTGAAGCATATTACAACCCGGATTTTTTACATCCGGCCTATTATGTAGCGGGTTAAATTTGCATTTTTCTACTAGTGTTTCATTCATATTATAGAACTCCAACTAATACAACAACACTTACAATTCCCCCAAAACCACAACTAACCATTTGAAAGCAACAGAATCAACTCTCAACATCCTGCAAGTCTACAAAATATCCACAACTACCAACGGACTCAGCTCCAACGCTCCGAAAGATCCTAATCTCCATTCTGTTGAATGCATACTTGCTCACGGTCTCGTTCGTCGGCCGCACTGCTTTGTCAATAGCGTACTTTGCTATGTGAATCATGCAACTCAGACGAATATTGGGGAAGAACCCGCTTATCAGACCAGTGAGCTCCCGAGTCGTCTTCTCGTACTATAACTCAGGGTCGCCCGTGTACACAGTCTCGTCCTGCACGCAGTGCAGATTAACGTACTCCGACCTCATCCTTGCGTCCTCGTCATAACATGACACCTGAAACAGACAACAGGGGTATTCTTTCCATCTTTTATGTTGACAATTACAAAAATGGTGTTTCCTAGGCCGAGTGAACTTTTCGACCACCATTTTGAACCGTTTTCCCCTTTTTGTCATCAAATATTTCTGTTGTAGGCATGTTTGTCGTTTTGCACCGTTGCCGGAGGGTGGGGGGAGGGTCCACTTATAGGCATACCACCGTTTCAGACAACGGTGGGTTTCTCCCTCCGTTATTACCACCGTATCAAGCAATGGTGAGATGGAAGTCCTCTGCATGGACACCCACCGTCACCCTAAACGGTGTACCTTTAGGGTTAGGGTGTACCCTTACGGTTTTGCCACCGTCATGAGAAACGGTGATATGTTAGGCGTTAGGGTATTACACCGTCCCCACTAACGGTGGATATAGGGTTAGGATTATTCCCTCCAGCAAATGATGCGATGTAGGTGTTAGGGGACGGTTTAGGGTTAAGTCACCGTCAGAGGACACAGTGGGCGGTAGGGCTGTTGTAGTTAAGGTAAAACAACACATATTATATTTAAGGTTTTAAGATTTGTTGATGAGGTGAAAATTGCTCATTACAACAATAAATATTACAACATTTATCAATACAGTCCTCCATTAATAACGATAAAACAATACAACATTTCCTACAATCTTTAATACACTTCTACAATCATACAAACGTATGATCATCTAGTCTAGTTCAGTTCCTACAGAACAACTGCCAACAGACTCCTCCATAATATCCTTTAATATTTAAATCTCTAAATAGTTCCACGCATACTTCTTCAGTTTCCTGTTGGCAGGACGCACTACTTCATTAACTGCGAATCTCGCTATCCCTAATGCGCAAGCTAACTGGACATCGTCAAAGGCATCACTAATCAGGTCCTTGATCTTCTCAACAGCATCTCGATAGTACGACTCCGGATCATCAGTGTACGAAGACTCTCCCGGCAAGCAATCCAGGTCAACTGGCTTTGATGTTGAAAAATTTTCCCCATCGAAACAGACTACACGAAAAAGACAACAAGGAAATTCCATCCATTTGCAATGCTTGCAGTTGCAGAAATAATCCCCAACTGGGCGAGTATATTTGTCAACAGTTATTTTGAACCACTTACCCTTCCTTGTCTCTCCTCTAAGTCGCACTATTTTAATTGTCATTTTGATTTGAAACTGCACAACATAGAGGGAACGGGTCAAATTTATAGGGACGACACCGTCTATCGCTGCGATAGGGTAGACCGTTTAGTAATATGGTGTGTTACACCGCATTACTAAACGGTATGGTACACCGTATATATATGCGGTGGCTACCATATATATGTGGTGGTGACCGTATATATATGCGGTGGCTACCGTATATATCTGCGGTGCATATACCACCCCCTACAAAAGGGGGGTAGGGGTAACCCACAGCATATCCACATTTCGAGATGTCAGACGACAGTAGCGACAGCTCCAGCAACGCTGAAATACATCGTGGCACACTTGAAGAATTTGAGGGAGTCTTATACATTAGGAGCCCACGTTCGAAGACGGTCCAGTCGATGATAATGACGCTACGGGAGGAGAATCGATCGTTACTCGTTGAAAACCAGCAACAGCGGTGGCGCATTGACATGTTAGAGAGGCGTGTCGCGGCGCTCGAAGAGGAGAATAGGAAATTAAACGTTCAGTTGCCACAGTCAAGCTAATTATTATGAATTTCGTTCTTGTATTTCTGGATTCATTGCAAGTACGTTATATATATATATATATATATATATATATATATATATATATATATACGACCAGTCTAAAACAGTCATCAATCAACGAAAAGCCCAGATAAGGGCCGATGTCCATACCACCAACGAAAACAATCTAAAATAACCTAAAACGGTGCAACAATGTCTCACTGCAGACGATCTAACCAATATCGCTCGTAAATGCGTCAAATGTGATGCTCAGTGAGAGGAACTCCCTGTGCCACTAGCTAGTTTATCTCCTCACCGGCCGCGCGGTAGCGAATCTCCTCAAGTGTCGGCGTCTCGACATCAGAGGGCGGTGGGGGCAGCTCGACAGCAGGGGGCGGTGGTGGCACGCACGATGATGTGCTCGGGTCGTGCAGTGTCGGGGAGCAGGTAAGGGTGACTCATATCGTGAAGCCACTGCAGATAACCATCATCCTCCACCAAGTCCTCCCCATCATCCTCCACCAAGTCCTCATCACGTACTATCATTTGACCCCGACGGTGCACACGTAACACCATCACCAAAGTGGTTGCATCCTGTCTCCAAATAGCTTCAGCAATGTGCGACCCGTAATCATGTAACAACGATAGCGTCACCGGACCTCCTCCATATGCCAAGGCAGATGCCTCTGAGCCGCTCGCCTCACCCCGCTGTTGAGCACTCTCTCCATGCCATGATCCACTCGCCTCGGATAGCTGTTGTGTGTCTGCTTGGCCATCGACAGACTCATCGTCCCCCCTCTGCTGTTGTCCAGCATCCTGCTGACCCCTCTAGTGAGGGTCATACATGTCACTCTCGCCGACACCGACGGCCCCGCCAACTGCGATAATGGCAGGCTGAGCCTCAAGTTATACAGATGGCTGACTGGTACGACACTACATCGGTGTCAACCCCGAGAAATCAATGTCATCGAGGTCGATATCCTGCTCTAACATCATTCCGCTAGTCGTCTCTCGACCAGCCTCCACAACATGGGTAGAAGTGGCCGCCCCCCAGCCCCCTATCTTCGACCAACGGTGTAGTGTCGTCGTACAAGTTCAGCTACTCGCTCTGAAATGCACTGCCAAAATAAGACCCGTACACCGGGTGCTGAGTCGCCGGCAGATCACCCGCATGATCTGCCCCTACATCCTCACCCGCCTGCAACCCCACATCCTCACCCGTCTGCAATACGACCTCTCTGGGTGTATTTGCCATCAACTACTTCTCTAATGCCACCTACCGAGGATCCCCCGAAGGCTCTGTTGTCGTTATATCACACATATAATGACAATAAATTTAATTACATTAAACTCCATTATAACATTTATATTTTTATATTATAGCATTATTCACACATAAACACATATTACAACATTAAACTCTATTATAAAATTTAACTCTATTATAGCTTTATTCATACCTCTGGTAGCCCCACTGTCGGTAGACCAACCGTCCCTCTCCCACCACAAGGACGACCACGACCACGTCTTTGAATAATCGGAGCCGGCTACAATTCATAAATCAACAATCAATTCTCAATTACTTATCCTCATTCAATATAATTTAAATTACACTTACTTCATATTTACGATAATACCTGTAATGGATCCCTATCACCACGTCCACGGCCGCACCACGACCTCGCACTCGAGCACCATCCGGAATACTCTCACTTGTATGAAAAAAAGATCGGACAAACAACGGAGAAAAAGAGATGAGACAAAAGGTTGGGAATGTCGGATAGGACAAAAAGGTTGGAAATATCGAAAAGGACGACACGAGAACGGAATGGGAGAAGCGGAAATGTGAGGAATACGGTGGGCCCCTAACGCCTTTTTATAGGACTCGGCGCCCACCGTCATCCTCAACGGTGGATACCTAACCGTTGCGTAACGGTTCGGTATCCACCGTAAGATTCTGTGGTGGGTGGTTATTTTTCAAATTTCAAAGGGCCCACGCCCCTCGTTCACACATACGGTGGGTCAAAGCCCAACGGCTCCCCCTACCGTCTCTTCATGCGGTGGACGGTTACTTTTTTAAATTTTAACTTCATCGTATGATGCTACGGTGGCATTTGCACATAACGGCTCCGTTAACCCAAACGTCACCTCCGTATACGACGGTAAATCCCATACGATACCCAGGCCACCATAACGTACAACGGTGGGTGACACTAATCGTCATTAGAGCCACCGTCACTTGTTACGGTGATTAGCGGTGGACATAGTAAAAATTCGCGGTGGAAATATTCGGGCCGAGTTGAAACCTAGATATGAATTTCCCTAACTGCCATAATCTTTTACATTTTTACACTTACAAAGTTAAAACTTAAAAGAATTCAAAAATAAAAATTAAAAAACAAAACTATATATATAATATAAATATATAATTTGTAGAAATTGGTTGGTATTAACATTAGTCCATTATCAACAAATTTCAAATCGGTTGATAATAGTAATACCAACATTTCATTCTTGACTATCGTTACCATACCAAATTGTGGAACTTGATTTGGTTGGTATAGACTAATTCGATTTGTATTGGTAGGATTTGCCCCGCCCTAGATACTAGTATATGTTGTATATAAACTAACCCTAAAAATGGAGATCTTGTTCAGTTTTGTTATTGACTTCATTTCCATCTGATAACTCCACTCCCTTGATGAAAATCGGAACTGTTTTTAAAGGCTTTGACACAAAGCTTGTGTCAAAGGTCTTGAAGCCAATGCTATATTGATGAAATTCAAAACCTGTATTTTTAGTTATTGTCTTATATATATTATCTATGTATGGTTTCCGAATATTATTATACATATGTTATACTAACCAAACAGCAAAGATTTCGAAGAAATCTCCTTCCTTAAAGCTGAAAGACATGAAGATCAAATCAGGTGGATGGTGGCTTCACAGTTTCCCAAAATAGAAGATTGCGAAGATCCTTCCTAAGCCATGATCTCAAGTAGCCATTGGGTGAAGATTCTTGGTGCCGATTTGATCAAGAATAAAAGGAGATGAAGAAGAAAGAAGAAAGAAGAAGTTGAACACTGACGATCATTGAACTACATCGCACACTCAACCCTCAAGTCAATCTTTCTTCTATGTGTACTCTCTGCTAGGTGTTAAGTGTTTTATCTTTTGTTTCAAAGCATTTGAGAGTTACACAGTGAGCTTATAGGATATATTCTGAGAGAGTGTTATACTCGAGAGTTTATAACTCATAAAGTGTTCACTAGGTTATTGATTCACGAGTGTAAGATGATTGTACTAGATAGCTGAGAGAGGTGGGGCTTTTCTAGATTGGTCTAGGACTTCAAGGGAACGAGAGTTGACTAGATTGCAATTGTATAGGAGAGAGGCTTCTCGGTGAGCTATTAGGATCCTATGTTTTGTGAATCAATAAATCCTGTTGAATCCTAGGGTTGTGGAAGAACCCTAGGCGGGGACTAAGCCTTAAAGGAGCCGAACCTCGTTAACAATTCATTGTGTTCTTTACTTATTGCTTTACCATTATTTCCGCACCTGTTTCGAATTGTATAACTTTGTTGTGCTTCAGGTATCCCAATCGAAAGAATTGAGTTTACTCCCAGAGGTTTGGAAAGCGTTTCAAAAGTCTTGAGATTGTCAGCGAAAAGTTGGCATACTCTATTCAACCCCCCCCCCCCCCTTCTAGAGTATCTTTATTCTACTTTGTTATACATTATCGAACCTTCAATTGGTATCAGAGCCTTACTCACTGCTTTTGATCTAACAATCTTGTGAGTTTTGATCATGTCTGGTGAAGCAAGCGGAAGATTTGCACAAGGGAGGTCTACCAATAGACCACCGCACTTTGTGGGAAATAACTTTATCCACTGGAGGTCCTTAATGAAAATGTTCATTATAGATCAAGATCTGGAACTTTGGAACATTATAGAGAATGGTCCAAAGATTCCTGAGAAAGAAGGACCAAATGGAAGCAGAGTCGCGAAGACTGAGGACGAATACATCCAAGCGGATCTTGAACTCGTTTCCAAGAACTATAAGGCCATTAACTTACTATATTGTGGTCTTAGTACTGATGAGTTTAATTGTATTTCATCTTGTAGGTCGGCTAAAGAGATTTGGGACAAGTTAGTTGTCACCTACGAAGGAACCAGTCAAGTGAAGGATACCAAGATCAGTATCTTCCTTTGAAAGTATGAACTTTTCAAAATGAGGCCTAATGAGTCTATCAAGGCCATGTTCACACGATTCACAGAAATCACGAACAACCTTGACTCTCTCGGCAAGACCTTTGAAAATGTTGAGAAAGTAAGGAAGATATTGAGGTGCCTCCCAAAAGACAAATGGGGCCCTAAAGTGACAGCCATAGAGGAAGCCCAAAATCTCACCACTCTACCCCTTGATGACTTGCTTGAGAAGTTGATCACACATGAGATGATTCTCAATGAAGACGATGGAGAAATCCCAACAAGCACTAAAAACTTGGCACTCAAGTCTAAGAAGGATGAACCCAAAGATGTGTCTGATTATGAAGATGAGGATGATGATGAGGATGATCCCTTTGCTCTCATTACAAGGGGTCTTTCTCGAATCCTCAAGATGAAGAAGCAATTCAACAACAAAGATGGATCAGAGTCTTCTAAATTTCGAGGTAAGTCTCAATACAACAAATATGAAAAGAAGACTAAACCTTTGTCTTGTTTTGAATGTGGTGAAACAGACCATCTAGTGAAAGATTGCCCTCAAAAGAAGAAGAGCCAGTGCAAGAAAGGTGATAGATGGAAAAAGAAAGCCATGGTGGCAGCTTGGAGTGATTCTGACTCAGGTGACTCAGATTCAGATGATGAGAAGGCCAACATTTGTCTCATGGCCTCAGGAGATGAATCCCACGATGAGCAACTTGAGGTAACTGTAAGAGAACTTATGGCAAGTCCAAAAGAGGTACTATCGGAATTCCTTTCTAATATGATTGCCAATGAAGAGAAGCTTATTGCCCAAACCAACACTCTTATTAAAAAAACCGTGGACCAGGAAAAAACTATTGAGGAACTGTCAATGAGGGTCAAAAGTCTTGAAACCTCTTATTCGGGTCTTGACATTAAAGTCAAGACTCTTGACTCAGAGAAATCTGAACTCAAACAAGATCTCTCGTCTCTAAGAAGTGAACATCATGACTTAGAGAGCGAGAAGATCTCCCTGAATAAGAAGATTCAAGACCAACAGACAGCCCTCATAAGTTTTACCAAGTCCAAGGGCACTCTTGATAGGATGTTGGGTGAGCAACAAAGTTCTCTAAACAGAAGTGGTATTGGTTACAACCCGAGGTTTTTAAAAAAGCAACACATTACCACTTTTGTAAAGGCAAAAGGAAGCAGAACCTCTCCTATATGTCACCACTGTGCAAGAAAGGGACATGTAAGAGAGACCTGCCCCTATAGAAGAAAGGATCCTCATATTATTCGCAATACATTTCCTGTTCACTTGAGAAAAGAACGGATAACGCAAGTTTGGTTCCCCAAAGGCACTATTTTACCAAATATGGTTTATCCCAATAAAGGATCTAAATTTGCTTATTGGTCTAGCCACAAAGGTTGATTTTTGTTTTGCAGGAGATCACCAAGGTGAAAGAGCAAAAATGGATTATTGATAGTGGATGCTCTAGCCATATGAGTGGGAAGAGGTCTCTCTTCCATGAACTGAAGAAGCAATCCACTGGAACAATCACTCTTGGTGACAAAGGAAAGTGTGACATCGTTAATATCGGTAGTGTTGGGAGTGATCCTAACCATAGTATTAAAAATGTTTATCTTGTTGATGGTTTGAAGTATAATTTGCTTAGTGTTTCTCAACTATGTGATAATGGTAATGATGTTGGATTTAACAAGAAAAGATGTTTAGTGCGCAGAGAAGATATAGGTGAAATTGTTCTAATTGCCTATCGTTATAACAACATCTATGCCATGAATGCTGAGCAAGTGGCACAAGGAAGCTTAACCTGCCTAAAGACTTTGACGGACGATCCAAAGCTCTGGCACAGGAGACTCGGTCATGTAAGCCCACATACACTACAAAAGCTTGTGTCCAAAGGGCTTGTAAGAGGACTACCTGAGATGGACTTCAAAGGTATTGAGATGTGCAAAGCATGCACACGAGGTAAACAAACACGCAGCTCTTTCAAACCCGAAAAGGTTGTAAGTACTTCTAGACCCCTTGAACTTTTACATATGGATTTATGTGGTCCTATGCGAGTCAAATCTCCCAATGGTAAAAAGTACATGCTTGTCGTTGTTGATGATTTTTCGAGATATACTTGGGTTGCATTTTTAAAAGAAAAATCAGAGGCTTTATTTGAGTTTTCAAAACTTTGTAAGGAGTTACAAACTTTAAGAAACGAGCCCATAGTGTCAATTCGAAGTGATCATGGTAGGGAGTTTGATCAACTTCAGTTTGTTTTGTTTTGTGCTAAATATGGCATCTCCCATAATTTTTCTGCTCCTAGGACACCTCAATAGAATGGGGTTGTGGAACGAAAGAACCGCACCCTAGAGGACATGGCCAGGACTATGCTTTTAGAAAATGCACTACCTAAAACCTATTGGGCTGAAGCTGTTAACACAGCTAACTATATTTTGAATCGTTGTCTTATTCGTTCCATCTTAAAGAAAACTCCTTATGAACTTTTCAAAGGCCGCAAACCCCTTATATCGTATTTCAAACCCTTTGGCTGTACTTGTTTTGTTCATAACAATGGAAAAGATAACCTTGGGAAATTTGATGCGCTTAGTGATGAAGGTATATTTCTTGGCTACTCCACAAGTAGAAAAGCATATAGAATCTTCAACAAAAGGACCAAGATGGTTGAGGAAAGTATTCATGTTATATTTGATGAATGCAATGACGGTTCTTTAAGTGAAAGTGTTGCAGATTTAAATCTTAACAGCCATACAGAGAATGAGGATGGTGATGATATTGCTACTAAGAACACAGAGAAGAGGAACATGCAGGATCAGATTCTTAACACTGAGGAGTTGGCTCAAGGTCTTGAAGCTCAGTCCAAAGCTATTGAGACGTCAGATACTGCAGTAACTGAGCACAATGTATCCATGGAGTCAGATGGACCTCAAACAAATCCTGTTGATATGACGAACCAGGGAGCTGAGACTAGCAAGAGAAAGTTCAAATACTCCTCATCACACCCATTACAGGATATCATCTCTGACCCTACATCTAGTGTTCAAACTCGTTCTAAACTTAAAAATCTCTGTGTTTTTCACGCTTTTGTTTCACTTGTAGAACCAAAGAAGGTGGATGAGGCCCTTCAAGAGCCAGAGTGGATCATTGCTATGCAAAGTGAGCTTAACGAATTTGAAAGGAACAAAGTCTGGACCTTGAAGCCTAGGCCAAAGCATCAATCATTCATTGGCACACGTTGGGTATTTCGAAACAAACTAGATGGGAATGGTAAGATCGTGAGGAACAAAGCATGGCTTGTTGCTCAAGGCTACAATCAAGAGGAAGGTATAGACTACGAGGAAACTTTTGCTCCCGTAGCTAGGCTTGAAGCCATTCGCATTTTATTAGCATTTGCATCTTTTATGGGCATAAAATTATATCAAATGGATGTCAAGTGTGCATTTCTTAATGGTTTCTTAGAAGAAGAAGTTTATGTGGCTCAACCCCCAGGTTTTGAAAGTTTGGAATTTCCTAATCATGTTTACAAACTGGACAAAGCGCTATATGGTTTGAAACAAGCCCCAAGAGCTTGGTATGAGCGCTTGTCAAAATATCTTTTAGAAAATGATTCTAAATGGGGGTTGATCGACAAGACTCGACCAAAGGAAAGGACATATTGGTTATCCAAATATATGTTGATGATATATTGTTTGGTGCTACTAACACATCTTTGTGCAAGGAATTTTCCGATATAATGTGCAGTGAATTTGAGATGAGCTTAATGGGAGAACTCAACTTCTTTTTAGGGTTGCAAGTTCATCAATCTAAGAGAGGGATCTTTGTCAACCAAAGCAAGTATAGTAAGGATCTCTTGAAGAAGTTTAAGATGGATCAATCCAAAGCAGCCAAGACACCCATGAGCTCAACCTTGTCCTTAGATCAAGACAAGACCGGGAAGAGTGTCAATCAAAAAGAGTATCGAGGGATGATTGGATCTTTATTATATCTTACTGCTAGTAGACCTGACATCATGTTTAGTGTTTGCATGTGTGCTAGGTTTCAAGCTGACTCTAAAGAATCTCATCTCGTGGCTCTGAAGAGGATCTTTCGATATCTAAATGGCACCAAGGAGCTTGGGTTGTGGTACCCAAAGCAAAGAAATTTTACACTAATTGGGTATTCTGATGCAGACTTTGCAGGCTATAAGGTGGATAGGAAGAGCACGTCAGGATGTTGCCAATTCTTAGGGGCATTCTTGATTAGTTGGCACTCAAAGAAACAAAACTCAGTTGCTCTTTCCACTGCCGAAGCTAAATACATAGCCGCTGGAGCATGCTGCTCCCAAATCCTTTGGATTGTTCAACAAATGAGAGATCTTGGCATCGACCTCAAAAACATTCCCATTAAGTGTGACAACACAAGTGCCATCTCCATTACAAATAATCCCGTTCAGCATTCAAGGACCAAACATATTGATGTGAGGCATCATTTCATTAGAGACCATGTCGAAAAAGGTGATGTGTCAATATCATTTATATCAACTGATTATCAATGGGCTGACATTTTTACTAAGCCTTTGGCAGAGGACAGGTTCACCTTCATTAGACGTGAAATCAGAATGCTTAACATGGATGCACTTTCATAGGGGGAGCTTTCCCTTTACGAAAGAAAACTTCTACTTAGTGTCAAGACCTTTGAACCTCATTTCAAAGGTTGTGAACTGAACAGTAGAGCACATATAACGGATCATATATTTGGTTGGTATCTTTTTAGATATTTGATCAAATATTTTTTTTAAAAGGAAGTTTAAATATCTTTACTTCATTGTTACCTTCAGGAAAATCTTTTTATTGCATGTTATCCGATTATATTTTTATTTGTGGAATTTTTTTTAAAATCGGATAAACATCTTGCCTTAACCATTAAGATTCAAACGGCTCTTTGTTCAAATTTTGAAATTGTTTTGGTAAAACTGATTTTGAAAATATGGCAGTGATATGATGAGTTAGAGTTATTACCTTGGAAACTACCACCTTGTCCCATCAACTTACCTCACCCGCTCCCTTTTTAAACCACACAATCTTTACCCCTACTATTCACATCTTCAGAGCCCACCGTTTCTCTCTATTCTCTCTGACCTTTAGACCATCTTCTTCATCCTTTCTCTGAAATTTTTTTTTACCGTTGGTATCCATGGCACCCAAATCCAAGAAAACCTCCACCCCCAAAAGACTTGGTGCAACCTCCAAAGGTCGTCAAATCCCCCTCGTGACTTCCCCTCAACCTGAACCTACCCCTGAGACCACTGTCCCGAGCACCGTCCCTGAGAGCACCCTTGCCGAAATCAAACAGTCCATGAAGCGCCTGAAAAAGACGCCCCTCAGTAGGAAGCTTAAGGGAAAGAAAAAGGTCATTGCTGAGGAAGAGGAGGAAGAGGAAGATCTTGAGGAGGTTCTAGAGAGAGATGCTGAAAAAGAGGCCGAGGAAGAGGCCCAGAAAAAGAAAAAGGCCGAGGAAGAGGCCAAGAGAGAAGCGGAGAAGGAGGTTCCAGCAGGAGAGGAACCAGAGGAAGAGGAAGCTGAGGAGGACGACGAGGTTGAATATGACGAGGAGGCCGAGGGAGATGAGGCTGAGGAGTCTGCTGAGGGCTCGGGGTCTGAGGAAGAAGAGGAAGAGGAGTCGGAACCTGTTCCCTCTCCTACTCCTCCTCCTCCTCCCCCGTCCCAGAAGAAGCGCAAGGCCGCTAAAGCCAAGACGTCTCCACCTCCCAAGCGCTCGAGGAAAGCCACTCCCAAAAGATTTGAAGCGCCCGTCAAGTCGACCGCTCCAACAAAAGCCCGAAGAAAGAACGCTGAGCCTGCCGTCGATCCCCCTGCACTTATCCAGGTAAACCAATCCTTACCCTCCTCCTGGTTTAAGAATGCTGAGATGGCTGGCAAATGGGTAGACGAGTTCAAAACTCGTAGGATTTGTTGTTCAGATTTTATCGATTTTAATTTTTTAGAAGCTTTGAACCCACCCTGCATCTCCCTTCTCAAACAAACCCCTGCATGGACCCTGCTTGATATAGCAAAAGTAGTTCGATAAAAGATCCAGGGGCATAATCGTCATTTATACGGTAAACCCTAATCACCAACCTTAACTCTCATTATATATATGATCGATCTACTAGGGTTTGGGAGGCTTCTCATGAGCCAACACAATTCTGACTTGAGCGTCGGAGGCTCCTCCGGGGTAGCGAGCCCCGCCTCTTCCTCTTCTAATCTATGCAGGAGGATCGATCGACACGGGATGCAGATTTGATGTATTACATTTGGTGCCGTCTGTGGGAAATCGATCAAAAAGCCATGAGATCGAAACTCCCAATCAATCAAACAACGTGAACTCGGCTATTAGGCTGGATTTGGGTGGAGGAAGAATGAATCGACGCCCAGGTTGGGTCCGAGGAATCTAGCCCAGTCGCACTGCCACTTCAAATCGACCCAGCCTTCGCCCACAAACCCTAGGAGAGGGTGCCGCCGGCCTCAAACCATAGGGTCGAGGGCGGCGCGGCTCACCAGATTCATGAATCACGGGAGACCCGCTTCACCGCCGCCAGTGGCGGCGGATCTAAGGCCACAACCACAGGCGGCTCGCGCACAGGACCCGCATCCCCAGTCTGCAACCGAGGATTGATGTCTTCGAAGAACAAAGGCTGCACCGGGACCCTTTCTGAACCGTCGTCGCCTCAGTTCGGCGTTGCCGTTGGGGTCGAAGCCAATCGAGGCGAGTCGATCGCTGGTTGCCGAGTGGGAGAGATAGAACGATGAGCCCCTCACGCCACCATCCTCCTTTGTTGCTGGTCACCACCATCATCGAGCCGAACGCCACCTTCACCGCCTCGTGTCTGAAGCAACCATGGATGCGGCCCAAATTCGAGCGCCGCCTCTGTGCAAAACCTAACGAAGGAGACAACAGGCTAAATATTTGTTTTAATTATAAAGCCAGCCTTGTTGTTTTTGAAAATTGCAAATTAGCATGCATTTTCAGGATAATCTCATAAAAAGGCCCAAGTCCTCGAAAACCCAAGAATTTGCCCCAGACCTCGTATTTGGCATAACTACAAATTTTGGTCGGGCTTCCTATTAGCACCAAAGGGACCATCGGAGATGTGCAAGGAGATAAACACAGTCACAAGAGCTAAGTTTCCTCCTCTCTTTTTTTAAACTTATATGCTGAAAATCTAATCTATGGTCAATCATATTGCATGACGTTCACCAGTGACTTACGATATGATTTAATTAAAGTTCTTGGAATCACTTAGTTGCTAAAGTTGTCTGATTCGTTTGACTCTAGAATTACATTGATATAAAGAAGGTGCTCTTAGCGAGTACACTAAAATAGTCGATCAAAAGAAGAGGAATGGTGCGAAGCTCCTACACTAGCTGCCCCATGTGAATCGAAGAAAAAAGACAGGGGCTTTTGTTTTGGCTATCTATGCGGAATCACAAGCCTTTCCTCAACTAAGTATATCGATCGCAACATCAATCCGAAGCAAAAGGCCTACTAGCTAAGTTCTCTATGTTCTATTTTGATGAAAAGTTTACTTTTTAGTTAATCATATTACATGGTTAATTGCATCGATGACAGATAAATTCTTGAAATGCTTATATGCGCATCTACATATATAGAACACCATTATGTCAAAGCCATAAAAAACAATTACAGAATCGCCACTCATGGCCAAATCATCGCCACTCATGGCCAACAGAATCGCCACTCATGGCCAATGGAACGCCACTTAAGGCCAGAGGAACGCCGATTCAGGCCAATGGAACGCCACTTAAGGCCAGAGGAACGCCGATTCAGGCCAAAAGGTTCGCCACTTAAGGCCAAAAGAACGCCGATTCAGGCCAAAGGTTCGCCACTTAAGGCCAAAAGAACGCCGATTTCAGGCCAAAGGTTCGCCACTTAAGGCCAAAGTACGCCGATTTCAGGCCAAAGGTTCGCCACTTAAGGCTAATAGATCGCCAATCAAGGCCAATAGTTCGCCACCTAAGGCCAAAGTAAGCCGATTTCAGGCCAAAGGTTCGCCACTTAAGGCTAATAGATCGCCAATCAAGGCCAATAGTTCGCCACTTAAGGCCAAAGAATGCCGATTTCAGGCCAAAGGATGGAACGAAGACAGGGGGCAAGCATTACTGGTGATCTTTGATCATAACAAGTGAAGAGTATCAAATTATTCATCTTCCCTCATCACTAGATCGTGATAAGGAAACCCGAGGGGCAATTGATATAGCAAAAGTAGTTCGATAAAAGATCCAGGGGCATAATCGTCATTTATACGGTAAACCCTAATCACCAACCTTAACTCTCATTATATATATGATCGATCTACTAGGGTTTGGGAGGCTTCTCATGAGCCAACACAATTCTGACTTGAGCGTCGGAGGCTCCTCCGGGGGAGCGAGCCCCGCCTCTTCCTCTTATAATCTATGCAGGAGGATCGATCGACACGGGATGCAGATTTGATGTATTACACTGCTGAACCTTGAATCTGAGTACTACCCCCAACTCACCCGTCTCTTCTACATAAACCTCAAAGCCAAGCACACCGATGAAGGCTGGACTCTGGAGTCAGTCGTCAAAGGGGTTAGAATCACGTTCAACTCCCTTGACTTCGCTGAACTCCTTGGTCTTCCCAAACCAAGTCCACCCTCCCCTCAAACCCCCACAAAAGACCAGTGTGTCACTCTTGCCCGTGCCAAATATCTGCTCCCCGAAGCATCTAGCAGCACCTCCAAACAACTCACCCACTCGTCCCTCACACTTGAAGCCAAAATCATCTTTAACATTATTGTGAGATGTCTTTTACCCCGAATCAACTCTGGCTCCCTCCTCATTGACAATGCTATGGTCCTCCTGTACCGCATATTGAATGGCCATGATCTTTATCTGGCCAATACCATTTTAGGATCCATTGCTAACACCCGAAAAGCCAGAAAAGAACTCCTCTCCCATTCGCAAACCTCTTGACCCGTGTCTTCAAAGCTTCTAAAATTGATTTTGAAAATGAAGAACAACAACATCATACGGGAAAATTTGACTCCAAGAGCTTTGAGAAGATCGGCATAACTCAGACCCCTCAAGGGACTTGGAGCCTTGCCTCTTCTTCTTCAAAAGCTCTTCCCACTAGCTCTGCCATCGATGAATGCATGGAGAACCTGGAGTTGGGTTTGGAGGAAGTTTGCCTGGACGTCAAGGAGTTGCGCCACGAGTTGATGGTTGAGATGAGAGAGATGGCCAATCAGTTAAACGAGTTGAAGATGCTGATCAAGGATGGTGCTCAAGACGTTGAACCCTGAACCCCTATCCTGACCCTTGATCTAACTCTCTAACACTGCTGGCCCTGTTTTCAAAACTTTTGGTGACTGTTGTCATACTCCTCCCTTTGTTGAAAGACAAAAAGGGGGAGATTGGTTAGACTTTATACCGCTTTGAAGTATAGGGTCTTGGAAGACCTTATTTTGCCTTATTTTGTTGGATGCGTTTATCGTTGGTTTTGAACTTATATGATCCAACATTTGTCTAACCCCTACAGGTACTTAGTCCGATTTTTTTTATATGATATATCTGCTTGACTAAGTTATAGGGATGCACAGGTTTTGTCTTTCATAAAGGGGGAGATTGATAACTCCACTCCCTTGATGAAAATCGGAACTGTTTTCAAAGGCTTTGACACAAAGCTTGTGTTAAAGGTCTTGAAGCCAAAGCTGTATTGATGAAATTCAAAACCTGTATTTTTAGTTATTGTCTTATATATATTATCTATGTATGGTTTCCGAATATTATTATACATATGTTATACTAACCATACAGCAAAGATTTCGAAGAAATCTCCTTCCTTAAAGCTGAAAGATATAAAGATCAAATCAGGTGGATGGTGGCTTCGCAGTTTCCCAAAATAGAAGATTGCGAAGATCCTTCCTAAGCCATGATCTCAAGTAGCCGTTGGGTGAAGATTCTTGGCGCCGATTTGATCAAGAATAAAAGGAGATGAAGAAGAAAGAAGAAAGAAGAAGTTGAAGACTGACGATCATTGAACTACATCGCACACTCAGCCCTCAAGTCAATCTTTCTTCTACATGTACTCTCTGCTAGGTGTTAAGTGTTTTATCTTTTGTTTCAAAGCATTTGAGAGTTACACAGTGAGCTTATAGGATATATTCTGAGAGAGTGTTATACTCGAGAGTTTATAACTCATGAAGTGTGCACTAGGTTATTGATTCACGAGTGTAAGAGGATTGTACTAGATAGTTGAGAGAGGAGGGGCTCTTCTAGATTGGTCTAGGACCCCAAGGGAACGAGAGTTGACTAGATTGCAATTGTATAGGAGAGAGGCTTCTCGGTGAGCTATTAGGATCCTATGTTTTGTGAATCAATAAAGCATGTTGAATCCTAGGGTTGTGGAAGAACCCTAGGCGGGAACTAAGCCTTAAAGGAGCCGAACCTCGTTAACAATTCATCGTGCTCTTTACTTATTGCTTTACCATTATTTCCGCACTTGTTTCGAATTGTATAACTTTGTTGTGCTTCAGGTATCCCAATCGAAAGAATTGAGTTTACTCCTAGAGGTTTGGAAAGCGTTTCAAAAGTTTTGAGATTGTCAGCGAAAAGTTGGCATACTCTATTCAACCCCCCTCTTCTAGAGTATCTTTATTCTACTTTGTTATACATTATTGAACCTTCACCATCCACTAGCTTGTCTATTTGGGAATTTATTTATCAGGTGTAGTTATAACCATTGTCCTTTACTTTCCGATGGAATATATAAATTCGATTCTTCTCCTCCTCCCCTAATTTTAATTTAATGTTTTGTTCTTATTCGTCAAATAACACCAGACCAGTGTATACTTCACATTTATTTTGAAAATTATGTTTTGATTACGTATATATCTGACATTATAATTTATACGCCAGTATAAACTTTTGTGAATCCAAAAAAAACATTGCCACTCCCCCTATTTCATACGTAGTAATAGAGATTATGACCATTCGTCGATGATGCAATTGTGGTTGACACACCTTGAAATTTTGCCTTATACAAAAAATACTTTTCACTTTACTTTTCATCACACTTTTTAAAAAGGTAAAAACTCAAAAAAAATATTTTCTTTAATCTCAGACTTTTTAGTAATAAGTATGAAATTATAAAAAAATTCATTAATTTTTTTTTATAGAGGTTTTATCTCCTTAAAAATTGTGTTAAAAAATTCAAACGACATTTAATTTGAGACAGAGAGAGTATTTTAAGACAGAGAGTATTTTAAGATATAGAGAGTATTCGATTTTTATTCCTTTTCAAACTATTAACGTACTTAAAATTGAGTTTATTACCAATCAGGTTAAATTATATCTTTCTCGATCATACTGATCCTAAATAAGTAGGCAAATACATAAACGAAAACAGAAGATTGAACACTATTGAGATCAAACAAATGCTACCAACACCAATCATTGAAAAGATCGAAGCGACATTCATCCCAACAAACCAGATGAAGGACAAACTATATATATTAGAAAAAAAGATAAGTCTAGATGGTTCAGCACAACCAGTGCACTCCGACACCTTATAGAAAATAATAGAATCACACCACCTAAAACGACATGAATATGGGCAATGGCCATAACCTCGGAAATAAAGAATTTTTTATGGAAATTGTATAACAATGAGATCCTAACAAATACTAGACTAATCGCCAAAGGAGTGGCCTTCCCTTTCGCATGTAAACTATATGTTGTGTGTGATGAATCTCCACCTGACTTATTTGCTACTAACAAGACGAAAGTTATGAGAAATTTACAAGTCCGGAATTGACTCTCCTTAGAAATTTACCTTTTTTTATGCACGTACTTTCATTGCTAACAATTAAAGAGAGAGTGAGATTTGTAGAATAAAAGTGATGAGAAAGTAAGAAATAAAGCAGTTGTGATATTTGTGAAACAATAGAGGAAAAACGGGTTCAACTATGAATTCGCAACATTGGTTGTTCTATCTGATCATCGACTCTCCTTTTAGTTATTAAAACCCTACTGACTATTCCAATATTGGTTTATATAGATTGTTACTCCTACGAGGCCTAATAACCCATTAAACTTCTATGAAACTAGTAGGACGAAAACCTGTCGTTGATTCTCTTCAAAGATAATCTCAACTCAATACGCTAGTATAGTAGTAGAGTAGAGGTCGATCACATAGAAAGTGCATGTGACTTTATGTCTCTTTGTCAACAACGAGATGAGAGAGAAGTAAAGATGTAGAGAAAACAGTAGTAGAGATGATGAAAGGAATAAAGTAACAAGAATAATGAGGATTGATTGTAAACAATATAGAGAAATATTATAGTTTAACTCACACTTCACAACAATGGTTGATTTTCCGATCCCTGGACTTTACTTATAGTTAAGTTGATTTCTATTAGTTATCATAGGGTTTGGTTGTGTACAGACTTAGGTAGGTCTTCTATTCGATCACCATTTAAGTCCTTTACTCTAGCATGGGGGGCGAGTAGCAATAGGCCCCAAACACCTAGCACATAGGCCTTATTTACCTCGTATCTTCGATCTTCTCACCGGTTGTCAGCCTAGCTATTGCTTCCACTAAAAGAGATACTTTCTACTTGCGAATCCTCACTACTAGAATTGTGTCCATAGACATCGGATGATTAACATCAGTCAGAAAAACGCATGATGTTAAATAGTTTTTTAACATCGGTTTGTAAATTTGTGATGTTGAAAACGAAACAGACATGCCCTATTTTGTTGACCGATGTGAAAAATGTTTTTTTGAAAAAAACGTAAGGCGCGAGATTGAAATCTAAATTGAGTAAAATCCCGCTCATCTCAAATTCGGGCGGGCGGATTCCAATTTTCCTTAGAAAATTTCCTAGAAATTTTTGGTTATTTCTTAAATTCATAAAAACGCAATCCCAATATTCTCAACACTTGGAGAAAAAACAAATGAATTGTTTGAAAAAAAAAAACAAACAAACATATACTTAGAAAAATAAAAAGAAGATATTCACCAGCAAGTCACTAGTTTCATCTCTTTCCTCCTCACGTCCCGACTCTCCTTCCTGTTCACAGCGAATCATTCCTTCTCCTCTCTAGCCTTCCATGTAGGCTCTGGGTTGTCGAACTCGAGGGTGGCTCCGGTGGTGCTCTTCGTGGTCAGTCTAGTCTCTCTGGTTTTCCTCACACTGTTGAACTCGGTCGGTGAAATCCCTCGCATTTTCGTTGTCGTCCTCGCCTCTTCGGCTGTCGAACCAAAGCTCCATTGTCGTCCTTTGATTTAGGGTTTCTTTAGGTTTTGAAGTACTCTCTAATTTAGCTATTGAAACTAATTTAGGGCTTATCAGGTGTTCTTTGATTTTAGGGCTTTCATACTGAAGAGCAAGGGTTCTCCGATTCTAGGTATGAAATTCTTCCTTTTAATTTTCAATATTTGTGATTTAGGGTTTTTCTTATTTTGTTTTGATTCAATGTAGGTAGCTGAAATTGATTTTTGGTTAGGCATATTGTTTCGCAGAGTGCATGAAATTTTGGCTATTAGAAGTAGCAAAAAGAATGCAATAGGGACAAGGAAAAGCAATACTTCGTATACGTAGGAGGAGAAAGAGGGATCTCAATTTGGCGAATTGCAATTCTGGAAACCTAAAAATCCCATCTCAGAAGAGGAATCAGCTCTCATCAATGGCGAATCAGAAGACCTACATCAGGAGGAAGAAGGACGATGAGAGGAAGAGGGAGATTTCTATTCAAATTGATCTCATCCCAAAGTATGCACAACAGCCTTGAACTAGAAGCCCCGGCGACCCCAAACGCCATACCGATTTCTCTCTTTTCTTCTGCTCTTAGTTGTCTCCTCCTTGTTCATCCAGTCTAGGTATGTTCCATTTGATTATTTTTGTGAATAGTTGCATACAATTGTCTATTACGGCTACAATCTCGATACAGTTGTTCTTGTTTTGTTTTTTCACTCTGAGAACTGTCCTGGATGTAGCCTAAGTCTATGATTTTGTGTTTAATTTTGCTCTGATCGGTCGAATTTGTACACTTTAACTTGGTTTCTGTTTGTAGGACTTCATGAGGGGTGCCATGAGTTAAGAAAACTCATGAATTCGTGCTTATAATCTGTGTTAACTCGTCCATTGTCGATACATTGGCTATCTTTTCTTCGGTGTCTGCACAAGTGATTGGCTTTTTACTTGCTAATTCTTGAAAAGTTGATGTTGGTAAGGTATATCATCAAAATTAGGACAATTGGTAATTCATTAAAAATTGCAGGGATGTTCGTACAACTTTGTGATGTTTTTTATACCTTCGTCAACCGGCTACTAATTTCTATTTTTTCCGAATCCGCTGTAGTAATGAGCAAAAAGATGATATTGAGAGGACAATTGAGTCTACAGCTGAGAAAGCACAGCGCAGTGGATCAAAAGACATCTCTGAGGCTTCAGTGAGTGTTCCAAGGAATTCGCATTATTATAAATATCACCCTACTATCAAAGCTGGTTAATTAAGAGAATTTGTTCCTATATTCCAACTTTGATAAATTTTATTATCAGCACATCACACATATTCACTGAATCAGCTTTGATTCCCTCACATCATGCTTCATTTATGACATGCTTTTAAAAAAAAATCTGAATTTTTAATCCATCTTCAGCTTGGAGGGGAAAGATTGACTTGTTCTGATTCAGACAATGCCAGCATCAGCTGACACGTTTCAGTACAGTACAGTGTTGTGGAACCGATGAAAGGCATGCTATCTAAATTAATCGTTTGTTTTATGGAAAAGGATTGGATAATTTAACAAACTTAATTTTGATAAATCCCTTTTCAGTGTTACGCTTCAATAAGTTAAAAGCAGTTCACGATTCCAAGATGTAAGTAAACTAGAGGTAGACATCCTCAATGGAGGAAGGGGAAAGAGGAAAAGAAAGCCAAAAGTTCACTTCGATGTAAGTCTTCTCTCACAATAGATGCACCTTGAATTAAAAAGGTGAAATTTGATGGCGTTTTTACTGAAAATTCTTTCGGTTATGATTAGGAACGGGCAAATACGGAGGAATCAGTTAAGAAGGTTCAAAGGCTCAAGATCTTGCGTCACCTTGGCCTCACAGCTCCAGCAGGTTCAGCTTTTATACTACCCCATAAGTAAGTAGAAGCGCAGTTTCATTATTTTCATACCGGTAATCTGCCTAATCTGATTTTTTGCTAATTGTGTCATCGTATATACATATTTGTAAAGAATTATTTTTTTGGTTTTAAAGGTTAATATATTGAAAAACTTAAGAGAGAATATTTACAAGAGAGAGAGTTTATAGAGGACAATAGCTACCAAAATGAGGCCATAGACCTCGTCTACTGTCTATACCTTATGGAATGGTTCCATATGGATCAAACATCAATGTTTTCTTGTCAAAATTAGAAATTGTACATATTTTTTCAATAATTCAATCGCTTGTTTTTCTTCCCCATTGTATCATGAGAATATTATAGGTTATTGGAGGAGTTATGTTAGAGAGTATTTTGCTCCTCGCGCAAAGAAAAGGTGGTGCCTATCACTCTATGAGAATGTTGCACATCATGCCTTTGGTGTTTTTCCTCGGGCAACTATGGTTAGGCCTCTCGCTTTGCTTTCCCGTGTTTTTATCCCGGGTTTTTAATTAATTGAGTTTTTCATGATGCATGGTTCTGTGATATATGTGGCTCTAAATCTGGAAGGGGATTTGGTAAGGAAATGCTGGATTTTTCTCTAATTTTTGTTTCCCTTTATTTTACAATATAGACACTCTAACTATCATGATTACACAATGCTTCCTTATGAATGTTCAATTATCTATTTTCTGGATAACTGACGCTTAAATGGAAGCTAGGAGCTGTCTTTTCTGGGATTTGTGCATCAATTTTAATTAAGAATAAACAAGTATTGCAAACAAACAGATTAAATCGATTGAACTTTGTAATTGAAAAGCCTCTAGTTTGGAGTGAGTTTCAGAAATTAAATATCACTTGTCTATAAAAATAATAGGCTCACAGATCTCTTTAAGTCATTCTACTTTAAAATTTAAATATGGGGCAAAGATGAGAAACGTGTTTGCTCAAAGGTTTTTTTTACTGATCAAAATTTTTCCCCAGTGCTTATCACATCCACCTTTGAGGATTCATCTCCACTTATTCCCTTATCTCCGTTTCCCTCCCTAAAAGTCCTCTAATTAGGAAATTATTATTTAATTTGGTTAGATTTGATGCTTTTTCATCTGACCATCCACTAGTTATGGCCTATGGGCCTATGGCTTTTCATATTTACTATTTATTTCTTTTGATTTGGCATGAAACTATCCATGACTTGAAAATGTTTGCAATCTACCACCATTGCCAACTTTGTCCAACAATGTAAGTAAAAGAAAGATTGTTTTTATTAGTACTGTCTTGGTGGTAGGTTATTATAAAATTTTGGTAATGCTAGAAAAACTAGATAACAGAGTGGTAAATGAAATCACCAAGTACTCCTGCAAGTCTCAGAAAGAGATGTTGGCAACAAAGAGCTTCTGTCAAGGAATGTAGAAGAGTATTTTGTAAGTTGCATTAAGTACAGTTAACCCTTTTGGATCAATTTGTAATGCTAGTTTATTCCTTCATAGCTAGGCTTGAGAGATGTTAAGCTTCCCATTTGTGTAACTTCTTACATCTACATGCCAATAGGCTAGTTTCTTCATTGAATAATTTTTAACTCACCAGGGTCCTATGGAGAAGTATATCATGGAGACTGGCATGGAATTGTAAGTATTTATGGCGTATCTGTCATTCATTTTTCTTCTTAATGATTGATAACTTACCTTCTGTTTGGGGTGAAAAAAAAGATAAGGAACTGGAATGGACAATGATATGAAGTGTTTTATGGCATGAAGATGTTCTGTACTTGTTCCAGCTAGTTATACTGCTTAGAATATGACTTGCTGCTATGCAAATGATAGATTTGCTTTTTTAGTGCAGCTTTCTATTGAAGTTTGCCCTCTTGCATTATTCTTTTTATTGTTCCTATTTTGGTGCTGGAAAAGGCTTGCATTATTAACCTGGAAGTGGCTGCTTTCAAGTCTCAACAAGGACAAGGTCACTATGAGTATATCTGCTCGTAATAATAAAGAATCATTAGGATGGACTTGTGCATTGTTATTGGTTGATGTGTCTGAAAATGAGAAACTTAACCTTGTGTGGTATGGCTGAAACTTCTTAAAGAAAAACTATATCATCAAAGTTGATTTTGTTTTCTATTCTATTTGAGGGATTATACTGCTGATGGGAAGTTTGTACCTGTTATGCATTATCAAAATGACATCGATCATCAACAACGAACTGTTACTCCTCAATAACTCATGCATACTTTGTTTTATTCAGAAACGATAATTCTGCTCATGTTTTGAGGATTTCTGACGATGAAGCTCAAGCAATGAAGTCTGCCCGTAATTTTGCCCAGATGATGGAAGAAGCTTACTCAACTGGAGTCGTTATCCATTCTTTCAGTTTGTGTAATACTAAGCAGAAAATATATAAATGCAGATAATATGAACATATACTAATAGATAAAACATTATTGAATGCTTTGACACATTTTGATTAGATAGAACATTATTCAATGATTTGGCACATTTTGATTATTTGAGAAGTAGCCTAATGGATACAAACAGGAAATGAGACATCATTTAATAGCATAAAAAATGATTTTAAAATGTATTGAAACACAACAATATGACTAATCAAACCGATGTCTTTTGTGAAATTATACGTTGTTATTCATAAAGAAAATGATGTTGTAATCATTTTAAACATCATTTCTTTCAAATATACTGATTTAAATATATAATATTACATTGTCTTTATAAATATGTAATGTTGTATACTATTTTTTAAACGAAATCATAAGACAAAATACAAAGAAAAAGTTAATAAACATGAAATGAATCACCAATAACTGATGTAAATAAGATATCACAACATTGGTTTTGCACAAAAATATCGATGTTAATATGAATTTTTTTATTGCTCTACATATCATTAGATAGCTAGAAATGCAAAATAATAATGTTTTAACATTAGGTAAATCAATCCAAATGTAATTATATTCATGCATTTTAGTCGATATAACAAAGAGAAACGATGTTATAAATCATGATAGACATCGGTTATAAACCGATGTGGTAAATTTGGATTTTTAACGCCACCCACTAACACGTCGAATTTTTTTTTGATTAACATCGGTTTATACCCGATGTCTATGACCAGAATTCTAGTAGTGCCTCCTACATCATCAAGATTCCTGAACCGTTCACTAGTACAAAGAGGGGACCAAAGCACACTTTTTTTATGCATGGGAGCACACTTCTCATATTGTACTTACAATAGGTGCACTCTCAAACAAGCACGCTTATTATTTAACCGTGTTCCTATATTTTAAGCACGGTTTTGTGTTGATGCGTTCTTAAAATTTTCATACAACCAATATCCGTTCTGCTCGAATTATAAGAACGCTTCAATTGAAGTGTGCTAAAAAAAGTTTTAGCACACTTTTTTTCAAACCGTGCTTAATAATAAGCACACTTCAAATAAAAAGTGTGCTCTGCCATATATCTCTCAAACGCATATATCCATCTCAACACTGACCAATGTAATACCTTACCTCTCGAACCAAGAGTCGAACCCACGACCTCTTGCACCCTCATACCGAATTCGTCCACTTCACTCGCCTACCGCCTGAGCTACGTAATTTAGTTGTAAATTTGTTTATTTACTTAATCTAATTACTAAAAAAACTCTAAATATAAAAAAATATTTTTTTCGAGAATGGTTTATAAAAATAAATGAGAACGCTTTAAAAGAAAATTGTGTTCCCACTAGTTAAATTTTGTTTTGGAAAGACACTTATCTTAGAAAACCGTGTTCATTTTACATTTTTTTAAGCACGCTTTATACGAAAACCGAGCTAATTATTTCTTTAGAAACAAACGAGAACGGTTCTATAGAAAAGCGTGTTAATTTTAGTTAAATTTGATTTTGGGAACACACTTTGAAAATGAAACCGTGTTCGTTTTAATTTATTTTTAAGCACGCTTTACACGAAAACCGGGCTTAAAAGTTTTTAGAAATGAACGAGAACGGTTTTATAGAAAAGCGTATTCGTTTTAGTTAAATTTGGTTTTCGGAACACACTTTAAGAATTAAACCGTATTCATTGTAATTTTCTTAAGCACCCTTTACACGAAAATCGGGTTAAATAGTTTTTTTTACAAATAAACGAGAACGGTTTTATAGCAAAGCATGATTGTTAATTTTAGTCAAATCTGGTTTTGGGAACACAATTTGAAAATTAAATCATGTTCGTTTTAAGTTTTTTTAAGCACGCTTTACACGAAAACCGGGCTAAATATTTTTTCATAAATAAACGAGAATGGTTTTATGGAAAAGCGTGTTGCTTTTAGTTGAATTTGGGGTTGGGAACACACTTTTAATATAAAACCGTGTTTAAAATAAAAAATAAGCACGCTTGTCAAAAAGCGTACCCAACTTACCATGCTCCACCCCCCTATATTGTACTAGTGGTTCCTACAAGACGTGTTGACTACTTATGAATTAAGGCCCTATAAAGGATGAAGCTATAACTCTAGCGCGATGCGATTATATCTTAGTTTCCAATTAAGAGACACTCAACAACAATAGCAATATTGGAACGAAGATAATTGAAATAAACTAAATAGAATTTAACAAAGATCAGCCCTTGCATTCCATCAACCATGTCTTGAAATGCAAGCGAAACTAACAAATAGATTAGCCACTCATGGCTTACCTCAAAGTTATAACACTGTCTATCGAATACTTTGTAGAATGTTGTGTGTCAAACCCTAGGAAAACTATACTATTTATAACGTTAGGATTGGGCCAAAAACCCTAGAAATACCGACCAAAACGTGATACAAATGAATCTTAAAGGATAGGAATAAATATATTTGGATAAACTTTTGGAAGATTCACACGGATCTCGCCTTATCCACCATCGGTGGGCGCCGATCTTCAACATCTCGTATCCCTCTTCTTCACTTTAGTGCATTTAGCTCACTCTTCGTCTTGGCTCAATTTTAGCTCTTCCTTGGGGATGTTTACTTCTTTCCTCACCCATCCTTAATAACTCTAGCAGCTCTAGGGCTCCAGCATCGCCTTCTTGATCCACCTTTTGAATTTGGATATGAGAATCTGCACATTTAACTATAAAAACATAGATTCTGAATTTCGACCAACAATGATAAATATGCAAATTAACTAGAAAATATTTAATAGGCAACCTAAAACTACCTAGAATGCCTATACAAAACATGCATCATCAAACTTTTCCGCTAGTCATTAAGGAAAATAGAGCATAACATCAACCATTCATCCCACAAACGCATCCTTCATGCAACCACCTTGTCAAAAGCAAAATCACATGCAAGTGAAAACACAACTAAGGTAAAAAAAGTTATAATGTATATGAGTGATCACGTAACAGGTAAACATATACATTCAACGTCACGAGGGAAAATTTTTTTCTCGCGCTCTCAATGTGTTTGAGCTTTACTTGCAACTCTCAACTCAATCCGAAATGCTCTATACTACTGATCAACGATTAAAAGTTGTGGTTTAATTATCCCCAAATAGTATCCAAGGCCTCTTTCTAACTAAGCAAGGCTATGCAACTAAACCAATCACAATAGCTTAGACCTTACGGTGTCTACAAAGATCCAAACCATCCGAATGATAAGTGCCCATTGATTCGAGAGGATGTTGTTGATCTCAACGCTATGGATTATGGACCTCACCGCAACTTTGGTAACAACTTCTACAATCAGAACTACAATTCGAATTATCAAAGTGGATTCAACGATAGGGGCCATGATAATGCATATTTCATATGGGCATTATATGTATTTCTTATTGCATTTAGATAGGAGTTTTGCATATGTTTTAGTCTAGTTTCATATCTTGCTTGTGAAGTATTCGAGTTCAGAATCTACGCCTTTTTAGTGTTTATTCTACAGTTTTACATTCCGACCTTGGATGGGATTTTAGAAGAGCTTAGGAGACATGTTTTGGAGCATATGAGGGTTGAGGAAGAGGCTACGAAAGAGCAAGGAAGCACAACATTGAAGAGAAAAAGTAAGTCGTCACTGCGTAGGCGGCGCCCGCCGTGCCTTAGGCATCGCCCGCCGCGATGCCGTGTTCAGCAATCCCGATTTGGATTCGAATATTCTATTTTCTATTATATTATTATTATATTTCTAGGGTTTTCCACGACTCTTTATAAGGTTAATTTCTGTTATTCCAGCCATGGTGGTATGGTGGTGTGTGTGGCAAAGAGACAATGAACTCTTTGAGAGATAAGATATGTTTTTGGCCTATGAGTTGCTAAACTCATAGTTTCGCCTGTGATTTGAAGACTTGGTTGAATAGATTGTCAGAATTTGATTCTATTTAGTTATTTATGAGTTTATTTACCATCTTGTGTTTATTGATTATATTTGTGTTCCTTTCTATGATTGATCACCATGTTAGGAATTGCATCTAGGCTATGAATTCGTTATTGTTTTCTCAGTAGCAAACAAAGGTGTTGAAGTAGTGATATTTCCTTGTCTTTGTAGTGGATGATTTCGATTGATCTATATTGGTTAGATGTTGATTATGCCGATTAGGGTTGTTCTAATTGTGTCTTAATTGCATTGAATCAATATGCCAATTGGTCTAAAAGCTTGAGTGTTTAATGCTATTTTTTAGTGATATTGAATAAGGTGATTGTATCCCTACGGATCCTTCAACTTTAGTCAAGTAGACATATGCTTATGAATATTTGATGAATCAATCCTAGGACCATGAATCTCAACCATTGTCAGAGAATTGTAGGTGAAATGTTTCTTCTATCTTTAATTATCAATCACTTTGCAATCATTAGTTTTATTCACTTTTCTTTGTTATCAATTTATCACAAGTCATTGCTTTTGTCATAAGAGTCATTATTAGAGATATTGCATAGTAATCCGCTTCTCTCTGTGGGTTCGACTCCGGATTTCATCGCTACACTAGTAGTTGTTTGGTTTATCTTAATTGATTTACTAATCTATTGGTTTTGAGCTTTGAGTTAGGATATTATTACTATTTGGCAAAGGGCGAAAGTGCCAACGACGTTTGCCCCGCACCAAATTCTTGGCGCCATTGCCAGGGAAAAGAAAAAGGCTTGCTTTACTTTATTTCTATCATTGATTGTCTTTTATTTTTTGTTTTTGTTTTTGTTTTTCTTTGAGTCATTTTTTTCATCCTCATATGGTTCAAACTCGATCTTCTAATTCATTGCCTTTGTCTTTTGATCCCGAGATTGAAGGATCTCTTTCTAGGTCGAAAAGGAGGCTCGAATTTGACACACATAAGGGGATGGGAGACGAAGTTGTTAATCCACCAAGAAGGACCCTGAGAAACCTAAAGGAACCTAATTTGAGTGCTCAACCACTTGCAATTAGACTTCCTGATCTCCCTGAGGGTTCAAGATTTGAGTACAAGTCGAATTGGTCTAATATTTTACCCTACTTTCATGGATTGCCTGGGGAGGAAACAAACAAACACCTTGCTACCTTTGTGAGTGTGTGTGATAGACATAGACCCCAAGGCCTTACCGATAACCAATTGATGTTGAGAGTGTTCCCCTTTACCTTGAAAGATTCTGCAAGTGATTGGCTTTATTACCTACCCCCGAAAGCATTACTACTTAGGTTGAATTGAAGAAAGCTTTAATTCAGAAGTACTGTCCTGCTACTCGCCTCAACAAACTCAAGAAGGGGCTATCTAGTATTGAGAAATCACCTACGGAGAGTCTTTATGAGTATGTTGAGCTGTTCAAGAAACTTAAGGGTAGTTGTCCACAACATGGTATACCCGAGGATGATCTAGTGTTGTATCTTTATGAGGGCTTGCTTGACAACGACAGGAGTTTCATCAATGCTACTAGTGGAGGAGATATTTTGGATAAGACACCTTAGGAAGCAATGTAGATTTTCGAAGGGTTAGCTAATGCATCGCAACAATATGGGAAACACCAAGGAGTTAGAGGAGTTCATAAGTTGGATAATTCTAGAGATGGTCGCAAGGATGACTTAGATAGGCTTACTAAGATAGTGAACAAGATGGCTATGCAAATGAATCAACCTCAGCAGCCTAGACCTTGTGGTGTCTGTGGAGATCCAATTCATCTGAATGATAAGTGTCCTTTGATTCAAGAGGATGTCCTTTGATTCACTCGATGTTGGAGAAGTCAACTCGACCTGATCGACTCGACATCGAGTTAGTGGACTCGATATCGAGTGTCTTTCTTCAGCTTTTTGCTCAGTCGATGGAGGCTGTAAATTTGGGTCGATTTCAAGTGGTGTGATCCGACATCGACCCCATACTTAAGACCTGGCACATCATCTGGAAATTTGTCAGTCAATATCAACTTACCTGGGTCAATGTCGAGTGGTACTTCAGTGTCTTCGTTCCAGATTGCCATGATTTCCTCCACTTGGGCTTCTATAGCCCTCTTCTCTAACTCTTCGAGGGTCATAGTTCTTACCTTAGGTTCCCCACAAGCGATGTAGATGCCCTTGATTGATTTCACTTCCATAGGACCGTCATGCCTCTTTACCATTTTGTTGAAGGAGTCCTCTATAACTTCATCGCTTATGGTGAATGAGAGCAATCCTTTCCTTACGCTTATGTTCGCATCAACGGATTCTAAGAAGGGCCTTCCTAAAATAACTGGACAAGCAGATTCCTCTGCCATATCAACAACTAGAAAATCAGCAAAGACAAAGAATTTACCTACCTGAACCGGCACATCGTCTACTAGGCCTATTGGAATGACCACCGTGTTGTTTGTCATATAGAGTTTAGCAACCACAGGCTCTAGTGCACCAATCTTTACCTTTGACCATATTGTTAGTGGCATAATGCTTACACTCGCCCCTAAATCACATAAATCATTTAATTGGTATTGACCTAAGCCTATTGTGATAGCAAACTTACCTGGGTCTGGCCGCTTCTCTGGTAGCTCCATCTTGCTACATTCCTCTGCGATCTCAGCAATTGATCGCTTCTTTCCTAGCATATCATTGAGAAACCGTCAATATGATGGCATTTCATGAAGAGCTTCTATGAATGGAATTGTAACATTTAGCCCTTGAAGCATCTTCACAAAGCGATGGAACTTCTTTTCCGTTGGGTCCTTCAATGTTTTCTTTGGGAATGGCAGCGTCTTCTTCTTCACTCCTGCTGGAGCTCGGTCGATATCGAGTGGTGTTGAGTCGATATTGACTGGAGGAGTCGATTTCTTGTGATGTTCAGCTTTTGGTTCGACATCGAGTAAAGGGGACTCGATGTCAACTGCATCTCAGTCGATATCGACTGGATGAGTCGATATCGAGTCCTCTCCAGTGGCTTCTTCCTCCGCTTTTTGCTCGGGCGTTCGCATCTGACGCCCACTCCTTAAATTCATTGTCGTTATGTGACCAGTAGATTTGCCTTTAAGATTGGGCATAGTAGATCCTGTCAGCAATCCTGACGTTTTGGGAATTTGATCAGCCAATTGACCCATTTAGGTCTCCATGCTCTTCTTCCAAAGGTCGATCTCCCTAAGCCTAGAGTTGATGACATGCAGCTGAGTATGGACGGAGTTATTGGATTGTTTGAACACAGCGTGGTTCCTCCGTATCTCATAAAGTATGATTTGCAGGTCATCTTTCTTTGTTTCCCGCTCGAGATGTCCAGGTGCTCTATAAGGTGGAGGGTCCCTCTGTTGGTGCTGAGGTTGGTAGAATCTTTGACCCCCCCTATACTGTTGGTTGCCCCCTCCAGAGGGGCCTATCATCCATTTAGCTTCCTCATGTGTCTCTACAATGTTGACTTGCTCAAGGTGTAGGCAGGCGTTGGTGTTATGCCTAGTATACCCACATTCCTAGCAAGTTTGGTTATTGGCGAGGAACCTTACTTGCTTTTGTAGGTGGCGTGCCTGATCATTATTGAATTGCTGCCTTACATCCGGATCGATCTCTCTTGGAGGCTCATAAAGTGGCATAGATGGGGTAGACCTTGAGTCGTAGGTCGCAGCAGTCCCATATGTGTTGTCGAAGTTGACAAGCCTCTCAATTGTGTCCCAGGCCTTCGTAGGTGTAAGCTTAATGTATCGATAGGAGGTGTAAGAGTTGATTCCCTCCTTATTCGGTGCGTCGAGGGAGTTGTAGAAGATCTCCTAGATGACGTAAGGTAGTTGCCCATGAGTAGGGCATGATCGCAATAGGTCCTTGAAGCGCTCCCATGCCTGCGCCAATGTCTCGCCAGACTTTTATTTAAAAGTCGTGATCCTTTGTCGCAACATCGCCGTTTTTTATGGAGGGAAGAACTTGTTGAGGAATGCGTCCTTCACCTCTGCCCATGTTCTTAGCGAGCGTGGAGTTAAGCTTTCAAGCCACTGCAAAGCCTTCCTTGTGATGTACATATTTGTACCTTTGTTTATTGCATCTTTTGATTTCATATTTCATTCGATTTCCAAAGAAAAGTTTCAAAAGTATATAAACTTGTGTAAGAATGAGCTAAAGTATAAGAAATAGAGTCTGCACGAGTTTTGAGCTAACCATGCAGGAATTCGATGAAATCGGAGTCAAAACGAACAAGCCAAGTGACGCTGAGAAGAGGTCGATATCGACTGGAGACATCGATATCGACCCTAAATTTCGACACGACTTCTGAGCATCAAGATAGGCCACACAGACCAGACAAGAAAGCCTCGATATCGACATACATGCATCGATATCGACCATCGTCATAGACATCGACTGGAGCTGGACAAATCGAGCAGAAACACAAGCATCGATATCGACCTCTGGTGTCGATATCGACCCTACCTCGACAGAAGATAAATCCGATTTTGAGACTCGGATTGTGAAGTCTATCATCAAAGCCATGAGTTATCTCGTTCTTTCAGATATTAGCAGCTGTTTATTATCTTTTCATTTAAGTTTTTATCAAAATAAAAGACCTATCCTAATTGTTCGGATAGAGTTCATAGTTTAGATAGGAGTTACAATTCTCGGATAGCGAGGATTAGTAGCTTATAAATAAAGCCCTAGGGGCTGATTTGTTAGATCATCGAAGGCAAGAAGAAGACAAAGACAATAGACAATAGATAGTTAAAGTTTTTGAGCTTTAAAGTTTCAAGCGCTTACGATAGTTGGCGTTGAGATTGTAAGATTCGAAATTTTCCATTTATGCAAGTTATTTCAATTCAAGACATGTCCACAATCAACATGAGTGAGTAGTCGCCCTTTCTTCTAGGGTCGGGGTGAGCCCGACGATAGCCATGATGGTAAGGTAAGTACGTCACTAAAGAATGTATCTTTTATCTCCCTCTACCTTGTGCTTCATCTTTAAATGCGAATTTAAGGAACTCATGTTGTAAAACTTGGGTAGTAATTAGGGTTTCTATTCGAAAGATTATAAACTCAATTATGACAAAGGTAGACACAAATTAGGTTAAGTAATTGAAAAATCTCTTTTCCTATTTGTCGGTTTAGGTGAAAGCCTTTTCCTTTATGATGAAAGCATGCATCTTTAGTTGATTCTTACTTCTTCTATCATGGTTGTCGTCGCGGTAATCCTTGGCCTTGGAAGACTTTTCCTTTATTAAGTTTACATTCAAATTTGCCCGTCGTTCGTTGAGTCATCGAAAAACCCAACACCCTTGCTTATTTCTGATCATTGCTTCCTTCTCATTCTTAATTCTTCGGCCTTTTCTTTGCTGACAAAACAACTAACTCATTGCAGGAAGACATCAATATCGACAGCAGAGGTCGATATCGACCGAAACTGATAGATCGACGGTTTTCTGAGTTGATCTCGAGACTCCTGGAAAACTTATGCAAGCATCGATATCGACCCCCTTGTGTCGAAATCGACCCCTCTGTACCGACTGGCATACTTCTGAGCCAGTCGATTTCGTGGACTAACATCGATATCGACCCCCACCAGTCGATATCGACTACCGTTTTTGTTTCTGCAGGTCTTCTGTTGCAGAGAACATCGACAGCCAAGGTCGACATCGAGGTCTGACATCGAGATCGAGGCTTCTGGTCGAACATAAAGGACGTGTCTTCAACGCTACTAGGATCCCGCTGACTCGCTTCCTCGTGGATCGAACCTGATTCCCTACTACTATAGCGGGGAGTCTTGAATTTATTTGAAGAGGCTAAGAGTTGTATTGCTTTATATTTTATTATATATTTCGATTCAATTCTCCCCACGTCACCTTGCAGGAGACCATCGAAAAGATTTTAGTCTAACGTATTCTAAATTAGCGCCATCGGGGACAGTCTCACATAAATCCATGAAAGTAGTAATATGTTACAAGGGACATTCATTAGTTCTTGCTTCAAAACTATTGCGTTTAATTTCAGAAAGGAAGTTAATTTTAATTTCATAATCGGAAGGAGGGATGATGATCGCAGATTCGGGCACAGTGAGCGTAGGGTGCATGTATGACATTGCCGTATGTGGATATTGATTGAGCCTCTCTTGGGCTTGTCTACGTGCTTCCTCCTCTCGATCGGCGCGAGCTCTCTCCGCAGCGGTTGTTGCCTTTTCATTAGCAATTGTAGTATTATGGTCCTCAATCTCCTTCTTCAACCTCTCTATGAGTTGAGCCTGTGTCTCTATATCTGCCATGATTTGGATTGCTTTGTTTCGGAGGTGGAGAACACGTTCGGGCTCGTCTAGACTCTCCAAGATAGGTACGCGATCAGAGCGTCGCATAAACCTACAAAATCAGTACTAGAATAGAACGTGAGTAAAAACTTAGGGCGCGAATGATTGCCTCCCCGGCAACGACACCAAAATTTGACAGTAGGAGGATTTTGAGTATAAATATAAAATCTAAACTCAAACCGATCTCCAAGCCTTCTCAAATAAATTACAAGAAACCCTCCCGATGTAGTGGTAGGGTATTCAGGATCGATCCACGAGGAGGTATGTCAGCGGATCCTAAGCTTGTAACCACGTTCTATTTCGACTCAGCAATTCACTCGATATCGGGTGATACAGGCGATTTCCAGTCAACTTCCTGCAAAACAGACAAAACAGCCGACGTCGAGTGAAACACTCGATATTGAGTCAGTCACTCGATATCGACTACAGCAGTCGAAATCGAATCTTCAACATAAAGTTTAAAACGTAACCAATTTGTCGGAAAAGTGTCTGAAGAATATAAGAATGATTCAGGAAAGATGAACAAAATAAATTCGCAAATTTGAATAAACTCAATAAACTAAAAACTTCCAAGATCGGGTATCTCATGCCACAACGATAACTATATAAGCCTATGTCAAATTCACGAAAGATTACGCCTTTTCATCAAATAACTTTCGTCATTAACAATTAGGTACTTTAGAAGCTCTCGCATAAACCCTAAGTGTTACTATCCCAATTTCATAATTAATCCAAATTCATAATATAATTGCTTTCGCTTCAATAATGCAAATAATGATCGCCTACTACTCTCGTAGAAGAATCATGCATATATGATAGAAGATGAAATTGCATAAAAATCATACCTTTGATGCATAAACTTACATGACTATCATCGGGCTCACCTCGACCCTAGAAGTAAGGGAACTACTCGTGCTTCATAGCCATTGACATTATCATAATCATTGAAAAATAACAAACTTGAATTGAAATTGCAAACGTCGAAAGTACAACCAATGGAGAAAACGCCAATCTCTCTTTGCTCTCTCTCGGCCCTCTCTCTCTAACTATGCCTAAACTGAATTGAAAATGTTCTTGGATCTTGGATGATTGAATGCTCTAAAACTCAGCCCTAATGGCTCTAATTATAGATTTTAAACCATGTTATCCAAGAAAGAGAAAATTTATCTTATTCCTAAGATAAAAACTTGCAAAATAAATAAATAAAATTCCTTTAGGTAAATATGGAATTCACCGTAAAGGATATAAAGTCTCAAGATAAGATAAAAGATTCCGACTTAATGTAGAAGCAATTTGCCTTGGATAAGAATTCGTCAAAACGCCGGATCTTCTGCAGCTTCAGTCGATATCGAGTAAGGTCACTCGATATCGACTCATCATCTTCTGTTTCGAGTCAGCTCTACTCGACCTCGGCTCTTCACTCAATATCGACTGGCTTTATTTAGTCGATATCGACCCATTTGTATCGAGTAGAGTGGTTCTCTTCCTGGCTCGATTTATGGGGATCAGTTTCACTCAATGTCGAGTCACTTAGTCGATTTTGAGTAACTCCTCAATAGACTTCGAGTGATTTCCCAGCTCCTCTTCTCCAAATCGCTCGATTTTGCCTCGATTTCTGCGAAATAACACAAGAACTCGTATAAACCTCCATAATCGGCAAATAAACATAAACTACACAAATCTTATGCTTTCTCAACCAATATGCATGAAAATATAGACAGAAATCGAAGTAAAAGTAAATGAAAATCATGGTATATTGAGCACACATCAACAAACACCACTCATAAAAGATGAATGAAATAAGAGAAGATAGATCGGCTGAACCACATAAGAGAATAAAAAGACCTAGGAAAAGAGGAACTCGATAATCAGAATCTAGTTTCAATCGAAAAAAAAAGGAGAAATCCAATTGAATTAAAAAGGAAAAAAATAGGAATTGAATTGAATTGAAGAGAGAGAAACATAATTGTGATTAGGCCACAATAGATCGATGATATCATTCAACAAATTAGAACCAGATAGCGAAGACAAGCCTGAAATTAAGGGGGCGTTTGGTACCCATATACGTATATCAGGTATGAGTATGGATATCATCCATACCCATATCTGGTGTTTGGTAAATGGGTATATGGATATCAAAGTGATATACCCATATACATTGATATACCCCTTCCTTTGTATTTTGGCCCAATTTGATATACCAAAAATAATGGGGATATCGGTTCTTATCCTTTCTTCTTCTTCGCCTCTCCTTGAACGCTTTCTCTTCGTCGCTCCTCCTCTCTTCTCCACCAGCGCCCTTCCATCGGCGGTGAGGGGAAGTTCACCTCCCACAGCCACCACGGAACCGCCGCAACCACAGCCACAAAAGCCCCATGAATCCCAGATCAAAACTCTTCACGCACGAGACCACAAGTCCACAACTGGTCAGAACCCTAATCAGAATGGGCCACGACGGTGGTGGAGATGGAGCCATAGCAGACTACCCGAGAGCTGGGGCCCTCAAAACGACGGTGGTGAAGTGATTTCAGGCTCCATCTCTTCAACTGAAAAGATTTCAGGCTCCGTCTCTTCAACCATTAGAGACGATGGTTTCTCAAAAAAAAAAAATATGGGATATCGGATTTGATACCCATACCCTGAAATCGGTATATCAGATATCACTGATACCCATATCTGATATCCGATATACGTATATAGATACCAAACGGGCCCTAAGAATATCAAATTCAGAATTGATACCACATCCAAACCAGAAACCATGCGGGGACGAAGGCGCGATAATTAAAGTACATCCAATCAAAACCTTAACAAACTAAGACCGAAAATAGGCTAAATTCAAACCTTATAGCAGATACTACACGTTGTATTTATTTCTTTCTCCAAGCAAGATCTTATCATTTACACGTAAGTCATGAATATCAACCAAATCTGCCCCTTACACACCCATACATGGTCAAATCCCAACAAAACTTAACAAACGATTAAGATTTATTTAGGCATAGACCTATTTTTATGACACGATCGAAGATTATGTACTTGAAATCTGGTTCATCTTAAATGTTGTACATAGAATAAAAAAATGAATTGATTAAAAAAAATCAAGTTAGATTAAAATTTTTAAGATAAATCAAATTGATATTATATTTGATATTATATAGAAACCTACCCAAATTTCAGAGTTTGAAGGCTCCCAAACAAATAAAAAAACTCAAGAAACAATTATACCGAAATCAAATCAAAGTATACCAAAATCAAAGTATACCGAAATAAAAAAACACAGGAAACAACTATAGCCGAAATTGACAGTTTGAAGGCTCAATTTGACGACTCCCAAACAAATGAAAAAACAAACAACTCAGGAAGCAAATATACCGAAATCAAATCAAAGTGTAAATTAGAGGTTAAATCAAACTAACCAGATATTTGAAGGCTCTCACACAAAAAACAGCATACGCGGATGGAAGAAGAAGAGCTCAGTAGACGCGGCTGGAAGAAGAAGATAGCACCAGAGGCAGGCGGAAACAGAAAGGGGCCAGAAGCAGAAACAGCGGCCGGAAGAAGAAGAAAAAGAGCTCAGTAGACACGGCTTGAAACCGAAATCAGAAGCAGCCAGATCCGTGCTCAGTAGATGCGGCCGAAAGAAGAAGACAACAACGGATGACGCGGCCGGGATGGAATTTCAAATAGAGAAGGCTGCACCGAACCAGCCGGGAGGGAATTTTGGATGTAGCGGCGACTTCGGACAAAGAAGAAGAAAACAAGATCGATTTTCTCTTCAACTCCCATCCATTTTTGCTTCACAGAGATGACGACCAGAGAAGCAGCACTGAACCAACGGGGATAGGTCGCCGGAGCTAGCTACATCTGGAGAGAGGAAAAGATCGATTTGGGGTTTTGTGGCTCGGATTGAGTCGGGAGATTTAGGATTAGGGTTGAATGTGGGGAGACAGAAGAATATTTAAAGTTAAAAAAGGGGTTTAGATGTTTTTGGGTGATTTAGGTAAGTAGTCTATTTAGCCCTTTAATTAGCTAATTAGACAATAAACTTAGGGTGTTTTGTACAAGTAGACATTTTTTTTTTACTTTGCAAAAATGTCACCACTTTTTGGAAAATGGAAAATGTAGCATAGGGGTCATTTGGTGCAAAATAAAAAATGGAAGAGAGCAACCGGTTGAAGGTAAAAAAATGCAGGAGAGAGAGGAGCTTTTGGTGGGAATCTTTGGCGTCAAACCTAGGGTGACAAGACACTAATGATTACAAGGGAGAAGGTGGATGTGATAGGAGCTTTCTCTCCAATTTGCAGGGTATAAAAACAGAGGAGGGGAGTGATAGGGGCTTTCCCTGGACAAAAGGTCCGGAGAAAAAGGCCACCATTGAAGACAAACTGTCGGCCTCAAGGTCCAGTTGCAGAGCACTTGTCGGCCTTATTTTGTTCTCGTGTCAGTCATCAGCAACGTCCGTGTCACCTGTGTTTCTGAGAAACCCTAATTCTCAGTTGCAATGGGTAGGCGTTTCCCTTGGTTCTCATTTTTTGCGAAAAGTAGCTACCCATGATCCATAATGCTCATCCTTCTTTTCATTTTCAGGGGAAAACGCCAAGGTATGCGTCACTCTCGTCTTCAACGGTCGGTGGTTGTTCGAGGGTGGTGGATGGGTGTTTGCGGGTGAGACCGCGCGCAAGAATGTGATTATTGAAGAGGGCATTGACTTCACCTCTATGAAAAAACTGATCAGGCTCAAGGTCGGCCATGATTCTTCATATGAAGAGTGGCCGTTGTCTTACGTGGAAAAGGCGGAAGAATGGGGTCATCCGATCACGATTGCCGATGATGACGACCTTGAGGCATTTAAGTTTCTGAACTCGAAGTGTGGGGAACGAAAATGGCCCATGGCGATATATGTGGGTCCATTTCTGAACGGGAGCGTTGAAGTAAAGCAACCCGGCGTCGGGGAAGAAGGCTTGAGTGAGCCACGTACCTCCCAAAAAGTGGACGACTTGGGTGAGATTGTCAGTGCCGAGGCAGGAGGTAAGGCACAACCAAACCCTTTGTCTGTAGATGTTGGGTTATATGGGGGAGGAGAGGGTAGCGAAGCCATAGGGAAGAGCAAGGAGGTGGGGATGATAAACATAAGTGACACGAGGTTAATAAGCGGTGTCATGCATAACTGTGTAAGTGACATGGGTAAAGGTCCGGATATGAACCAATTGGGTCAGGTGAGAGAGGCCGTAGGAAAGGGCAAAGAGCTGGGTGTGATAGACATTACCGACACGGGGGTTACAACGGGTGACATACCTATATGTTTAGGTGACAAAGGTAAGGGTCCGGATGTGATCCACCTGGGTGAGGTGATGGAGACCATTACTGACAGGAGGAGTGAAACTGGTGACATGCATGTAGTTGTAGGTGACAAGGTTCAAGGACTGGATGTAATCCAATTGGGTGATACGGACAACTCTTCGGTTGACACGGTAAACGATAAAGGTGACATGTATCAGGGGTTGGAGGTCATATCCATAACCAGTCAGGAGGAGGATGAGGACGAAGCTGTCGGAGTGAAGCGGGAAGAAGTATGGGATAATTTGGAGTGGCAGGGTGTTGAGAATGAGGTGATGAGAGAACTTGAAAATTGGGTTCCGAGGTCCAGCATATCCCCAACTATTGTGCATACATACCTTCAAGGGGATGACATGTACCTCTTCTAATGCGAAATGCACCAAGTTCAAACCAAACCAGTTGTATAATTTCAGAGCAACTACTTTTTATCTCTTTAAGGGCTAAACTCTATCACCTGTCCAAATTAACGTGTCACGTTACTGACTCACCGTGTCACATAAGGTGGCTACATTCTACCCTTAACTATATGCGTCGATTCAATTAGGCCCCACTATTGTGCATACATACCTTCAAGGGGATGACATGTACCTCTCCAAATGCGAAATGCACCAAGTTCAAACCAAACCAGTTGTATAATTTCAGAGCAACTACTTTTTATCTCTTTAAGGGCTAAACCCTGTCACCTGTCCAAATTAACGTGTCACGTTACTGACTCACCGTGTCACAGAAAGTAGCTACATTCTACCCTTAACTATATGCGTCGATTCAATTAGGCCCCACTATTGTGCATACATACCTTCAAGGGGATGACATGTACCTCTCCAAATGCGAAATGCACCAAGTTCAAACCAAACTAGTTGTATAATTTCAGAGAAACTACTTTTTATCTCTTTAAGGGCTAAACCCTGTCACCTGTCCAAATTAACGTGTCACGTTACTGACTCACCGTGTCACATAAGGTGGCTACATTCTACCCTTAACTATATGCGTCGATTCAATTAGGCCCCACTATTGTGCATACATACCTTCAAGGGGATGACATGTACCTCTCCAAATGCGAAATGCACCAAGTTCAAACCAAACCAGTTGTATAATTTCAGAGCAACTACTTTTTATCTCTTTAAGGGCTAAACCCTGTCACCTGTCCAAATTAACGTGTCACGTTACTGACTCACCGTGTCACATAAGGTGGCTACATTATACCCTTAACTATATGCGTCGATTCAATTAGGCCCCACTATTGTGCATACATACCTTCAAGGGGATGACATGTACCTCTCCAAATGCGAAATGCACCAAGTTCAAACCAAACCAGTTGTATAATTTCAGAGCAACTACTTTTTATCTCTTTAAGGGCTAAACCCTGGCACCTGTTCAAATTAACGTGTCACGTTACTGACTCACCGTGTCACATAAGGTGGCTACATTCTACCCTTAACTATATGCGTCGATTCAATTAGGCCCCACTATTGTGCATACATACCTTCAAGGGGATGACATGTACCTCTCCAAATGCGAAATGCACCAAGTTCAAACCAAACCAGTTGTATAATTTCAGAGCAACTACTTTTTATCTCTTTAAGGGCTAAACCCTGTCACCTGTCCAAATTAACGTGTCACGTTACTGACTCACCGTGTCACATAAGGTGGCTACATTCTACCCTTAACTATATGCGTCGATTCAATTAGGCCCCACTATTGTGCATACATACCTTCAAGGGGATGACATGTACCTCTCCAAATGCGAAATGCACCAAGTTCAAAGCAAACCAGTTGTCTAATTTCAGAGCAACTACTTTTTATCTCTTTAAGGGCTAAACCCTGTCACCTATCCAAATTAACGTGTCACGTTACTGCCTCACCGTGTCACATAAGGTGGCTACATTATACCCTTAACTATATACGTCGATTCAATTAGGCCCCATTATTGTGCATACATACCTTCAAGGGGATGACATGTACCTCTCCAAATGTGAAATGCACCAAGTTTAAACCAAACCAGTTGTATAATTTCAGAGCAACTACTTTTTATCTCTTTAAGGGCTAAACCCTGTCACCTGTCCAAATTAACGTGTCACGTTACTGACTCACCGTGTCACATAAGGTGGCTACATTCTACCCTTAACTATTTGCGCCGATTCAATTAGGCCCCACTATTGTGCATACATACCTTCAAGGGGATGACATGTACCTCTCCAAATGCGAAATGCACCAAGTTCAAACCAAACCAGTTGTATAATTTCAGAGCAACTACTTTATATCTCTTTAAGGGCTAAACCCTGTCATCTGTCCAAATTAACGTGTCACGTTACTGATTCACCGTGTCACATAAGGTGGCTACATTACTATTGTGCATACATACCTCTCCAAATTGCATAAGTTTAGAGCAAATACTTTTTATAGTGAAAATGTACTTCTCCAAATTCAAATTGTATCAAGTTTAAACCAATTGCATAAGCGTAGAGCAATTACTTTTTATAGTCAAAAGTTTAAACCAACTACAACCATGTTCATACCTACACTGTCGTCAGCGCAAAACATGTTCATGTCCACATAAAAAAGGTACCAAGTTTAACAAAATATCCAAAGTGCTACTTCACTAAAATAGTGTTCATAAAAAAAGTTCAATCACCACTGTAACGACTAGCATCTGAGTCGTCCGTGGAAGACACCCACGGCTAGCATCTGCCGGTATGCCCCAATAAAATTGTCGTCCAATCCATCGAATTTGGGGGCGGTCTCCAACAGGAGATCCATGAATCTAATCGTGTACGGGCCACAATCACCACTGCAATGGGGAACAATCCGTCAGAACTAGAACGCCGATACCACCTCAAATGAAACGAAATTGAAGCATGGGACCCAACTTACCTTAGCTTGTTCTGTGGAAGGCCCTTGTCCCAGCGAAGGGCAAACGGGGTGGGGACCTTGTCCGCATACTTCACCTTCAGCTCGGGGTATGCATGCATGATGACAGGGATTAGGTGGGTCATGGACATTAAGAGGGGGTGGAGATGGCGGTCGGTCACGTGGTGGACATCGCAGTCATACACCCTCACCTCCCATTCCTTCAGATTAATAGCAAGCGCAACCCAATGCTTGTTCTTCAGGTTGAAGGGAAGGAGGACAAGCTCCGTACCTCACCATGGACACCCCATCGTCTTCGGGGACCGGCCGTCTAAGTACGCCAACACAGCATCAGTAGGCTCGTAGCCTTCGGCGTTGTCACTGTACCGCTTCCATTCCCTATTCAGATACAGTCCCGTCAAGTACGAATCGACAACGATGACTCAACTGGCAATGGCATCCGCTTTGTCCGAGACCGCTTTACGCAGAAGGTAGCAACACTCCTCAATGTCCTGCATGAAGTGAACCCAGATGAAAATCCAGACTCATGACATGTGAAATTTCATAGGTGACACGTAGTCGTACCTCTGTGCCAAACCAGACTCGGGGCGTCTTGAGGGAGGTGAGGAAGTCCTTTGTTAGGTCTGTGCCGCAGGGTGACTTTCGTATCTCCACGCCCCCACTACACGGTAAATTTCTGTCAATGTTAGTGGACGTTCACCTCTCTACCTTTTTCGTATATTGAAGAGTAAGACACAAAAGTGAGGTACCTTGCGAGCCACCTGGCTAGGCCATCATTGTCCGCCACGGACACAATTCCTAGCGCAACGACGTCAGCGAGACCTGTGGCTTCCTTCCCTTTCTGGGCACGCGGTTTCTTGGCAGGGGGAGCCAGCTCCTCTCCATCACCCTTCTTCGTCTTCTTCGCCCCCTTAGTTGCATACACCTGGGATACCGGGGGCTTCCCCGTTTCATCACCATCGGCCACCTGGTAAACCAAGTCCAACATGGTATGTAAACTCAGATGTCCCGTGTCAGTCAACCAAATTCACTTGTCATCATGAATTCATTACTGTATTTGTTGACATAATCCACAAGGTCAACCACAACTTACCTTACCACCTTCTCCTTGTAGGGGCTTCTCCCCGCCTTCAGATACAGTCGATGTAACCACATCGGCATGAACAACCTGAAACACATAGTGAAGAGTGAAAGTGGATCCCTGCCTTTCCGTGTCACTAAACACCAAAATGTATGTCACCTGAAAACAAACTTACCTCGTTGCTCTTTCCTGCCCTCCCATCCCCTACCTTGACAGCTTCAGCTTCAGGGTGCTTGTCCCCGTCATTAGTACCAGACCCCTTCCCAACAACATCTCCCATCTGGAAATCAAAACAAACTTCAAATTGGCCTGACAAAATCCCGTGTCACTTAACATAAAATACCATGTCATACAACTACATAAACCCTGTCACTCAAATATCAATCCCACTGTTGTTTTCTTCTGTCACCCAACTATATTAACCTTGTAATTAATGTTTCGTCCAACACTGATTCACATAATCGCAACTTGGAGACGAGAGGAGCTTACCTTCATAGTTTGTTCTGCTGTGGGCTTCTCCCCGCCTTCAGCTTCAACCTTCTCAACCGTCTCAGCTTCATCCTTCTCCCTGCCTTCCACTTCATCCTTCTCCTCACCTTCAACATCACCCACCTGCAAAACACATTCACACAATGCATTGGATCCCATATTTTCCTTATCATGTAAGATAAAACAGCATTTCACCGAATAACAAACTTACATCGTCATGACCATCTCTGTCCTGACCATCCCCTTCCTTGTCGACTACGGTCTCTTTAAATCCCTTGTCTTCCTGGCCATCCATGTCCATATAAGTGTCAGCATCCCTTTGTTTTTCTTGCCCTACTTCTCCCATCCCTTGAGCATCTCGCAATCCATTTACAACCTCCTCCAACACATTCATCTGCAGAGATTAAGTTCTTTAGCATCAACCCTCAATTATAAATCAGAAACAACCCCATTTCAAATTCAAACAAACAACAAATTATTCCCATCAAGTCATTAGAGAAGATTCCCATAATTATCAAAATGTTCTTGTCAGGAGTCCAATTACACATGTCACCTGAGTTATACAACTATGCAAAAAACAAAGATATGAGAATGTACATACCTTCCCATCCATCTTCTCCATCCAACTTGACATGGTTGCGAGCCTCTCCATCATTGCTTCCAGTGTCTTGGTCACGTGGTCCCCTCGAGTGTCCTTGTCATTGGGTCCTCTCCGCGTAGTTGGGGCAAGCTTGGAGGAGCTCCCACCTGGGGCCTGAAAATGGCGCATCAAGGGTGCCACAATGTCATCGAATAGGAGGTCGGCCACCTCTTTCCGGTAAAAGCATCCATCCATCAACTCCAGCTCAGCCTCATCCGGTATTAGAAGTGGGTTATCCTGAACCTTAATTGCATCCTCGTCCTCAGGGTCCATGCGTTTGAGTATAGTGTCATAAGAGAGGTTCTCATCTTTCGCGGTCCACCTGAGACAACGAGGTCGCGCCTTGTAGGATACCTTCGATGCAAACTGGACCCCAAAGTCTGGTATGGATTCGTACAACCAAATCTACAAGGCACCCGCTTGAATTACAAACTTATGCATCATATGAAGTACAACCGAACTTTCATAAATTCATTTTCAATGTAGACTAATATGAGTGTTACCTGGAAGGCAAGCGGATAACCCATCAGCCCGTAACCATTGTGCTCGATGTCCAGGTTCAAGTCAACCAGCCGGCGCTTTACGGCGCCGTTCAGCGACGCGTGTGTGGTCTCATCAATCATCCTCCCCCATGGAAATGCCAAAAAGCGATCAACGTTCTCCACTAGCCTGATAACCCACCCCGCAATGGTTTCCTACTTTCTCCGCCCATCAACACGCCTTCGACGATTAGGAGGAGAACGAGCTTAAATCTTCTTCTCGCGCTCCGCTCCTTCAATAGGGAATTCTTCACTTCGTCCTCCAACTCCCCCACTGTCATCTTGTCATTGTTGAAAAAGTCCTTCACAACTTTTTTGTCTTCCTCCATCTCAAGCACCCTTGGTCGACCACACCGCAGCCCATTGACTAGGGCAAACTCCTTCAACGAGAACCGCCGGAGCTGCCCCTGTATCATATACCACGTCTCCCACAGCTTCTCAGTCTCAAGCTGGCGCTGCAGTGCATAATGCACTAGTTGTGACGAGAATTTCACGCGGTTCGACAACTGGACAACCCCATTGAGTTGGCTGTCCAAGAGCTTGTCCCAGTCATAGGGGTCGAGGTAGTTGTCGATGTTTGCTAGGACCGATAATCTTGATCCTTGGTTAACACGTGCCCGAAAGTGCTTATCTTCCGGGACTGCGTATCGGGCCTCCCTCTTATTGGAGGATACCTCTCCCCTCGTCACATTTCTAGTCCGCACCATTTGTTTCCTGCAATTTCGTTCAGACAAACAAAATCAGTTTTCCACATATATTCATATCCCCCTGTCAGCTAATATTATATCCCCAGTCAACAAACTGTAAAACCCATGCCAGTACACCCCTCTCACCCAACAATTTCCAAATCAAACACACCTAAATCAAACACACTCATGTCAGTTTTCCCCACTCCTTCAATCGTCCACAAACCCACAAAATAACTTCCCATATCCCAATTGCCCCATATCGTAATACAAACACATAAAATCCAAAACCTTGTCACTCAATTGGACACCCCTGTCACTCAATTGGAAACCCATCTCACCCCTTATGTCTTCCAAACCATCAAATTTCAAATAAAAATCAACCAACACCTCAATCCTTCTTCAATCGCCCACCTACAACATCCTCATATCCCAATTTCCATATATCGTCATTTTCCCTTTTCCACTCCAAACCCTTCTCACCCACCCGGATAACCTTGTCACCCATTTCGAAACTCATGTCACCCCTTTCAAACCTTCAGAAATCAACTCAAACCCAACCGAAACCGCCATCCTTCTTCTTCAATCACCCGCCAAAAACATCCCTAACCCTCGATTCCCCCTTTCTTCAACACCCTCATTCCCCCTTTCTTCAACCATAACCCTAACCCTCGATCCCCCCTTTCTTCAACCAGAGCCCTAACCCCCGATTCCCCCTTTCTTCAACACCCTCATTCTTCAACAGTAGCCACCATTTCCCTAACCCTTGTACCAACTACTTCTCCCACCCACACCCGCACGCAGTACCAGAAAAGAGAGAAATGCAACGACGATGTGGAGAAGATAAAGAGGGGGGCGTACCTTTGTAATCTGGCGTCGGCGTTCCTGGTTGTTCGACTCGACTCCGGCCTCTCGTCTTCAAAATCTGAGGATGATCAACCGTCTCTCTATCTTCTCTCAACCCCGCTCTCTCTCTCCTTTCCTTTTCAATGGGGGCTCCTCTAATCGCTCTCTTGCTCTCCCTCTCCCTCTCTCTTTACTTTTCAGTTTTTTAAAAACCAAAAAAATGGGGATAGGGGTGTGATTTGATTGGCATTAAATGCCCTTCATCATTTCCCTTCCATTTTTATGGTTCCCGCCGGAATCCTCCCCCTTCACTCCCTTTTTTCTTTTTCTTTTCCTTTTTTTTGTGTAATGTAAGGGATACAACCGGTAATGGGGTGGGTTTTTGACCGGCAGTTTTGTGCAATTTTTGGAGCAAAGTGGTTAGTTGTGCTATATTTCAAGGGATATATCCTAAAGTGCAAAGTTTTTTTTTTTTTGTGTTATTGACCTCCATTCTCTCATAAACTTATTTATTTAGGTTAGGTAGTCCATCCCCCAAATGGAATATTAAATTGTCAATGGTCAACTGTTTGACCATTGACTAGTCAAACGGTTGACCATTGACTAGTCAAACGGTTGACCATTGACCGGTAAACGTTGACCAATTCATTTGGTTTTTTTAGTGATGACATTTTTGTGATGCCATTTTTTTATTACATTTTATTTTCGATTTGATGCCACTTTCTAATGAAATGTTTAGATGACATTTTTTTAATGCCACTATGTTCAAACCTTGATGACATTTTTTGTTTATTGTGATGTCACACTGACCATTGATGCCATTTTTTTTTACTTTTGACTACCGATGACACTTTTTTATGTCAATTTTTTGATGATATTTTTTACAGTGATGCCATATTTTTTTAAAGTAGTGTTTTGATGACATTGTTTTCTTTAATGTGATGCAAGTTTTTTAAAGTAGTGTTTTGATACCATTTTTCTAATGTAATTATTTGATGCCACTTTTTTAATCAAATCGTTTGATGCCACTTTTTTAATCAAATTGTTTGATGCCACTTTTTTTTAATTTAATCAATTGTATATCGATATATTTTCATCGATTCTACTTTTATTCACTGATGACACGTTTGTGATTACACTTCATTGATGCAAACACTTGTGTTGACATGTTTATTACATTTTTTTTCATTGATGACATTTATGATTACACTTTATTAATCTCAATTATTTGTGATGACATTGTTTGTTGATGACATTTGTGAGTCATTGATAACACAATTGTGATTACATTTCATTGATCTCAATCATCTGTGATGACATTCTTTGTTGATGATATTTTTATACAATTGATGACATATGAGCTTAATACATAATTACACTTCATTGATGACATCTTTTTATTGATGACTTCTATTAATTGATGACACATTTGTAAGTACAATTAATTGATCTCAATAATTTGTGATGATATTTTCATAAAATTGGTGACACTGAATTATGAAACGTGGAATCAAAACAGTGTCACCAAACAAGGGAATATGATCTTTTAAAATCAAAAGCTCGGGAGTTAATGATGACAATAAATTGTTTCTATTTTATTGGCCACTAAAATTTTCATTGCAAAAAGACATAGATTTTATCGCGAAAATAGGTAAAGGATTCAAAAATAGCCTATGCGGGATTTGAACCCGCATCTATGTACTTGAGCACAACGCTCTACCAATTTGAGCTAATAGGCTTTAATTTAGCAATAATAAAACAAGTGAAATGGTTTAGTTAGTAAAGACAAGTAATAAAAAAGTTGATTTCAAACTACTAGTGTCCATGAATAAAACTAGAAGCACAAATGTGACCGTCAACATGACAAGTATAAGCAACTTGATTAAGCAAACATGACACCAAACAAGTGAAACAACAAACAAATATTTAATAAGACTTGACAAAAGCATGACAATTTCATAGCAAATGAGTAGATCATAAATGACACACCTACAAGAAGCTACAATCTTTGATCGAAAAAAGTGCTTAAATCTAGCAGCAAACTCACCAACAAGTTCAATCTCACATTAGTGCTCACCCATCTCATTTTTATGCAATTTCTAAACAAAAAAAAACTTACTATTTCCCAAAATCAATAAAAACTAGCAGTTTGTCAACTAAAAGTTCAACACTATTTTATATAGACAACATACACTCATCTCATTTTTTGTGCAATTTCTAAACAAACAAAAACTTTGTGCCAACTCATTCTCATGATGAGGAAATGTTAAATCCATTCCACCACCATGAATGTCAAATGAGTGACCTAGGTAGCGAGCACTCATAGCACTGCATTCTATATGCCACCTAGGTCGTCCAAGTCCTCATGGGCTATCCCAACTTGGCTCATCTGGTTTGGCAGCCTACAAAGCAGATATCATATCAATACTAGGATTCAATTCAGACAGTAGAATCAGCTGAGCACCACAACCAACTGTAAACTTTATATATATATATATATATATATATATATATATATATATATATATATATATATATATATAAATCATCTCTTAAATTGTATATTTTAATAGTAAAACAACTCCAAATTTAGCTCCTTTGAACTAACTTCCAAACATATAAAAACAACAAGTTCAGCTCCAAATCTTTGATCGAAAAAGCTTCGGAATCGAGCAGCAAACATTTAGATGTATAGAGCGCCAAGTACAATCAGGATGAAGATCCAAAATTAATTGATTTTGACAAGGAAAATGAAAGAAAACTAGTGAGATGAATACTAAGAATTCCTCCCTCCCTCCCTGGAATTTTCATGGCATATCAGATGGTAACCTTAGTACAGTGGACAAAATGTTACTAGAGTCTTTACTCATCTATCTTTCGAATTGACATCGACTTCCAAAAGCCATAAAATCCCCAATTGTTGTAACAATTTAATCACACAATCTAGATCACACGAATATTTTATACAAATTTTAAAGGCAGTAGAAGAAGAAGCAAAAACACTCTCAAAACCAGAGTATCCAAAAGCAAACAATAGTTATGGAATCTTAAGGGCAGCAAAAGTGATGCGAATTTGATTACAGGGACATAATCCCCAATTTTCATTTCAAAACCCTAGCTATCGAATAAATTAAGCAATTCAAACAATTAATCGAAGAAGAGGAGGAGGAGAACATGACCTTGGAGCTACATGGGAGGAGCAATTGAAGGCGATCGAGATGAGAGTTGATCCTCTCCCTCCGCCTCCTTATGAGAGTCGATCGACGCATCCAAGACATTGATCATACATGAGCGGCGGCGACTATGGAGGGGGCGGCTTGGGCGGCGTTCTTGGCTGCGAAAGAGAGGAATCCAGCGGAGGGTGGCGGCGGCTGAGCCTTAGCTTGAGCCTAAGCCGACGAAGGACGCCGACGGATCCGACGCTGGTGAGGAAGACGATGAAGGCGGTGACAGCCACGAGGATGCCGAGGGTTTATCGGTCGGAGAAGGAGCAATCGAGGAGGATGAGGGGCTGATGGAATCGCAGGCAGAGGAGAGGAGGGCGAGGGGAAGGAGGAAGAGAAATCGCAAGCAGAGGAGATGGATTAGGGGAGAACGAAGGAAGGGGTCTAAGGGACCTAAAAAATATTCAATGGGGTTTAGCACGCCTAAAAAAAATTGAAAAAGATTAGTTAGCTAATTAAATTATAAAAAGGTACAATTTACCAAATTTTCTCGATGTTTTTTAAGTGTTTAGACTATTTTTTCAAGTTTATTAATTCATAAAATATTTACTTTATTTAGCGATGAAGCCGAACCATGATAAGGTTGGCACCTTCACTTCATTTTTTGCCACGGCAGGACCTTTTCGTCGCACACATTATCACCAATTGAATTGAGGGATAGCTATTGCTGTGGAAAATTTATGATATGGCTCCTCATTCGTTGCTACGCCATAGCAAAAAACTACCTGCTAGCTACGACAAATCGTTGTCGTTGCTACCGTCCGTGGCAAAATTCTTTTGTGTTTTTAGTGATGAAAGGATTTGCATTAGGGGTCACCTAAGATATGTTTTAGTGATAATCAGTTACTAGTGGGAAAAACATTAAAAGGCTAGCTTCTTTGAAGTTCAAAGTTGAGAAAATCATTTGAAGAATGACAGATGCTTTAGATTTGTTTTCTTATATATAGTAAAGGTTATTAGCTAGATAGATTGTTTTATTGGCTTTCTTGAAGGCTTGTCTTTGTACTACTGCTTGCACAAATTCCTTGCACTTTAAGGGAGGAACTTGATGGTTTTATATGTTTTTTTGTTCAGGATGTTGTAAATTACACTAGAAAGGCTTTTAGTGTTGGTCATATGATTAATCAAGATGAGCACAGGAGGATGGGAATGCAATCCTCAAATTTAGAAGGAAAGTTATTCTTAGTTCCTAGGAGTACAGGTGCTGATGATTTGAATTCAGATGCATCTGTTAATGCTGATCATTAAGAAAATTCCTTATCATGAACTTTGTTTGATGAAACCATTGAGTATGAAATGTTATTTCTTGGGTTTTTTTGGTGACCGTGTTTATCTGTTTTTTGCAACCAAGAAAGCACTCAACTGAATCAGATTCTATTCCATGATAGTTCGACAACTGAATTGATCAATAGTATCACTATTGTTGATGAGCAAGGACGGCATCATCAGCGGATTCTTTCTTTTGCTGCTAGATGGTATGATGAACTTGTTCTAAACAACTTGTTGGCTACTCAATATCTGAAGCTTTTTTTTGTATCCGGATTCCTTTTTGCTCTCTTATAAATTGTAATATGATAGTTTGTGATGGAAGTGTTTTCAGACCTCTATGATAGATTATCACTAAATATTCACTTGAAGTCACATGTTATCGGAAAGAAATGTTTTTGTTGGGGAAATCAAGAGCCGAGGAGAAAAGCGAGTCTCTGGGTTTCACAATTGGATTTAGGTTTGGCAATTCAGTATCTACTTGAAAGCGAAACAACAATTGGTGTATTGATATCCTCAAATTACAAATTCTAATCTAGTTAGAGGGTGACTTATTAAAAATCTTCTTATTTGCAGTTTTACCTTGAAGAAGTTAAGGGGAGAGTCAACTATCATGGTCACCTCTTCTCGCGTAGACGTGGGGAATATGTAAGTAACCTATTTTTATCATTTCTAGCTCTCTTCTTTTTTCGAAGATCAGCAATGAGATGGGCATTGGCGCCTTCTCGCCGCATCTTGTTCCTCACAAGATATGATCATCCATCCTCTTTTCCAATTTGTTTAATGTGAATATTTTTCACCCATTGAGGTTGAAACACTAGATATCCTACTTCTTTAATCATGAAGTCGCAAGTAAAAAACATGCTTAAGATTTCTTAAAAACAATCTTTCTGCCAGTCTATGAGTTTTAGATTAATTCAACTCTTTATGACACCATTAGTATGATTATTCATAGCTACTTACAAAGCCTTATGTACTCATCATCTTAGAGCCAGATTCTGAAACACAACTTCTGATGATTCAATTCGAGTGGAACAGTGCTCTAAAATCAGTCTCCAACAGCTTCATTGGAGTAAGCCCCAAGTTTGAGATGGCCCTTTACACCCTATGTTTCTTCGTGGGAGGTGAGAATAACAACGTTCAGCTTAGTCCATACCAAGTAAACATCAAGTGCTATCACCTAGGAAATAAGATCGAATATGTGTTCCGAATAGCTCAGAATTGACTACATGATTTAATTATTAGAGGAATCATCAGTCTATTATTTTTCGAATTCAAATTCTGTGCTGACATAGGATTTATTGCTGACATAGGATTTGTTATTGGTTTTTACTTTCCTTTGAAATCAGGAATCAAATATGTTAAACTAGTGTCAAGCCTTTCAACTCTTTTCTTGATACATCAAGGAGGTTTCAAAGGTTTTTGAAATTGTTTGACAAACAGGTATAGGTTAAGCTCTTGGGATAGCAATTCATGACAACGACATTTTTCTGTTTTTTATAATGTATGAATTCCATCTTGGAATTTTTCCTTTTGAAGTTCTTAGATTTTTTAACATTGTCCCTTCTTGGAATTTTATTCTTACACTTTATCATTTTATTTGCACAACATCATATTATATTTGTACAACATAAAGTTATATTTGCACAGGATAAAGTCATTTTTGCACAACAAAAAATGCTGACATGAAAAAAAAAGTGCTGACACGGAAAAAATAATATTACATTTGCACAACATAAAGTTATATTTTCACACCATAATGTTATATGTGCACAACATAAAATTATATTTGCACAACAAAAACTGTTGAAACGAAACAAAAAGTGATGGCGCGAAAAAAATTATTATATTTGCACAACATAATGTTATATGTGCATAAAATATAGTTATATTTGCACAACAAAAAGGGTTGACACGAAAAAAAGTGTTGACATGAAAAAAAAATCGGGAAGGGGGGCACGAAAAAGTGCTGATATGAAAAGTGCTGACACGAAAAAAGTGCTCACACAAAAAAAAGACTCGGGAAGGGGAGCAAAGTGGGGGGCAGGGGGAACACGCAGGGGCTAGAGGGCACATGGTGGTGGACATTTTACTAATTAAATCAGGATGGACATTTTGCTAAATACACCAAGAGTGTGGATGGAATGCAAATTAAGACACAAAATATGGACACTTTGCAAACTACCCTTTTACTTTTTGCAATATAAATTCAAAGTCAAAGTGTTTTCAGTTGAAACAACTTGTTAAGAGTTTTTATGAAATAAACACATGAATTTATAAATTAAATGAGCATCTTAGTATTATTTGACACCTTTCTATTATAAATTTGCTCATACATATGAATGATCATCAATGAAGAAGCCTACATGATCCAACATATTTGATTCTGCAAACTTTGTCCTTTTTTTTATCTATTAATAGTTTAATTTGGCTATTTAAAGGTAAGTGAAATCTTTATTTTATTTATCTATTTGATCAGTATATGTTTGATTTGCATATATGTATATGTATACACATTGAAAATATTTCTTGAAGGAACAATTATGGGTAGATAATGTCAATTTAATTCAACAAATAATGATTTGGAATGAGAGTTTGAAGCACATAAAACTAGTTCCTGAGAGCATGAAGACTCTTTATTTTGAGATCTTTATAAACTCTAGAAAAAAAAGGATCTTGTTCTTAATCTACTTGGTTATAGTACAACTCAAATAAATAGCTAAATGACATATAGTTCATAATCAATCTATCTTATTGCCTGGTGCAATATATTGTTACCTCTAGTAGAGGACATAAAGAGGTTACGGTACGCGTGACCGTTGTTATGATGATGGTCATAATTGTGAAAATGATTGAGTCGACTGCCATATCAAGGAAAATGTGGAAGAACAAGTTAAAGATGATGGTTTATCTAATTTGCATTTATAATCTCCCAAATTATGAATTGATCATAGTAGGAAAATGTTACAATGGTTTAGAGCTTAGTGATATATGCCCAAAATGATGTAGGAAACCTGTAGTTTTCATGATGACATAACTGATAAAAATTTGTATAAAATCTATACTTATCATAATTAAACCTTATACATGGCTCTAGAAGAGCATCAAAATTAGTCCTCAGAGATATCAAGAAGTAATATATTGCATGGACTAGAAGTGAACCAAAAGTTTAATGAATTAGATAGCAAACAAGTTAGTAAAGACATTAGTAAATGCAAAAGATAGTGACAAAAGTCACATTTATAACAAATAATGCACTAGCGTGATTTAGGTTGAGGTTCTTGTAGTAACTTCGAACAATGGTGATATGTCTACAAGTATAAGACTCTTGAAGAGATTTCGTAAACATTGAACATGTTAGAATTGATTATGGATTGTCTTGAAATGACCATATCCTTGATTATCGTTAATGACACATATCTCAGTCTGCACTTTTTTTTACATTGGGCAAACAGTAGGTGGACTTTACACTAAGTGTAGAGTTCAACCTTGATCATCATGGAGGATGATATTACAAAGGTCCTTTTCCAAAAGGAGATTGTACATATTACAAATATTTATATCCCTATCTATATAATCAGTTGCTCGATTTGCTTCTCTATAACAGTGGTTGAATCCCACATACTCGAACGAGTTCCTAAGTAAGGATATCATTTCAACATGCCTCAAGATCCCATCTAATTTGAGTTTCTTCCTTGAGTGTCTTGAGGTCACTTCGAGACTGTCACCTTCAATGATGATTTTCCGTAATCCTCTTGCTTTTGCTAATTCCATACCTATACAGACAGTCGTAGCCTCAGCTTGGAGAATTGTACCTTTACTAGTCTTCTGTTGAAAGATACCAATAATCCTTCAATTTGAGTCCCTGATGACTCCCCCGACCTGGAAATGGCCTGTGGTACTGATCGAGCCATCTACATTAATTTTGTAGGTAGATCTAATAGGTTCAGTCCATTTAGCGACCTCCCTTTTATTTCTTCCTCCTTTTCCCTTTTATATCTAAGTTTTTATATCTAAGTTTGCACTTGAAGTGCTTGTTTAGAATAATTAGAGCTTCTAAATAGAAGTATATATCTACATTAAAATGATTATTTGGATTCTTAGATAAGTTAAATATTAATATTTTGTACCTGTATCTCCAATATTGAAGATGAAAAATCATTTGGTTATAAATGAATGTCTTTACAAAATGCTAAGAGCGTAATTCGATTTGTTTATTGAATAATCCATAAAATATCTAATTAAAAGAAGATTAGTTGAAAATCATTGAAAGATCTAGAAATATATCGACCTGTAGTTTGAGTGTTCAAAGAAAAAGATACTCCTTCCGTCCTAAAATACGTGGTTTTTTATACCCTTGCATTAATTAAGGAAACCTATTTATATTTAAATTTCATTATTATTATAGAGATGAGAACTCTTTAATTTTACTTACTGTTGTACTTTTAAGGGGTAATAATTATCCTATAAACCTAAAAACCCCATGTATATTTAACAAAAGTTCAAAGCCTAAAAGACCATGTATTTTAGGACGGGGGGTGAATTACAAAATATATACAGGCAACCTTTTATCTCTGATTTCATTGAAAAGATATTAGGTCTTGAAATACCATGTCATTATAAAATTGATAATTTATATGATAAATTGAGGGGGATAATGATGCGGGGTTCATTGATCGCTCCAACAATGGCTCGCAAACACAAGAGCAAATGAAATTAGAAATTTGACAGATTTTGCGACTGATGTGAAAAATAGAAAGGACAATAGTTTCGGACAAAAACTGATGTTAAAAACGCTGACAGAATTGAAATAATGACAATATAAACGGATATAGGGTTTGAAGGCAACCATTTGGCCGAATGGCTATACCTAAGAGATTGACACTCATCAGTATAATGTCCTGAACAAAAGACCTCCTCTTACAAATTGATCGAAGCCCGTCTTCGGATCAAGAGGACGTGGGATTTCTCCTAGATTACCTATTCCACAAGACAGATAAACAGAGAGACAAATCGGCACCTTCAGACTTTGGGTTGATCGAATCCACAATCAAGAAGAATGAGAAAGAGAGGAATTTCAAGAGCAATGCTTGAGTTTTTCTGAATTCAAAATAGTGTGTCCCCTTTTACAAACTAAGGCCAAATATTTATAGCAATTAGAAAATTCTTCAAATTAATAAAATAAAGAAAACAATAAAGTCTTCTCCTTGGCACACAAGGCAACACCTTCTCCTTGGCACCCAAGGCATTTCGCCCTTCTCCTTGGCACCTAAGGCACGTCCGGTACTCTCCCCTCGGATGCTAGGCCTAGGCATATGAATGTCTTAGAACTCGTTCCCAACTCTTCTTGATTACTTGAACTTGACTTGTGCTTCATATAGCAAATAAAGCTGACGAGCTTGTCGGTGATCTGCTTTGCTTGACACTGTGTCACTAGTCCCGCTGGCAGGGCAAGTGGCTCTGATGCTCATGCATCATCCTCACCTTCTCGAAAAAGATTTGACCTCGAATCTGTTTTGACATCCTCTCCTAGATAAGGAATCAAATCAGCAACGTTAAAAGTGGTGATGACTCCATAGTCGTCTGAAAGCTCAAGCTTGTATGCATTGTCACCAATCCTCTACAACACTCTGAATGGTCCGTCGCCTCTAGGAGGCAACTTTGATTTGTGTTGGTCTATGATATGACCCTTGAGGACTGGAGCCACACGAGATCACCTTATTTGAAAATCAGCCTCTTCCGCCCTTTGTTCTTGTAATGAGCTGTAGCCTCTCGTGCAACTCTTTAGTGAACTCAACCTGCTTGCCTACATCAAAACTTCCTCTCTCCCTCATAGGATATGGGGTAAGATCTGAAAGAATTAGCGGGTTAGTCCCAAAAACATACTCAAACGGAGTTAGATTGGTTGATGAATGTAAAATCCTATTATATGCAAACTCCACATGAGGTAAAGCTTCTTCTCAAAGCTTGAGGTTCTTCTTAATGACAACTCTTAAGATGGTGGCTGGTCCTATTCGTTACCTCAGTTTGGCCATCAATTTTGGGGTGACGAGAAGTGGAAAATAACAATTTAGTACTTAGTTTAGCCCAAAGAGTCTTCCAAAAGTAACTCAGAAATTTAGCATCCTTATCACTCACTATAATTTTTGGCACACCATGTAACCTAACCACTTCCCTAAAGAACAAGTTAGCAATATTTGAAGCATCATCGGTCTTATGGCATGCACTAAAGTGAGCCATCTTAGAGAATCCATCAACAACCACAAAAATAGAATCTCTCCCCTTCTTAGTCCTTGGCAACCCTACAATAAAATACATACTAATATCCACCCAAGGAGCACTAGGAATAGGCAAAGGGGTATACAATCCAAGTGGCATTAACCTAGTCTTTCCCTTTAAACAATCTAAGCACATTTTCATAAAATTCTCGACATCCTTAAGCATATGAGGCAAATAAAAGTGACTATGCAAAGTATGGTAGGCCTTATCTCTCCAAAAATGTCCCATTAAACCACCTCTATGGCTTTCCTCCACAAGAAGTAACCTCAAAGAACATCTAGGAATGCAACCTTTGTCAACTGGAAGTAGAAATCCATCAAACAAATAGAATTTATCTAATGTACCTTTCGCTGCACAATTCCTATATATCTCCCCAAAATCAATGTCATCTACATATAGGTCCTTAATATAGATAAAGCCTAAGACCCAAGAATCAAACGTAGTCAACAAGCTATGGTGCCTAGATAAAGCATCGGCCACTACATTGTCATTTCCCTTGTTATAGTGAATCACATATGGGAAGGTTTCTATGAACTCCATCCATCTACCATGCCTACGATCCATATTATCTTGACTCCTAAAATACCTTAAGAACTCATGATCAGTTTTAAGCACAAATTCTCTAGGCCAAAGTTAGTGACACCATGTCTTAAGTACTCTAAACAATGCATACAATTCCTTATCATAAGTAAAGTAATTTAGACAAGCACCCTTCAAGTTTTCAGAAAAGAAAGCAATAGGTTTACCTTCTTGTATGAGAACTCCTCCAATTCCAATATTGCTTGCATCACATTTGACTTCAAAAGGTTGGCTAAAATCGGTCAAGGCTAGCAGCACTCCTCAACTTGGACTTGAGGGTGGTGAAGGCCGATTCTTGGGTCTTTCCACAAGAACAACTTTAACCCTTCTTGGTCAATTCCATCAATGGTGCGGCGCTGGTTCTAAAATCATTGACGAATCGTCGGTAGAACGTCGTCAAGCCATGGAAACTTCGCACCTCTCCAACGGATGTAGGTGTCGTCCATTCTTGGATGGCCTTGATCTTCCCTTGGTCGACTTGAAGCACTCTCGAACTAAATACAAAACCAAGAAAAGTGACACTATCAAAACAAAGCTCACACCTTTTCAAATTAACAAACAAGTGCTCAACACGAAGAGTTGAGAGAACTTCCCTTAAGTGAGCTTCATGGTCTTATAGCCGTACATAAGAATATCGTCAAAATAAACAACAACAAATTTCCCAGTTAGCTTTCTAAGGACATGGTTCATTAATCTTATAAAAGTACTAGTGCATTAGTCAAACCAAAAGGCATAACCAACCATTCATATAAACTATGCTTCGTTTTAAAAGTCTTTTCCATTCATCCCCTTCCTTCATTCTAATTTGGTGGTAACCACTTCTTAAGTCGATCTTTGAAAACACAGTAGCACCAAATAATTCATCAAGCATATCATCAAGCCTAGGAATGGGGTGTCGATAGTTAATAGTGATATTATTAATAGCCATACAATCTACACTAATTCTCCAAGATCCATCTTTCTTAGGGACTAATAACATAAGCACAGCACAAGGACTCATGCTCTCTCTAATATAACCCTTATCCATCAGTTCCTAAACTTGGATCTCTATTTCCTTGGACTCTTGAGGATTCATCCTATAGGGTGGTCGGTTAGGCAAAGAAGAACCGAGAATAAAATCAATTTGATGCTCTATGCCTTTTAAAGGCGGTAATCCAGAAGGCATCTCATTGGGCATAACATCTTTAAATTCTTCTAACAAATCCTTAATTCTCAGAGGCAATTTTTCCTTAAGTTTATCAGTCATCAAACTTAGATCCTTACAAAAAAAGCATAAGAGTCGAATCTAGACTACTAACCTCATAATTGAAGTCAGTTTTTGACATCAACAGAGCTGGAGCAGATCCATCAGACATCGCATTTCCTAAAACTGATGTTCCTGCCTCCCTTTTCTTCCTAGCTTTCTCAAGCTCGTTTGCAACTTGTGCGGATGTCATGGGTTTAAAGACTATCTTCTTGACCTCAAAATCAAAAGTATATTGGTTAGTAAACCCATCATGAATAGCCTTTCTATCATATTGCCAAAGGCGTCCTAACAAAATATGGCAAGCAGTCATGGAAACAACATCGCAAAGAATAGTGTCCTCATATAAACCCAAAGAAACACCCAAGTTAACCGGCCTATCAACCCTAACTTCACCACTTTCATTCATCCATTGTAATTTATAAGGTTTAGGGTGATAAATACTAGACAGATTTAACTTAGACACCATCTCAAGACTAGCAAGAATGCAACAACTACCACCATCAATAATAACTCGACAAACTTTGCCTTTAATGCAAAATTGAGTATGGAAAAGAGTTTCACGTTTATTATCATCATAAACGGTAGGTTTAGCATGCAAAACTCTCTTAACAAGTAAATAGTCACCTTGTTCAAAATCATACTCAAGTTGTTCAGAATCAGGCAAGTTATCAGTTTCAGTTTCATGCTCCTCACCATCCAATTCAGAATCATATTGTCCTAGGTGATTAACGATCAAGACACTTTGATTATTGCAATTCTTAGCAATATGACCTTGACCGTGACATTTAAAATAGACAATATCAAGAGCTCTATTAGACGGTTTAAAAGTACTACCCTTTGATGAACCAGGATTACTCGAACCAGAGTGGGGCATTGCTGGTGGTGGCAAGATCGAAGGCATCGGGTTTCTACTAGTCGTCGCGGGCACGACAGGAGCCATCGCGGGCACGACAGGAGTCGTCACATGCGCGATAGGTTTGCTGTGGCCTATTGCATCTGACAACTCTCTTCCGGGATGAGGATTCTGCCATCCTTGCCCCTGGGGTTCCCCGGATAGATGACGACCGGTATCGCAACTTCTTCTCCACCTTCGTGGCAAGGTGTAGTAATTGCGTCATTGACTCATAAGGATAACAGTCAACCTCGTGGGCGAACAAAGGATTTTGAATCCCTAAATATCAACCCATGGTGGTCTCCTCATCTTCTACGATGTCACACCTAGCCATTGTCATATGCATGGTGGTGTAAGCCTCCTCCACACTCATCGAACCTTGCTTTAGGTTCGCTAGCCGTTGTTTCAAATCTCGATGGTGGTGCGGGGGCACAAATCGAGCCCTCATCAAGGCCTTCATGTGAACCCAGGTGGTCACATCCGCTTCTAAGGTTCTTCTCCTATCTTTTACAACATTATTCCACCAGAACAGTGCAAAACTTGTAAACTCAGGAACAACAAGTTGAACCTTTTTGGCCTCAGAAAAATTATGGAAATCCCAAATATGCTCAATTTTCTCTTCTCACTCTAGGTAAGCTTCGGGATCGCTAGTACCAGTAAAGAGAGGAATTTTTACCTTTACCCTACCTATGCAATCTTGCTCGGGCTCTCTAGCACGCCTTGGTTGGTAATTGTCCTCCAGGAAATGATCGTCAAACTCATCGTTGTGGATGAGTCACTGCTGTCGTTCCCTCTCTTGATCTGAATTACTCCTGTTGGGTGGCAAATTATTACCCTAGGGTGCTTGATACGTTTGGAATCCCCGATCCTTCGCCTGTGGGCTCAGAATAAAAAACCACGCCGTATATTTGCCTGATCTTGCAATGCTCTTTGATATCTCCTAATTTTGGAACAAATTAAACAAGTGAGTGAAATCTGATTTGGCGACAGACGTATACTTAGAAAATTCAGCAACTAGAAAACACAGCAGTAGCGACAGAAAGAGAGAAGGGAAGCGACAGAAGGTCGCGGACGCAGCGACGGGGCGGCTAGGGATGTCGCGGCCGCTGCAGGCCTGGGGCGGCCACCGCCTAGGGTTGCTGTAGAGGCTCTGCGACGGCTTGCCTCTCTTCTTTACGACGGTTGTGCCTAGGTTTCTGGGACGGTTTCTGTGCAGGAATTTGGTGTTGTGTTTTTGGGTTGTGTTTGGATTAGGGTTTCGAAAGGGGGTTGTATAGATGATTAAAAAGATGGCAAACAATATGAAATTAAGAGAGCAAGTGTTTGGATTGGGGAATTGGGGAAACCTTTAATTCTAAAAGGTTCCTCAATTATAATTTTCCAATCTAATTAATTCAATGAATGAAAAGTGTTTATATAAACAAGCTATGCCAATTCTACCTTGCAAGGGATAGAGGTTTGGCTAGATAAAATATAGATAAAAATTTCTAAAGATAGATAGATAAAACCTAATAAAGATAGATAAATAATAATTTGGTGGTTAAGAATTTATCTAGATGAGATATAATTCTCCCACACTTTATTTCCTAAATTCATAAAATAAATATATCTAAAATAATAACATAAATCCGGCCCACCACATGAGGAGACTCGACATGGGCTTTGGCCCACTCGACATGGCCTCGGTATGGCCTTGGCATCGACCCTATGCGTGTGTGTGTTGGTCACGGAGGGTGTCTTGTCTTCATGAGCTCCGTTTATGGACGCAAGCTCAACTCCTGTGCTGGTGGTCTAGTCTTGAGCAAAGTGATACAAGGTGGCATGAACCCTTGCTCCATCGTTCCTTGGTAACGGACAAGAAGTGCTCTAGTTGCATCTTGAATCTTCTTGGCCCTTGCACGAGTGATAGGACCATCAAATGGCACCTTCATGTTGTCCTCAATGTCACCAGGAGTCATCGCCATTTGTACTGCATCATTCTCCTCCACTTGATCTCGATTTGTCCTCAAATCGTCGTCAGAGTCATCCTCAGGCACGAACAAGGTTAGATCGGCGACGTTGAAGGTGGAATGCACGCTGTACTTGTCAGCAGGGAGATCTAGCTTGTAAGCATTAGGTCCCATCTTTTGAACCACTCGAAATGGTCCATCTCCCCTGGGATCCAGCTTAGATTTCCGTTGTTGTGGAAACCTTTCCTTCCTGAGATGCAGCCATACAAGGTTACCAACGTTGAACTGCACATCCTTGCGATGCTTGTCCTTTGCCGCCTTGTACTGAGCGCTCTTCCGTTCCAGCTGCGCCTTGGTTCGCTCATGCAGGCGCTTGATGAAGTCCACCTGCTTAGCTGCATCCATGCACTCCTTTTCCTTCATTGGTCGAGGCATCATATCCACGACCGTAAGTGGGTTGCGCCCATAGACAACCTCAAAAAGAGTCTTCAGTGTTGCAGAATGCCTAGACCTGTTATAAGCAAACTCAACAAAAGGTAGGCAGTCTTCCCACCTCCTAAGGTTAGTACGCAACATGACTCTCAGGAGAGCCCCAAGAGTCCTATTAGTAACCTCAGTTTGGCCATCAGTTTGTGCGTGACAGGAAGTAGAAAATAAAAGCTTAGTACCCAACTTAGATCATAAAGTTTTCCAAAAGCAACTCAAAAATTTAGAATCACGATCAGACACAATAGACAATGGCAATCCATGCAAGCGAACAACATCTTTAAAGAATAAATGAGCAACATGAATAGCATCATCAGTCTTGTGACAAGGTATAAAGTGAGCCATTTTGGAAAATCTGTCCACTACCACAAAAATATAATCATGACCCTTAGAAGTTCTAGGCAAGCCAACAATAAAATCCATAGAAACATCTTCCCAGGGTGCATTCAAAATAGGTAGGGGTTGATACAGGCCGTTTGCATTAGCTTTTGATTTGGCTTTAACACATGTAACACAAATTTTGACAAATCGCAGCACATAATTAGTCATTTTGGGCTAGAAGTAATGTTCCTTTAAACCAGCTAAAGTCTTTTTAAATCCACCATGTCCTCTAGATTCATGTAATTCTTGAGTTAAAAGTCTTCTAATAGATGAAGATGGGATACAAAGCTTGCCCAACTTGAACAAATAACCATTATCAAGGAAGTAGGAATCAAACTCACCTTTGGACACACATTGAGCATAAATAGACTTAAAGAAACAATCAGAAGCATACAGGTCCTTTATCAAAGCAAATCCCAAAACATGTGCATCCATATGGTTCAAGAGGACATACCTGTGTGAGAGCGTCAGCTACCACGTTATCCTTTCCCTTTTGTGGTGAACCACATAGGAAAAGGTCTCCAAGAACTCCACCCATCGAGCAAGGCGCCGACTGAGGACTGTCTAACCTTTGAGGTACTTCAGAGCTTCATGATCCGAATGAATCACAAACTCCTTAGGCCAAAGGTAGTCCTGCCATGTCTATAAGCATCGAATAAGTGCGAACAGCTCCTTGTCGTAGGTAGAATAGTTGAGCTCAGCAGAGCCCAACTTCTCGCTGAAATAGGCAATGGGACGCCTATTATAAAGAAGAACCCCACCAATGTCAGTGCCAGAAGCATCACACTCGAGCTCGAACAGTTGTGCGAAGTCAGGTAGTTACAGTACTAGAGCATGGGTGAGTCGATCCTTGAGAGCATCAAATGACCTCTGATGCGCGTCTGTCCAGCGGAACGTCACATCTTTCTTGGTCAGCTCATGGAGGGGGGCGGCAATAGTGCTGAAGTCCTTGACGAATCGTCGGTAGAAGCCAGCAAGACCCAAGAATGAGCGGACATGGGTAGGAGTTTTCGGTTGGGCCCACTCCTGGATAGCTCGAACCTTCTCCTCATCTACTTTCAAACCAGATGCAGAAACAACAAATCCAAGAAAAATAGTAGATTCAGAAGCAAAAGAACACTTTTTCAAATTAGCATATAACTTCTCTTTTCTAAGACAATCAAATACTAATTTTAAGTGACTTAAATGATCATGCAGGTTCTTACTATATATTAAGATATTGTCAAAATAGACAACGACAAATTTACCTAAGTATCTTCTAAGCACACGGTTCATAAGCCTCATAAAAGTGGAAGGAGCATTAGTTAAACCAAAAGGCATTACTAACCATTCATATAAGCCATACTTAGTTTTAAAAGCTGTTTTCCATTCATCTCCCTATTTCATCCTAATTTGATGATAGCCACTTCTAAGATCAATTTTAGAGAAAATGCATGCACCATAAAGTTCATCAAGCATATCACCTAAACGAGGAATAGGGTGACGATACTTAACTGTAATTTGGTTGATTGCCCTGCAATCAACACACATGCGCCAGGAGCCATCCTTCTTTGGGATCAAGATCACAGGGACGGCGCAGGGGCTGAGGCTTTCGCGAACAAAGCCTCTTGGTAAGCGTCCTCCACATGGGGCATTTCGTTCAAATCAGCGTTGCTACGGCTATCCTCCCAATTAAAACTTGCAACCAAAAACTCAATATCTTCCAAATTATAGATCCAAACAAGAAAATTACCCAAATAAAAGTGCCAATTTTTAGGGTTGAATAATAAAAATATAAATTTTATCCAGCGGATATGGTGAAAAATAAGGCACGAAAAATAATCACTCAATAATGAATCAAGAGAGTAAAGAACTTGCATAAACCTGAGACTCTGATACCACTTGATACATTTGGAATCCCCGATCCTTCGCCTGTGGGCTCAGAATCAAGAACCACGTCGTATATTTGCCCGATCTTGCAATGCTCTTTGATATCTCCTAATTTTTGAACAAATTAAACAAGTGAGTGAAATCTGATTTGGCGACAGACGTATACTTAGAAAATTCAGCAACTAGAAAACACAGCAGTAGCGACAAAAAGAGTGAAGGGAAGCGACAGAAGGCCACAGACGCAGCGACGGGGCAGCTAGGGATGCCGCGGCCGCTGCAGGACTGGGGCGGCCGCCGCCTAGGGTTGCTGTAGAGGCTCTGCGACGGCTTGCCTCTCTTCTCTGCGACGGCTGTGTATAGGTTTCTGCGACGGTTTTTGTGCAGGAATTTTGTGTTGCGTTTTTGGGTTGTGTTTGGATTAGGGTTTCGAAAGGGGGTTGTATAGATGATTAAAAAGATGGTAAACAATCTGAAATTAAGAGAGCAAGTGTTTGGATTGGGGAACTGGGGAAACCTTTAATCCTAAAAGGTTCCTCAATTATAATTTTCCAATCTAATTAATTCAATGAATGAAAAGTGTTTAAATAAACAAGCTATGCCAATTCTACCTTGCAAGGATAGAGTTTTGGCTAGATAAAAGATAGATAAAAATTCCTAAAGATAGATAAATCCTAAGATAGATAGATAAATCCTAATAAAGATAGATAAATAATAACTTGGTGGTTAAGAATCTATCTAGATGAGATATAATTCTCCCACACTTTGTTTCCTAAATTCATAAAATAAATATATCTAACATAATAACATCAATCCGGCCCAACACATGAGGAAACTCGACATGGGCTTTGGCCCACTCGACATGGCCTCGGTATGGCCTCGGCATCGACCCTATGAGTGTGTGTTGGTCACGAAGGGTGTCTTGTCTTCATGAGCTCCATTTGTGGATGCAAGCTCAAGTCCTGTGCTGGTGGTCTAGTCTTGAGCAAAGTGATCCAAGGTGGCCTGAATTCTTGCTCCATCGTTCCTTGGGAATGGACAAGAAGTGCTCTAGTTGCATCTTGAATCTTCTTTGCCCTTGCACGAGTGATAGGACCGTCAAATGGCACCTTCATGTTGTCCTCAATGTCTCGAGGAGTCATCGCCATTTGTACTGCATCAGTGCTCGACCGTCTTGACCTTTCTACCTAGGCTGGAAGTTAGCCAATTGTGGTTGGTTGGCCAATAGTAGCTGAGCCAGAGTAGTTTTTATAGCTACAAGAGACGCAACTAGGCCTCCATCTTGGGCCACATTCTCCCGGATCTCATCTGTATTGACTTTAGACATCACAACGGAAATTGTCCAAGAAAACGTGTCAAGTTAGTGAAAATAAAACTCCTTACAAGTGTTTCTCTCTCACTCAATTTGTGGATATCTGCGCCTTCAATCTATCTTGTGATAATCTGTTCTCAAGCAGAGGTTAGTAACCAAGTAAAAATCAAAGAACAAAAGAAAAGGCTCAGAAAAAGGTCATGCTAAAAGAGCAGCTAAGACTCAGATTGGTAGTCTAAGACAATCCCACCAAAACTAACCACACCGAGGTCTATATCCTGTTGGTGGTGCAATTCAGAACTTCAGCTTTTTTTAACATGGCAAGAACAGTTTAGGTGGAAAGCTTACAAAATGGTCTACTCGTACACCAATGACGCGAGTCGCAAACAATTGTAATGAATGACCACGGTCGATGTACCAGCTTCCATTGTTGACGGTTGTTAGACAGTGTCACCCGAATTCCACACCAAACAAGTAGCAATTTTTTTAAGAAATTTTTTTTTAAAAAAAAAAATTCTTTTTACTAGAAAGAAATCATAACGCTTTAGGGTTTCGCGAGAAGAATTGCGAAAATAGTTCAACAAGCACAACCACACAAACAAGACATAAACACAAGCATGCAAGCACTAGTGAGAATTGTTCAAACGTACCGGAAAAGGTAACGGAGCCAAAGTTGGAGCCTAGCTCTGATGCCACTTGATGCGGAGTTGATTGATTGTTCAAACAATGGCTCACAAACACAAGAGAAAACAAAATTAGAAATCTGACAGATGCTGCGACTGATGTGAAAAATAGAAAAGACAACAATTTCGGACAAAAGCCGATGTTAAAGACGCTGACAGAATTGAAATAATGACAATATAAAGGGATATAGGGTTTGAAGGCAACCAGTTGGCCGGATGGCTATACCTAAGAGATTGAACCACTCGTCGGTATAACGTCCTCAGCAAAAGACCTCCTCATACAACTTGATCGAAGCCCGTCTTCGGATCAAGAGGACTTGGGATTTTCTCCTAGATTACCTAGTCCGCAAGACAGGTAAACAGAGAGACAAATCGACACCTTCAGACTTTCGGTTGATCGAATCCACAATTAAGAAGAATGAGAAAGAGAGGAATTTCAAGAGTAGTGCTTGAGTTTTTCTGAAATCAAAATAGCGTGTCCCCTTTTACAAACTAGGGCCAAATATTTATAGCAATTAGAAAATTCTTCAAATTAATAAAATAAAGAAAACAATAAAGTCTTCTCCTTGGCGCCTAAGGCATTTCGCCTTTCTCCTTGGCTCCTAAGGCATGTCCGGTACTCTCCCCTCGGATGCTAGGCCTAGGCATATGAATGCCTTAGAACTCGTTCCCAACTCTTTTTGATGACTTGAATTTGACTTGTGCTCCAAATAACAAATAAAGCCGACGAGCTTGTCGGCGATCTACTTTGCTTGACTCCGGGTCACTGGTCCCGCTGCCAGGGCAAGTGGCTCAAATGCTCCTTCATTAGAGAAAAGTTATACTCTTTTCCTTACCTTTGGTTTTTGTCCCATTTGGGTTTTTCCAAAGCAATGTTTTTAACGAAGCAACCCCTCTCATAAGGATACATTGCATATCCCAAATTCAAAGAAGAATTCATCAAAGGTAGTGTCACGGTGTCCATACTTTATAAATTCGATCAAATGAAGATCCAATGTTTACGAAACTACTACCTTCAATGAAGACCTCCAATGAAGATTAAAGACGTCCGAAGAAGTTTGAAGAGAAAGTATCTATGATTTGAATGTATCAATGACGTCCAACACGTTGAACTCAGGGGAGCATTATACGCACTACACTCTTTTTTCCCTTTAATCGAGTTTTTGTCCCAATGGGTTTTCTTGACAAGGTTTTTAATGAGACAATACAATAAGAGCGTACATAGAAGGCTACACTCTTTTTTTTCTCTAAGATATGGTTTTGTCCAATTGAGTTTTACTAGCTAGATTTTTAATGAGATAGTTAACAGAATAAGGATTATACAACCAAAAGGAGAGTGTTATAATATTATGTTGATGTATAAAGATATACACTTTACTTAGATAAAGTGTTTACCCTTACATAGATTTATGTTATACTTAGAATCCAAAAATATTATTCATATATATTGTAATGACGGATACATTACAAGATATATAATTGAATAACCTCCATAATTTCTTCTCTCTTCTATATTTTTTTTTGAACCGAAAAGAATTTGGAGGCTGCTACAGCAGCTATCCAAGTGCATCCCGAAGGATGATGCTGCGGAGCGCAGCGTCTGAGGGGAGAAAGGTGCTAGAATGTAAGAATGGGAGATGAGAAAGACGATCAGCTGCACCATTGCCTTCCCTGAAGATGTGAATAATCTCAATGTCAGAGAAGTGAGGGAGAGAGAGGAGACAGTCAGATAAGATGATCTCGATCTCTCCAGAACAGGAGCATCTAGTCTTAAGACTATTGATGATGCTGAGGTTATCTCCTTCAATTATAAGATTAGTAATGTGAAGATCAATTGCTCTATGAATTCCTTTCCAAAGGCCGAAGCATTCGGCACCCAAAACAGAACGGAGGGAGGAGGGTCCTGCCTCGGAGAAGATGACAGAGCCGTTGTCATCTCGAATAATGAAGCCGTAGGTGGAAGAATCTGTGGATGAGAGAGCGCCATCGAAATTGAGTTTGCACCATCCACTTCTGGGTTTTGACCACTTACAACGTTTCCGAGAAGATGACAGAGTCGTGTTATTAAGTGTTCTGTTTGAAGTTTGTGTACTAATTTTCGGCTCCTGGTCAAGCTCTTTTATTTTGTTCCATTGAAATATATGTTCTGTGATAAATGATATTATGGCTTTGGGGTTGGGGTTAATGTTGTTAAATGCCGCTTTGTTTCTGAAGTACCAGATACACCACCAGGCCACTGCTAGAGTGGAGAAGTCATGAATACCAAGGTCGTTTCTTAGGGAGAGTAAAGATTCAGTGATAGTGGCCGAAGTGTTATAAGCAAGGCTGACCTTGCTTGAGATGTGTGGTGATAATAGTTGAAGTGTGACTTTGGATATGGGACAGTGGAATAGTAGGTGCTCAATATCTTCATAACTCATATCACAAAGGGGGCAGTTTCTAGGAATGCCAATCCCACGACAAGCCAGTTTAGCGGTAGTTGGAATACCATCCTTTGTGATACGCCAGATGAATTCTTTAATTTTGGGGAGACAATCTAATTTCCAAATCCAGTGAAAGTCCGATTTTGTGTGTAGCTTATTGTTTTGTATCATTTCAATTGCCAAGGCAGTAGAGAACCATCCATTACGCCTCCAATCCCAGTATAGTTTATCCTGTGATATGTATCTTGGAATCGGGGTTGTGGCTATAGATTGAATGACAGTTTGGGGTAGATGGTCTTTTAATAGTAGTTGCATTTTTGGAACATTCCAAGTTTTTGATGTTGTGATAAACTCACTCACTAACATGTTTGGGTTTGTTGTGGGATAGTTCGATGCTAGTGTCCAAAGGGGGCACGAGCCAAACCAAAGATCATGCCAGAAATTGATTGAGGAGCCGTCAGCTATTCTCCACCTCAAACCTTTTTTGAAAAGATCAAGAAGGTTAATTAATTTTGTCCATTGCCAAGATGTGTTTCCTTTCTTGGCATAATTTAGTAAATGTGTTGCTTTTAGGTATTTTTCATTGATTAGACGGACCCAAGGGTTTGTAGGTTCGGCCAGTATCTTCCAGAGTAGCTTTAACTGGAGGGCCTTATTCATATCCTCCGAAGAGCGTAGCCCAAGGCCCCCATTACGGCGAGATTTGCAAACCTCAAACCAACTAATGAGAGGACGATGTTTAGGGCCTTTATTCCAGAGGAAGGTTCTGTTGATTTTGTCTAGTTCTCTGTGAATGGAGGATGGCAACATGAAGCATTGCATTATATGGAGTGGTTTTGCTGCTAAGTTTGATTTGATTAGCGTAATTCGTCTTGCTCGAGAGAGATTACTAGCTGTCCATTTGGAGAGTTGTTTCTTACTGGAAGAGATTAGAGCCTCAAAGTTTGCGTTTGTTACTTTACAAGAGATGATTGGGCAACCAAGGTAGCAGCCAAGGTTAGTTGTATGGGCTATTTCAAGCTCATTTCTTATTGCATTCTTGGCATGGGTGTCTATATTCGCTGTTGTTTGGAATGCAGATTTATGTCGATTTATTTTTTGACCAGAGGATTGGCTATACCAGTGTGCAATTTTGTTTATTTGGTCACAAGCTGTCTTAGAGGCCTTTGCAAAAATGATGATGTCATCTGCAAACGCGAGAAGTGGTATTTTTTGACCTGTGCGCGTAGGGGAAAAGCCAATATGACTGCGAGTTTGGGTTGATGCCTGCTGAAGACCCCGGGCAAGGACCTCAGAAACAAAAAGGAATAGATAGGGAGATAGCGGATCACTTCTTCTCTCTTCTATTTGTCTCCCTTTATGTTGTCTTATTATTCTATATTATATAACAATTTACCCATATAATTTATTTTCGAAAAATACGTGATTACCTTTAAATACTCTCTCACTCTGTGTCGCCCAAAAAATCTCCCCATTTCTCTCTCTCCGACAATCCTCCCACAGAACCAATTCCAGTCCCCCGATCAGGACGCTGTTTTACTCGCTATTTCCCATTGATCTTTTTTCTTTTCCTCTCTGAAATGATGCCAATTAATGCCCAAGTGGCGGACCAGGTGATCTCCATAAACGGTAATTTTTCTCTCTCTCGATTGTCTTACGTTATCAGATCCAAGCTTTTCGATTGATCGCATCGGAAAATGCCCCTGCATTATCCACAATTTACAGTTTTTTCGTCAAAGCTTTCTACCAATTGCAGTTTATTCCTCTTCACGGTTGTTGCTTAATCAAGCTGGCTAGGGTTAGTGTTTTTTTTTTTTTAAAAAAAATTTGTATAGAGATTGAGGGGAGAGATTAAGTTACGAAACTGGGGAAAGGGGGCAACGATGTTCCATAAAATCATCAAACGAGGGCACCGCAAGCCTAAACCGGATGAATCCGGTCATGGGGCTCAGCCGGCAGGCAATCGAGGCTCCGGTGTAGTTTCAACGTCGAATGTAGTCGTTAACCATGCTTCGCGGATCGGGCCTACAAGTTCTGGTTCTCTGAATTCTCCGCAACCCAGCGGTCCGGCGGTGGTCCCGTCTGCCCCGCGGGTGGGCCCCATTGAGGCCCTGCCTTTGTTCAAAGATGTTCAGCAAGGTGAGCGCCAGAATTTGTTCCTTAGGAAGCTCCAAATATGCTACCATATATTCGATTTCACAGACACGCTGAAGTTCGTCCGTGAAAAGGAAATTAAGAGGCAAACTATGTTAGAGCTCATTGAATTTATTCAGTCAGGGTCTGCCTCGTCCGGGAAGATCCAAGAGAAAGTGCAGGAGGAAATGATTAAAATGGTTTCTGTGAACATATTCCGGTCCCTGCCCCCTGTAGGACAAGAAAATACCGGCGTGGAGGTCACCGATCCAGAGGAGGAGGAGCCGTATCTTGAGCCTTCCTGGACTCATTTGCAGCTTGTGTATGAGCTGCTCTTGAGGTATGTTGTGTCACAAGATACAGATACTAAAGTTGCCAAGAAATTCATCGATCATGTGTTTGTGTTGAAGCTGCTAGATTTGTTTGATTCTGAGGATCCGCGGGAGAGGGAATATTTGAAAACCATCCTTCATCGAATATATGGGAAGTTCATGATCCATCGGCCATTTATACGGAAGGCCATAAATAATATCTTTTATAGGTTTATCTACGAGACAGAGAGACATAGTGGGATCAGTGAACTTTTGGAGATTCTTGGGAGTATAATCAATGGTTTTGCACTGCCGATGAAAGAGGAGCATAAACTGTTTCTTGTCCGGGCTCTGATTCCACTGCACAAGCCTAAACCACTTGCAGTGTACCAACAGCAGTTGTCATATTGTATTACTCAGTTTGTTGAAAAGGATTACAAGCTGGCAGATATAGTGATAAGGGGTTTGTTAAAATATTGGCCTGTCATTAACTGCCAGAAGGAAATTCTTTTTCTTGAAGAGTTGGAAGAAGTTCTGGAGGCAACTCAACCTGCAGAGTTTCAGCGATGTATGAACCCTCTTTTCAAGCAGATAGCACGCTGCCTCGGAAGCCCCCATTTTCAGGTTAGGGAAATGCTGTTAAAACTTTATCAATCTCCCTTATATATATATATATATATATATATATATATATATATATATATATATATATATATATATATATATATATATATATATATATATATATTCCTTTTTGCAGCAATGAAGGCATTTTTTCCTGTAGTTTGTGTTGTTGAGGTATACAGTCTTGCTGATGGTTGCTATATTTCTGTGTTGAGGTCAAATTTCATCTGGTCTTGTGATATAATATGGGTTTGTTTAAGCTGCTTTGTTCTGCATATTAATAGCAAGTACTTGGCAGCATTTATCACAATATGTCTGACTAAATCATTTTGATTAGCGAAATGGGTGAAAGAGATCTTATTATGCACAAAACATTAATCTCAATTTTACTCTATGTAACTAAACAAAGCATTTAGAACCATACCTTCATGGATCAATTAACCCTTCTCCATTTTTCCTGAATTACCTCATTCTTTAATAATGGTAAAGTGAAAATCACTGAATTAAATGCTTTATGCATTATGGTTATTTAAGTACTCCGTACAATGTTAAGGTAGCTACCCCTGCAGTCATATTTAGTGGCGTTCAAAGGACATTTCTAGATTATTCGAATTTTCAGATGTAATTTTTAATTATAGTGGGTGTGTTTATGCTTGTTTTTGAAAGTGCTCCCAATATACTTTTGCTAACCTGATATGTAGAAATGGTATCTGGTGAGGTGGGGTGGGTCTGTTGGTACATATAGAGTTGTTAGTCAGATTTAGGTTTTGTTTTCGAAATAGTTTCTATGGTTATCCTACAGAATTTCATATTCATTGAATTAAAGCAATCTATCTGTATGGTTTATTTCTTGCTGCTTTTGTTGTTGGAATATTTTATGGTTGCTGTTCTGTTCTGCCTAGATTTGTTTCTTTGCAATTACTTTTAATTCATAAAAGTGTTGAAAGACGAAAGTTCAGTCCGAAAAAAGACAATAGAAAATCTGCAAATGAGCAGTGATTTCTGTTGGTCGTGTTCATTTTTAAAAAAATTTAAAGCCTATTTCTATACCTCTGTTTTCTTAATAAAATTTGGTATGCATCTCCTACTGCCAAAACATCCTTCTGAAATCAGAATAAGTAGAACAGGGAATAGGAGCTAGACAATTTAGCAGGTCGATCATGACAGCTTTAAAAATTACAGCAGGGTTTGGAATTAGAGATATCATGGGGGGTTTAAAAATTGTGTTTTTTAACAAGTTCATTGTACTGATTGAATAATTGATATTGTCTGTCCTCAAAGTATTGGATGACAGCTTTCCTAGGTCATTTTATTTGTTATATGCAAGGACAAGAAATCTCCTGCAACCTGCTGCCTAACGACTTCAAATGTAGAAAATGTTAGACACTTGCACATCTTGCTGTCCAAAATCTAGATGGAAAAGAGTTGCATTATTTCTGTCATTCACCTATTCGTTTTGGTTATGATGGAAGATTGATATGAAAATGAGGCGAACGCCTAGAGTTTTATTTATCGGATAATTTTTTACGTCGGAGGTTGTAATGATGCTTTCTGCCAATTGTTTAGGTGGCGGAGAAAGCTCATTTCCTTTGGAACAACGAGCATGTTGTGAACCTGGTTGCTCAGAACAGGGGTGTTATACTCCCCATCATCTTCGACGCACTGGAGAAGAACATTCAGAGTCACTGGAACCAAGTGATCCATGGGCTTACTGTCAACATCCGGAAGATGTTTCAGGAGATGGATGCTGAGTTGTTTGAGGAGTGTGAGAAGCAGTACGAGGAGAAGGTAGCGAGATCGAAAGACATAGAAGAGCAGAGAGCCTTAGCATGGAAGAGACTAGCTAAAGCAGCAGGAGAGAAGTGATCACAAGCTTCGGAGTGTGTTTGCCGGTTTGCAAAGATGGGTGTGGGATTCCATTCATCATTGCCATTGCTTGTGAAATTGCGTTGAGCGTTTTTGAGGTCTAGAAATGATTTTAACCAGATATTTTTCTCTACCATTTACTTTTTCTTATTTTGAAGTTGTATTTTTCTTCCTTTTTTTAATATAAAAATTCATTCCTTTATTTTTTTTACCATATCCTGTGAAATTTCATACTGACTATAAAATGTCAGAATTCAGCAATTTAGCGATGAAATGTGTAATTGTACGATACTGTGAATTGCTGCATATTAAGAAATTGATGTTTTTGTCTACATGTTTTCTCACACAGGGTTGTTAATTTGGTTGGGATTTTTTCAGTTACTTGGTGAAATTTGGTTGGGATTTTTTCAGTTACTGGAAATGACAACATATACATACATACATTCCTATCCCTTACGGTGTTAAATATTAACAAATCTGAGTCATTGATTGAAAGAAATAGGTGGCTGAGATTATTTGACAATTTTGACTTTTCTTTAATTAAAAATCAATGTAACCCACACCTCTTTCCTTGCCCACTTGCTGAATTACGTGCGCACGTGTTACTTTTTTTTTGGCGTAATGTTTTTTTTTTGTGGAGTAACGTTGTTTTTGTTTTTGTGTGGTGCACTGTTTGAACTATTCGATAAGATGATATTAATTATTCGATAACTTATCGTTATTATTCGTGTGTAAAGAGGAGTTATCGTTTAGATATTAGCAAAAGAGTTGGTCAATTTTGCTACTATTCACTAGGTTAATAGTAATTATTCGCTAAATTAATCGTTAATATTCGTCTGTAAAGAGAAGTTATCGTTTAGATAATAGCAAAAGGGTTGGTTAATTTTCCAACTATTCGCTATGTTGATAGTAATTATTCGCTAAGTTGATAGTAATTATTTGTTAGGTTGAAAGAATATATAAATGTAATTCTTGATTTACCGCATCTAATTACCCACATACATGTGAATAATTCCTTATTATCAACGAATAGTGACTCTAAATTTGTCGAATAGTCGATCAATTCATAAACAATTTTAGACAAAGTTTGAATTTCAACAAGACTACATCTAATTGCCCCTATACATATGAATAATTTCTAATTATTAACGAATAGTGACTCTGAACTTACCGAATAGTCATAGTCGATAAATTCATGAGCTTGAATTCCAATAAACCTCCATTTAATTGCCCCATATATATGAATAATTTCTGATTATCAACGAATTATAACTCTGAATTTGCCGAATATTCGATAAATATATGAACAATTTTAAACAGATACATACGAATAATTTCTTATTATCAACGAATAGTGACTCTGAACTTGCCGAATAGTCAATAAATTGATAAATAATTTTAGACAGAGTTTGAATTTCAACAAACCTACATCTAATGCCCCTATATATATGAATAATTTATACTTATCAAGGAATAGTGACTCTGAACCTGCCAAATATTCGATAAATTAATGAACAATTGTAGACTATCAATGCTTTAAACACCATGAAAACATCTCAATTCATGAACATCCCTTACCTCCAGAGTATAATTTCAGTTTCATTTCGATCAAAGATTCAAATCTTCGATCCAGCATCTTAACAGATCCTTCCACAGGAGGCAGAGATGGACGGATTTTTACAACCCTAGAAGAGAGAGAAGCCTTCAGGACGCCACATCACCACCGTGGAGAGTGAAATTGGCGGATCTATTGGACTCAACCACAGCCCATCTGATCACGATCTTCCTCCTGACGCTCAACCTTTGATGCGTTTTCGATCTCTCGGCCGCTTGCGGCCGGTCTTCGAAGCAGCCGGTGCACGAGACGTGGTACTACTGGGCCCGGGTCGCGATTCTAGGTCTTTTGGGAGCGAAATCGCCGATGCAGGCGACGACGCTTGGCAGCGCGTTTTGGAGGAGGGGAGGAGATGTGATGAACGCAACGGCGGTGGCGGCGGCTGTCTTCGTCGACCATCGTGGTGATGCCTTCGTCGACCGTCCGCTTAGCCATCTCCTCCGCTTTGCCCTCACCGGTCATGGCTCTCATCTGATGTTTCCGTAGAGAGGATTGTGGGATTACATATCTTTTAAGTTTGCGAGGAATTAGGGAATTGATAGGTTGTAGTACACATGCACCATTAGCCATCTTTCATATTTTTGGACTTCTTTTTATTTAATTATAATTAAACACAATTAATCTCAGCCCTTTATTTTACATGATTAAATAACCCAGATTTGTTAAAATTTAACACCATATGAATTGTTAACATTTGATCCATAATATATATATATATATAGAGAGAGAGAGAGGTGTACCCACCCCTTATTGTATTAAGTGTTAACGAATCTAGACCATTGATTGATGGAAAATGGATGGGGAAGATTAATTGAGATTTTCACTTTTTATTTAAAGAAATAACAGTAGGCTCCACCACTTTCATAGGCTACTTGCTGAAGCAAAGTGCGTGTGTTTGTATTCCCTTTTTTTCATGGCGTAACATTTTTTTGGTGGGGTAACGTTGTTTTTTTTGTGTTGCACTGTTTGAACTATTCGATAAGGTGATATTAATTATTCGCTAACTTATAGTTATTATTCGTATGTAAACAAGAGTTATCGTTTAGATAATAGCAAAAGGGTTGGTCAATTTTGCAATTATTCGCTAGGTTAATAGTAATTATTCGCTAAATTGATCGTTATTATTAGTCTACAAAGAGGAGTTATCGTTTAGATAATAGCAAAAGAGTTGGTCAATTTTGCAACTATTTGCTACGTTGATAGTAATTATTCGCTAAGTTGATAGTAATTATTCGCTAGGTTGAAAGAGTATATAAATGTTGATGAAATCCGTTTTTTCGGGTTCCACAATTGGGCCCCAGGATCGAATGAACCACCGTCGATCGGGCTTACCTGAGGTGCGTAGCGGCCTTGTCACCCGCGCACCATTACCTGTGCCCATCCGAGCATGAGGCTAGTGTGGTCCATTGTCCTCCCTCGGACATCATCAAGTGTCGGCCCTCTGCTGAGTCGAGATGGACCTGCTCAAATAGGCTCCTAGAGCCCTATATTCCCGACCTATGCTCCTAGGAATCAATGGGAACCGACCTCTGTAAATGAGGCTTCGAGCCCTACTTATAGGAAATCCATCAGGTGGCATTCCCGACACTTGTCCACTTGCTTAACACTTGTCTTGTGAAGGTTGACACGTGTCATGTGAGACATGGCAAGTGTTTATTGCATTGGGTGAGTGGGTTTTGCCACATCGAGCTTGGTAGCCCTCTATTTGGAGGACGTTCTATTTATATAGCGGGGAACCTCTATAGATGCTTATACCCACTTATATTTACTTCTTTGCAATCTAAATAATATTATTATTTATATTCGTGCATCATCACAACTCCTCGAACTTCAGTTAAGTCGTGACTAAACTAGGATTCGATAATGATGCATCGTATGTGAAGAGTCTATAAGGCGATGAATAATACTCTAGAAGGGGGGGGGGGGGATGAATAGAGTATGCAAGATTTTCGCAATTCAAAAATAACTTGAGGCAAAAAGCCGTGCACGCTGTCAAGACCTTGATATGACAATCAACGTTTTGACAGCTAAAGATAAGTAAAGAATATAGCTGCGAAATAAATAAAGAGACACCCGAATTGTTAACGAGGTTCGGCACCAACTTGGCCTACGTCCCCGCCTAGGGTCAGCAACCCGTAGGATTCAACACTTCTTATTTCACTTTCCTTGAGTCTAGAACCTCCTAGAAGAACTTCCCTTCTTCTATACAAAGCCTCACCGCTTCTATTCTAGCACTCAACCTTACAAGTGAAATGGAAGCCCTCTCAACACACGTGAGTGTGTTTAGCTAGAGTGTGGCAACACCTTAGTGTAACGTAAATGACTTGTACAATAATTTCTTGTGTCTCTCTCAAACTAATGTGTTTTTAGACTTCTGGAAACCGAGAGCAGAAAATGAATGTTTGAATACAAAAGACTTGATCGTGATAACAATGTAGCTTCTTTTGTGATTTTTCCTTCTCTTCCATCCACTATAAGTAGGTAGTCTTCAAAAGTTGGAGGGAGAGCCGTTGAGTTTGAAATCTTCTGAATCTTTTCTTTCCAAAATCTTCAGCCCATGATTTGTCCAATAAAGACGTTATGGATTCGGCAATCTGAATTTCCATCTTTGGCCAAGATCGTGAATTCTTCTTTCCTGAAAATGGGCTAGAAAAGGAAGGCAAGAATATATATATATGGCAGTGTATAAAGCGGACCAAGCCCAGGAAGTAAGGCCCAATTAAAAGCCTGTTAGATTATTTGCCTTCGGCATCTCAAGAGTCTAAAATAAATAAAAATATGTTTAAGCAAAAGTAGTAACAACGGAACTTAAAACGGAAGATATAATGGCCTTGGTTTCAAGGTCTTGAAACCAAGTATTTGTTTTGTCTTTCATCATCCTTACAAAGACCTGTAAGTATCCTGCATATTAGTGCCTCAAGGTTTTACAATCAAGGTGGAGTCTTCAATCTCCCCCTTGATGGAAGACAAAACATGATTCAGGCTAGCCAAGCAACATATACGAAAAAATTATATATATATCATAAGGATATGAAAATGTTTAGACCAAAGGAGAGTTTCCAACAAGCAAAAACATCTAAAACCTTAGAACCAGCAAAAAACATCTAAAACCATAGAATCATTCTCCCCCTTTGTCTTCCAACAAAAGGGTATATAGAGAGAAATACGAGTTTAAAGCATAAAATCCATGAGTTTAAAGCAGAAGTGAAGGTTTTGAGGGGGGATCGTATCAAGGCTTTGAGGAAGAGGCACCATCAGCAGACTGCTTCTTGTTCCTCCTAGAGAAGGTCTTCTTCAGAATCTTCTCAGTGACAGTGTCCTCATCATGCCATTCGCCAAAGGTGGGGTACTGCTGCCCAGGCCCAATGTACTTCCGACGAACGCTGTCACGAGCCTTTTCCTGCCATCTCTCCATAGCTTTCCGAGTGATCTGATCCTTCAGCATCTGGGCGATTTGGCGCAGCCTTTCCGCATCCCTGTACTTCTTTACAACCCCATACTCCTCCAAAGTGAGAATAGTGGGTTCAGTATGAGTTGGACGCAGGACTGGTTTGTTCTTTACAATCCTTTCACAGTTGAGGATGATGTTCCCAGTCTTCTCCCTAGTGTGATCAGCAGCTTCTTTGTCCAGCGGCATAATAGAGCCCGTAGCAGTAAAGGTAAGAGCATTAAGGAGCAGCATCTGATCCAACTTACAGTTCACAATGGAGAGCAGCTCATGGGTGTTGTCCTGTCGAGAGACAATGTCAGTCCACATCCGACCCATGTCCATCCTAAGGTCTTGAACATCAGTCTCCAGAGCAGCCAATCGTTCGTCAGAAACTCCTGAGCCAGAAGCAGTTGTCCCTTTAATCTCTTTCTTAAGTACCCATTGGCCTCTCAGATTCCTAGCAATCCCTAAGCGCTCGAGGCATGCTTCATCAATCATGCCACTGTATGATTGTTTTTCTTCTGCAGAAGTGTCAACATCAAAGAACTCGAATACCTTGGGAAGGATATTGGCATAGGGAAGAGGCATGGGACGAGAGGAAGAGGAGGCATGCAGCATGTAATTGAGCATGAGTTCAGGCAAATTGGGTTCATAACCGTTCAAGACTAGAAATAGGATCTCAAGAAGGCTTTCAGTAATTAATTCACGTGAGTTGATTCGGGGAAAAATGCAGCGAGCAAGTATGGCAAAGATCAATTTTGGCTGCAATTTGAGAATTGTGTGTGTGGGTTTGAGAGAGGAGGAGGAATCAGTGGGAGAGGGAAAGAAAAAATCTTCCCTTGCACGGTTAATACACTCAACACGGTCAGGAAAGTCTTTTGTGGAGATCTCTCGAGGAAGATTGAGGATGAGAGCAAGGCTGTCAGCAGTGAGGCGAATTCGGGTATTCTTGACCTTCGAGACAAGGGTTAGGGTACCCTTGACCCGATGGACAGAGAGGTTGGCGTAGAAGAGACGGGTAAGACGGGGGTAGGCAAAGTTTCCGGGGTTAAGAATCGACCATAGACAAGATGATTTGAGGAGGGATATGCAAACCAGGGGCATGGATTCGAGTAATTTGACATCAACAGCATCACAGAAGCATAAACGACGATGGCCAAAGCCCTGTTCCCAGGACTCGGCCACCTTGGATGAAGCAAACCACGAGTCAGGGATACTAGGAGATACCTGTTGAGCACGCAGGGGGGTAGATCGTGGCCGGGAAGCCTTCTTCTTCTGTCGCACCAGTGGAGTAGGAGAGGAAGAGCTTGAGTCATCTGAACTGGTGTTGGAAGGAGGGCAAATGTTCTTCCCTTTGGTGGCGGACATTTTGAAGCGCTTGGAGGAAGGAGCAGCCTGAGAAGCGGAGGATCTCTTGGAAGCCATTGATACGGTTTTTTGAGAGAAGAGAGGAGAGGGTTTTGAAAACTGGTGAAAACAGAGAGAGGAGTGGAGAGAGAGGGTGAGTGAGTGACGGGTGAAGTGATGGGTGGAAGAGAAGGGTTTAAATAGCCGTACTGGGGGAGTCCAAGGGTCACTCATTACTTTTGAAATTTTTTAAACGAAAAAACCAACTGATTTAATAAATGAAGTTGTAAAAAGAGGAAATCAGAGGGAGGGAGAAGGTTTTTAAGACATGATCAATTTAAAAAAAGGAAAAAGGATAAAATATCTTGGGAAAGAAAAAATAAAAAGATTTTGAAACCAGAATGTAAAAGGAATGTAATAAATAATAGAATAAACATTCCGGCAATATCTAGAAAGATATTAACGGAGTTTTTGGTCTAAGTAATATACTTTGGTTGATTTGCTCAAGATCATAGGGGTCAAGACCTTGAGATTTAACCAAACAAAGTTTTACATTTTGTAAGGGAGTGTTTGCTCCCCCTACGAAAATGCATCCCTGTTCAGCATACCAAGTTCCAATCTAATGAAGTTAAACCGTTCTTCAGACAAGGGTTTAGTAAAGATATCAGCAAGTTGAAATTCAGTAGATATGAAAGAGATGGATACATCACCTTTTTCTACATGGTCCCTGATGAAGTGGTGTCTCACATCAATGTGCTTGGTTCTAGAGTGCTGAACCGGATTCTTTGTAATCGAAATTGCACTTGTATTATCACATTTAATAGGGATACCTTTTAGATCGATGCCAAGATCTCTTAGTTGCTGGGCTATCCATAGGATCTGTGAGCAGCAAGCCCCTGCAGCTATGTACTCGGCTTCTGCAGTTGATAAGGCTACAGAATTTTATTTTTTGGAGTGCCAGCTGATCAAGGAGGTTCCTAGAAGTTGGCAACACCCAGAGGTACTTTTTCTATCCACCTTATATCCTGCAAAGTCAGCATCATTCTTGTCTTGATCAAGGGATAGTGTAGAGCTCATGGGGGTTTTTGCTATTTTAGATTGATCCATCTTGTACTTTTTGAGCAAGTCCCTGGTATACTTCCCTTGATTAAGAAAGATGCCCTTCTTTGTTTGAAGAACTTGTAGACCAAGGAAGAAATTCAATTCTCCCATTAAGCTCATTTCAAATTCCCTGCACATGATATCCGAAAACTCCTTGCAAAGGGAGTTGTTAGTAGCACCAAATAGTATATCATCAACATAAATTTGGACTATCAAAAGGTCATTTCCACGGGTCTTGGTAAAAAGAGTTTTGTCAATCAAACCTCTTTGAAAGCCATTTTCAAGAAGATACTTGGACAATCTCTCATACCAAGCTCTAGGGGCTTGTTTGAGACCATAAAGAGCTTTGTCCAGTTTGTAAACATGATTTGGAAATTCTTCACTTTCAAAACCAGGAGGTTGAGCAACATACACTTCTTCTTCCAAGAATCCGTTGAGAAATGCACATTTGACATCCATTTGAAATAATTTAATTCCCATATAGGAGGCAAAAGCAAGTAGTATACGTATAGCTTCTAACCTTGCTACGGGAGCAAAAGTCTCCTCGTAGTCTATACCTTCTTCTTGGTTGTAACCTTGAGCCACCAACCTTGCCTTGTTTCGAATGATTTTGCCTGCTTCATCTAGTTTGTTTCTGAACACCCATCGAGTTCCGATGACAGATTGATGCTTGGGTTTGGGTTGAAGAGTCCAAACTTTGTTCCTCTCAAATTCGTTCAACTCATTTTGCATAGCAGTAATCCAGTCAGGATCCTTGAGTGCTTCAGCAGGAGTCTTTGGTTCTACAAGAGAGACAAAGGCATAGAATGCACAAAGATTTTTTAATTTAGAACGTGTCTGGATACCTGATTGTGGATCTGAGATAATATCTTGAGCTGAGTGAGATGAGGCATGTTTGAACTTTCGTTGTTTTGGGTGGTAATCATCGATGGCAACATTTGGTCTTTCCTCAAGGTCTTGAGACACACTATTAGAGCTGGGTGCCTCACTGTTTGTATTCCCTTCATTTTGATTATGAAACTGCTCCTCAAGGTCTTGAGATAGCTCATGTATGTCAAGGATCTTTTCTTGCATGTTGAGTTCTAGATCCTTCTTGGTTCTAGTTCTATCTTCTTCTTCTCCATCCGAATCATGATGATTTAAATTTAGATCTGCAAAACTTTCACTTAACACACCATTATTGCTTTCGTCGAATACCACATGGATACTCTCCTCAACAATTTTGGTGCGCTTGTTATAGATCCTATAAGCTTTGCTGTTTAAGGAGTAACCAAGAAAGATACCTTCGTCACTACGAGCATCAAATTTCCCAAGATTATCTTTGCCATTGTTATGAACAAAGCAAGTACATCCAAAAGGTTTGAAATAGGAAATATTAGGCTTTCTTCCTTTGAAAAGTTCATAAGGAGTTTTCTTTAAAATGGGACGAATTAAGCAACGATTTAGGATATAGTTGGCTGTATTGACAGCCTCTGCCCAATAAATCTTTGGCAAACCATTTTCTAAAAGCATTGTCCTAGACATGTCCTCTAGAGTGCGGTTCTTTCGTTCCACAACCCCGTTTTGCTGAGGAGTTCTAGGGGCTGAGAAATTGTGTGAAATCCCATATTTTGCGCAGAATAAATCAAAGTTAAGTTGATCAAATTCTCTACCATGATCGCTTCTAATGGAAACGATTGGTATGTTTTTCAAGGTTTGTAACTCCTTACAAAGTTTTGAAAACTCAAACAAAGCCTCTGATTTTTCTCTAAGAAAAGAAATCCAAGTAAAACGAGAAAAGTCATCAATAATAACTAGGATGTACTGTTTTCCCTTAGGAGATTTGATGCGCATAGGACCACATAAATCCATATGTAAGAGTTCAAGGGGTCGAGAGGAACTTACAACCTTTTTTGGTTTAAAGGACCCACGCGTTTGTTTACCTCTTGTACAGGCATTGCAAAGAGCCTCACTTTTGTAGTTTAAGTCAGGCAGTCCTCTTACAAGATCTCTAGATTTTAGTTTGTTGAGGGTGTGCATGCTTACATGTCCTAGCCTTCTGTGCCATAGACTTGGGTCGTCTGTCAAGGCCTTGAGACACTTGAGATGAGTTCCTGCAATTTGGTTAGCGTTTATAGCATAGGTATTATTGTGCCTGTGAGTAGTGAGGATAAGATCTCCTGATAGTTCATTTCTGACTTCACATTTGTGCCTGTCAAATTCCACTTTGTTTCCCCTGTCACACAGCTGAGATACACTTAAAAGATTATACTTTAGTCCATCAACCAGATATACATCCTTAATGCAAGTAGAAGAATTGTTACCAATATTACCAATACCAATAATATTGCACTTCCCTTTATCACCAAGTGTAATTGTACCAGTGGTCTGTTCCTTTAGATTGTGAAACAAAGACTTCCTTCCACTCATGTGTCGAGAACACCCACTGTCCATAATCCATTTTGGCTCTTTGAACTTGGTGATTTCCTGCAAAACAAACATCAACCCTTTCGGCTAGACCAATATATAGATTTAGATTCATAATGGGGATAGACCATGTTGGGTAGTCTGGTCCCTTTAGGAACCCAAACTTGTCTTATCTGTTCATTTAAACGTACTGGAAATGTGTTTCTAATGATGTGAGGATCCCTTCGTCTATAGGGACAGGTTTCCTTCACATGCCCTTTCTTACAGCAGTAAAAGCAGGTAGGTGAGCGCCAATTACCTTTAGCTTTAACAAAAGTGGCACTAGGTTTCTTTGGAAAATTTTTATTGTATCCAATGCCACTTCTATTTATAGATAGTTGCTGCTCACCTAACATCTTGTCAAGATTGGCTTTAGATCTCGTGAATTGTATAAGTGATGTCTGCTGGTCTTTACACTTTTCAGTCAGCTTAGCCTTCTCTTTTTCTAAGTCATCATTACAATGCTTTAGAGAGGAGAGGTTTTGCCTGAGATCAGAGTTCTCTGAAGTCAAGGTCTTGACTTTAATGTCAAGAGCTGTCTGAGAAGTTAAAAGATTTTTCATTTCCAGCGACATTTCACTGATGCATTTCTGTTGATCCCTCAGCTTCTCTTTCAGAATGTTTACTTCGCTGGTGTAATTTTCCTCATTAGTAATCATATTTTTCAAAAACTCAGATAAAATGTCAGGAGGACTGGTCATTAAACTTCTTACCATTTTCTCAAGATCTTGATGTTTAGCCCCCTCATGCTCGGCTGTTAGACATAGGTTTGCCTGATCTCCTTCTGTGTCCGAGTCACTTGAAGAATCTGAGTCACTCCACGTTGCTACCATGGCTTTCTTTCGTTGCTCATTTTTCTTGTACTTGTTCTTCTTTTTCAAGGGGCATTCTTTCACAAGATGATCTGACTCACCACATTCATAGCATGTTAGTACTTTAGATTTTCTGGACAAGTTGGAGGACTTACCTTTGAATTTGGATGTTCCAGTGTAGTCTTTGTTGGAGAACTGTTTCTTCATTTTGAGAATCCGTGCAAGTCCTTTGGTGATAAGAGCAAAGGGGTCTTCTTCATCATCACTTTCATCATCATCGGATTGTATGTCTTCCTTCTTTGCTTTGAGTGCAAGATTCTTGGCAGTAGGGGGCACTTCTCCATCTTCTTCATTTAGAATCATCTCATGTGTGATGAGTTTTCCAAGTAAGTCATCCAATGGCAGTGTGGTAAGGTCTTGAGCTTCCTCAATTGCAGTAACCTTAGGACCCCACTTGGTTTTAGGAAGACTCCTGAGAACCTTCCTTACCTTCTCTGTGTTGGAGAAGGTCTTTCCAAGTGAGTCGAGGTTATTCACAATTTGAGTAAATCTCGTGAACATCTCCTTAACTGATTCATCATGGTTCATCTTGAAAAGCTCATACTGTCGAAGGAAAATGTTGATCTTGCTTTCTTTTACTTGACTTGTGCCTTCATATGTGACCACCAGCTTGTCCCAGATTTCCTTGGCACTCTTGCAAGAGGAAACACGATTAAATTCATTAGCATCAAGTCCACAATATAGCAAGTTCATAGCTTTATAATTTTTAGCAATATTCTCAAGATCTGCTTGAGTGTATTCTTCTTCAGCTTTGTTGACTTCTTTTCCGGTTTCATCTGTCTTCTTTGGAATGTGTGGACCCTTCTTCACCAGATCCCATAGTTCAAGGTCTTGATCAATGATGAACATCTGCATCAAAGATCTCCAATGTACAAAGTTGTTGCCACAAAAAAGGGGTGGTCTGTTGGTAGATCTCCCTTGGGCAAAACCTCCATCACCTATGGCAGACATTATAGAAACTCACAAGATTGTTAGATCAAATAGTGAGCCTAGCTCTGATACCAATTGAAGAGTCTATAAGGCGATGAATAATACTCTAGAAGGGGGGGGATGAATAGAGTATGCAAGATTTTCGCAATTCAAAAATAACTTGAGGCAAAAAGCCGTGCACGCTGTCAAGACCTTGATATGACAATCAACGTTTTGACAGCTAAAGATAAGTAAAGAATATAGCTGCGAAATAAATAAAGAGACACCCGAATTGTTAACGAGGTTCGGCACCAACTTGGCCTACGTCCCCGCCTAGGGTCAGCAACCCGTAGGATTCAACACTTCTTATTTCACTTTCCTTGAGTCTAGAACCTCCTAGAAGAACTTCCCTTCTTCTATACAAAGCCTCACCGCTTCTATTCTAGCACTCAACCTTACAAGTGAAATGGAAGCCCTCTCAACACACGTGAGTGTGTTTAGCTAGAGTGTGGCAACACCTTAGTGTAACGTAAATGACTTGTACAATAATTTCTTGTGTCTCTCTCAAACTAATGTGTTTTTAGACTTCTGGAAACCGAGAGCAGAAAATGAATGTTTGAATACAAAAGACTTGATCGTGATAACAGTGTAGCTTCTTTTGTGATTTTTCCTTCTCTTCCATCCACTATAAGTAGGTAGTCTTCAAAAGTTGGAGGGAGAGCCGTTGAGTTTGAAATCTTCTGAATCTTTTCTTTCCAAAATCTTCAGCCCATGATTTGTCCAATAAAGACGTTATGGATTCGGCAATCTGAATTTCCATCTTTGGCCAAGATCGTGAATTCTTCTTTCCTGAAAATGGGCTAGAAAAGGAAGGCAAGAATATATATATATATGGCAGTGTATAAAGCGGATCAAGCCCAGGAAGTAAGGCCCAATTAAAAGCCTGTTAGATTATTTGCCTTCGGCATCTCAAGAGTCTAAAATAAATAAAAATATGTTTAAGCAAAAGTAGTAACAACGGAACTTAAAACGGAAGATATAATGGCCTTGGTTTCAAGGTCTTGAAACCAAGTATTTGTTTTGTCTTTCATCATCCTTACAAAGACCTGTAAGTATCCTGCATATTAGTGCCTCAAGGTCTTACAATCAAGGTGGAGTCTTCAGTATGCACCTGTTTCTCTTTCATATTCACCCGTGAAGAGGGTACTCAATATATCTGATCATTGGTACAAGTCTTTAAGGAAGATTGTTGGTCTGGGCTGCATCCAAATATTAATAGGTTACTTGTGTATTTTTATGGAGAATTAAGCCTTTCGTAGTTCAATCATGAGCATTTTGACCCTGCACTTTTCTGGTGAAAATGAATAGTTTCATCATGAGCTCGTAGCTATGAGCAGGAGGCCCTCCATCGTTCGAGAGGGACTTAGTTTTATCTTCGCGAGCTTGAAGCTACGAGCGGGAGGCCCTCCATCATCCGATAGGGACTTAGTTTTATCTCGTGAGCTTGGAGCTACAAGCGGGAGGCCCTCCACCACTCGAGAGGGACTTATTTTATACTCGATTAAAAGTTATCTCCGCGAGCCTAAAGCTACAAGTGGAGGCCCTCTGTCACTTGAGAGGGACTTAGTTTATACTCGATTAAGAATTATCTCCGCGAGCTTAAAGGTACAAGCGGAGGCCCTCTGTCACTCAAGAGGGACTTAGTTTATACTGAATTAAGAGTTATCTCCACGAGCCTAAAGCTACAAGCGGAGGCCCTCTGTCACTCGAGAGGGACTTAGTTTATACTCAATTAAGAGTTATCTCGGCGAGCCTAAATCTACAAGCGGAGGCCCTCTGTCACTCAAGAGGGACTTAGTTTATACTCAATTAAGAGTTATCTCCGTGAGAATGAAGCTACAAGCGGAGGCCCTCCGGCACTCGAGAGGGACTTAGTTTATACTCAATTAAGAGTTATCTCCACGAGCCTAAAGCTACAAGCGGAGACCCTCTGTCACTCGAGAGGGACTTAGTTTATAATCTATTAAGCGTTATCTCCACGAGCCTAAAGCTACAAGCGGAGGCCATCTGTCACTTGAGAGGGACTTAGTTTATACTCTATTAAGAGTTGTCTCCACGAGCTTAAAGCTACAAGCGGAGGCCCTCTGTCACTCGAGAGGGACTTCGTTTATACTCTATTAAGAGTTATCTCCACAAGCTTAAAGCTACAAGTGGAGGCCATCTGTCACTCGAGAGGGGCTTAGTTTATACTCAATTAAGAGTTATCTCCGTGAGCATGAAGCTACAAGCGGAGACCCTCCGACACTCGAGAGGGACTTAGTTTATACTCAATGAAGAGTTATCTCCGCGAGCCTAAAGCTACAAGCGGAGGCCCTCTGTCACTCGAGAGGAATTAGTTTATACTCAATTAAGAGTTATCTCCGCGAGCCTAAAGCTACAAGCGGAGGTCCTCTGTCACTCGAGAGGGACATAGTTTATACTCAATTAAGAGTTATCTCCGTGAGCATGAAGCTACAAGCGGAGGCCCTCCGGCACTCGAGAGGGACTTAGTTTATACTCAATTAAGAGTTATCTCCGCGAGCCTAAAGTTATAAGTGGAGGCCCTCTGTCACTCGAGAGGGACTTAGTTTATACTCAATTAAGAGTTATCTCCGTGAGCATGAGGCTACTAGCGGAGGCCCTCTGGCACTCGAGAGGGATTTAGTTTATACTCAATTAAGAGTTATCTCCGCGAGCCTAAAGCTACAAGCGGAGACCCTCTGTCACTCAAGAGGGACTTAGTTTATACTCTATTAAGAGTTATCTCCACGAGATTAAAGATACAAGCGGAGGCCCTCTGTCACTCGAGAGGGACTTAGTTTATACTTTATTGAGAGTTATCTCCACGAGCTTAAAGCTATAAGCGGAGGCCCTCTGTCACTCGAGAGGGACTAAGTTTATACTCAATTAGGAGTTATCTCCGTGAGCCTAAAGCTACAAGCGGAGGCCCTCTGTCACTCGAGAGGGACTTAGTTTATAGTCGATTAAGAGTTATCTCCACGAGCTTAAATCTACAAGTGGAGGCCCTCTGTCACTCGAGAGGGACTTAGTTTATACTCTATTAAGAGTTATCTCCACGAGCTTAAAGCATCAAGCGGAGGCCCTCTGTCACTCGAGAGAGACTTAGTATATACTCGATTAAGAGTTAACTCCGCGAGCTTAAAGCTACAAGTGGGAGGTCCTCCATCGTTCGAGAGGGACTTAGTTTTCTCTCCGTGAGCATGAAGCTACAAGCGGATGCTCTCCGGCACTCGAGAGGGATTTAGTTTATACTCAATTAAGAGTTATCTCCGCGAGCCTAAAGCTACAAGCGGAGGCCCTCTGTCACTCGAGAGGGACTTAGTTTATACTCTATTAAGAGTTATCTCCACGAGCTTAAAGCTACAAGCGGAGGCCCTACGCACTCGAGAGGGACTTAGTTTATACTCTATTAAGAGTTATCTCCACGAGCTTAAAGCTATAAGCGGAGGCCCTCTGTCACTCGAGAGGGACTTAGTTTATACTCGATTAAGAGTTATCTCCGCGAGCTTAAAGTTACAAGCGGGAGGCCCTCCATCGTTCGAGATGGACTTATTTTTATCTTTGTGAGCTTGAAGCTAAGAGTAGGATGACCGACGCGGAGCAAGCTTTAGCGTCCTGGGACTTGATAAAATATACGATCCGGGAGGCAAGCTCTACGACCGGATGCCCGACGCGGAGCAAGCTCCAGCGTCCTGGGACATGATAAAATCTTCGATCTGGGAGGCAAGCTCTACCACCGGATGTTCGACGCGGAGCGAGCTCCAGCGTAATGGGACTTGATAAAATCTTCGATCCGGGAGGCAAGCTCTACGACCGGATACCCGACGCGGAGCAAGCTCCAGCATCATGGGACTTGATAAAATCTTCGATCTGGGAGGCAAGCTCTACGACCGGATGTCCGACGCGGAGCAAGCTCCAGCGTCCTGGGAATTGATAAAAATCTTCGATCCAGGAGGCAAGCTCTACGACCGGATGCCCGACGCGGAGCAAGCTCCAGCATCCTGGGACTTGATAAAAATCTTCGATCCGGGAGGCAAGCTCTACGACTGGATGCCCGACGCGGAGCAAGCTCTAGCGTCCTGGGACTTGATAAAATCTTTGATTCGGGAGGCAAGCTCTACGACCGGATGCCCGACGCGGAGCAAGCTCTAGCGTTAACGGGCTCGGTAGTATATTTATGGAGTGGCTCAGTGTTTTGTGGATTAATGGGCCCATTTAAATGGCCTACCATCCTGTCCGCGTCTAAATAGGTAGGTCGACTCTTCATCCCCTGATGACCTTCTTCTTCAGCCGCGGCTGAGCCTAGCGGTTTTCTTCTTCCGTAGCAGAGTTTTGTTTCGCAGTCTCGCTCACGCCTGATTCCACTTGTTGCGGCGGTTGTCTCTGCCATACCCTATCCGCAATTGGCCTTACTTTTTCTGGGATCTTCTTAATTGCGGGCGCGTTGTTATTTGTGATAGATCCTCTCCGTGCTTACTAATCGATTTGCTCCATTGGTGGCGTTTCAGTGCGGCCTTAGATCTTGGTTCTAACCAAAAACAATCGTTTATTATTCTTTTAACTCATGAATTACTCATTCATTGGTGCAATTCTTTTCATCTTCCGGCCGAGGAGCCTAACTGTCTCATTTAAACTCAGTCTCAGATGCTTTTCCTTTGTGGAATTCCTTCCTCGTGAGCCCCTTGTTTTGACGACCATAAAAAGGATCGGTGGATCTTCATCTGCCGCCGTCGGCGGATATGGGGTATCTTTGGCCGCGGAGGAGAACAAACGGTTGGTTCTTTGTCCCAATTCGTGTGTTCCTTGCCTCTGTGTTCTTCTTAAAGATCCGAGCCTTAATTTCAGAATCCTCCTTAGCTCGCGATCCAGCAGGCACTTGTTTGCACGCATTACTTGCGTCACCGTAATTGCAGGTATCTGTGCCCTTTTTCCCGTGAACAAAAAATACAAAGAGGAGCAATGAAGGTTTAATTTAAGGGAGGGCACCCATGTGCTTCAAAATCCTTCGACAATTCGAACGCGTATTTATCCACCGGATCAATGTGACTCTCAAGGCATCATCCGCGTCCAGAAGTGTGGCTCTATTTTTGTGTTGCGGCGCCAAATACGTAAGCAAAGGCAAGCATGTCCTCTTTCGAACACCCTGAGCACTTACCCACTCCGACTTTTTCATCCTTAAGTTTATAAATGGGACAGGTGATCGACTTTCATCCAGGAATGCTCTGCTGTTCTCTAAGCAGCACTGGCCGTGGATATTGTGGGTTGCACAACTTTTTGCGCAACTGCCCGACATTGCGTGCGGATCCATGCGGTCACTCGAGTACCCTTTCTCTTGCTATGTATGAATGGCTGATGCATACACCCACCTGCACTGGTTAGCCACTCCCTCTCTACGTTCAACAATCAGTGAGACAAACGAGCTCTCAAGGCTTAAACGTCTTTTTAACACAAAGTCGTATATTAATCTTTTCCTCATGATAGCAGAGTGATATACGTGCCCTTGGGGTAAACATATATGAAGGATAAATAAATCTTCTTTTTCACCCTATGGCCTTGAATTCATAATATCACACATGCATTCATTCGATCATTTTAATAGTAATGGTGCATATTATTAAAATAATCATTTTAATAATAATCCACAATCCATAAATCTTAAACGAAAATCCTCATCGTACATAATCACCACAGTGGTGCACATTCCGCAGCAAGCAATTAATAATGCATGCATCCTTCAACCTAACTAACATATAACAAGTTGATTATTTGATCAAGATGATGGACGAATTCAATCCGATCGAAATGAAAGTGGGATGATGGACGAATTCAATCCGATCGAAATAAAAGTGGGCGGAATGTTTGAACATAAGTTACCTCTTAGCGTGAGGAGTTTCCCACAGACGGCACCAATAATGAAATCCGTTTTTTCAGGTTTCACAATTGGGCCTTGGGATCGAATGAACCACCGTCGCTCGGGCTTACCTGAGTTGCGTAGCGGCCTTGTCATCCGCGCACCATTACCTGTGCCGATTCGAGCCTTAGACTAGTGTGGTCCATTGTCCTCCCTCGGACATCATCAAGTGTCGGCCCTCTACTGAGTCGAGACGGACGAGCTCAAATAGGCTCGTAGAGCCCTATATTTTCAGCATACGCTCCTAGGAATCAATGGGAACCGACCTCTGTAAATGAGGCTTCGAGCCCTATTTATAGGAAATCCATCAAGTGGCATTGCCGACACTTGTCCACTTGCTTAACACTTGTCTTGTGAAGGTTGACACGTGTCATGTGAGACATGACAAGTGTCTATTGCATTGGGTGAGTGGGTTTGGCCACATCGAGCTTGGTAGCCCGCGGATATTCTTTAGACACAGAATTTGTTGATTTAATACAAGTTATCCGCATATAATTTCCTATATTTGGATGAGGTTCTTTTTATATAGCGGGGAACCTCTATAGATGCTTATATCCACTTATATTTACTTGTTTGCAATATAAATAATATTATTTATATTTCGTGCATCATCAAATGTAATTCTTGATTTCCCACATCTAATTACCCACATACATATGAATAATTCCTTATTATCAACGAATAGTGACTCTGAACTTGCCGAATAGTCGATAAATTCATAAACAATTTTAGACAAAGTTTGAATTATAACAAACCTATATCTAATTGCCCCGATACATATGAATAATTTCTATATCATCGAATAGTGAGTCTGAACTTGCCGAATAATACGATGTATTATTCAATCGATTACAAGGGTTTATACGGTGATATATATATATATATATAAATATATATAAATGAAATTATAATTTAAAAATATACCACATATAAACGAATAATTCTTTACAATTCAACGAATAATTAATGTCAACAAAAAAACCCTAGCACCATCCCGACCACCGCCCCCCAAGCCAAGTTGGCCCCAAATCAAATTAGACCAAATCCCCGACTAAGACCAGCAAAATCATCCAGTTTCACAGGCAAATCAAAAGATGAAGAAACATTAACAAGTGTGAAATCCGAATAGAAGAGGACATATCAAGAGTTGAAAGAAGATGTTAAGGAGATCTGTTGAAGCGAAGGATTGCAGTCATCAAGATCTGAGAAATGCGGAGACCCAAGTATGTTCACTATCCCATGTGCGATTGGAAACACTAGATTCTTTCGTGCTATGTTGGATTTAGGTGCTTCAATCAATGTGATGTCTTATAGCTTATATATGTTTTTGGATCTCACTAATCGATCTTAGATCAAGCCTACATGAGTTGTTGAGGATGTTTTAGTGAAAGTTGATGAGTTAATATTTCCTGCTGATTTCTTTGTAATAGATATAGAACAAGCTAGGAACGTCGAATACTTCAATCATCTTAGAAAGGCCATTCCTGCGATTGGCTAAGACAAAGATTGATGGATGCGAAGGTTCCTTAACCATGGAGTCTGATGGTAGAAAGATTGAGTTTTCTATTTATGATCCTATAAAACTTTCTCCTGAAAATTCTTTGGGTATTCCTAATGCTAATAATGTTGAGTGCAGGGATGAATCTAAAGAGTTGTTAGAAGTTCCTAAGGGAAAGGATTTACTCAATGTTGAATCTTCTAACAATTTGAAATCTTGTGTATGGAAAGAAGAGCTTAAGATGGAATTTCACATGAACCTATTCTTCTACCCTATGAAAAACTAATTACTAAGAATGTGGAGGTGTTTGCAATTTCAGGATAACCTCCTGGAGGGATTCAAGTCAAGGAAAAGAAGTTGATTAAGGAAATTGATGAATGCTTGCATAGGGCATTACACCTTTCCAAGGTGCTATCATGTTCGTTTAGGGGAGGTGTGATTCTGCTCAAATAAAATATTCAAATAAAACTCTAACTATGCCAACTCCCTTTTCGAGCAAATAAATACAAGAATCCCTCCCGATGCAGTGGTAGGGTAATTCAGGATCGAATGCACGAGAAGGTATGTCAGCGCTTCCCTTGTTGTAATCACGATCAAGCTTTCGACCTCAGGAGACACTCAATATCGAGGTGTCTGGTCGATATCGACCTCAATTATTGTCGATTTCTAGCAAAGTTCCTGCAGAAGACAAAAGCAAGCCAAATCGACGTCGAGTGGAACCTCGATATTGACGTTAGTGCTCGATATTGACCTTCACAGTCGATTTCGATGTTTGTCACAGAAACTGTAATGTGTAACCTATGTGTCGGAAAAGTAGTCCGAAGAACTTAGGATGGTGTCGGAAAGATGGACAGAAACCAAAACTCAAACTTTTATATGAAATTCAATAAACTAAAATCTTCCAAAGTCGGGGATTCATGCCACAACGATAACAATGCAAGTATGATGCTAAAGCTATGAAATTTAATGTCTTTCCGTCAAATAACTTTCGTTACCAACTTTTAGGTGATTAGAGGCTCTCGTACAATTCCTAAGAGTTACTATCCAATTCATGAAAAATCTAAGTTCACAATATGATTGGCTTTCGCTTCAATAATGCAAATAATGAATCTCCCTAACTTTCGCAAAGGATCATGCATAGAATAGAAGACGGAATCGCATAAAAGACATACCTTTGATGCACTTACCCTACATCGCTATCGTCGGGCTCACCCCGACCCTAGAAGGGGGTTGACTACTCGCTTCTCATCGTTGCACTCATCATCATCATTGAAAAGAAAACTACTTTGATTAAACTAAAGAGAAAGTTACAACCGAACAAAGCCAAATCCCCGCTCTCGCTTCCACACAACTTACTCGGCTCTCCTCTCTCTCTCTCTCTCTCTCTCTCTCTCTCTCTCCTAATTCTCTGCGTTCTATAATGTAAAACTGATTGCTTGGATGTAAAACTTAATGCCTAACTCAGTCTTAAGGGCCTCTAGATATAGATATCAAATCTTGCTAGCCAAGTGTTCGCTACGGGGAAGGTGGTGTGTAGGAAATTCAAACAATTCAAAACAAAACAAAGCACAACTAGACTATCTCCCTATCCCAAACAAATAATACAAGAATCCCCTCCCTTGTAGTAGTAGGGTAATTCAGGATCGAATCCACGAGGAGGTATGTCAGCGCTTCCCTTGTTGTACTCACGATCGAAGCTTTCGACCTTAGCAGACACTCGATATCGAGTAGACTGGTCGATATCGACCTCATTTCTGGTCGATTTCCTAGCGCAGTTCCTGCAGAAGACAAAACAACAAGTCGACGTCGAGCAGAGACCTCAGTATCGATGTTAGACCTCGATATCGACCCTTACAGTCGATTTCGATGCTTGTCATAGAAACTGTTTTCGTAACCAATTTGTCGGAAAAGAGTCCGAAGAAAAATAGAATGGAGAAGGAAGATGAATAGAAACTAAACTAAGACTTTTATGAAGGATTCAATTAATTAAAAAGCTTCCAAAGTCGGGGTTTCATGCCACAACGATAACAATGCAAGTTTCATGCTAAAGCTATGAACTTTAATGTCTTTCCGTCAAATAACTTTCGTTATCAACACTTAGGTGGTTAGAGGCTCTCGCATATTTCCTAAGAGTTACTATCCAATTCATGAGAAATTCAAGTTCACAATATGAGTGGCTTTCGCTTTAATAATGTAAATAACGAATCTCCCTAACTTTCGCAAAGGATCATGCATGGGATAGAAGACGGAATCGCATAAAAGTCATACCTTTGATGCACTTACCTCACATTGCTATCGTCGGGCTCACCCCGACCCTAGAAGTGGGTTGACTACTCGCTCCTCATCATGCACATCATCATTATTGTTGAAGGAAAGCTAATTTGAATTAAAACTTCGAAGGAAAGTACAACCGAACAAGCCACTCCGCTCTCGCTTTACAACTTCACTCGGCCTCCTCTTTCTCTCTCTACTCGTCACTACTCTCTATAAAACTGAAATTCTCTACGAAATTCGATACCTAAACTCAGCCCTATTGGCCTCTATTTATAGATGTCGATAAGGACTGAAAACCTTATCTTTATTCTCTAAGATAAACTTAAATAAAAGTAAAAAACTAAAACTTCATGGTAACTCAGCCTCCATTTGATAAATCTCGTGTTAATGATAGGAAATCTCGACCTTTGGATAGACGTTGCAAGCTTCGGATAGAATTCTATCAAAATCGGAGTCGAATTCCTCTGCTGGCATGGTCTATATCGACCCTTAGACATCGATATCGACCCCTTCAAAATCTTATCTCTAGCTTCTCCTTCTCCTACTCGAACTGGTACTCGACTTCTATTACTTTGGTCGATCTGGCAGCATCGATATCGACCCCCAGACGTCGATATTGACCTCTTCTGTGTCGACATATTCTGTTTCCCTTTCTGCTCGATTCCTATGTCTTTGATGTACTCGATGTCGAGGTCTCTAGTCAATTTCGACCTCTTTAGAAGACTTCGAGTTCTTTTTCCGTTCTTCGGAATTCGTCCATTTTTATCCTGTTTTCTGCGAAATCACGTGAAAACTCGTGCAAACCCATATATTTGATATTTAAGCACTAATCCCATGTTTTCCCATTAATAATGGATTCATATGTGCATAGAAAATATGGCAATTTGCGCGCACATCAAACACCCCATACTTAAGCTTGCTTGTCCCCAAGCAATACCTTTAATGGTCATTTAGGGGAAGAAAGTAAACTCTCAACATCAGAGATTCATTTTTCATATGTCCCTACAATTAATTTCCATTCACGATAATGTACTTATGTCAACCAAGTCCATGCCTGTGCATAAAAGCAATTTCATACTCATAAAGGAGGTAATATGCAAAAACAATTTTAGCGACATAGCATTAATAATCAAGAGGACTTTTGCAAGCTTGTGAGAAGTGGATTGGTAAAAGGCTAAAGGTGGACTAATATTTGGCCATGTGGTGTTAAATCCGGGGAAACATGCTTTTCTTTCCAAAATATTCCACATTCCTTCTTCATAATGTCTCACCTTTCACTCATCGCTCAATGCTTTTTTTCAATATATGCTTTTACCTCTCTAACCTTAGCACTGCCTTCTCGTGAGTCGCAAACATGGGTGTCATGAATGGACCCGGATACTTAGTACTTCGGACTCCTCACCTTGTGTCCCATTCTGCGGAACTATTATCTCAACGCAAGCAGGGTCGACCTACCTTTATCTCCTGAGGTGATCTGATTTTTTCTCGCTCATTTAATTTTCCATATTTCATAATTCTTTCATTCCTGCCAACAACTTCATATAATGCACAACTCCATATAACTCCAAAGATGTCATCCATTCTCAAACTTGTCCCCGGACAGGGTATAAGGTATAAAAAAGGGCAATATGTGTATATGTGGAGCAATAATGATCATGATAAGGCTCATATATGGCTTTGTGGCTTTTGCAATCATGCATAGGTAAGGCTAGGATATGAACTTGTATAAATAAGCACTTGTATGAAATTTTCATAAAAAGTCCTCCATCATCTTATCATGCATATGTCAAAAGCAACTTCAAATTTTCATCTCCTTTATGTTTTTCTTCTTTGCACTTCATTGGGACTTCCCTTAACTAGGCAATCTCGTGTTATATCTCTAATGAATCTAATTTTGCATCATAGAGCTCTTTTTTTTATGCATTAAAATAAATATGCAACTCTAATCTAAGTATGAATATGCAAGTAAGCCTTTTCCCCCACCCCATACTTAAAATTACAGTGTCCTCACTGTATTAGAACTAGGGTTAAGAAGAAAACTTACTAAACCGTTACAAATTTCAGGAGTCGAAGAAGACAACAGGCAGGGTCGATATCGACCCTTTACATCGATTTCTGCTCAGGCTTCAGGGTGATTTGGCCTCGATCACAAACCTTATCTATGTCGACCTTGAGGTCGATTTCGATGTCGGACATCGATTTCGATGCCTTCCCAGTGTGCTTTTCTATTTCCTGCAATTTGAAAACAAAACACAAAACCAAATGTGCAAAACAATAAAGTGTCTAAAACCAAAACAAAAGCTGTCTAAAACCAAAACTTAGTCTTTATTACAAGCTCTAGATTTTTAAGTCGCTAGGCCGACTTCCTCTTTCGCGCTTCTCAAGGCAGTATCTGCAGAGCCCATGTGGCTTGGGCCTCAAATATCACTCTTTTCTTGTCCCGCAGCTGCATTCCGCCAGGATTGATTTGATTCACCGTGAATGGTCCTAAGTTCTTATCCTTGAATCTTGTAGGGAACCAATGGTCCTTAGACTTGGCAACATAGACCTTGTCTCCTATCTCATATTGGCTTGAATCATCATCGGATACCCTACATAAGCGCACATGCCAAGGCACACCTCTTACAATAATGATAAGTCCTTAATTGTAATGGAACAAGAGGAATCCGTACCTTGACTTACCTTTTTCTCAGTCTGTGGCTCAGGTTGATGTCGATGTTCAGAGGTCGATATCGACCCCTGTTGTACTCCTGGAGGATCAGTCGATTTGGAGAGTTTCGGCTCGATATGATCAGGTCGATTTCGACCCTTAGTGGTCGATATCGAGGTCTCCTTTCCTCCCTTCTCAGCGCTAATGGTGGTCGATTTCGATAGGGTGTGGTCGATATTGACCCTTGACCCCGATTTCGATGTTTCCTCTTCTCCCCCGTCGACCCCATACTTAAGACCTGTCACAGAATCTTGAACATTAGTGGTCGATATCGACTTACCTGGGTCGATTTCGATGTTCTGTTGAGCTCCTTCGTTCAAGATTGCCTCAACTTCCTCTACTTGGGCTTCATTGATGGCTTTTATCTCCATTGGCCCTTGATTTTTCACCGTCTTGTTGAAGGCATACTCTATCACTTCATCACTAATTGTGAATGAGAGCAATCCTTTCTTTACGTTGATGTTGGCATCGACGGTTGCTAGGAATGGCCTACCTAAAATAATTGGACAAGCAGGGTCCTCTGCTATATCAACAACTAGAAAATCAGCAGGGATAAAGAATTTACCTACTTGTACTGGCACATCCGTCACTATCCCAGTTGGAATCACTACCGTATTGTTAGCCATGTACAACCTTGCATCCACGGGCTCCAAAGGACCTATCTTTACCTTGTGCCAAATGGTTAGTGGCATCATGGTAACGCTAGCGCCCAAGTCAACTAAAACATTAAATTTGAATTGACCTAGACCTATAGCGATAGAAAACTTACCTGGGTCCGCCCGCTTTTGTGGTAGTTCCAACCTGTTGCATTCCTCTGCGATCTCAGAGAGCGATCGCTTCTTACCCAAGATGTCCTTAAGGAACCTTACATAAGATGGCATCTCGTGAAGTGCCTCTGTGAATGGTATAGAGACATTAAGTCCTTGGAGCATCTTCACGAACCGTTGGAACTTCTTTTCCGCTGGGTCCTTAATCACCTTTCTAGTTGGGTATGGCAACACCTTCTTCCTTCCCGCGGCTGCAGTGGTCGACATCGACATCAGTAGGGTCGATATCGACTGGAGGAGTCGATTTCTGTGGTAAAGCAGAATTAGGGTCGACATCGACAGGAGGGTCGACATCGATGTCACCTTGGTCGATATCGACAGGGGGGGTCGATATCGACGTCTGTTCTGGCTCCTTCTCCTCTGCTTTTTGCTCGGGCGTTTGTAATTGACGCCCACTCCTTAGGTTTACTACCGCAATGTGTTAGTGGTTTTGCCCATTTGGTTGGGCACAGTGGATCCAGGGAGTGATCCTGACGTTTTGGGCATTGCTTCCGCCAATTGACTCATTTGAGTCTCCATGTTGCGCTTCCAAATGTCGATCTCCCCAAGTCTACAATTGATGCCCTGCAGCTGAGTATGGACGGAGTTATTGGCTTGTTTGAACTCAGCGTGGTTCCTCCGTATCTCATCAAGGATGATTTGCAAGTCATCTTTCTTAGTCTCCCGCTCAAGGTGCCCTGGTGCCCTATATGTTGGGGGATCCTTTTGTTGATAGAACCTTTGATCACCCCAAATTTGTTGATTGCCCCCTCCATAGGGGCCTCTCGTCCATTTGACCTCCTTATGTTGTTCCACCATGGATACTTGCTCAGTATGTGGACAGGCACTAGTGTTATGCCTTATTGAGCCACACTCCTGACAAAGTTGATTGTTGCTCAGGAACCTTACTTGCTTTTGAAGGCGGCGTGTTTGATCGTTATGGAATTGTTGCCGCACCTCAAGATCTATCTCCCTTGGAGGCTCATATAGTGGCATAGATGGGGCAGGCCTTGCATCATAGGCCGCAGCAGCCCCATAGGTGTTGTCAAAGTTCACAAGCCTCTCAATGGTCTCCCATGCCTCCGTTGGTGTAAGCTCAATGTACCGATAAGAGGTATATGAATTGATCATCTACTTATTCGGCGCATCAAGGGCATTATAAAAGATCTCCTGGATGACATATGGAAGTTGCCCATGCATCGGGCCTGATCTAAGCAAGTCCTTAAAGCGCTCCCACGCCTGTGCTAGGGTTTCACCTGGCTTTTGTTTGAAAGCCGTGATCCTTTGTCGCAGCATCGCCGTTTTAGAAGGTGTGAAGAATTTGTTCAAGAATGCATCTTTCACCTCCGCCCATGTCCTTAGCGATCGTGGAGCCAAACTTTCAAGCCATTGTAATGCCTTCCCTGCCAAAGACCATCGAAAAGATTTTAGTCGCACATACTCTAAGTTTACTCCATCAGCAACTGTTTCACATAGGTCCATAAAAGTAGAGATATGTTGCAGGGGGCATTCATTATGTCTTCCTTCAAAAGTATTTCTTTTAATCTCAGATAGGAAGTTAATTTTCAATTCATAGTTGGTGTGAGGAATTATAATGGCAGATTCAAGAACATGAAGCGGCGGATGCATGTATTGCATCGCCGTCTGTGGATACTGATTTAGCCGCTCTTGGGCTTGTCTGCGCGCATCCTCCTCTCTATCAGCACGGGCTCGCTCAACAGCAGCGGCGGCCCTTTTAGCAGCGATTGTAGCATTTTGGTCCTCTATCTCCTTCCTCAACCGCTCTATGATCTCAGCCTGCGTCTCGTTGTCAGCTATGATGCGAATTGCTTTGTTGCGAAGATGCTAAAAATGTTCAGGCTCGTTGATTGGTTCCAAGATAGGTCCACGATCAAAACGTCGCATAAACCTGCAGAATAAGCTCAGAAAAAGATCGTGTTTAACTTAGGTGGTGATTGATTGCCTCCCCGGCAACGGCGCCAATTTGTTCGCTACGGGGAAGGTGGTGTGTAGGAGATTCAAACAATTCAAAACAAAACAAAGCACAACTAGACTATCTCCCTGTCCCAAACAAATAATACAAGAATCCCCTCCTTTGTAGTAGTAGGGTAATTCAGGATCGAATCCACGAGGAGGTATGTCAGCGCTTCCCTTGTTGTACTCACGATCGAAGCTTTCGACCTCAGCAGACACTCGATATCGAGTAGACTGGTCGATATCGACCTCAGTTCTGGTCGATTTCCTAGCGCAGTTCCTGCAGAAGACAAAACAGCAAGTCGACATCGAGTAGAGACCTCGATATCGATGTTAGACCTCGATATCGACCCTTACAGTCGATTTCGATGCTTGTCACAGAAACTGCTTTCGTAACCAATTTATCGGAAAAGAGTCCGAAGAAAAATAGAATGGAGAAGGAAGATGAACAGAAACTAAACTAAGACTTTTATGAAGGATTCAATTAATTAAAAAGCTTCCAAAGTCGGTGTTTCATGCCACAACGATAACAATGCAAGTTTCATGCTAAAACTATGAACTTCAATGTCTTTCCGTCAAATAACTTTCGTTATCAACACTTAGGTGGTTAGAGGCTCTCGCATATTTCCTAAGAGTTACTATCCAATTCATGAGAAATTCAAGTTCACAATATGAGTGGCTTTCGCTTCAATAATGTAAATAACGAATCTCCCTAACTTTCGCAAAGGATCATGCATGGGATAGAAGACGGAATCGCATAAAAGTCATACTTTGATGCACTTACCTCACATTGCTATCGTCGGGCTCACCCCGACCCTAGAAGTGGGTTGACTACTCGCTCCTCATCATGCACATCATCATTATTGTTGAAGGAAAGCTACATTGAATTAAAACTTCGAAGGAGAGTACAACCGAACAAGCCACTCCGCTCTCGCTTTACAACTTCACTCGGCCTCCTCTCTCTCTCTCTACTCGTCACTACTCTCTATAAAACTGAAATTCTCTGCGAAATTCGATACCTAAACTCAGCCCTATTGGCCTCTATTTATAGATGTCGATAAGGACTCAAAACCTTATCTTTATTCTCTAAGATAAACTTAAATAAAAGTAAAAAACTAAAACTTCATGGTAACTCAGCCTCCATTTGATAAATCTCGTGTTGATGATAGGAAATCTCGACCTTTGGATAGACGTTGCAAGCTTCGGATAGAATTCTATCAAAATCGGAGTCGAATTCCTCTGCTGGCATGGTCGATATCGACCCTTAGACATCGATATCGACCCCTTCAAAATCTTATCTCTAGCTTCTCCTTCTCCTACTCGAACTGGCACTCGACTTCTATCACTTTGGTCGATCTGGCAGCATCGATATCGACCCCCAGACGTCGATATCGACCTCTTCTGTGTCGACATATTCTGTTTCCCTTTCTGCTCGATTCCTATGTCTCTGATGTACTCGATGTCGAGGTCTCCAGTCGATTTCGACCTCTTCAGAAGACTTTGAGTTCTTTTTCTGTTCTTCCGAATTTGTCCATATTTATCCTGTTTTCTGCGAAATCACATGAAAACTCGTGCAAACCCATATATTTGATATTTAAGCACTAATCCCGTGTTTTCCCATTAATATGCATGCAAAAGACGATAAAATGGATTCATATGTGCATAGAAAATATGACAATTTGCGCGCACATCACCAAGGATTCGATAACTTATTTTTATTCTCTAAGATAAAACTTAAATAAGTAAAAAACTAAAAACTCCATGGTAAAACATCTAAAGGATGAAGTCTGGTGCATTGGATAGAAGATTTCGACATTTGGATAGACGTGCAAGCTTTGGATAGAATTTTATCAAAATTTGAGTCGGACTTCTCTGGTGGACAACATCGATATCGATCTTCAACATCGATATTGACCTCGGTTTAACTCTATCTTGAGCACTCCTTCTTCTCCTCAGGCTGGCACTTGACTTCTATCAACAAGCTCGATCTGGGCCACTCGATATCGATCTACAGGCATCGATATCGACCTTTTTGTGTCGACATGCTCTGTTCTCCTCTGCTCGATTCCTGTCTGCTCTGTTGCACTCGATGTCGAGGTACATAGTCGATTATGACCTCTTCAGAAGACTTCGAGTTCTTTTTCAGCTCTTCTAAATCTGTCCATTTTTGTCCTGTTTTCTGCGAAATCACAAAGAAACTCGTGCAGATCCATATATTTGACAATTATCCATAAACTACTCTAATTTCATGATTTTCCACTAATATGCATGCAATTGATTGATAAAATGGACTTAAATGTGCATAGAAAATATGGCAATTTGCGCGGACATCAAACACCCCATACTTAAGCTTGCTTGTCCTCAAGCAATACCTTTAATGGTCATTCAGGGGAAGAAAGTAAACCCTTAACATCATAGATTCATTTTTCATATGTCCCTACAATCAATTGCCATCCTCGATAATGTACTAATGTCAACCAAATCCATGCTTGTGCAATAAAGCAATTTCATACTCATAAAAGGAGGTTTATATGCATAAAACAATTTCAGCGACATAACATTATAATCAAAAGGACTTTTGCAAGCTATAGAGAAGTAGATTGGTAAAAGGCTAAAGGTGGGCTAATATTTGGCCATGTGGTGTTAAATCCGGGGAAATATAATTTCTTTCCAAAATATTCCACATTCTTTCTTCATAATGTCTCACCTTTCACTCATCGCTCAATGCTTTTTTCAATATAATGCTTTTACCTCTCTAACCTTAGCACTGCCTTCTCGCGAGTCGCAAACATGGGTGTCATGAATGGCCCCGGATGCTTAGTACTTCAGACTCCTTCCCTTGTGTCCCATCTCGCTGAACTAACATCTCAACGAGTAGGGTCGCTCATTAAATTTTCCTTAATTAAAAAATTCTTTCATGCCAACCACTCAATAATAATGCAAAAACTCCATATAACAACTCCAAAGATGACATCCATTCTTAAACTTGTCCCCGGATAGGGTATAAGGTATAAAAAATGGGCAATATGTAATATATGTGGAGCAATAATGATACTGTATAGTAAGGCTCATATATGGCTTGTGACTTTTGCAAATATGCATAGGTAAGGCTAGGATATGAACTTGTACTCATATGTATGGAAATTTATTAAAGTCCTCCATCATCTTATCATGCACATTTCAAAAGCAACTTCAAATTTTTACCTCCTTCATGTTTTTTTCTTTTTGCACTTCATTGGGACTTCCCTTAACTAGGCAATTTCATGTTATATCTCTAATGAATCTAATTTTGCATCGTCGAACTCTTTTTTATACTTCCATGAATCTTTTCTTTATTTTCAATTTTTGATGGGGGTCATTTTTTTCTCTTTCTTTTTTTTTCGAAAATATAAACTACGTATGTATTATGCATGAACTAAAATATGCAAAAACACATTTATTTTTTCTCTTATTCTTTTTTTTTTCTAAAATATAAACTATGTATGTATTATGCATGAACTAAAATATGCAAAAACTTATGAGAAAGTTCAAAATATGCTAAAATATGTAAGTAAGCCTTTCCCCCACCCATACTTAAACATTACAGTGTCCTCACTGTATTAGAACTAGGGTTAAGAAGAAGACTTACTAAACTATCACAAATTTTAGGAGTTGAAGAAGACTGTAGGGATGGTCGATATCGACCTTTAACATCGAAATTGATCTCTTTCATTGATTTTCTGGCTCAAGCTTCAGGGTGATCCGGCCTCGACCACAAGCCCCTCGGAATCAACCTTAAGGTCGATATCGAGCTTTGCACTCGATTTTGATCTCTGTTTTTACGCTCTTTTCCTCTTTCCTGCACTTTGTTAGATAAACTAAACCATGCAATAATGTAAAGTCTCAAAACAAAGTAAAAAACTGTTCAAAACCAAAAACTAAGTCTTTGTTACAAGCTCTAGACTTTAAAGTCGCTAGGCCGACTTCTTCTCTTTGCGCTCAAGGCGGCATCTGCAGAGCCCATGTGGCTTGGGCCTCAAATAGAACTCCTTTCTTGTCACGCAGCTGCATTCTGCCCGGATGGATTTGATTTACCGTGAAAGGTCCCACCATCTTATCTTTGAATCTAGTAGGGAACCATTGATCTTTTGATTTGGCAACGTAAACCTTGTCTCCTATCTAATAATGGTTCGAGTCATCATCGGATACCCTACACAAGTGCACATGCCAAGGCACACCTCTTCCAAATAATTATAAATCTTTAATTGAGATGGAACAGGAGGAATCCGTACCTTGACTTACCTTCTTCTCTATTTGTGGCTCAGTTCTACATCGATATTCAGTGGTCGATATCGAGCTCTGTTGTGCTCCTGGAGGTTGAGTAGATTTGGAGTGGTTACCCTCGATATGATCAAGATTAATTTCGACCCTCAGGGATCGATATCGAGGTCTTTGCTTCTCCTTTCTCAGCTTCAATGGTAGTAGATTTCGTCACATGGGCATGGTCGATATCGACCTCCATGCTTGATTTCGAGGTTCCTTCTCCTCCGCCGACCCCATACTTATGACCTGGCACAGAATCTTGAACTTTGTTAGTCGATATCGACTTACCTGGGTCGATTTCTATGTTCTGTTTGGCTCCTTCGTTCAAGATTGCCACAACCTCCTCCACTTGGGCTTCTATGGCCCTTCTTTCTAGCTCTTCCGGTGTCATACTCCTTACCTTGGCTTCTCCACATGCGATGTAGACACCATTGATGGCCTTTATCTCCATTGGCCCTTCATTGTTCCTTACCGTCTTGTTGAAGGCATACTCTATCACTTCGTCGCTGATTGTAATTGAGAGCAATCCTTTCTTCACGCTTATATTGGCATCGACGGTTGCTAAGAATGGCCTACCTAAAATAATGGGACAAGCAGGGTCCTCCTCTATATCAACAACTAAGAAATCAGTAGGGACAAAGAATTTATCTACTTGTACTGGCATATCAGTTACCAATCCTGTTGGAATCACTACCGTATTATTTGCCATGTATAACCTTGCATCCACGGGCTCCAGAGGACCTATCTTTACCTTATTCCATATGGTTAGTGCATCATGCTAACGCTAGCGCCCAAATCAACTAAAGCATTAAAGCGATATCGACTTAAGCCTATATCGATAGAAAACTTACTTGGGTCCGCCTGCTTTTGTGGTAGCTCCGGTCTGTTGCACTCCTTTGCGATCTCAGAAAGAGATCGCTTCTTACCCAATATGTCCTTAAGGAACCTTACATATGACGGCATCTCATGAAGTGCTTCAGTGAATGGAATTGAGACATTGAGTCCTTGAAGCATCTTCACGAACCGCTGGAACTTCTTTTCCATCGGGTCCTTAATCATCTTCTTTGATGGGAATGGCAACACCTTCTTATTCCCTATGGCTGGAGTTAGATCGACATCGACTGGATGTGGGTCGACATTGACTGGAGAAGTCGATTTCTGTGGTGACTCATCAGTAGGGTCGACACCGACTGAATGGTCGACATCGACGTCACCATGGTCGATATTGACAGGCGGGGTTGATATCGATGTCTGTTCTGGGGCCTTTTCCTCCACTTTTTGCTCGGACGTTTGTAATTGACGCTAACTCCTTAGATTCATCACCGCTATGTGTCCAGTGGTTTTGCCCTTTTGATTGGGCAGAGTCGATCCAGGGAATGATCTTGACGTTTTGGGTATTGCTTCCGCCAATTGATCCATTTGGGTCTCCATGTTGCGCTTCCAAACGTCTATCTCCCCAAGCCTAGAGTTGATGCCTTACAGCTGAGTATGTACGGAGTTATTTGCTTGTTTGAACTCAGCGTGGTTCCTCCGCATCTCATCAAGAATGATATGCAGGTCATCCTTCCTTGTTTCCCGCTCAGGGTGCCTGGTGCTCTATATGTTGGGGGATCCCTTTGTTGATAGAATATTTGATCTCCCCAATATTGTTGATTGCCCCCTCCATAGGATCCTCTCGTCCATTTGGCTTCCTCATGTTGTTCCGCCATAGATACTTGCTCAATATGTGGACATGCACTAGTGTTATGCCTTGTTGAGCCACATTCCTGACAAGTTTGATTGTTGCTCAAGAACCTGACTTGCTTCTTAAGGCGGCGTGTTTGATCGTTGTGAAATTGTTGCTGCACATCGGGATCTATCTCCTTTGGAGGATCATATAGTGGCATAGATGGGGCAGGCTTTGAATCATAAGCCACAGCAGTCCCATAGGTGTTATCAAAGTTCACGAGCCTCTCAATCGTCTCCCAGGCCTCCGTTGGTGTAAGCTCAATGTACCGATAGGAGGTATATGAATTGATCCTCTCCTTATTCGGCGCATCAAGGGAATTATAGAATATCTCCTGGATGACATATGGAAGTTGCCCATGAATTGGGCATGATCTCAACAAGTCCTTAAAGCGCTCCTACGTATGTGCCAATGTTTCGCTTGACTTTTGTTTGAAAGCCGTGATCCTTTGTCGCAGCATCGCCGTCTTAGAGGGAGGAAAGAATTTATTTAGGAATGTATCCTTCACCTCTGCCCATGTCCTTAGCGAGCTTGGAGCCAAACTCTCTAGCCCTTGTAATGCCTTTCCTGCCAAAGACCATCGAATAGATTTCAGTCTCACATACTCTAAATTTACACCATCAACAATAGTTTCACATAAATCCATAAAGGTAGAGATGTGTTGCAGTGGGCATTCATTAGGTCTTCCTTCAAAGGTGTTTGTTCGTTTAGGGGAGGTGCGATTCAAATTTTCAAATATATATCTCAACTATGCTAACTCCCTGTTCAAGCAAATAATACAAGAATCCCTCCCGATGTAGTGGTAGGGTAATTCATTTGGTCTTCCTTCAAAAGTATTTCTTTTAATTTCAGATTGGAAGTTAATTTTAATTTCATAATTGGAAGGAGGAATAAGTATAGCGGATTCAGGAATGTGAAGCGGCGGATGCATGTATTGCATCGCCGTTTATGGATACTGATTGAGCCGCTCTTGGGCTTTTCTGCGCGCATCCTCCTCCCTATCAGCACGGGCTCGCTCTGCAGCAGCGGCGACCCTTTCAGCAATGATTGTAGCGTTATGGTCCTCAATCTCTTTCCTCAACCGCTCTATGGTCTCAACCTGCATCTCATTGTCAGCCATGATTTGAATAGCTTTGTTGCGAAGATGGAAGAAACGTTCAGGCTCCTCAATGGTTTCCAGAATAGGTGCGCGATCAGAGCGTCGCATAAACCTGCAAAATAAGCTCTAAAAGTAGATTGTGAGAAAACTTAGGTGGCGATTGATTGCCTCCCCGTTAACGGCGCCAATTTGTTCGTTTAGGGGAGGTGTGATTCTGCTAAAATAAAATATTTAAATAAAACTCTAACTATGCCAACTCCCTTTTCGAGCAAATAAATACAAGAATCCCTCCCGATGCAGTGGTAGGGTAATTCAGGATCGAATCCATGAGGAGATATGTCAGCGCTTCCCTTGTTGTAATCACGATCAAGCTTTCGACCTTAGGAGACACTCGATATCGAGATGTCTGGTCGATATCGACCTTAGTTATTGTCGATTTCCAGCAAAGTTCCCGCAGAAGACAAAAGCAAGCCAAATCGACGTCGAGTGGAACCTCGATACCGACGTTAGTGCTCGATATCGACCTTCACAGTCGATTTCGATGTTTGTCACAGAAACTGTAATGCGTAACCTATGTGTCAGAAAAGTAGTCTGAAGATCTTAGGATGGTGTAGGAAAGATGGACAGAAACCAAAACTCAAACTTTTATATGAAATTCAATAAACTAAAATCTTCCAAAGTCGGGGATTCATGCCACAACGATAACAATGCAAGTATGATGCTAAAGTTATGAAATTTAATGTCTTTCCGTCAAATAACTTTAGTTACCAACTTTTAGGTGATTAGAGGCTCTCATATAATTCCTAAGAGCTACTATCCAATTCATGAAAAATTCAAGTTCACAATATGATTGGCTTTCGCTTCAATAATGCAAATAATGAATCTCCCTAACTTTCGCAAGGGATCATGCATAGGATAGAAGACGGAATCGCATAAATGTCATACCTTTGATGCACTTACCCTACATCGCTATCGTCGGCCTCACCCCGACCCTAGAAGGGGGTTGACTACTCGCCTCTCATCGTTGCACTAATCATCATCATTGAAAAAAAACTACTTTGATTAAACTAAAGAGAAAGTTACAACCGAACAAAGCCAAATCCCCGCTCTCGCTTCCACACAACTTACTCGGCTCTCTCTCTCTCTCTCTCTCTCTTAATTCTCTGCTTTCTATAATGTAAAACTGATTGCTTGGATGTAAAACTTAATGCCTAACCCAGCCCTAATGGCCTCTAGATATAGATCTCAAATCTTGCTAGCCAAGGATTCGATAACTTATCTTTATTCTCTAAGATAAAACTTAAATAAGTAAAAAACTAAAAACTCCATTGACGTGGGGAGAATTGAATCGAAATATATATAATAAAATATAAACCAATACAACTCTTAGCCTCTTCATATAAATTCAAGACTCCCCGCTATAGTAGTAGGGAATCAGGCTCGATCCACGAGGAAGCGAGTCAGCGGGATCCTAGTAGCTTTGAAGACACGTCCTTTATGTTCGACCAGAAGCCTCGATATCGATGTCAGACCTCGAAATCGAGCTTGGATGTCGATGCTCTCTACAATAGAAGACCTGCAGAAACAAAAACGGTAGTCGATATCGACTGGTGGGGGTCGATATCGATGTTAGTCCACGAAATCGACTGGCTCAGAAGTCTGCCAGTCGATACAGAGGGGTCGATTTCGACACAAGGGGGTCGATATCGATGCTTGCAGAAGTTTTCGAGGAGTCTCGAGATCGACTCAGAAAACCGTCGATCTATCAGTTTCGGTCGATATCGACCTCTGCTGTCGATATCGATGTCTTCCTGCAGTGAGTTAGTTGTTTTGTCGGCAAAGAAAAGGCCGAAGAATTAAGAATGGGAAGGAAGCAATGATCAGAAATAAGCAAGGGTGTTGGGTTTTTCGATGACTCAACGAACGGCGGGCAAATTTTAATGTAAACTTAATAAAGGAAAAGTCTTCCAAAGCCAAGGATTACCGCGACGACAACCATGATAGAAGAAGTAAGAATCAACTAAAGATGCATGCTTTCATCATAAAGGAAAAGGCTTTCACCTAAACCGACAAATAGGAAAAGAGATTTTTCAATTACTTAACCTAATTTGTGTCTACCTTTGTCATAATTGAGTTTATAATATTTCGAATAGAAACCCTAATTACTACCCAAGTTTTACAACATGAGTTCCTTAAATTCGCACTTAAAGATGAAGCACAAGGTAGAGGGAGATAAAAGATACATTCTTTAGTGACGTACTTACCTTACCATCATGGCTATCGTCGGGCTTACCCCGACCCTAGAAGAAAGGGCGACTACTCACTCATGTTGATTGTAGACATGTCTTGAATTGAAATAACTTGCATAAATGGAAAATTTCGAATCTTTACAATCTCAACGCCAACTATCGTAAGCGCTTGAAACTTTAAAGCTCAAAAACTCTAACTATCTATTGTCTATTGTCCTTGTCTTCTTCTTGCCTTCGATTTTAAGATTGGATGATCTAACAAATCAGCCCCTAGGGCTTTATTTATAGGCTACTAATCCTCGCTATCCGAGGATTGTAACTCCTATCTAAACTATTAACTCTATCCGAACAATTAGGATAGGTCTTTTATTTTGATAAAAACTTAAAGGAAAAGATGATAAACAACTACTAATATCTAAAAGAACGAGATAACTCATGGCTTTGATGATAGACTTCACAATCCGAGTCTCAAAATTGGATTTATCTTCTGTCGAGGTAGGGTCGATATCGACACCTGTTCGCTGGGGGGTCGGGGAGTGTATGTAAAGTAGGAGAATAAAATAAAGCACAACTAGACTGTCTCCCTGTCCCAAACAAATAATACAAGAATCCCCTCCCTTGTAGTAGTAGGGTAATTCAGGATCGAATCCACGAGGAGGTATGTCAGCGCTTCCTTTGTTGTACTCACGATCAAGGCTTTCGACCTCAGCAGACACTCGATATCGAGTATACAGGTCGATATCGACCTCAGTTTTGGTCGATTTCCTAGCGCAGTTCCTGCAGAAGACAAAACAGCAAGTCGACGTCGAGTAGAGACCTCGATATCGATGTTAGACCTCGATATCGACCCTTAAGGTCGATTTCGATGCTTGTCACAGAAACTGTTTTTGTAACCAATTTGTCGGAAAAGGATCCGAAGAAAATAGAATGGAGAAGGAAGATGAACAGAAACAAAACTAAGACTTTTATGAAGAATTTAATTAATTAAAAAGGCTTCCAAAGTCGGGGTTTCATGCCACAACGATAACAATGCAAGTTTCATGCTAAAGATATGAACTGTAATGTCTTTCCGTCAAATAACTTTCGTTATCAACACTTGGGTGATTAGAGGCTCTCGCTTAATTCCTAAGAGTTATTATCCTATTCATGAGCAATTCAAGTTCGCAATATGAGTGGCTTTCGCTTCAATAATGCAAATAATGAATCTCCCTAACTTTCGCAAAGGATCATGCATGGGGTAGAAGACGGAATCGCATAAAAGTCATACCTTTGATGCACTTACCTCACATTGCTATCGTCGGGCTCACCCCGACCCTAGAAGTGGGTTGACTACTCTCTCCTCATCATGCACATCATCATCATTGTTATTGAAAGAAAGCTACTTTGAATTAAAACTCCGAAAGAAAGTACAACCGAAAAAGCCACTCTGCTCTCGCTTTACAACTCCACTCGGCCTCCTCTCTCTCTCTCTATTCTCTATTGCAACTGAATTGTGTGTAAAATGGAATACCTAAACTCAGCCCTATTGGCCTCTATTTATAGATGTCGATAAGGACTCGAAACCTTATCTTTATTCTCTAAGATAAATTAAAACAAAGTAAAAGCTAAAACTTCATGGTGAAATCAGCCTCCTCATGATAGATATGGTGTTGATGATAGGAAATCTCGACCTTTGGATAGATATTCCAAGCATTGGATATAATTCTATCAAAATCGGAGTCGAATTCCTCTGCTGGCATGGTCGATATCGACCCTTGGACCTCGATATCTACCCCTCCAAAATCTTATCTCGAGCTTCTCCTTCTCCTACTCGAACTGGCACTCGACTTCTATCAACTTGGTCGATCTGGCAGCCTCGATATCGACCCCTAGACGTCGATATCGACCTCTTCTGTGTCGATATGCTCTGTTTCCTTTTCTGCTCGATTGCTATGTCTCTGATGTACTCGATGTCGAGGTCTTCAGTCGATTTCCACCTCTTCAGAAGACTTCGAGTTCTTTTTCCGCTCTTTCGAATTCATCCATTTTCATCTTGTTTTCTGTGAAATCACATGGAAACTCGTGCAAATCCATATATTTGACATTTAAGCATAAACTACAGCATTCCCATGTTTTCCCATTAATGTGCATGCAAAAGACAATAAAATGGATTTATATGTGCATAGAAAATATGGCAATTTGCGCGCACATCAAACACCCCATACTTAAGCTTGCTTGTCCCCAAGCAATACTCTTAATGGTCATTCAGGGGAAGAAAGTAAACCCTCAACATCATAGATTCATTTTTCATATGTCCCTACAATCAATTGCCATCCTCGAGAAGGTACTTATGTCAACCAAGTCCATGCCTGTGCATAAAAGCAATTTCATACTCATAAAGGAGGTAATATGCAAAAAACAATTTTAGCGACATTGCATTAATAATCAAGAGGACTTTTTTTTCAAGCTTGTGAGAAGTGGATTGGTAAAAGGCTAAAGGTGGGCTAATATTTGGCCATGTGGTGTTAAATCCGGGGAAACATATCTTCTTTCCAAAAGATTCCACATTCCTTATTCATAATGTCTCACCTTTCACTCATCGTTCAATGCTTTTTTCAATATAATGCTTTTACCTCTCTAACCTTAGCACTGCCTTCTCGCGAGTCGCAAACATGGGTGTCATGAATGGCCCCGGATACTTAGTACTTCGGACTCCTCACCTTTGTGTCCCATCTCGCCAAACTATTATCTCAGCGAGCAGGGTCGACCCACCTTTATCTCCTGAGGTGATCGGATTTTTTCTCGCTCATTTAATTTTCCATATTGTATCATTCCTGCCAACAACTTTATAAATGCACAACTCCATATAATTCCAAAGATGTCATCCATTCAAAAAAACTTTGTCCCCGGATAGGGTATAAGGTAAAAAATGGGCAATATGTGTATATGTGGAGCAATAATGATCATGACAAGTCTCATATATGGCTTTGTGAATATGCGTAGGTAAGGCTAGGATATGAACTTTGCTTGTATGGAATTTTTATAAAAAATCCTCCATCATCTTATCATGCACATGTCAAAAGCAACTTCAAATTTTCAATCTCCTTTATGGTTTTCTCTAAAAATTTGCACTTCATTGGGACTTCCCTTAACTAGGCAATCTCATGTTATATCTCTAATGAATCTAATTTTGCATCATAGAGCTCTTTTTTATACTTCCATGACTCTTTCTTTTTCAAAATTTTTGATGGGGGTCATTTTTCTCTTTTTTTTTATGCATTAAAATAAATATGCAACCCTAAACTAAGTATGAATATGCAGGTAAGCCTTTCCCCCACCCCATACTTAAAATTTACAGTGTCCTCACTGTATTAGAACTAGGGTTAAGAAGAAAACATACTAAACCGTCACAAATTTTAGGAGTCGAAGAAGACAACAGGGAAGGTCGATATCGACCCTGTACATCGATATCGATGTCTCTCTTGATTTCTGCTCAGGCTTCAGGGTGATTCGGCCTCGATCACAAACCCTATCCATGTCGACCTTAAGGTCGATTTCGATGTCTGACATCGATTTCGATGTCTGACATCGATTTCGATGTCTTTCTGTGTGCTTTTATCTCTCCTACAATTTGAAAACTAAACACAAAATATGCAAAACAATAAAGTGTCTAAAACCAAAACAAAAGCTGTCTTAAAACCAAAACTAAGTCTTTGTTACAAGCTCTAGATTTTTAAGTCTCTAGGCCGACTTTTTCCTTTGCGCTTCTCAAGGTGGCATCTGCAGAGCCCATGTGCCTTGGGCCTCAAATATCACTCCTTTCTTGTCCCGCAGCTGCATTCCGCCGAGATTGATTTGATTCACCGTGAATGGACCTAAGTTCTTATCCTTGAATCTTGTAGGGAACCAATGGTCCTTAGACTTGGCAACATAGACCTTGTCTCCTATCTCATATTGGCTTGAATCATCATCGGATACCCTACATAAGCGCACATGCCAAGGCACACCTCTTCCAAATAATGATAAGTCCTTAATTGTAATTGAACAAGAGGAATCCGTACCTTGACTTACCTTCTTATCAGCCTGTGGCTCAGGTCGATGTCGATGTCCGGAGGTCGATATCGACCCCTGTTGTACACCTGGAGGATCAGTCGATTTGGGGAGTTTTGACTCGATATGATCAGGTCGATTTCGACCCTCAGAGGTCGATAACGAGGTCTCCTTGCCTCTCTTCTCAGCGCTGATGGTGGTCGATTTCGATAGGGTGTGGTCGATATCGACCCTTGACCCCGATTTCGATGCTTCCTCTTTTCCTCCGTCGACCCCATACTTATGACCTGTTACAGAATCTTGAACATTATTGGTCGATATCGACTTACCTGGGTCGATTTCGATGTTCTGTTGAGCTCCTTCGTTCAAGATTGCTTCAACTTCCTCTACTTGGGCTTCATTGATGGCTTTTATCTCCATTGGCCCTTGACTTTGCACCGTCTTGTTGAAGGAATACTCTATTACTTCATCACTAATTGTGAGTGAGAGCAATCCTTTCTTCACGCTAATGTTGTCATCGACGGTTGCTAGGAATGGCCTACCTAAAATAATTGGACAAGCAGGGTCCTCCGCTGGGTCCGCCCGCTTTTGTGGTAGCTCTAACCTGTTGCATTCCTCTGCGATCTTAGAGAGCGATCGCTAATTACCCAAGATGTCCTTAAGGAACCTTACATAAGATGGCATCTCGTGAAGTGCCTCTGTGAATGGTATAGAGACATTAAGCCCTTGGAGCATCTTCACGAACTGTTGGAACTTCTTTTCCGCTGGGTCCTTAGTCACCTTTCTAGTTGGGAATGGCAACACCTTCTTCCTTCCTGCGGCTGTAGTGAGGTCGATATCGGCATCAGTGGGGTCGATATCGACTGGAGGAGTCGATTTCTGTGGTGACGCAGAATTAGGGTCGACATCGACAGGAGGGTCGACATCGATGTCACCTTGGTCGATATCGACAGGGGGGTCGATATCGACGTCCGTTCTGGCTCCTTCTCCTCCGCTTTTTGCTCGGGCGTTTGTAATTGACGCCCACTCCTTAGGTCTACTACCTCAATATGACCTGTGGTTTTGCCCTTTTGGTTGGGCACAGTGGATCCAGGGAGTGATCCGGACGCTTTGGGCATTGCTTCCGCCAATTGACTCATTTGAGTCTCCATGTTGCGCTTCCAAACGTCGATCTCCCCAAGTCTAGAATTGATGCCCTGCAGCTGAGTATGGACGGAGTTATTGGCTTGTTTGAACTCAGCGTGGTTCCTCCGCATCTCATCAAGGATGATTTACAGGTCATCTTTCTTAGTCTCCCGCTCAGGGTGCCCTGGTGCCCTATATGTTGGGGGATCCCTTTGATAGAACCTTTGATCACCCCAATTTTGTTGATTGCCCCCTCCATAAGGGCCTCTCGTCCATTTGACCTCCTCATGTTGTTCCGCCATGGATACTTGCTCAGTATGTGGACAAGCACTGGTGTTATGCCTTGTTGAACCACACTCCTGACAAGGTTGATTGTTGCTTAGGAACCTTACTTGCTTTTGAAGGAGGCGTGTTTGATCGTTATGGAATTGTTGCTGTACTTCAGGATCTATCTCCCTTGGAGGCTCATATAGTGGCATAGATGGGGCAGGCCTTGCATCATAGGCCGCAGCAGCCCCATAGGTGTTGTCAAAGTTCACAAGCCTCTCAATGGTCTCCCATGCCTCCGTTGGTGTAAGCTCAATGTACCGATAGGAGGTATATGAATTGATTCTCTCCTTATTCGGCACATCAAGGGCGTTATAAAAGATCTCTTGGATGACATATGGAAGTTTCCCATGCGTCGGGCATGATCTCAGCAAGTCTTTAATGCGCTCCCACGCCTGTGCTAGGGTTTCACCTGGCTTTTGTTTGAAAGTCGTGATCCTTTGTCGTAGCATCGCCGTTTTAGAAGGTGGGAAGAATTTGTTCAAGAATGCATCTTTCACCTCCGCCCATGTCCTTAGTGATCGTGGAGCCAAACTTTCAAGCCATTGTAATGCCTTTCCTGCCAAAGACCATCGAAAAGATTTTAGTCGCACATACTCTAAGTTTACTCCATCAGCAACTGTTTCACATAAGTCCATAAAAGTAGAGATGTGTTGCAGGGGGCATTCATTATGTCTTCCTTCAAAAGTATTTCTTTTAATCTCAGATAGGAAGTTAATTTTCAATTCATAATTGGAGTGAGGAATTATAATGGCAGATTCAGGAACATGAAGCAGCGGATGCATGTATTGCATCGCCGTCTGTGGATACTGATTTAGCCGCTCTTGGGCTTGTCTGCGCGCATCCTCCTCCCTATCAGCACGGGCTCGCTCAGCAGCAGCAGCGGCCCTTTCAGCAGCGATTGTAGCATTGTGGTCCTCGATCTCCTTTCTCAACCGCTCTATGATCTCAGCCTGCGTCTCGTTATCAGCCATGATGCGAATTGCTTTGTTGCGAATATGGTAGAAACGTTCAGGCTCGTCAATTGGTTCCAGGATAGGTCCACGATCAGAACGTCGCATAAACCTGCAGAATAAGCTTAGAAAAAGATCGTGATTAACTTAGGTGGCGATTGATTTCCTCCCCGGCAACGGCGCCAATTTGTTCGCTGGGGGGTCGGGGTGTGTATGTAAAGTAGGAGAATAAAATAAAGCACAACTAGACTGTCTCCCTGTCCCAAACAAATAATACAAGAATCCCCTCCCTTGTAGTAGTAGGGTAATTCAGGATCGAATCCACGAGGAGGTATGTCAGCACTTCCTTTGTTGTACTCACGATCAAGGCTTTCGACCTCAGCAGACACTCGATATCGAGTATACAGGTCGATAGCGACCTCAGTTTTGGTCGATTTCCTAGCGCAGTTCCTGCAGAAGATAAAACAGTAAGTCGACGTCGAGCAGAGACCTCGATATCGATGTTAGACCTCGATATCGACCCTTAAGGTCGATTTCGATGCTTGTCAGAGAAACTGTTTTTGTAACCAATTTGTCGGAAAAGGATCCGAAGAAAATAGAATGGAGAAGGAAGATGAACAGAAACAAAACTAAGACTTTTATGAAGAATTTAATTAATTAAAAAGGCTTCCAAAGTCGGGGTTTCATGCCACAACGATAACAATGCAAGTTTCATGCTAAAGATATGAACTGTAATGTCTTTCCGTCAAATAACTTTCGTTATCAACACTTGGGTGATTAGAGGCTCTCGCTTAATTCCTAAGAGTTATTATCCTATTCATGAGCAATTCAAGTTCACAATATGAGTGGCTTTCACTTCAATAATGCAAATAATGAATCTCCCTAACTTTCGCAAAGGATCATGCATGGGGTAGAAGACGGAATCGCATAAAAGTCATACCTTTGATGCACTTACCTCACATTGCTATCGTCGGGCTCACCCCGACCCTAGAAGTGGGTTGACTACTCGCTCCTCATCATGCACATCATCATCATTGTTATTGAAAGAAAGCTACTTTGAATTAAAACTCCGAAAGAAAGTACAACCGAACAAGCCACTCCGCTCTCGCTTTACAACTCCACTCGGCCTCCTCTCTCTCTCTATTCTCTATTGCAACTGAATTGTGTGTAAAACGGAATACCTAAACTCAGCCCTATTGGCCTCTATTTATAGATGTCGATAAGGACTCGAAACCTTATCTTTATTCTCTAAGATAAATTAAAACAAAGTAAAAGCTAAAACTTCATGGTGAAATCAGCCTCCTCATGATAGATCTGGTGTTGATGATAGGAAATCTCGACCTTTGGATAGATATTGCAAGCATTGGATATAATTCTATCAAAATCGGAGTCGAATTCCTCTGCTGGCATTTTCGATATCGACCCTTGGACCTCGATATCAACCCCTCCAAAATCTTATCTCGAGCTTCTCCTTCTCCTACTCGAACGGGCACTCGACTTCTATCAACTTGGTCGATCTGGCAGCCTTGATATCGACCCCCAGACGTCGATATCGACCTCTTCTGTTTTCCGCTCGACCTCTTCTGTTTTTCCGCTCTTCCGAATTCATCCATTTTCATCCTGTTTTCTGCGAAATCACATGGAAACTCGTGCAAACCCATATATTTGACATTTAAGCATAAACTACACCATTCCCATGTTTTCCCATTAATGTGCATGCAAAAGACAATAAAATGGATTTATATGTGCATAGAAAATATGGCAATTTGCGCGCACATCAACACCAGAGGTCGATATCGATGCTTGTGTTTCTGCTCGACTTGTCCAGCTCCGGTCGATGTCTATGACGATTGTCGATATCGATGCATGTATGTCGATATCGAGGCTTTCTTGTCTGGTCTATGTGGCTTATCTCGACGCTCAGAAGTCGTGTCGAAATCTAGGGTCGATATCGATGTCTCTAGTCGATATCGATCTCTTCTCGGCTTCACTTGGCTTCTTCGTTTTGACTCCGATTTCATCGAATTCCTGCATGGTTAGCTCAAAGCCCGTGCAGACTCTATTTCTTATACTTTAGCTCATTCTTACACAAGTTTATATACTTTTGAAGCTTTTCTTTGGAAATCGAATGAAATATGAAGTCAACAGATGCAATAAACAAAGGTACAAATATGTACATCAAAACACCCCATACTTAGACTTGGTTGTCCTCAAGCAATAACCAAGCAATAACCAACACCTACAACACACCCTTCAAGTCTTCGCCTTTGTCAAAAGCAACATCATAAGCGGTAGCAAAGCAAAGCAAGTGAATTTAACGTCATAGCACATATTTTGGCAATCCATAGGCACATGCAATTTTGATCCAACCTCACAGGGATAATGTGTTTGCAATCAACTCTCATGTGTTTAGGCTATGAAGATCAACTCTCAACTCAATTCCATATACAATCTCATAAACATTGCAATTTATAAAAATCCACTTCGCAACCAATTATGAAAATGCAATAAGAACTATCAGGAGGACTTTCTCTCAATGGAAGACTTCAAAGAAGACTCCATTCGCCGGGGTTGTAATGGGGCTTGGTATGAAATAAAAGGTATGGAATTATTTGGCCATGTGGTGCTTTTAAAATTCGGGAATCAAGACTCCTAAATCTCAACACCTGCAATACCCAAACCATAACTCCTCATAATATGCTCTAAAGATGCACTATATATATATATATATCTTTATATTTATTTATTTAATTTTTTTTTCGGAAATAATAAGTAAATATGTGCATTTATAGGTTGAGCCATAAATCCTTTTACAAAATATGACAAAATGTAAATATGCCCCATCCTATAATTTCCTTGCTCAAAACTGGACATTATGCTCTTTTCTTTCTACAAGGCATTAGTCCAACCAATCTAAGTCTCAATTCCCAAATGGGGTCAGGCTCAATTCGGCTAGGGATAATTTTGTGGAGTTTGCAAATTCAGGCTCAGGCTAATGTTCTGGCTTCAAGCAGGGATAATGCAGGGTAGGTAAAGAGAGGATAAAAATGGCTTAAAAGATGCCTCCATCATTTAATTCTTGTAAACATAATCATATATATGCATTGGTTTTGAATAACTATCACAACATTTAGAGATGCATAGGAAGAGTAAATTCACTCAAGAAAGCGGAGGGATTTTTGATGTTCTCCCTATAGGTAAAAAATTCTCACAAGGACAATTTTTGTTGGATTTGCCTTTTAGCCTAGGATCATATGTGCTCAATTTCATCACAAGTTCACAATCTACATAAAAATTTTAAAGACTTAGGCTAAACCATCCAAATATGCCATAGGATTTACATGATCAAGTCAGCTATTGAGTTTTCATCATAGGACATCTAAGTAGGGTTAGAAAATAAACTCAAAAAAATAAACATGCATTTTTTTGTATTTTTGACATTTTTCTATTTTTTTTAGATTTTGACATTTTATAGACTTAATAAACTAAAAGATTAAGGACTTAAACTTTAAAATGCATAAATGTTTAAATATGATGCAATGCATACAAATAGAGTAGAAAATAAAATACAAGCCAAGTTCGGCAAGTTTTAAACCCTACCAAAACCAGATAAAGCAGTTTATAATGTCCAAGTTCAATCCCCACCCCATATTTAAAGATTACAGTGTCCTCACTGTTAGAAAAGTAAAGTAGAGGGAAGGAATCACTCACGCTCACTTACGCTACACACATATCACTACTCAGGAGGCGGGGGAGGTGGCAACAGCAAGGGCCAGCCCTGTGTAGGAGCTGACCCTGAGTAGTAGGTCGGGGCGGCCTGCGGGAATGTGGAAGGTCCAGCTTGCTGATCGAAGGAAAAGCCCATATATGAGCCCAAACCCTCGAGGAACCTCCCATAGCGTCGCTGCTCCTCGCGCATCTCAGTGACGGAGAGCTCCAGCCTAGTAAAGCGGACAGACATGTCTTTCTGCCAATCAGTGGTGTAGGCGAGCTGGAAGGGAGGAGGAGGTGGAGGTACATAGCTATGGTGGCTATGATGGCTGTGGTGGCTGTGGTGGGACCCTTGCAGACCCTCTCCTCCTCCAACTGCATCATCCCTGGCGTCATCATCATCCTTGCCATCCATGCCCCCTGATAGGCTGGGGGCTGCTCAGCTCCGTCGGAATGGGGGTCAGCGTCCCAAGACATATCATCCACCTCCGGCTCATGGTTCTAGAGTGGGGTTCTCCTCCGTAGGGTGGGGTCAGCAGATGGATCTATATCTGTATGATATGGCTGCCCAGTCCAAGACTGGTACCAATTTGGGATATACAGCAGATCCATAAAATCGTGTCGCAGGCGCATCCCTGTCTGGGGGTGTCTCCATCCCTGTGCTCCTGTCGCGATGACTCCGCCCTGGTGCAACACCGCAACATCTAGGTATGTGAGCTGGTAGGCCGTGTACCTCTCAGTGTGGACGCCTAGTCCCTCGGCGAGGATGGCCACCATGCCACCGTCCATAATGTCTGTAGAGACCGTGCGTCTACGGTCTACGATATGCTCGAGCCAGGCGTTGAGGTATGGTAGAGGGTCATCCTCGAAGAGCATCCTCTGTAGAGTCTCCGTCTCACGGTGTGTCAGGCGACGGAGCTCAGGCCTGGCCCAAAGGGTACTCGCTAGAACCCTCAGGATGACCCTAAAAAGCGGACTCACAACCCTAGAGGTGAAGGAGTCAGTAGGAGCAGGGTAGGGTATACCTGATATGTAACTCCAGATGACATTGGGGTCCTGGACCCTAAAGGCGGCTGGAGTGTGGATGAACCCAAAAATCTCGCTCATTTCCTCGAGCGATAGTCTGTGTCGCCTGTTGCCGAGCTGGAAGATGACTCGGCGGCTGGTCGAAGTGCGCTCGGGAACCTCCAATGTGGCCATAAACTCCCCAGTCAGAACAGGGTAGTGTGCCTCCAGTGGCTCAATCAGCCTGTGTAGAGAGACGTTCTCAAACGCCTCCTGAACGCTTGGGTGAAATCCTAGCTGGATCATGTCAGGGAGATGGTACCATCGTGCCCTGGTGGCTCGGGGAATCAAATCCTCAACTAGGGAGCGCTGCTGATCATCCTCAATGCGGAGGGCGTCCTGAGGGATGTTCTTGGCTCTAACCATCGTCTGCAAAAGAAACCATTGCCAAAGATAATTTTCCTCTTAATAAAATAGGGAGAACCCCATACTTAGGTTCCATATTATGCTAGAAATTATGTAAAGGTAAATTGTCTAAGTGAAAGAAAGTACCTAAGGATGGCAATTTATATAAACATAATTTCTTAAATTTTTAAAATTAAGGAACCTAATGACTTATAGAAATTTGGCCCATATATATAAAAAAATCAGATTTAAATCTCTAAAAAAATCAGAATATAAACCCCAAAATAAATCAGATTTACAAAATCAGCCCATATATATATAAAATTCAGATTCATAACCCAAACTTATAGAAAATTCCGATTATTGCCCCACATAAATTATAAAAGTTAGATCTCACCCTATTATATATAAAAATCAGATTTATGCCCATATACATACAAAAATCAGATTCATAGCCCCACATAAATTAAAAAATCAGATTTCATGCCCATATACATACAAATATTCTTTCCCGCGCAATTTACGTTCAAACCCTACACACCCAATATGAAATTTCTTCCCTAAATCAACTAATTAAACATGAAAATCCAGAAAAAATAGAGGAAGGGTGAGAAATCATACCAGAAGAGTGTTGGAATTAGGGGAGAAAGAGGCTACAACCGCAAAAATCAAGAAGACGAAAACCGCTGTCGACAGGAGACGTCAAAATCGATGCCCAGGTGTCAAAATCGACCAGATCTGTGCGATGTCGGGGCTGCTGGTGGCGCGGTGGGCTCTTCGGTGGCTTGGGGCGGCCGGATCTGGTACACCTCGGTCTCCTGTGGGTGGATCCTGCTCTGTCGGCTTGAAAAAGAGGGAGAGAGAGTGATAGGGCAAGAAGAGGAAGTGAGTTGGGGGGTGCGGGTTTCGGATCTGCTGCACAGGGGTGAGGATGGTGATTACAGGGGGTGGGGATGGTGATGACAGTGGTGGGTGGGTGCGGCTGTGAGGAGGGTGACCGGAGGGTTGAGAGAGATGAAAAAGAGAGGTGAAGAGGAAGAGAGCGGCGGCTAGGGTATCGAAAAGGGGAGGGGGGTATCGAAGTCGGGGGGGGATATAAAGGGAAAGAAACCCCCAAAAAAAATAAAACTGAAAGAAATTAAAATCTGACCTGGCACTTACCTCCTGCTGTAGTCGATATCGACCTTAGAGGTCGATATCGACCCCTGTTCATAATAGGGGGAGGTGCGGGGTGTTGTATGTAAAATAGGAGAATAAAATAAAGCACAACTAGACTATCTCCCTGTCCCAAACAAATAATACAAGAATCCCCTCCCTTGTAGTAGTAGGGTAATTCAGGATCGAATCCACGAGGAGGTAGGTCAGCGCTTCCTTTGTTGTACTCACGATCAAAGCTTTCGACCTCAGCAGACACTCGATATCGAGTATACTGGTCGATATCGACCTCAGTTCTGGTCGATTTCCTAGCGCAGTTCCTGTAGAAGACAAAACAGCAAGTCGACGTCGAGCAGAGACCTCGATATCGATGTTAGTCCTCGATATCGACCCTTAAGGTCGATTTCGATGCTTGTCACAGAAACTGTTTTTGTAACCAATTTGTCGGAAAAGGATCCGAAGAAAATAGAATGGAGAGGAAAGATGAACAGAAACAAACTAAGACTTTTATGAAGAATTTAATTAATTAAAAGGCTTCCAAAGTCGGGGTTTTACGCCACAACGATAACAATGCAAGTTTCATGCTAAAGATATGAACTTTAATGTCTTTCCGTCAAATAACTTTCGTTATCAACACTTAGGTGATTAGAGGCCTTCGCATAATTCCTACGAGTTACTATCCAATTCATGAGTAATTCAAGTTCGCAATATGAGTGGCTTTCGCTTCAATAATGCAAATAATGAATCTCCCTAACTTTCGCAAAGGATCATGCATGGGGTAGAAGACGGAATCGCATAAAAGTCATACCTTTGATGCACTTACCTCACATTGCTATCGTCGGGCTCACCCCGACCCTAGAAGTGGGTTGACTACTCGCTCCTCATCATGCACATCATCATCATTGTTATTGAAAGAAAGCTACTTTGAATTAAAACTCCGAAAGAAAGTACAACTGAACAAGCCACTCCGCTCCCGCTTTACAACTCCACTCGGCCTCCTCTCTCTCTCTCTCTCTCTTCTCTATTGCAACTGAATTGTCTCTCAAACTGAATTCGGAATTTCTTCATACCTAAACTCAGCCCTATTGGCTTCTATTTGTAGATGTCGATAAGGACTCGAAACCTTATCTTTATTCTCTATGATAAATTAAAACAAAGTAAAAACTAAAACTTCATGGTGAAATCAGCCTCCTCATGATAAATCTGATGTTGATGATAGGAAATCTTGACCTTTGGATAGATATTGCAAGCATTGGATACAATTCTATCGAAATCGGAGTCGAATTCCTCTGCTGGCATGGTCGATCTGACAGCATCGATATCGACCTGTATACTCGATATCGACCTCTTCTGTGTCGAAATGCTCTGTTTCCTTTCTGCTCGATTCCTATGTCTCGATGTACTCGATGTCGAGGTCTTCAGTCGATTTCGACCTCTTCAGAAGACTTCGAGTTCTTTTTCTGCTCTTCTGAATTCATCCATTTTCATCCTGTTTTCTGCGAAATCACATGGAAACTCGTGCAAACCCATATATTTGATATTTAAGCATAAACTACACTATTCCCATGTTTTCCCATTAATGTGCATGCAAAAGACAACAAAATGAATTCATATGTGCATAGAAAATATGGCAATTTGCGCGCACATCAAACACCCCATACTTAAGCTTGCTTGGCCCCAAGCAATACTCTTAATGGTCATTCAGGGGAAGAAAGTAAACCCTCAACATCATAGATTCATTTTTCATATGTCCCTACAATCAATTGCCATCCTCGAGAAGGTACTTATGTCAACCAAGTCCATGCCTGTGCATAAAAGCAATTTCATACTTATAAAGGAGGTAATATGCAAAAAAACAATTCTAGCGACATTGCATTAATAATCAAGAGGACTTTCTTCAAGCTTTTGAGAAGTGGATTGGTAAAAGGCTAAAGGTGGGCTAATATTTGGCCATGTGGTGTTAAATCCGGGGAAGTATACTTTATTTCCAAAATATTCCACATTCCTCCTTCATAATGTCTCACCTTTCACTCATCGTTCAATGCTTTTTTTTTTCAATATAATGCTTTTACCTCTCTAACCTTAGCACTGCCTTCTCGCGAGTCGCAAACATGGGTGTCATGAATGGCCCTGGATACTTAGTACTTCGGACTCCTCACCTTTGTGTCCCATCTCGCCGAACTATTATCTCAGCGAGCAGGGTCGACCTACCTTTATCTCCTGAGGTGATCGGATTTTTTCTCGCTCATTTAATTTTCCATATTGTATCATTCCTGCCAACAACTTTATAAATGCACAACTCCATATAACTCCAAAGATGTCATCCATTCAAAAAAACTTTGTCCCCGGATAGGGTATAAGGTAAAAAATGGGCAATATGTATATGTGGAGCAATAATGATCATAATAAGTCTCATATATGGCTTTTGTGAATATGCGTAGGTAAGGCTAGGATATGAACTTTGCTTGTATGGAATTTTTATAAAAAATCCTCCATCATCTTATCATGCACATGTCAAAAGCAACTTCAAATTTTCATCTCCTTTATGATTTTCTCAAAAAATTGGCACTTCATTGGGACTTCCCTTAACTAGGCAATCTCATGTTATATCTCTAATGAATCTAATTTTGCATCATAGAGCTCTTTTTTATACTTCCATGACTCTCTCTTTTCCAAAATTTTTGATGGGGGTCATTTTTCATTTTTTTTTTTTTATAAATATGCAACCCTAAACTAAGTATGAATATGCAAATAAGCCTTTCCCCCACCCCATACTTAAAATTTACAGTGTCCTCACTGTATTAGAACTAGGGTTAAGAAGAAGACTTACTAAACCGTCACAAATTTCAGGAGTCGAAGAAGACAACAGGGAAGGTCGATATCGACCCTTTACATCGATATCGATGTCTCTCTGATTTCTGCTCGGGCTTCAGGGTGATTCGGCCTCGATCACAAACACTATCCATGTCGACTTTGAGGTCGATTTTGATGTCCGACATCGATTTTGATGCCTTTTCGTGTGCTTTTCTCTCTCCTGCAATTTGAAAACTAAACACAAAATATGTAAAACAATAAAGTGTCTAAAACCAAAACTAAGCTGTCTTAAAACCAAAACTAAGTCTTTGTTACAAGCTCTAGATTTTTAAGTCGCTAGGCCGACTTCTTCCTTTGTGCTTTTCAAGGTGGCATCTGCAGAGCCCATGTGGCTTGGGCCTCAAATATTACTCCTTTCTTGTCCCGCAGCTGCATTCCACCGGGATTGATTTGATTCACTGTGAATGGACCTAAGCTCTTATCCTTGAATCTTGTAGGGAACCAATGGTCTTTAGATTTGGCAACATAGACCTTGTCTCCTATCTCATATTGGCTTGAACTATCATCGGATATCCTACATAAACGCACATGCCAAGGCACACCTCTTCCAAATAATGATAAGTCCTTTATTGTAATTGAACAAGAGGAATCCGTACCTTGACTTACCTTCTTCTCAGTCTGTGGTTCAGGTCGATGTCGATGTGCAGAGGTTGATATCGATCCCTGTTGTACACCTGTAGGATCAGTCGATTTGGGGAGTTTTGACTCGATATGATCAGGTCGATTTCGACCCTCAGAGGTCGATATCGAGGTCTCCTCGCCTCTCTTCTCAGCGTTGATGGTGGTCGATTTCGATAGGGTGTGGTCGATATCGACCCTTGACCCCGATTTGGATGCTTCCTCTTTTCCTCTGTCGACCCCATACTTATGACCTGTCACAGAATCTTGAACAATAGTGGTCGATATCGACTTACCTGGGTCAATTTCGATGTCCTGTTGAGCTCCTTCGTTCAAGATTGCTTCAACTTCCTCTACTTGGGCTTCTTTGATGGCTTTTATCTCCATTGGCCCTTGACTTTGCACCGTCTTGTTGAAGGAATACTCTATTACTTCATCACTAATTGTGAGTGAGAGCAATCCTTTCTTCACGCTAATGTTGGCATCGACGGTTGCTAGGAATGGCCTACCTAAAATAATTGGACAAGCAGGGTCCTCCGCTATGTCAACAACTAGGAAATCAGCAGGGACAAAGAATTTGCCTACTTGTACTGGCACATCTGTCACTATCCCAGTTGGAATAACTACGGTATTGTTAGCCATGTATAATCTTGCATCCACGGGCTCCAGAGGACCTATCTTTACCTTGTGCCAAATGGTTAGTGGCATCATGCTAACGCTAGCGCCCAAGTCAACTAAAGCATTAAATTTGAATTGACCTAGACCTATAGCGATAGAAAACTTACCTGGGTCCGCCCGCTTTTGTGGTAGCTCCAACCTGTTGCATTCCTCTGCGATCTCAGAGAGCGATCGCTTCTTACCCAAGATATCCTTAAGGAACCTTACATAAGATGGCATCTCGTGAAGTGCCTCTGTGAATGGTATAGAGACATTAAGCCCTTGGAGCATCTTGACGAACCGTTGGAACTTCTTTTCCGCTGGGTCCTTAGTCACTTTTCTAGTTGGGAATGGCAACACCTTCTTCCTTCCTGCGGCTGTAGTGAGGTCGATATCGGCAGCAGTGGGGTCGATATCGACTGGAAGAGTCGATTTCTGTGGTGACGCAGAATTAGGGTCGACATCGACAGGAGGGTCGACATCGATGTCACCTTGGTCGATATCGACAGGGGGGTCGATATCGACGTCTGTTCTGGCTCCTTCTCCTCCACTTTTTGCTCGGGCGTTTGTAATTGACGCCCACTCCTTAGGTTTACTGCCGCGATATGACCTGTGGTTTTGCCCTTTTGGTTGGGCACAGTGGATCCAGGGAGTGATCCGGACGCTTTGGGCATTGCTTCCGCCAATTGACTCATTTGAGTCTCCATGTTGCGCTTCCAAACGCCGATCTCCCCAAGTCTAGAATTGATGCCCTGCAGCTAAGTATGGACGGAGTTATTGGCTTGTTTGAACTCAGCGTGGTTCCTTCGCATCTCATCAAGGATGATTTGCATGTCATCTTTCTTAGTCTCCTGCTCAGGGTGCCCTGGTGCCCTATAGGTTGGGGGATCCCTTTGATAGAACCTTTGATCACCCCAATTTTGTTGATTGCCCCCTCCATAGGGGCCTCTCGTCCATTTGACCTCCTCATGTTGTTCCGCCATGGATACTTGCTCAGTATGTGGACAGGCACTAGTGTTATGCCTTATTGAACCACACTCTTGACAAGGTTGATTGTTGCTCAGGAACCTTACTTGCTTTTGAAGGCGGCGTGTTTGATCGTTATGGAATTGTTGCCGTACTTCAGGATCTATCTCCCTTGGAGGCTCATATAGTGGCATAGATGGGGCAGGCCTTGCATCATAGGCTGCAGCAGCCCCATAGGTGTTGTCAAAGTTCACAAGCCTCTCAATGGTCTCCCATGCCTCCGTTGGTGTAAGCTCAATGTACCGATAGGAGGTATATGAATTGATCCTCTCCTTATTCGGTGCATCAAGGGCGTTATAAAAGATCTCTTGGATGACATATGGAAGTTGCCCATGCGTCGGGCATGATCTCAGCAAGTCTTTGAAGCGCTCCCACGCCTGTGCTAGGGTTTCACCTGGCTTTTGTTTGAAAGCCGTGATCCTTTGTTGTAGCATCGCCGTTTTAGAAGGTGGGAAGAATTTGTTCAAGAATGCATCTTTCACTTCCGCCCATGTCCTTAGCGATCGTGGAGCCAAACTTTCAAGCCATTGTAATGCCTTTCCTGCCAAAGACCATCGAAAAGATTTTAGTCGCACATACTCTAAGTTTACTCCATCAGCAACTGTTTCACATAAGTCCATAAAAGTAGAGATGTGTTGCAGGGGGCATTCATTATGTCTTCCTTCAAAAGTATTTCTTTTAATCTCAGATAGGAAGTTAATTTTCAATTCATAATTGGAGTGAGGAATTATAATGGCAGATTCAGGAACATGAAGGGGCGGATGCATGTATTGCATCGCCGTCTGTGGATACTGATTTAGCCGCTCTTGGGCTTGTCTGCGCGCATCTTCCTCCCTATCAGCACGGGCTCGCTCAGCAGCAGCAGCGGCCCTTTCAGCAGCGATTGTAGCATTGTGGTCCTCGATCTCCTTTCTCAACCGCTCTATGATCTCAGCCTGCGTCTCGTTGTCAGCCATGATGCGAATTGCTTTGTTGCGAAGATGGTAGAAATGTTCAGGCTCGTCAATTGGTTCCAGGATAGGTCCGCGATCAGAATGTCGCATAAACCTGCAAAATAAGCTTAGAAAAAGATCGTGATTAACTTAGGTGGCGATTGATTGCCTCCCCGGCAACGGCGCCAATTTGTTCGTAATAGGGGGAGGTGCGGGGTGTTGTATGTAAAATAGGAGAATAAAATAAAGTACAACTAGACTATCTCCCTGTCCCAAACAAATAATACAAGAATCCCCTCCCTTGTAGTAGTAGGGTAATTCAGGATCGAATCCACGAGGAGGTAGGTCAGCGCTTCCTTTGTTGTACTCACGATCAAAGCTTTCGACCTCAGCAGACACTCGATATCGAGTATACTGGTCGATATCGACCTCAGTTCTGGTCGATTTCCTAGCGCAGTTCCTGCAGAAGACAAAACAGCAAGTCGACGTCGAGCAGAGACCTCGATATCGATGTTAGTCCTCGATATCGACCCTTAAGGTCGATTTCGATGCTTGTCACAGAAACTGTTTTTGTAACCAATTTGTCAGAAAAGGATCCGAAGAAAATAGAATGGAGAGGGAAGATGAACAGAAACAAACTAAGACTTTTATGAAGAATTTAATTAATTAAAAGGCTTCCAAAGTCGGGGTTTTACGCCACAACGATAACAATGCAAGTTTCATGCTAAAGATATGAACTTTAATGTCTTTCCGTCAAATAACTTTCGTTATCAACACTTAGGTGATTAGAGGCCTTCGCATAATTCCTAAGAGTTACTATCCAATTCATGAGTAATTCAAGTTCGCAATATGAGTGGCTTTCGCTTCAATAATGCAAATAATGAATCTCCCTAACTTTCGCAAAGGATCATGCATGGGGTAGAAGACGGAATCGCATAAAAGTCATACCTTTGATGCACTTACCTCACATTGCTATCGTCGGGCTCACCCCGACCCTAGAAGTGGGTTGACTACTCGCTCCTCATCATGCACATCATCATCATTGTTATTGAAAGAAAGCTACTTTGAATTAAAACTCCGAAAGAAAGTACAACTGAACAAGCCACTCCGCTCCCGCTTTACAACTCCACTCGGCCTCCTCTCTCTCTCTCTCTCTCTCTCTTCTCTATTGCAACTGAATTGTCTCTCAAACTGAATTCGGAATTTCTTCATACCTAAACTCAGCCCTATTGGCTTCTATTTGTAGATGTCGATAAGGACTCGAAACCTTATCTTTATTCTCTATGATAAATTAAAACAAAGTAAAAACTAAAACTTCATGGTGAAATCAGCCTCCTCATGATAAATCTGATGTTGATGATAGGAAATCTTGACCTTTGGATAGATATTGCAAGCATTGGATACAATTCTATCGAAATCGGAGTCGAATTCCTCTGCTGGCATGGTCGATCTGACAGCATCGATATCGACCTGTATACTCGATATCGACCTCTTCTGTGTCGAAATGCTCTGTTTCCTTTCTGCTCGATTCCTATGTCTCGATGTACTCGATGTCGAGGTCTTCAGTCGATTTCGACCTCTTCAGAAGACTTCGAGTTCTTTTTCCGCTCTTCTGAATTCATCCATTTTCATCCTGTTTTCTGCGAAATCACATGGAAACTCGTGCAAACCCATATATTTGATATTTAAGCATAAACTACACTATTCCCATGTTTTTCCATTAATGTGCATGCAAAAGACAACAAAATGAATTCATATGTGCATAGAAAATATGGCAATTTGCGCGCACATCAACCCCCCTTCTGCATCTGTGTTGTTCAGTCTGTCGCTCTCTTCTGTCGGCCTGTCGATATCGACCATATAGGTCGATATCGACCTCTCTTCTGGGCTGGATTTCCTTGTTTACTTTAGATAGAATAGCCACGAATGATCTAAAAAACATAAAATAGACTAAAAACTAAAAGAGAAAGAAAAGGAAAAGAACAGGTTGCCTCCCGGAAGCGCTTGAGTTTAAGTCGCTAGCTCGACATATTTCCCTTTTGGCGCTAGTTCAACGCCAAGGTGGCGCGAATCTCCTATTCCGGGTCCTCCTTGTCATAATATTTCTTTACTCGGTGGCCATTTACCTTAAAGGTTAATCCATCGTCACAAAGTAACTCCACCGCTCCGTGAGGGAATATTGTATGAATCTTGAAAGGTCCGCTCCATCTTGTCCTTAATTTTCCTGGAAATAAGCGAAGTCTAAAATTGAAAACAAGGACTTTGTCACCTACCTCATATGTTTTTGGCACCAACTTCCTATCATGCCATTTTTTAGTGCGCTCCTTGTAGATTTCAGCATTCTCATATGCCTTTAGGCGCAACTCCTCCAAGGCTTGTAAGTCAATGAACCTCCTCTTTCCCGCTTCGTCGAAATCCATGTTAAGCTCCTTAAGAGCCCACATTGCTTTATGCTCAAGTTCAACGGGCAAGTGACATGACTTACCATATACCAAGTTATAGGGAGTAGTGCGAAGTGGTGTCTTATAGGCCGTTCGGTAGGCCCAGAGCGCATCATCCAGTTTGGACGACCAATCTTTCCTTGAGCGGGAGACCGTCTTCTCCAAGATGGCTTTGATTTGGCGATTGGAGACTTCTACTTGGTCGCTAGTTTGAGGGTGATAGGGTGTTGCCACCCTATGGTTTACCCCATACTTAGCTAAAAGAGCTTCAAAGCCTCTCTCAATAAAATACGAGCTACCATCTGAAATAAGAACTCTAGGAACACCAAAGCGAGGAAAGATGTTAGTTTTCATAAACTTAGAGACTACCTTCGCATCGTTGGTCCTAGTTGCCACAGCCTCCACCCATTTAGAGACATAGTCCACCGCTACTAGAATGTATTTGTAGGGGCCTGAAGCAGGGAATGGTCCCATGAAGTCAATGCCCTATACATCAAAGAGTTCTACCTCTAGAATGCCTGTGAGTGGTGTCTCATTCCTCCATGTGATATTACCTGCACGTTGACACTCATCACAAGAGGTTACATAGTTTTGCACATCCTTGAAAAGGTTAGGCCAATAAAAACCACATTGAAGAATTTTCGCCGCGATCTTGAATTCTTTAGCATGGCCTCCTGTAGGGAGAGAATGACAATGGTGAATCACGCTGTCTACCTCGTCCTCCGGGATACAACGTCGAAAGATATGATCTTTCCCCTGTTTGAATAAGTAGGGTTCATCCCAATAGTATTGTTTGATGTCGTGCAAAAACTTCTTCCTTTGTTGCGAAGTTAAGCCTGAAGGAATCTCGCCTCCTACAATATAGTTAGCAAAATCCGCATACCAAGGTACCTTCGCCCTTCTTACAGAAAATAAATTATGGATAGGACTGGAAGGAGGTGTAAAGAATAAATCCTTACCAAAGCTTACCTCTTCGTCACCTTCGGAGGGTTTTGAAGGTGGTCGATATCGACCTGCAGGGGTCGATATCGACTGGACGACATCGACAGGTTCAGTCGATATGGGCTGCTTGATATGGGTCCTCGATGTCGACGTCTGTAGGTCGATTTCGACCTCTGCAGTGGACAACCTGTGATCTAAACTGGTCGACATCGATGCAAGTATTACCTTCGGGGCAGTCGATATCGACCTGTGGGGGTCGATATCGAGTGGATCTTCTGCCCGTCTTACCTCTTGCCTCATTAGGTGCTCGTCAGGGCGGGAGTCATTGATCGGTATATTGTCATGTGACTCTTCCAGAAGCCCTATGGGTAGCCGTGAAAGATGATCGGCTACGGAGTTCTCCGTTCCTTTCTTATCTTTAAGCTCAACGTCGAACTCTTGTAGTAAGAGCACCCATCGTAGGAGCCTAGGTTTAGCATCCTTCTTCGCCATTAAGTACCTAAGAGCTGCATGGTCAGTATGAACAATTACCTTAGAACCCACTAGGTACGAGCGGAACTTCTCAAAAGCGAAGACCACTGCCAAGAACTCCTTTTCCGTCGTGGTGTACTTTGTTTGAACGGCATCAAGAGTCTTGCTTGCATAGTAGATGACGTGAAGCTTTTTGTCTCTCCTTTATCCTAGGACAGCACCTACGACATAATCGCTTGCGTCGCACATGATCTCAAAGGGTTGCGACCAATCGGGCGATTGAATGATTGGGGCGGATATAAGGGCCTCCTTCAACCTATTGAAAGCTTCAAGACAATCACTAGAAAATGCAAACTTAACATCCTTCATTAGTAGGTTAGTTAAAGGTTTGGCAATCTTAGAAAAATCTTGAATAAACCTCCTATAGAAACCTGCGTGACCAAGGAAGCTTCTTATGTCCTTAATTGATGAAGGTGGTGGTAATTTTTCAATGAGCTCTATCTTTGCCCTGTCCACCTCAATTCCCCATTTAGAGACCTTGTGGCCTAGCACAATCCCTTCCCTTACCATAAAGTGGCACTTTTCCCAATTGAGAACCAAGTTTGTCTCTTCACATCGTGCAAGTACCCTACGAAGGTCAGCAAGACAAACATCAAAAGTAGTGCCATAAACAGATAAATCATCCATAAATACCTCCACGATGTCCTCAATCATGTCGGAGAAGATGGCCATCATACATCTTTGAAAGGTAGCAGGGGCATTGCAGAGCCCAAATGGCATTCTCCTATATGAAAAAGTCCCATAGGGACAAGTGAAGGTGGTCTTCTCCTGATCGTCAGGATGAATAGGGACCTGCCAAAAGCCAGAATATCCATCCAGTTAACAAAAATAATCATGTTCGGCGAGTCTCTCTAATACCTGGTCAATGAATGGAAGGGGAAAGTGATCCTTTCTAGTGGCATTGTTGAGTTTCCTGTAATCAATACACATTCGCCAACTAGTTGTGATTCGCTTTGGCATAAGCTCACCCTTCTCATTCTCCTCAACGATCATTCCACCCTTCTTAGGCACCACATGGACCGGGCTCACCCATTCGCTGTCGGAGATGGCATAGATGATTCCTGCAACCAGCATGCGCATAATCTCCTTCTTTACTACCTCTCTCATGTTGGGGTTGAGCTTCCGTTGGTGTTCTATAGATGCCTTATGATCATCCTCAAGGAGGATTCTATGCATACAAGTAGTGGGTGAAATACCTTTTATGTCCTCAAGAAAATATCCAATAGCCTTACGATGAGCACGAAGTACTTCCATAAGCTTATCTACTTCCTGTGTGGTTAGTGAAGCATTGATAATGACAGGGAAAGTAGAATTTGGACCAAGAAACTCATACCTAAGTGTGTCGGGTAAAGGCTTAAGCACCGGAGAAGGGCCTTATAGGATAAGGATTGGCTCTACCTCCTCTGTCTTCATAATCTCACCAAGGTAATCCGTCTCAATTCTCTTGATAGAAGTTCCCAAATCAGTTATAGGGGTTGGCGTGGACCAAACATAGAGTGATGCCATCTTTGATTAGGACTCTTCAAAATATTCCTGCAGAAAAGAAGTCGAGGGCGAGTAGGAATAGTCAATATCGACTGAGAGTTCAGCACATACCTCGGCTTTGGAGCTGTTTGACGACAAGTGGTAAGGGTCGATTTCGACCTCTGATGTCGATATCGACTGGTCGATTTCGACCTCTTCTGTCGACTTGGGCTGGTCGATTTTGCATGTAAGAGAAGAAGGGAGAACTTGACTTACTGAGTGTGTCGATGTCGACTGAGGGCACTCGATATCGAGTGAATTGGTCGATGTCGACCTCTCCTCGTCGATATCGACCTCTTCTTCGAGCTCCGTAGATAAAGCATCGTCGAATATTTCCTCATCACTCGTGCATGTAGCCAGGAACTCCTCAATGTCCTCATCGGCAAGCTCCTCTGCAGCTAGGGCTAGGGCCTTCTCAGGAGTTAGGGCCCTTTCCGTCGGTTCTTTGCAATCCATGATGCTAGTGTAGACCGACTTGATTTCCATACCATTAACTTCCTTCGTTGTGGGGTTGAAGGAGAATTCAATGACTTCGTTCCCTATAGTAAAGGTTAGTAATCCTCTACGTACATTAATATTGGCATCAGCAGTAGCTAAGAAAGGCCTACCAAGGATGATAGGTACAATAGGATCTTCGGGCATGTCCAATACAATGAAATCAGTAGGCACAAAGAATTTACCTACCTTTACAGGGACATCATTAACTATACCTGTGGGTCTGACGAATGAATTATCAGCCATATAAAGTTTCATATCCACAGGTTCAAGTGCCCCGATGTTCACCTTTTGCCAAATAGAGAGAGGCATGAGACTTACACTTGCCCCTAGGTCACATAGGGCTTTGTAGCGATGTTGGCCAAGTCCCACGGTGATTGCAAATTTTCCTGGATCACTCCTCTTCTAGGGGAAATCCATCTTTGAGCACTCCTCTGCGATCTCTGCCATGGACCGCTTCTTGCTAAGGATGTCTTTTAGGAATCGAACATAGGCGGGCATCTCGCTTAGGGCTTTTGTAAGAGGGATAGTAATGTTAAGTCCTTGGAGAATTTTTACAAAGCGCCTAAACTTACCTTGAGTGGGGTCCTTCAATGCTTTGGAAGGGAAGGGCAACGTCTTCTTTGGCGGAGAAGCCAAAAGGGTTGTCGGAGGAGCCTGCTGAACCTCGATGTCGACAGGAGGTTGGTCGATATCGACTGGTAGGATCGATTTCGACCTCTGTTGTTCTTTCTCAGGTTCTGCAGTGTTATCGACGTTGACAAGGGGGTCGACAGGGGTGTCGATATCGACCTCAGGGTCGACATCGACTGGTTTGTCGATGTCGACAGGCTCTGTTACTTCTTCCTCCGTTATCTTTTGTGGTTTATGAACTTTGGTGCCACTCCTTAGTTGCATGGCTGCAATGTGTCCTGACCCGGATTGCCCCTTAGGATTGGTAGTTGGTTGCCCAGGGAATGTTCCGGATGGTCTAGGGATTTGTGCCGCCAATTGACCCAGTTGGGTCTCTACGTTCTTCTTCCAAATATCCATCTCTCCAATCCTTGTGGTAAGGTGATTGAGTTAAGAATGCATAGCATTGTTAGATTGATCATTCTTAGCTTGGTTCCGCTTTATCTCGTCCAACACAAGTTGAAGATCATCCTTCTTTTGGTCTCTCTCAGGGTGCCCAGGAGCTATATAGAGTGAGGGGTCCCTAGGGTTAACCTGGTTCCTTTGTGGTTGTTGGAACCTTTGGTCTCCCCAATATTGGCGATTGGGACCCCTCATGAAGTTGGCTTCCTCATGAGTCTCCGCTAGTTGCACTTGCTCAGCATGGGGGCATTCAATGGTAGTATGTCGCTGCGATCCATATTCGATGCAATCCTGGTTTGCCGATAGGAATCTTACTTGTTTCTAGAGCTTTCTAAGTTGATCCCTATGAAATTGTTCTTTTACATCCGGATCGATCACCTTAGAGGGTTCGTACAATGGCATAGATGGGGTAGGCCTCGACGATGATGGTGCGTCGGAAGCCTCAGGAGTCCCATATGTATTGTCAAATTCCACCAATCTTTCAATGGTTTCCCAAGCCTCTTGAGGAGCGAGTTCAAGGTAGCCATAGGCGGTGTAAGTGTTGATCCTCTCCTTGGTGGCAGCATCAAGAGCATTGTATATGATCTCCTGAATTACGTACGGTGGTTGGCCAGAGCCTCACCAGGCTTTTGTTTGAAAGCCGTGATTTTCTGTCGGATCAACGCCGTCTTAGAAGGAGGAAAGAACTTATTGAGAAACGCATCCTTGACTTCATTCTAGGTGCGGAGTGATCTTGGGGCTAAGTTATCCAACCACTGAAATGCTTTCCCTGTAAGAGACCAGCGAAAAGCTTTTAGTTGGACATACTCAAGACTTTGTCCATCAGCAATTGTATCACAGAGGTCTAAGAAGGTTGATATATGTGCCATAGGGCATTCGTTAGGTTTCCCTTCATATTGATGCCTTCTTATTTCAGTTAAAAAGTTTGGTTTAATTTCAAAATTAGAAGTAGGGATTAGAATAGCCGATTCAGGCACTGTGAGTGATGGGTGCATGTATTGCTTTGCATTTCGGGGGAGGGCGTTGATTTGAGTCTCATATCGTCTCCTGGCTTCCTCCTCCCTGTCAGCACGCTCCCTTAGTGCCGCTTCTCTGGTAGTGAAATCCTCTACTTGCTTCCTTAAGCGTTCAATTTGTTGTGCCTGGGTCTCGTTGTCCGCCATGATTTTTTGGACTCGAGATCTTAGGTGGAGAAAGCGTTCTAGTTCGTCTAGTCCTTCAAATTCAGGTTGGTCACCAGTACGTCGCATACACCTATAAAATAACACTAAAAAGAACCGTGAAAATAAACTACTAGGGCGCGATTGATAGCTTCCCCGGCAACGGCGCCAAAATTTGACGTGGGGAGAATTGAATCAAAATATATAATAAAATATAAACCAATACAACTCTTAGCCTCTTCAAATAAATTCAAGACTCGCCGCTATAGTAGTAGGGAATCAGGTTCGATCCACGGGGAAGCGAGTCAGCGGGATCCTAGTAGGTTTGAAGACACGTCCTTTATGTTCGACCAGAAGCCTCGATATCGATGTCAAACCTCGAAATCGACCTTGGTTGTCGATGTTCTCTGCAACAGAAGACCTGCAGAAACAAAAGCGGTAGTCGATATCGACTGGTGAGGGTCGATATCGATGTTAGTCCACGAAATCGACTGGCTCAGAAGTCTGCCAGTCGATACAGAGGGGTCGATTTCGACACAAGGGGGTCGATATCGATGCTTGCAGAAGTTTTCCAGGAGTCTCGAGATCGACTTAGAAAACCGTCGATCTATCAGTTTCGGTCGATATCGACCTCTGCTGTCGATATCGATATCTTCATGCAGTGAGTTAGTTGTTTTGTCGGCAAAGAAAAGGCCGAAGAATTAAGAATGGGAAGGAAGTAATGATCAGAAATAAGCAAGGGTGTTGGGTTTTTCGATGACTCAACGAACGGCGGGCAAATTTTAATGTAAACTTAATAAAGGAAAAGTCTTCCAAAGCCAAGGATTACCGCGACGACAACCATGATAAAAGAAGTAAGAATCAACTAAAGATGCATGCTTTCATCATAAAGGAAAAGGCTTTCACCTAAACTGACAAATAGGAAAAGAGATTTTTCAATTACTTAACCTAATTTGTGTCTACCTTTGTCATAATTGAGTTTATAATCTTTCGAATAGAAACCCTAATTACTACCCAAGTTTTACAACATGAGTTCCTTAAATTCGCACTTAAAGATGAAGCACAAGGTAGAGGGAGATAAAAGATAAATTCTTTAGTGACGTACTTACCTTACCATCATGGCTATCGTCGGGCTCACCCCGACCCTAGAAGAAAGGGCGACTACTCACTCATGTTGATTGTAGACATGTCTTGAATTGAAATAACTTGCATAAATGGAAAATTTCGAATCTTTACAATCTCAACACCAACTATCGTAAGCGCTTGAAACTTTAAAGCTCAAAAACTCTAACTATCTATTGTCTATTGTCCTTGTCTTCTTCTTGCCTTCGATTCTAAGATTGGATGATCCAACAAATCAGCCCCTAGGGCTTTATTTATAGGCTACTAATCCTCGCTATCCGAGGATTGTAACTCCTATCTAAACTATTAACTCTATTCGAACAATTAGGATAGGTCTTTTATTTTGATAAAAACTTAAAGGAAAAGATGATAAACAGCTGTTAATATCTAAAAGAACGAGATAACTCATGGCTTTGATGATAGACTTCACAATCCGAGTCTCAAAATCGGATTTATCTTCTGTCGAGGTAGGGTCGATATCGACACCAGAGGTCGATATCGATGCTTGTGTTTCTGCTCGACTTGTCCAGCTCCGGTCAATGTCTATGACGATGGTCGATATTGATGCATGTATCTCGATATCGAGGCTTTCTTGTCTGGTCTGTGTGGCTTATCTCGACGCTCAGAAGTCGTGTCGAAATCTAGGGTCGATATCGATGTCTCCAGTCGATATCGACCTCTTCTCGGCTTCACTTGGCTTCTTCGTTTTGACTCTGATTTCATCGAATTCCTGCATGGTTAGCTCAAAGCTCGTGCAGACTCTATTTCTTATACTTTAGCTCATTCTGACACAAGTTTATATACATTTGAAGCTTTTCTTTGGAAATCGAATGAAATATGAAGTCAAAAGATGCAATAAACAAAGGTACAAATATGTACATCATCCATGCTAAAACATCTAAAGGATGAAGTCTAGTGCATTGGATAGAAGATCTCGACATTTGGATAGACGTGCAAGCTTTGGATAGAATTCTATCAAAATCTAAGTCGGACTTCTCCGCTGGACAACATCGATATCGACCTTCATCATCGATATCAACCTCGGTTTAACTCTATCTCGAGCACTCCTTCTTCTCCTCAGACTGGCACTCGACTTCTATCAACAAGCTCAATCTGGGCCACTCGATATCGACCTACATACATCGATATCGACCTTGTTGTGTCGACATGCTCTGTTTCTCCTCTGCTCGATTCCTGTCTGCTCTGCTGCACTCGATGTCGAGGTTCATAGTCGATTTCAACCTCTTTAGAAGACTTCGAGTTCTTTTTTTGCTCTTCCACATCTGTCCATTTTCATCCTATTTTCTGCGAAATCACATAGAAAATCGTGCAGATCCATATATTTGACAATTATCCGTAAACTACACTAATCTCATGATTTTCCACTAATATGCATGCAATTGATTGATAAAATGGACTTAAATGTGCATAGAAAATATGGAAATTTGCGCGCACATCATATCACTTGTCAAGAAAAGGGCAAGTGTAGAGGACCCTGGTGGAGTTTCTTGATCCAAGAAGAGCAACACGTCGAGCGAAAGACGTGAAACAAAGGCGCTTCTTGGGAGGCAACCCAAGGTAAGTAGGTAGTTTAATTATTTGATTTTTGCATTTGTTTTTCAATTCAATAAAGTAGGACAAGTCTATTTTATTTATTATTGCAAGATTTTGGGTGAGAACTAACTTGTAGGAAAGTTTGAACAAAGTAATGAACAGAAGTGAAACACTACCAGGCCGGTGCCCGCCGCCCTAAAACCGGCGCTCGCCCCTCCATCGATGTGGGATGCAGATTCTATTTTAGAAAAGGACACAAGATCTTTTAATTCTATCTATCTTCTATCTTTTGTCCTTACCCCTTTCCATTTAGATACATTCCATCTTCTATATTTTACACTTTCTCAAACTTTTTCCCCATGTAACACAAGAAACCCTAAAGCCTCATACTCAAATCCAACCAAATCCTAAACCCTTGAGTTTCAATCAAAAAGCCTGCTTTTTCCTATTCACCATCACCCATTCATCCCATCTTCATACCCAAATAACAAATTCATTCACTTACTACCCTTCATCCATCAATTTCTAATCCCAATTTCCAAACCCCAACAAATTCAAGCTTTTTCTACCACCACTACCATTTTTTTTTCACAAAAGAAGGTTTTGTAACCAAGTTTGCACTTCAAGAAAGCAATTGGAAGGGATTTCAACGTCCGGACAATGACGTTTGAAATTCAGATTTTGAGATCACCGTCGAACGGCGCCCGCAGCCCTAGACTAGCGCCTGTCGTCGTTGCAATGAGGATGTTTTCCTGGTTTCATGTGAGTTTGCTTGAGTTCTTTTTTTTTTTGGTCTCCTGCATCATGTCTATTCCTTCTAGCATGAAGAATCCAGAATACATGACTGGAGTTGAGGAGAAGCATTGGTACTAGTTAGAGGGTCGGAGTTATCAAGCAACTCGATTCTCTCATTTACAGACATTAAAGAGGCTTGGACTTTTAGACACTATTTCCGCCTTGTTAGAGAGTGGAGGTCTAAGAAAGTTTGTGACTCTAAGTGCACCAATATACCCTGACCTGATGCGTGAGTTTCTCGCAACTTTGGAGGTGTGCTCCGATAAGGATATCCGTTTCACGATGTTGGGCACCGAATGTTTGATTCCTAAGCACACCTTGGCTCTTACTATTGGGATGAGTAGACCTTGGTCCTCTATATGGCATTGTGGCATGTCCTTGATTTTACCAGCTGAAACCTGGGAAAAGGTCGCTGGAATCCTCGAAGGACATGAGGATTACCATGATTATTTCATTACACACCTCACTCTCCGTCTCTGCCATAGAGTTTTGAGCCCCGCTTTCTATGGTTTGATAGAACCACAGGTTGTTCCCCTAAGGATGTGGATGTGGTTATATTGCTTGACACCAGAAGCTACTTATACGCCAGACTGGGTGCAGTTAATCTTAACCACTTGTGCTGAGTTACTCGGTCAAAAAAATGGGAGACATTCTCGTTTTGTCTCTTTTGGTGGCATGATCACTCTTATTTCACGCTATTTGGACATTGATCTACAATCACTACAGCCGCTACACTCACCTCAGTACTTTGACATGTCTGCCATGCTGAGCACTCGCATCATTGAGAGGGTATTTATTGCAGCCATCAGTGAGAGTTTCTGTTGGTTGTTAGGAGCTAGAGGGGAGCATCATCAATATCTTCCCACCTCTCTTCCTGTGGAACCTACTCTGGCCGCCTTCCGTGTTAGCCATGTTCATCCTGAAGAAGGATTGATTCTGAAGACACCTTCAGCAAACAGGGTACTGCTGGGAGATGAGGCTCATTATGATGATGATCTTGCATTACCTATGAGTTGTGATCTTGTACTTGGACTTATTGCGAATATTGATTGCCGCTTGACCAAACTGGAAGAACAGCAAGCACAATGCTTCCAAGATCTACAAAGCCAGCTGATAGCTCTGGAGGCTTGGACATCTTTCTTAGCCTTTCGTTGCAAACACGTGTGAGCCTGATTGAGCTTCTAGTTCTTGACCATATCATCAATGTGACGCTGCTCAGGCTCCTTCATGTAACGCTTAATGATGTTATAAGCTTTGATAATGATGATGGAGGGCTCTAGAAGGACAGGGCGCAGGATGAGCCGATTGGGCAATGACTGCTCACATTTGAAGATGACATTCACATCCTTGGCCTTGTAGTGTTCAACAACATCGTCAATGAGAGGAAGGATGTTGCCGGCATAGGTAAATGTCAAGGCATTGAGGTGGAACATGTTGTTGATCTGGGCGTTCACCATGGCTAGCAGCTCGTGGGTCTGGTCCAACTTGTCTGACATCTCCATCTAACAATCAATCATATCCATGCGCAGAGCATTAAGACCCCATTCCAGATCCTCCAGGCGTGACTCAGACACAGAGGAGGAGGGTGCAGATTTAAGTTGAATGCCAAGGATCTCCGCCAACTCCTCGGGGGTAACTTCATCCTTTAGTTTCCAGGGACCATCAATAACTTTGTGAATCCCTAAGCACTGGAAACAGTTCACATCAACCTTGCCATTGTGGATCGATTTTTCCTCAAGGGAAGTGTCAAGGCAAAAGTAGCAGAAGATGTGAGGAAGGAGATTGCCGTAAGGCAGAAGAATAACCCGAGCAGAGGAATAGTGTGAATCATGTGGTTCAAGATCAAATTAGGGACATCTATGGCATACCCACTCATCACAAGGTAGAGAAGTTCGAGAAGCTGGTCGGTTATATGCTCACGAGAGTGGGATCTAGGGATAACACAGCGGGCAAGAATGGTGAAGATAGTTTTGGGTTCGAGTTGGAGAATGTTGTGGGTCAATTATCCGGCAGTGATAGACGAAGATGAGGGAAGAAAGAACTAACCTTTGGCCCAGGAGACGCATTGAGACCGAGAAGGGTGACCCTCTGTGGAAGTGTCTTGAGGAAGACCAAAGATCTTGGCAATCACAAAGGGGGTAAGGGTGATTTTTGTGTAGCAGACGATAGTTTCAAGGGTTAGGTTTCCCCGATCTCTATTGAAGGTGAGGTTAAAAAAGAACAGACGTGTGAGGTGAGGATAGAAGACCTCACTAGGGTTTAGAATGGGCCAAAGTGCAGTGCCTTTTAGGAGGGTTATGCACGAGAGATTTAGGGTTTCCGAGAAATTAGGATCAACCGAATCACAAAGGCAAAGATTACGCACACTAAAGGAGTCAAGCTACTTACCAGCTGCTTCAAAGTTCTAAAACCAGGAGGTTGAAAGGCTAGGGACTGGGATAAACGAGTATACAGGCGGGGGAGAGTCCTCTGAGGAACTGGAATGGATGCTGACGTTGTCTTCGTCTTTGATCTCCTTTCTTTTCTTTGACATAGGCCCCTTTCCCTTCCTGTAAGAGCTTGGATTGCCGTGAGAGTTCTTTGGCGCTATGGGAGGAGAGGTGTGAGAAGTGGAAACGATGAAGTGAAAGTGTTGAGTAGTGTGAGGGAGATGTGACCGGTGAAGTTAATAAAGGGGAGAGATAGAGGAAGTTGAAGGGTTTTTCTAGATATATTCCCCATAAAAATGAAATGAGATCAATTCATTTGAAATCGGGAAGTACAATGTACCCAAATTTAAATTTAAATTTAAAACAATATAAATTTGAAATCCGGTATCTCATAACCTTTAAAATTCGGTTATAATGTAAATCTTTAGAAAGATTTGCATCGTAAAATACTAAAAATCAAAATTCAAATATTTAAAAAAAAAAAGTAAATCAAGTGACCAATATTTAACAAAATAATAGCCATATGAAATGATCCAAAAAATATTGATGTACTGCGTAAACAGTCTAGGTCTTTGAATGATATTTCAAGACCTTAAGAGGTTGGCAGAATTTTACTCCCCCTACATCAAATATATCTCTATTAAGCATTCCAAGCTCTAAACGAATAAAATTAAACCTATCCTCAAGTAGAGGTTTGGTAAAAATATCCGCAAGTTGTAAATCAGTTGAAACAAAGGATATAGATACATCACCTTTCTCCACATGGTCTCGAATAAAATGATGTCTAACATCGATATGCTTGGTTCTAGGGTGCTACAGAGGTTTTTTAGTAATAGATATGGCACTTGTATTATCGCACATAATAACCTTTTAAGTCACAACCAAGATCATGCATTTGTTGAGCTATCCATAACACTTGAGAATAACAAGCTCCAGCAGCTATGTACTCGGCTTTTGCAGTTAAGAGAGTGAAAAAATTTTGTTTCTTTGAGTGCCAACTAATGAGAGAAGATCCTAAGAGTTGGGCACACCCTGAAGTACTTTTTCTATCGACTTTATAACCTGCAAAATCTACATCTGAATAGCCCACAAGATGAAAATTGCTTTGCCTAGGATACCAAAGACCAAGGGCTTGAGTTCCATTTAAGTAACGAAAAATCCTTTTAACTTGAATAAGATATGACTCCTTTGGATCGGCCTGGAACCTTGCACACATACATACACTAAACATAAAATCGGGTCTACTAGCAGTGAGATAGAGGAGTGAACCAATCATACCTCAATATTCCTTTTGGTTCACACTCTTACCATTCTTATCTTGATCTAGAGAGAGAGAGAGTTGAGCTCATAGGCGTCTTGGCAACCTTTGATTGGTCCATCTTATATTTTTTAAGCAAATCTCTAGATTACTTGCCTTGATTGAGAAACATTCCCTTCTTAGCTTGATGTACTTGTACTCCAAGAAGGAATGTCGATTCTCCCATTAGACTCATCTCAAATTCCCTGCATATAATATCCGAGAATTCCTTGCAAAGAGAATTGTTAGTAGCATCGAATAATATATCATCAAAATAAATTTACACAACTAATAAATCATTACCATGAGTTTTGATAAATAAAGTATTGTCAATAAAACCCTGTTTAAAACAAATTTCAAGAAGATATTTGGACAATCTCTCATACCATGCCCTAGGGGCTTGTTTGAGACTATAAAGTGCCTTGTCCAATTTGTAAACATGATTTGGAAAATCCTCGTTTTCAAAATCGGGAGGTTGTGCAACATACACTTCCTCTTCTAAAATCCCATTTAGAAAAGCACATTTAACATCCATTTGAAAAAATTTAATACCCATATAAGATGCAAAAGAAAGTAACATACGAATAGCCTCTAACTTAGCTATGGGAGCAAAAGTCTCCTCGTAGTCAATACCTTCTTCTTGACTGTAGCCTTGAGCCACAAGTCTAGCCTTGTTGCGAACAATCTTACCATCTTAATCCAACTTGTTTAGAAAAACCCATCTCGTGCCAATAACCGATTGATGCTTGGGTCATGGGGTGAGTGTCCACACTTTGTTTCTGTCATATTCATTGAGCTCACTTTGCATGACCACAATCCAATTCAGTTCTTGAAGTGCTTCAATAGGATTCTTTGGTTCTACAAGAGACACAAATGCATAAAAGCACACAAGTTTCTTTTTTGAGATCTCGTTTGAATACCGAATGTAAGTTTGGAGATTATATTCTCGGTGGATGGGATGAAGACTTTTGAAACTTTCTCCTTCTAGGCTCTTGAGATGTTGACGCTTCTCCACGATTTTGAGGCTTATTTCTTGGCTCAGCCTCGGAGTCACTCAGGTCAAGGCTTTAAAACCTCTATTCAAGGTCTTGAACCTGCAGATCAAGGTTTTGAGGTTGTTCAGACGTGTCATGTATTTGTTCCTGCATGTTTCGACATCATGCCTTTTCTTCTTCTTCTTCTCCATCGGAACCTTGATCCTCATGTTGATTCAGATTCAGATCTGTAAAGCTGTCACTTAACGCACCATTATTGCTCTCATCAACTATCACATGAATGCTTTCATCGACAACTCTAGTGCATTTATTATAAACTCTATATGCTTTGCTATTTAGAGAATAACCAAGAAAGATACCTTCATCGCTACGTGCATCAAATTTCCCAAGATTATCCTTGCCATTGTTGTGAACAAAACATTTACAACCAAAGGGTTTGAAATACGAACCACTTGGTTTTCTTTCAGTAAAAAGCTCGTAAGGAGTTTTCTTTTAAATGGGGCGAATCAAACATCGATTTAGAATGTAATTGGATGTGTTGACAGCCTTGGCCTAAAAGGATTTTGGCAAATCATTTTCTAAAAGCATAGTCCTAGACATATCCTCCAAGGTGCGGTTCTTTCATTCCACAACCCTGTTTTATTGAGGCGTTTTAGGAGTCGAAAAATTATGTGAAATCCCATATTTTGAACAAAATAAATCAAATTTAAGCTGATCAAATTCACGCCCATGATCGCTCCTAATAGAAACAATAGGCATATTTTTCAAAGTTTGTAACTCCTTACATAGTTTTGAAAACTGAAACAAGGCTTCTGATTTTTCTCTTAAAAAGGAAACCCAAGTAAAACGTGAATAACCATCAACAATGACAAGAATATATTATTTACCTTAGGGATACTTGGCACGCATAGCCCACACAAATCCATATGTAATAATTCAATAGGGCGAGAAGTATTTACTACCTTTTTCGGGCATAAAGGACCCTCGAGTTTGCTTACCTCGTGAGCATGCATTGCATAACTCATCTTTGTTCATAGTATGCATGCTAACATGTCCAAGCCTTCTACGCCAAAGTCTTGGATCTTTTGTCTAGGCCTTGAGACACTTTAAGCTTGTTCCTGCAACTTGGTTAGTATTCATACAATAAACATTGTTATAGAGGGGCGGTGAGTACAATGTCTCCAGATTTTTTATTTTTGACAAGACATTTTCTGGAATCAAACATAACGATATTACCCTTATCACATAATTGAGAAATACTAATTAGGTTATATTTCAAACCTTCTACAAGATAAACATCATCAATGTAATTGGAAGAATCCTTACCGATTTTACCTATACCAATTATGTTACATTTCCTTTTATCACCAAGAATAATTGTTCCAATGGATTGCTTCTTCAAATCAGAAAATAGTGAACTCTTTCCACTCATGTGTCTTGAGCAAGCTATGTCAAGTATCCATTTATGTTCCTTGGTCTTGGTGATATCATGCAAAACAACCAAATTCAACCTTTTAATTCCGCTAGACCAAATCACAAATTTGGAATCATAATCGGGATGGACCATGTTTGGTGGTCTAGTCTCTTTAGGAACCCAAATTTTCTTTACCTGTTCTCTTAGACATAACGGAAAAGTATTGCGAATTATATAAGGATCATTTCTACAATAAGGACAAGTAGTCTTGACATGACCCTTTTTACACTAAAAATGACATGTGGGTGTGCGCCAATTCCTTTTGGCTTTCACAAAAGTGGTAGGGGCTTTCTTTGGAAAATTTTTTTTATATCCAATACCACTTTTGTTGAGGGATGATTGGTGCTCACCTACTATCCTATTGAGATTAGCCTTGGAATGAGTGAAACGAACAAGTGATGCCGGCTGGTCCCTACACTTCTCAGTCAACGAAATCTTTTCTTTCTCTAAATCCTTGTTGTGAAGGCTTAGAGAAGAAAGATTTTGCTTCAAGACAGAGTTTTTTGTCTCCAAGGCCTTGACTTTAATATCAAGGGACGACTGAGAGGCTTTGAGATTTTTCAATTCCAGCGACACTTCACTTATGCATTTTTCCTGTTCCAAAAGCCTTTCTTTTAGGATATTAGTTTCATTAATAAAATTTTCTTTGTTTAAAATCATATTTTGCAGAAATTCAGATAATACCGCAGTAGGGCTAGAGATTAGATTTCTCACCATAGCTCCGAGATGTTTCTTGGGAGATTCTTCTTGATCAACCATTAGACATAGGTTTGCTTGTTCAATCTTGGATTCTGAGTCACTTGAGGAATCAGAATCACTCCGTGCGGCAACCATAGCCTTCTTTTTTCGGTTGTCCTTTCGGAATTTGTTCTTCTTCTTTTGTGGATAATCATGTCCTTCGTATCAAGACATAGGACAGCAGAAGGTAATCCGTCCCAAGCCAAATTCCTTGCTCGTTTAAAATTTTTCCTAAAGAGCCACTAATGGGGTGTGGTATGAGGTCCGTAGGAAATAAGTCGATCAGGGTATGTAAAGACAAGAGGTCATACTTAATAAAAAAGAAGGGTTCAATTTTAATATATTGTTTATACAAGGTCCACCTAAGGCAAAGATGTATGTGGAGCCATGTAGTCGACATAGAAATGCGACTGTTTGAAGGAGAGTCAGCCCAGATATGAAGCCAATAATCACACCTGTTCTGAAGGTAGTTGATAGTAGAGGGATTTGTAATAGAGAGATTTTCGAAGAGGAGTTTATCTATTAGAATTTCATTGTAGGTATTGAAGGCAAAACCCCCATGGGGGGAAGAAAGCACACGCCAGTGGCAAGGAGGCAAAGGTGAAGTATGCCAAGGAGGGTTTTGATCAGGAAGAACTGGAAAACACAGCCCAGACAGCCCCTTAGATGATTTAGGCAATATCAGAAGGAATTTGGTATAGATGAGTGTGTAATTAAGTAGGTGAGCGCAACACAAGTAGATAGAGGTACTAATATCAGCAAGGAGTTCCTTATCAATAACAAGCATCCATAAAACTTTATAAGATAGGAACTGATTGTACATAAGTAGGTGAATTACAGGATAACAACATAGGATAAGTAACATAGAGATAAGATTAGACCAATTAAACAAATAGCTGCCCTAGGAGGGAAGGATCCATAACTGAGCAACTACAAACATAGTTGAAATAAGAAAACAATAGCAACCATACAATCTAGACAAACAGACACATATAATCCAAAGACGCAGGACTAAACAACAAACATACTTAAGCAGCCATTCCGAAGGTGGATTAATGGAATCCTCGCAGCAGCCTGCAACACCACCCAACAAGCAGCAGGCACGAGCACAAACAAGCAGGTGCTTATACATTCCTTCCTCTCTTACTACCAACCCCCATCAGTTTAGAGCGGGCAGTCGCTTCGTCGTCGTCCCTGAACTTTCTATTGCTTGACTCAGATTTTGACATGTCCTCGGAACCCTCACCAACAGCTAAAGTACCCGGAGCAGGAGGCTCCGCAGACAAGGCAGGTGGAGCAAGGGGACTAGAGAAACACCCTGGGTTGCAGAGAAGAGGGATAGCAAATTCCGCGGATGGAGGAATGTTATGCAACAACTTATCAAAGTCCTCTTGTGTCATATCTGCAGGGATACCACCCGACCTGGGGTCCCCTAACATTCCATTAGTGAAGTCATCATCCTCATAAGCTATCTCCTCCTCAATGCCATCCTCAGCTGCGGAATCATAGACAAGGTCGAGCATATCATCATCGTCCGCAATAGGCAGTAGGGGGACAAGAGAAGCATGCTCAGCTACAATTTGTTTCACATCATTTGGGGGTTCAGAAGGAGCCATGGCAGGCAGATGATCAGCTGGGCTCATCAATACAGTGGGAACAACCACATCGGGCAGGTCCTCCCCAGCCGCCGAAGAGGAAGAGGAAGAGGAGCCCGAAGAGATTGTGACATTTTTCCCGAAGCACTTCCAAAGTTCAGCTTTAGAGTGGCCAAAGGAAGGTGGGGGCAGAGAAACAGGTCGCCTTGCGGCAACTTGAGCCCACCTCACACCATCCGCAGCATCAGGTGCTCCAATATCAGCCGAAGGACCACCCTCAGCACCAGCACCAAGAGAAACAGAACCAGCAGCATTACACACCCTCCTCTTGGGGCATTCCTTAAAGAGGTGACCCTCCAAGCCACAACATCCACATCCTTCCGGAAAATCTTCGAACCAAACCGGATATGACTCGAGCTCATCTTTCTCATTGAGAACATACACTTGCTTCTCTCTGATCAAGGCAAGATCAGTGGAAATGCATACACGGGGATAGCGGAGCCGAGCACCCTTAGCATTGAAGGCAGCAACACGAAGTACCTTCCCAATACCGTTATCCTCAATAAGAGATGTCAAGATGGGATTACTTACATATTTAGTCGGCAAGCCAGGGATCCGAACCCACAAATCCAAGGAGGAAATCGATTCCGACCAAGGGTCAAAATCGATGCTCCAGGGACAGAAGACCAACAGCTGACTGGAAACATGGAAAGGGTGCTTCTCCCATACATTGTTTCTATCCTCCGGATGGTCGAAGCGGAGCTCGAACCATTTATTGGCAATATGCACCAACTGGAAACCTCCTTTAAGAAATTTCCAATCCAGCTTAATTCTTCTGCGCACCTCCTTAGCCTCCACAAGGTTGCCCACAATGGTCGCAAAGAGCGAGGAATTGTTGAGGGAAGAGATGTTCGCCTGGACATTGGATTGAATAATCCTCAGTTTGTTGACATCAAGCTTGGAGCGCTTGATTTTTTTGGCCAGTTTTTCCTTGCCCCTTGTAGCTTCGCCATCATCGAAACCAGAGGGTCTCTCAGGGGTCTTTCCTTCAGCAGTAGAGTTTTTGCCCTTTCGGGATGTGGTCAAAGGAGGGACGACAAAGTCATCCTCCATGGGCTGTTTCCCTTTGTCCAAGGACGGGGTAGCCATGAAAGCAAGAAAATCAGAAGATTGGTTAGACAAAGGAGAAGATAGTAAGTAAAGGGAAGAAGAGAATTGTAGCGAGAAGATGTGGAAGAAAAAAAACCACTCGAAGCCCCTTATAAAGAGGCCGGAGAACGGCCTGCTCCGACAAAGCAAAGGAGAAGAGGAAGGACCATACCTCACCCGTCGGCAGGAGCAAGTCAAATCAGACGGGCCATTCCTCAATTCCGAAGAGCGAAATACAGCTTCGCTTGAAAGAGGGGGAAGCCGTACCCCTACCGCCCCCAGGCAGAGCCACAAAGGCTAGGGAGAGGGGCATTGACCATGGACACTCCACGAACCTACATGGGCCATAGCCATCCATACAAGAAGCAAGGTACCACCACACGCAAAGACAAGTAAGCGTGGGGAGAGCGAACTGAAATTTTCCATAGACTGAAATCCACCAACCATACAGAGCAACAATCCGTACGGGACTGCAATAAACCATCGTGGATGATCACCATCATTATACTGAGGGAGGCACTGGAAGATCAGCACAGAGATTTGAGAGGAGATGAGATTCAACAGAAGGGACTTTTTCTTTCTAGGATTTTTTGAGGGAGGCGGAGTTGGTTCGACAGATCTATCAAGAGAGGAAAAGTCACTAGGCGCGTACCGCGCATTCATTTCTCAAAGAGTCTTTTAGCTACGTATATATAATTGTTCAGAGGTTCAATCCCCAAAACATGGTGATGTTTTAATGCCAGTGCCACACTTCTATTGTTCATTTGGCGGAGTTTTTTTCAGCCCAAAATTTCAGCGAAAATTTGTAAATCCCTCCCATCACCTAAAGGTAATCTAACCCAGATCTACCGCCTCCTTCCCCAGTTGAGTGACGATCTCTCTTTTTCCCAGATCTGATAGCTTGAGAGGGCGAGGTATAGCCTCCTTTTTCCTTCTCTCAAACTGGCTTGATGCTCTCTTTTTCTCACATTCTTGATCCATCTCTTTCTCCATCAACCGACCTCGATGTCAGATCCTAGATCTCTTCTCTATCTTCCTTCGACCTCTAATGTTAGTCTCTTTGTCTCACCTAGTTCTCTTGCATCTCCCCTCATCGATCTGTTACATATCGACCTAAGACGAAGAGCTCAGCCCCCGCCCACTTCCCATGACCATCGCCCTCCTCTCGATCTCTCTCTATCTCAACCATGTCGATTCACTGATTCCGGGCCAATCAAGGCCGAGACGGGTGCATGTCGAGAATCTGTGAGCACAATTATGACTGATCTCTAGTCCAACCTTGTCCTCCTTACTCTCTTCAATGACTTTTCTGTTCAGCAGCATCGACGATCCTAATTCCTCCCTACCGCGAATCTGCCGTCTAAGAAGGTAAATACCCTATTTTATGGTTTTGCTCCTCTTTTGGTTAAAATTGATCTGGTTTCTTGATTTAGGGTTCAAACTCCACTAGGGTTCTTAATCCATAAACTTTGAGTGGAAGTATGAATTTAGGTGCAAAATGACAGAGATCCTAATCAGCTCATTTAGGGTTCTTGATTTCTATATGAAAAGACTACTAAAAGATAAGGCTGAAATTGTTCCAAATCAATTTAGGTACTAGTTTGATTAGGCTTAAATTGTTGTTGATGAATTATTAATTTATTATAATACTCTATTTATGCTCAAATTGAGGCTCAAATTAGGGTATCAATTTATTGAATTTGTAGAGAGTATAACTTAAGAACACGTTTATCTAATGTACTTAGTTAGGGGAATGTATCCTTCTGATTCTTTCAAAACTATTTTGGAATCACATTGGATTATCACTTACTCTCCTATGGCCTCCTTGATTTACATTCTAGTTTGGCCTATTTCTTTTTTTTCCCTATGATTAATTTTGCTACCATGTCTTGTCTCTTTAAATGAAGGTTGGTGTTGAACTAGTTTGTCCGAACTTGCTTATACAGGTAGTTGATAATGACTTTTAAAACCCATGATGAATAGTAAGTGAAGGAGAAAGACAAGACTTTGGCTCAGACCAAAGGACAAGATTGTGATCTTAACTCCCCCAATTTCCTTGAAGTGACAAAGCCAACCTTGAATCTTGGGTAAGTTCTCGCAATCTTTTTTTTTATTCTAAAACGAATGGTCTTGCATTGACATAGATGAGTTCTTAGTAAGTTGGCATAAATATATTCAATTAGAGCAACCCCTCACAAATATAGAAGTATCTACGTGGATCAATTTTTAGCTTTGAATTTTTTTTCTAGTGTGACTTGATGTTGCTGCATCCTTTATTACCTTTAATATCCAGCCAAAATCATCTTGGTCAACCACAAGGTAGATTAAAAATAATTATATATACTTCACATGTAAGTACAAACTAAACAGCAAGGTCCAAACAACAAGGTTTCATTCAAGCCCTTTCGGTTACATGTCACCCTCAAATGAATTTTCGTGATGATGATATTTCGGTAGAGCCATATTAGGGCATTACAAAGTAACACATGTGAAATTGCAATGACATAGTTGAGCCATATTTGAGTAAAGCCATATTTGGGCATTCCAAAGTAATAATTTTGATGATGATGCTCAAATAAAGTGCTATGATATAGTATACCAACTCTCCTGATTACTTTTCATGGCTTCCCAGCCTCTTATCAGGTTAAGTTCCTTCTTTGAGCTAATATAGTTGTCAAATTTTTGCTTCTTTGAGATGAATGTGAATTACTAACAGCTGATTACTCTAATCCTTGAATAGCACATACATAGAAGCTTGGTATTTTGCTTCTATGGTTCCTTTGGGCAACTACATCCGATTTATGATCCAGTGCTTCTTATTCACAACCGATGATGGGCTAATCAAATCAGTAACCTCTGATGGAAACCCTGAGTAATCTTCTCTCATTTTTTGCTTGATTTTAAATCACATTATGTCGGGGCATAATTGGCACTCTTCTATAATTGTAGGGGATTGCTTTGAGGCCCCTTGTAGTATGTGCTTCTATTTATATTCTATGCTCTTGTTTTCTGGTGTGAATCTACTATTGGCATCATCACCCTTGCTACGATATATGTGTGGCGACGATGATATATGCTCGCTTGGGTAAGTTTGCTTTTGTTTTCTTGGTATCACTTGGGTAAGTTTCAGCCTACTATTTGTAATTGATGCTCCCAAATCAGCTAAAAAAGATTTCATTTTCAAGACATGTATAGTACTCGATTAGATCATAAATTGTGAAACACAACCTTTAATGCTTTCAACCATAAGAATGATCATACATAATCTGTTTTTACTTCCATTCTGTATGAAGCTGGGGAACCGCGTCTTGTGAACATTCCCCAGTCATTGTTTTAGACGTATTCTAAATCTAATGTATAGCGGGAGAAATTTTGTTAACTTTGTGATGCTGGAATTTGATACGAAATTAACTCTGATTGGCAGGGTTACTGTTTGGATTAGAGGGTCCTTTTTGTTATCTAGGCTGAATGTGCATTAGCACCAAACAACATTGACTCATTGAGATAAATTTATTTAACATATAAATGTTGAGGGTTGCTTAGTGTGAGTGTTTATATATACTTATGCACATGTAATGCTCAACAAACTCTCTTGGACATATTTTTTTTTTTAATGAAGCTTTGATTTTGGATAATGTATGTTACTGTTATTATTACTAAATATTTTAGATTATTCTTATATATAATATGTGATATATACTCCCTCCGTTAATTAAAACATGTCGTTTTAGACATTTGCACAATTTTTAAGAAAGCAAATAAAAGCAAACAAAAATACACTTATACCCCTAATTATTACTTTACTTTTCCACTTTATTGAAAACTACAACTAACAAATCCTTAATCATTACAAGGGTAATTTTGGAAAGTGAATACCAAAATACCTAAAACGACATGTTTTTCTTAACAAGATTTTACTCCTAAAACGACATGTTTTTCTTAACGGAGGGAGTATTATATATTATATAATTGCAATATCATAAATTGATAATATCTATTGTAACAAATTTAATTGAAATGTAATACTTGAAATTAAAAGTAACATTTTTCTTCAAATGTAACATTGTTGTTTGAATGTAACATATTTGGTTAATGGTAACAAACCCTAATAAGGTAACATTTATTTGAAAATATAACATTAAATTCAAATGTTATAGTTTTGGTATCAAATGTAACAATTAGATTCATTAATGAAATAATGTTACACTAGCAAATAGAAATTGTTACATTAGGTCTAATGCAACGGCCACAAATATAATCCACAAAAAGTGTTACCTTTACCCCTAATGTAACATATTTAAGGTATAATGTAACTACTATTGGTGCTACATTAGGCCTTGATATGTAGTAGTGTATTTATCTTATCGCATGCATTGGTTAACGTTGTGGTAAACCCTAATCCCAGGAGTTGCTTTTTATATAGTTTATATTCATTAAAAACATTGTCTTTATTCTGTTCATCACTCCTCATTCATCCCTAAGTCTTCGGCCTTTCTTTGCTGAAAAAAGCTAACAACTTTGCAGGACAAGACATCGATATCGACCACTGCACTGAGTTTCGTCGACAGTTTTTTGAGTCGACGGCTATCAACCCTGCCGAGTTACTGAGATCGATATCAACCCTCCAATCTCGATATCGACCATACTGTGTCGACTGGCAGTTTTCTGAGCCAGTCGATTTCTGGAACTAACATCGATATCGACCTACACTAGTTTATATTGACTGCTTGTTTTTGTCTTTGCGAGTTTTCTTTTGCAGAGAGGAGCGACAGCCGAGGTTGAAATCGAGGACCAAGGTCGATATTGAGGCTTCTGGTCGACGAAAGACATGAGCTTTCCGACGCTACTAGGATCCCGCTGACACGCCTCCTCGTGGATCGATCCTGACTACCCTTCCACTATAACGGGAGGAAGTCTTGTAATTATTTGCATAGGCTAGGAGTCAGTTTGTACTTATTTCATATATTTGTATTTAAGAACTCGACATTCCTCCTACTTAACAAATTGGCGCCGTTGCTGGGGAGGCAATCAATCGCGCCCTAGTAGTCTATCTCACGTTTCTATCTAGTTTGGCTTTGCAGGTGTAAGCAACGCGCTGATTGCCCACCTGAATTCGAAGGAGTAGACGATCCTGAACGCTATTTCCATCTAAGAGCACAAGCTCAAAGAATCATGGCAGACAACGCGAACCAGGCTGAGCTAATGGAGCAACTAAGGAAGCCAGTGGAGGACTTAACAACTAGAGAGGCGGCCCTTAAAGAGCGTGCAGATAGGGAGGATGAAGGCCGGAGGCAAATAGAAGCCCAAATCAATGCCCTCCCTCGGAATGCCAAGCAATACATGCACCCCGTTCTCATAGTGCCTAAATCGGCGATTCTTATCCCTGCCTCTAATTTTAAAAGTAAGCCTAACTTCCTTACTGAAATAAGAAGGCATCAATATGAATGAAAACCTAATGAATGCCCTATGACACATATATCAACCTTCTTAGACCGTTGTAATACTATTGCTGATGGAAAAAGTCTGGAATATGTCCAACTAAAAGCTTTTCGTTGGTCGCTTACAGGTAAAGCATTGTAGTGGTTGGAAAGCTTAGCCCCAAGATTGCTCCGCACCTGGAATGAAGTCAAGGACGCGTTCCTCAACAAATTCTTCCCTCCATCCAAGATGGCGTTGATCCGATAGAAAATCACGGCTTTCAAACAAAAGCCTAGTGAGGCTCTGGCGACTGTTTGGGAAATGTTTAAGGACATACTACGATCATGCCCGACGCATGGCCAACCACCCTACGTTATTCAGGAGATTATTTACAATGCTCTTGGTACTGCAACCAAGGAGAGGATCAACACCTACACCTCCTTTGGCTACCTTGAACTCGCTCCACAAGAGGCTTGGGACACCATAGAGAGATTGGTGGAGTTCGACAACACATATGGGACTCCTGAGGCTTCCGACACATCATCATCGTCGAGGCTTGCCCCATCTATGCCATTATATGAACCCTCCAAGGTAATCGATCCGGACGTGAAGGAGCAATTCCATAGAGATTAACTTCAAAAGCTCCAAAAGCAAGTGAGGTTCCTTTCAGCGAACCAAGATTGCATCAAATGCGGATCACAGCGGCACACCACCATCGAGTGCCCCCATGCTGAACAAGTACAACTAGCGGAGACTCACCATGAGGCGCGCTACATGAAGAATCCCAATCGCTAGGTGATGTGCGCGCAAATTGCCATATTTTCTATGCACATATGAGTCCATTTTATCATTCATTTGCGTGAAAATTAATGGGAAAACATGGGATTAGTCTAGTATATGCTGAAATATCATATATATGGGTCTGCACGAGTTTCTATTTGATTTCGCAGAAAACAGGATAAAAATGGACAAATTTTGAAGAGCGGAAAAAGAACTCGAAGTCTTCTGAAGAGGTCGAAATCGACTGGGGACCTCGACATCGAGTACAACAGAGACATAGGAATCAAGCAGGAAATGAAGCAGAGCATGTCGACACAGAGAGGTCGATATCGACGTCTGAAGGTCGATATCGAGTGGCCAGATCGAGCTAAATGATAGAAGTCGAGTGCCAGTCCGAGTAGGAGAAGGAGAGCTCGAGATAGAGTTTCACAGAGGTTGATATCGATGTTCAAGGTCGATATCGATGTTACCCAGCAGAGGAATCCGACTCAGATTTTGATAGAATTCTATCCGAAGCTTGCACGTCTATCCCAATGTCGAGATTTCTTATCTTCAACATCAGAACTATCATATGAAGCTGATTTACCATAGAATTTCTAGTTTTTACTTTATTTAAGTTTTATCTTAGAGAATAAAGATAAAGTTTCGAGTCTTTGGATAGCAAAGTTCGATATCTATATCTAGAGGCTATTAGGGCTGAGTTTAGGCATCCAATTTCAGTCATCCAAGCACCTGCAATTCCTGTTTTACATTGAGTTTTAGCGAGTTAGAGAGAGAGAGAGAAGGCCGAGTGAGTTGGAGGGAAGCGCGAGCAGAGATTTGGCTGGTTCGGTTGTACTTTCTTTCATAGTTTATTTCAATGTAGTTTTCTTTCACTGATGATGATGAGTTGCATGATGAGAAGCGAGTAGTCAACCCACTTCTACGATCGGGGTGAGCCCGACGATAGCGATGTAGGGTAAGTGCATCAAAGGTATGACTTTTATGCGATTCCGTCTTCTATCCTATGCATGATCCTTTGCGAAAGTTAGGAAGATTCATTATTTGCATTATTGAAGCGAAAGCCACTCATAGTGTGAACTTGAATTGCTCATGAATTGGATAGTAACTCTTAGGAACTATGCAAGAGCCTCTAATCACCTAAGTGTTGATAACGAAGGTTATTTGACGGAAAGGCATTAAATTTCATAACTTTAGCATCATACTTGCATTGTTATTGTTGTGGCATGAAACCCCGACTTTGGAAGCTTTTAATTAATTGAATTGATATAAAATTTTTAGTTTTGTTTCTGATCATCCTTCTTTACCATTCTACTTTCTTCAGACTCTTTTCCGACAATTGGTTACGAATTACAGTTTCTGTGACAAACATCATAATCGACTGTAAAGGTCGATATCGAGGTCTAACTTCGATATCGAGGTCTCTGCTCGACGTCGACTTTGCTGCTTTTGTCTTTGCAGGAACTCTACTGGAAATCGATCAAAACTGAGGTCGATATCAACCAGACACATCGATATCGAGTGCCTTCTGAGGTCGAAAGCTTTGATCGTGATTGCAACAAGGGAAGCGCTGATATACCTCCTCGTGGATTCGATCCTGAATTACCCTACTACTACATTGGGAGGGATTCTTGTAGTATTTTTTGGGACAGGGAGTAGTCTAGTTGAGAATTGTTTATTTGAATATTTGAATCCTACCTCCGCTTGCGAACAAATTGATGCCATTGTCGGGGAGGCAATCAATCGCCACTTGAGCTTAATCACGATCTTTTTGAAGCTTATTTTGCAGGTTTATGCGATGTTCTGATCGCGGACCTATCCTGGAACCCATCAAAGAGCCTGAACGTTTCTACCATCTTCGCAACAAAGCAATTCGCGTCATGGCTGACAATGAGACGCAGACTGAAACCATAGAGCGGTTGAGGAGAAGATCGAGGACCACAACGCTACAATCGCTGCAGAGAGGGCCGCCGCTGCTGTAGAGAGAGCCCGTGCTGATAGGGAGGAGGATGCGTGCAGACAAGCCCAAGAGCGGCCCAATCAGTATCCACAGACGGCGATGCAATACATGCATCCGTCGCTCCACGTTCCTGAATCCGCTATTTTAATTCCTCACTCCAATTATGAAATAAAAATTAACTTCCTTTCTGAAATTAAAAGAAACACTTTTGAAGGAAGTCCTAATGAATGCCCTCTGCAACACATCTCTACTTTTATGGATTTATGTGAAACAGTTGCTGATGGAGTAAATTTAGAGTATGTGAGACTTAAATCTTTTCGATGGTCTTTGGCAGGGAAGGCATTACAATGGCTTGAGAGTTTGGCTCCACGCTCGCTGAGGACATGGGCAGAGGTGAAGGATGCATTCTTGAATAAGTTCTTTCCACCCTCTAAAACGGCGATGTTGCGACAAAGGATCACGGCGTTCAAACAAAAGCCAGGTGAAACACTAGCACAGGCGTGGGAGCGATTTAAGGACTTGCTGAGATCATGCCCAACACATGGGCGACTTCCATATGTCATCCAGGAGATTTTCTACAATGCCCTTGATGCACCGAATAAGGAGAGGATCAATTCATATACCTCCTATCGGTACATTGAGCTTACACCAACGGAGGCCTGGGAGACCATTGAGAGGCTCGTGAACTTTGATAACACCTATGGGGCTGCTGTGGCCTATGATGCAAGGCCTGCCCCATCTATGCCACTATATGAGCCTCCAAGGGAGATAGATCCTGATGTGCGGCAGCAATTCCACAACGATCAGACGCGCCTCCTTCAAAAGCAAGTAAGGTTCCTGAGCAACAATGAAACCTGTCAGGAGTGTGGCTCAACAAGGCATAACACTAGTGCCTGTCCACATACTGAGCAAGTATCCATGGCGGAACAACATGAGGAGGTCAAGTGGACGAGAGGCTCCTATAGAGGGGGCAATCAACAATATTGGGGCGATCAAAGGTTCTATCAAAGGGATCCCCCACCATATAGAGCACCAGGGCACCCTGAGCGGGAGACAAGGAATGATGACCTGCAAATCATTCTTGATGAGATACGGAGGAACCATGCTGAGTTCAAACAAGCCAACAACTCCATCCATACTCAATTGCAAGGCATAAATTCTAGGCTTGGGGAGATCGACGTTTGGAATCACATAATGGAGACTCAAATGAGTCAATTGGCGAAAGCAATACCCAAAGCGTCAGGATCATTCCCTGGATCCACTGTGCCCAACCAAAACGGCAAAACCACTGGACACATTCCGACAGTAAACCTCAGGAGTGGGCGTCAATTACAAACGCCCGAGCAAAAAGCGGAGGAAAAGGAGCTAGAACAGACGTCGATATCGACCCCCCTGTCGATATCGACCACGGTGACGTCGATGTCGACCCTCCAGTCGATGTCGACCCTGATGCAGCGTCACCACAGAAATCGACTCCTCCAGTAAGAAGGTGTTGCCATTCCCAATGATTAAGGACCCAGCGGAAAAGAAGTTCCAGCGGTTCGTGAAGATGCTCCAGGGACTTAATGTCTCTATACCATTCACAGAGGCACTTCATGAGATGCCATCCTATGTAAGGTTCCTTAAGGACATCTTAGGTAAGAAGCGATCGCTTTCTGAGATCGCAGAGGAGTGCAACAGGTTGGAGCTACCCCAAAAGCGGGCGGACCCAGGTAAGTTTTCTATCGCTATAGGGTTAGATCAATTAAAATTTAATGCTTTAGTTGACTTAGGCGCTAGCGTTAGCATGATGCCACTAACCATTTGGCACAAGGTAAAGATAGGTCCTCTAGAGCCCGTGGATGCAAGGTTGTACATGGCAAACAATACGGTAGTAATTCCAACTGGGATAGTGACAGATGTGCCAGTACAAGTAGGTAAATTCTTTGTCCCTGCTGATTTCTTAGTTGTTGATATAGCGGAGGACCCTGCTTGTCCCATTATTTTAGGTAGGCTATTCCTAGAAACCGTCGATGCCAACATTAGCGTGAAGAAAGGATTGCTCTCATTCACAATTGGTGACGAGGTGATAGAGTATGCCTTCAACAAGACGGTGAACAATCAAGGGCCAATGGAGATAAAAGCCATCAATGGTGTCTACATTGCATGTGGAGAAGCCAAGGTAAGGAGTATGACACCGGATGAGTTAGAAAAGAGGGTCATAGAAGCCCAAGTGGCGGAAGTTGTGGCAATCTTGAACGAAGGAGCCCAACAGAACATCGAAATCGTCCCAGGTAAGTCGATATCGACTAATAATGTTCAAGATTATGTGCCAGGTCATAAGTATGGGGTCGACGGAGGAGGAAGAGAAACATCGAAATCAGGGTCTAAGGTCGATATCGACCATACCCAGCCGAAATTGACCCCCATTAAAACTGAGAAGGGAGGAACAGAGACCTCGATATCGATCTCTCAGGGTCGAATTCGACCTGGTCATATCGAGCCGAAACTCTCCAAATCGACTGATCCTCCAGGAGTACAACAGAGGTTGATATCGACCTCTGAACATCGACATCGACCTGAGCCACAGACAGATAAGAAGGTAAGTCAAGGTACGGATTCCTCCTGTTCCATTACAATTAAGGATTTATCATTATTTGGAAGAGGTGTGCCTTGGCATGTGTGCTTATGTAGGGTAACCGATGATGATTCGAGCAATTATGAGATAGGAGAAAAAGTTTATGTTGCCAAATCCAAGGACCATTGGTTCCCTACGAGGTTTATAGATAAGAATTTAGGACCATTCATGGTGAATCAGATCCATCCCGGCGGAATGCAGCTGCGTGACAAGAAAGGAGTCCTATTTGATGCCCAAGCCACATGGGCTCTGCAAATTCCGCCTTAAGAAGCGCAAGGGAAGAAGTCGGCCTAGCGACTTAAAAGTCTAGAGCTTGTAAAAAAGACTTAGTTTTGATTTTTGACAGATTTACTTTGATTTGAGACACTTTATTGTTTTGCATATTTTCTTTTTTACAAGTTGCAGGAAAGAAAAAAGCACACAGAAAAGACATCGAAATCGATGTCCAAGATCGACATCAACCTGAAGGTCGACTTAGATGGGCTTGTGGTCGAGCATGGATCACCCTGAAGCCTGAGTCAAAAAACGATGAGAAACATCGATATCGATGTTAAGGTCGATATCGACCATGCCTGATGTCTTCTTCGACTCCTGAAATTTGTGATGGTTTAGTAAGTTTTCTTCTTAACCCTAGTTCTAATACAGTAAGGACACTGTAGGTTTTAAGTATGGGGTGGGGGAAAGGCTTACTTACATATTCATACTTAGTTTAGATTTGCATATTTATCTTAATGCATACTTAGTTTATACATTTATTATTCGAAAAAGAAAAGAAAAAATGACCCCGATCAAAAATTTGAAAAAAGAAAGAGTCATGGAAGTATAAAAAAGAGCTCTATGATGCAAAAGTAGATTCATTAGAGATATAACATGAAATTGCCTAGTTAAGGGAAGTCCCAATGAAGTGCAAAAAGAAAAAAATAAAGGAGATGAAAATTTGAAGTTGCTTTTGACATGTGCATAATAAGATGATGGAGGACTTTTTCTGAAATTTCCATACAAGTGCTTACATGTACAAGTTCATATCCTAGCCTTACCTATACATAATTACAAATGTCACAAAGCCATATATGAGCCTTATCATGATCATTATTGCTCCACATATACACATATTGCCCAATTTATACCTTATACCCTATTCGGGGACAAGTTTGAGAATGGAAGTCATCTTTGGAGTTGTTATATGGGGTTGTGCATTATTTATGAAGTTGTTGGCAGGAATGAAAGAAATTATGAAATATGGAAAATTTAATGAGCGAGAAAAAATCCGATCACCTTAGGAGATAAAGGTAGGTCGACCCTGCTCGTTGAGATGTTAGTTCAGCGAGATGGGACACAAAGTGAGGAGTCCGAAGTACTAAGTATCCGGGGCCATTCATGACACCCATGTTTGTGACTCGCGAGAAGGCAGTGCCAAGGTTAGAGAGGTAAAAGCATTATATTGAATAAAAGCATTGAGCGATGAGTGAAAGGTGAGACATTATGAAGAAGGAATGTGGAATGTTGTGGAAAGAAAGTTTGTTTCCCTGGATTTAACACTACATGGCCAAATATTAGCCCAGCTTTAGCCTTTTACCAATCTACTTCTCACAAGCTTGCGAAAGTCCTCTTGATTATTAATGCTATGTCGCTAAAATTGTTTTTGCATATTACCTCCTTTTATGAGTATGAAATTGCTTTTATGCACAGGCATGGACTTGGTTGACATAAGTACCTTATCGAGGATGGCAATTGATTGTAGGGACATATGAAAAATGAATCTATGATGTTGAGGGTTTACTTTCTTCCCCTGAATGACCATTAAAGGTATTGCTTGGGGACAAGCAAGCTTAAGTATGGGGTGTTTGATGTGCGCCCAAATTAATGGGTCCATTTTATCATTCATTTGCGTGCAAATTAATGGGAAAACATGGGATTAGTGTAGTATATGCTTAAATATCAAATATATGGGTTTGCACGAGTTTCTATGTGATTTCGCAGAAAACAGGATAAAAATGGACAGATTTGGAAGAGCGGAAAAAGAACTCGAAGTCTTCTGAAGAGGTCGAAATCGATTGGGGACCTCGACATCGAGTACAACAGAGACATAGGAATCAAGCAGGAAATGAAGCAGAGCATGTTGACACAGAGAGGTCGATATCGACGTCTGAAGGTCGATATCGAGTGGCTAGATCGAGCTAAATGATAGAAGTCGAGTGCCAGTCCGAGTAGGAGAAGGAGAGCTCGAGATAGAGTTTCACAGAGGTCGATATCGATGTTCAAGGTCGATATCGATGTTGCCCAGCAGAGGAATCCGACTCAGATTTTGATAGAATTCTATCCGAAGCTTGCACGTCTATCCAAAAGTCGAGATTTCTTATCTTCAAAATTAGAGCTATAATATGAAGCTGATTTACCACAGAATTTTTAGTTTTTTCTTTATTTAAGTTTTATCTTAGAGAATAAAGATAAAGTTTCGACTCTTTGGATAGCAAAGTTCGATATATATATCTAGAGGCCATTAGGGCTGAGTTTAGGCACCTCGATATCGAGTGGTCTTCTGGAGTCAAAACTTGATCATGATTACAAGCTTGGGAAGCGCTGACACACCTCCTTGTGGATTCGATCCTGAATTACCCTACCACTACATCGGGAGGGATTCTTTTATTTTATTTGCTTGGATAAGGGAGTCGGTCTAGTTGTGATATTTTATTTTAATATTTTATTTAAGCGATCCCTCCCCCTACGAACAGTAATTTAGACTCCTCACCTTGTGTCCCATCTCACCGAACTAACATCTCAACGAGCAGGGTCGATCTACCTTTATCTCCCGAGGTGATCCAATTTTTTCTCACTCATTTAATTTTCCATAATTCAAATTTTCTTTCATTCATGCCAACATCTTCAATAATAATATGCACAAACTCCATATAACAACTCCAAAGATGATATCCATTCTCAACATGATCCCCATATAGGGTATAAGGTAAAAAATGGGCAATATGTAATTTATGTGGAGCAATAATAATGTAAGGCTCATATATGGCTTGTGTATTGCAAATATGCATAGGTAAGGCTAGGATATGAAATTGAGCACATGTATGGAAAATATAAAGTCCTCCATCATCTTATCATGCACATGTCAAAAGCAACTTCAGATTTTACCTCTCTTTCATGGTTTTCTCTAAAAATCGCACTTCATTGTGACTTCCCTTAACTAGGAAATTTCATGTCATATCTCTAATGAGTCTACTTTTGCATCGTAGTTCAATAAAACTTCCATGACACTTTTTCAAAATTTACAAAATTTTAATGGGGTGATTTTTTTTTAAAATAAATATGATGCATAAAGAGAAATAAACATATCTAAAGTAACTATGTAAAATGCAATTTGAGAAGTATGCATAACTATGAAAAAGAAATTATGCACTATGCACGAGAAATGTGTAAAATATGCAAGTAAGCCTTTCCCCCACCCCATACTTAAAGATTACAATGTCCTCATTGTAGAAGAACTAGGGTTAAGAAAGAAGCTTTCTAAAAATTAACGAAAATCACGTGTTGAAGACGTCTGTAGGGGCAGTCCATATCGGGTGATCCAGTCGGTATCGACAAGTGTCACTCAATTCCTGGTAGTTTCAAGCTTCAAGGTGATCTTCTGTCAATCACAAGCTCCTCTAAATCGACCTGCGCAGTCGATATCGATTATTGTACTCGATATCGAGTCATATTTTGCGCTTCTTCTTTCTCCTGAAATTCATTAGAAAATAAAACTAAAAACAAAACAAAACATTAAGTCTCAAAATAAGATGTCCAAACCCTAAAAACTATTCGTCTTGTTACAAGCTCTAGACTTTATAATCGCTAGGCTGACTTCTTCTTTCATGCTCTTAAGGCGGCATCTGCAGAGCCCACGTAGCCTGGGCTTCAAATAGCACTCCGTTCATGTCTCGCAGCTGCATCCCACCTGGATGGATCATGTTTACTGTGAATGGACCCATCTTCTTTGTTTTGAACTTGTCCGGTAACCAATGATCCTTTGACTTGGAGACATACACCTTATCTCCTACTTTATAGTTGCTTAGATAATCATTGGATATCCTGCACAAGCGCATATAAAAAGGCAAACCCCTCCCAAATACAGATAAATCCTTTATTGAAATTGAGCAAGAAGAATCCATAACTTGACTTACCTTTTCAGAGCTTTCCTTTTCTGTCTGTGATTCCAGTCGATATCGACTAGTGTCACTCGATATCGACTTATGTTCTGCTCCTGGTGGTTTTGTCGATGTGGCGGAAGTCGACTCGATCTGATCTACTCGATATCGAGTGGATCTTTTCTCCTTCAGCGTCTGGTTCGGTCGATGTCGGCTGTGATTTTTGGTCGATTTTGAGTGCTGCACTTGATTTTGAGTTGTTTGCTCCGACATCGACCCCATACTTAAAACCTGGCACAAAATCTTGAAAATTGTTAGTCGATATCGACTTACCATCCTCAATTTCGAGTGGTGCTTGTGTACCTTCGTTCAAGATTGTCACGATTTCCTCCACTTGGGCTTCTATAGCCCTCTTCTCTAGCTCTTTGGGGGTCATATTTCTTACCTTAGGTTCCCCGCAAGTGATGTAAACACCTTTGATTGATTTTACCTCCATAGGCCCTTCATTCTTCTTCACCGTCTTGTTGAAGGCGAACTCTATTACTTCATCGCTGATGGTGAATGAGAGCAATCCTTTCCTAACGCTTATGGTTGCATCAACGGTTGCCAAGAAGGGCCTTCCTAAAATAATTGGACAAGCAGGGTCCTCTTCCATATCAACAACTAGAAAATCAGCAGGGACAAAGCACATACCTACTTTCAATGGCACATCATCTACCGGACCTCTTGGAATGACCACCGTGTTGTTCGCCATATAGATTTTAGCATCCACAGGCTCTATGGCACCAAACTTTACCTTTGATCATATTGTTAGTGGTATAATGCTAATACTAGCCTCACATAATGCATTAAATCGGTGTTGACCGAAGCCTATAGTGATAGAAAATCTACCTGGGTCTGGCCTCTTTTCTGTTAGCTCCAACTTGCTGCATTCCTCTGCGATCTCAGAAATGGATCGGATCTTACCTAGTATGTCCTTGAGGAACCGTAAATAAGATGGCATCTCATGAAGTGCTTTAGTGAATGGAATTGAAACATTGAGCCTTTGATGCATCTTCACAAAGCGCTGGAAATTCTTTTCCGCCGGGTCATTTAAAGTTTTCTTAGGGAATGACAGCACCTTCTTCTTCACGGCGGAGGGAGTTGAGTCGATATCGAGTAGGGTTTGGTCGATATCGAGTAGGGTTTGGTCGATATCGACTGGAGGATTCAACTTCTGATGATGCACAGCTTCTGGATCGAATTCTAGTAAAGGGGACTCGATGTCGTCTGCATCTCGGTCGATATCGACTAGATAAGTCAATATCGAGTCCTTTTTAGTTGATTTTTCCTCCGCTTTTTGCTCGGGCATTCGCACCTGACACCTACTTCTTAGATTCATAGCCGCTACATGACCAGTAGTTTTGCCCTTAAGATTGGGCACAAAAGATCCTGGCAACGATCCTGACGGTTTGGGAATTTTTTCAGCCAATTGACCCATTTGGGTCTCCATGTTCTTCTTACAAACGTCGATCTCCCCGAGCCTATAGTTGATGCCATGCAGCTGAGTATGGACTGAGTTATTGGCTTGTTTAAACTCAGCGTGGTTCCTCCACATCTCATCAAGGATGATCTGCAGGTCATCCTTCTTTGGTTCCCGCTCGGGGTGTCCAGGTGCTCTATGAGGTGGGGGATCCCTCTGTTGGAGATGAGGTTGATAGAACCATTGATCCCCCCTATACTACTGATTGCCCCCTCCATAAGTGCCTCTCATCCATTTAGCTTCCTCATCTGTCTCTGCAATGCTGACTTGCTCAAAATCTGGGCAGGCGTTGGTGTTATGCCTAGTAGATTCACAATCCTGGGAAGCTTGGTTGTTGGAGAGGAACCTAACTTGCTTTTGCCGGCGGCGTGTGATAGAACATTATTAGTATTGCATAATAGATTGCATTTAGTATAGTTTGGATGTAAATATTGCATATTTTAGTTGCATTTACATGATTACTTGTTGAGTTGGAAGATGCGGAATCTACACAATGTTATGGTTTATTTCAGGAATCGTAATTCAAGGTGGAATGAATTTGAGGGGAGTTAAAGAATAAAGGAAATGGCATTATCAAATACAACTAATCACGTGGAGAGAAGCGGAAGAAATCGCTGGCCGCCCCGCGGTCGAGCTAGGCGCCCCGCGGCCCGAAGACTCTCGAAGGATTTCGCTGATCGCCAGGCCACCCCGTCGCCTGAGACAGCCGCCCCGCGGCCTGTCCAGAAACGCCGAATCAATTATTCACTTTAATTAGGGTTTTTAATATTACTTTTGGCCGATCCTTTTTAGGCCTTTAAAAGACATTTCTAGGTTATTCTACTATTGACCTTATGCACTTTAGAGAATTATTGAGAGAACGCTTAAGCATGAGCAACTAAACTCTCGAAGGTTTCGCCTACAGTTTGGATCTTGATTGTTGAATTGTGAGTTTCTTAATCTAGTTCTTATTCCTATTTGAATGTTTTGACTTCTTTGCGCTTAATTCCTTGAATGTGTTTTATTCTCTCTGACTTGATCAAATAGTTAGAGTAGATTCATTCAATTGCTAGGGTTTTGTAGATTCCTCATAGCGAACCTTAACCCAAGTGGCAATCATATCCCTTCAGGACTCGTAGGACTAATTGTATGTGTAGGAAGTTGAATATATGTTAAATATTGACTCGTAGCTTGATATGGCATATACCTTGGTTAATTCATAGTCTTAATGCTATCTCTAGGTTAAATCTTAACCGTGTTAGGGTTATTTAGAGATAAGGATTACTAGGACTCGTAGGACTAGTAATTTACCTAAGATCTGGACAAGGACATTGATAGGAAAAGAAAAGAACTAGAGGCTGAAACAAGGATCATCAATTGAAGTGACAAATTGTAGGTGAACCTATTTCTCTCTAGTGCATTCTACAACCTTCATTGCCTTGTTTACTTGTTTCCGCTTTGACAAAAGACGGATCTTTTTCCCACAAAAACTCTCTTCTTGGTTACTTGCGATTGAATTGACAATAGACTTTACTAGATTTCCCTATGGATCGACCTCTTTCTTACCAACTATACTAGTTGTAGGTTTGAGTATTTTTTGGCAGGAACAACGACAGGTTTTCCTCTTGTCAAATTTGGCGCCGTTGCCGGGGACTTCTTTTTAATTTCTTGTGTTGTTTAATTGCTACCCTTGGTGTGGACCACGTTTATGGTCCGCACCCGTTCTACTAATCAATCTTTACTTCCTTTTGATTCAGAGATCGAGAGGACTCTTTCCAACCTAAGGTGGGAGGTTCGCAACAACTCTAACGAATTACCTTTTGTTCAAGAAGCTGAAGGGACTGCAGAGATGGGTGACAACGCGTTAGATAACGTGAACCAAACCTTAAGGCAACTCACCGCACCGAATCTGCAAACACAACCATTGGCGGTGCAGTTTCTAGCGCTTGCTGATGGGACCAAGTTCGAGTTTAAGGCTCAATGGATCCACTTTCTACCTCAGTTCCATGGGTTTAGTGGCGAGGATCCCAAGAAACATTTGGCGGAGTTCCATGCTATCATTGAGAGCATGAGACCCGCAGATGTCACAGAGGACCAAATCAAGCTTCGAGCTTTTCCTTTCACATTAAAAGAATCAACTAATGAGTGGTTTTACTATTTGCATGCAGGGAGCATTACTACCTGGACAGAGATGAAAAGGTTGTTCTTAGAGAAGTACTCCCTGCTACAAAGCTGAACTTTCTCAAAAAGGCTATCAGCAACATCGAGCAATTAGCAACTGAGACCCTGTATGAGTATGTGGAGCGATTCAAAAAGCTCTGCTCAAGTTGCCCCTACCATGGTTACTCACAACAGGATTTGGAACTTTATTTGCATGGAGGTTTGCTTGATGATGAGCGTCGAATGGTGAATGCCGCTAGTGGGGGTAACATTCTCAATAAGACCCCAAATGATGCTATGGAGTTGTTCTCAGAGCTTGCTGAGGGGTCTAGACAATATAGCAAGAGGGCAAACCCCCGTGGAGTACTGGCTGTGGATTCTTCAAGCTCCAATTTGCAAGCTGATATGATGGAGATGAAGGAGATGATGAGAAGAATGATGCTCAAAGGGACACCTCAGGAACTCAAAGCATGTGGGCTATGTGCTGATCCTTTACATCGAAACGATATGTGTCTGCTACTTCAGGATCCTAATGTTGAGCTCAACGCCATGGGAAACTTTGTCCCGCAGAAGCCCAGGTATGGTAACTATGGTAACCCCAATCAATTCAATAACAATTATAATGCAGGTTACCAGGGGTATGGCTATGGTAATAACCAGGCCCCTTACAATCCACAAGGGGGGCACCAACAAAGGCCTCAACAACAATTCAATTCTAGGCAGAGAGCACCCCCTGCAGGGGATCAATCAATTGAGGACCCTATCAAGACCCTCACTAGGATACTCATGAGCCAAATTGAGCACTCAAAGAATCTTGAGAAACAGGTAGGCCAATTGGCTCAATCGCTAAGTGAATTGCAGGCTAAGGACTCAGGAAAGCTACCATCTCAAACGGTGGTGAATCCTAAGGAGAACGTCTGCGCAATAACGCTAAGAAGTGGTAAGGAACTGATTACTACTCACCAGGATGACGAAAACTATGGAGAATCTGAGCTGCATGAAGACAAAGGAGAAGAAGAGCTGCGGAATCGCGAGCTGCCCCGTCGCCTCCATGATCGGCCCCGCGGCCAAGGCGATTCTGCAGATGCTGATTTCGGCGAGCCGCCCTGTCGCCCCCATGAGCCGCCCTGCGGCCGAGTCGATTCTGCAGATGCAGATTTCGGCGAGCCGCCCCGTAGCCACCCTGAGCCGCCCCGCGGCCTTGCCCTTGACGAACCTTCCGACTTTTATGTAAGGCCTGAATTCCCTCCTTTAAATTCTTATAAACCTGTTCCTCCTTTTCCTGAAGCAATTAGAGATACAAGGAGGCCCGAGAATGACAAAGAGATCTTTGAGACATTCAGTAAGTATGAGGTAAACATTCCCTTACTCAAATTGATTAAAAGTATTCCTCATTATGCTAAATTTCTTAAGGAGCTTTGCACCATAAAGAGGAATCAGAAGTTGAAAGGGAAGCAAAAGATTAAGGTAAGTGAACATGTGTCTGCTGTGTTTCAAAAGCGTATGCCTAAGAAATGTAGCGACCCTGGAATGTTTACAATCCCATGTGTGATAGGTGAGACTAAGTTTGATAAAGCTTTGTTAGACTTAGGTGCATCTATTAATGTCTTACCTTATTCTCTATATGAATCATTAGGCTTAGGACCTTTGCATGAGACTAGAGTGGTGATCCAACTAGCGGACCGCTCAAATGTTTATCCTAGAGGCATAGTAGAGGATGTTTTGGTTATGGTTGACAACTTGATCTTTCCTGCTGACTTTTTTGTCTTAGACATGGACCATGGTAAGCAAGAGGCCCCTATTCTCTTAGGAAGGCCCTTTTTCAAGATTGCTAAGACAAAAATTGATATGTATTCTGGCTCATTGACTATGGAATTCGATGGTGAGAAGGTTGAATATAATATTTATGATGCAATGAAATTCCCTTCTGACGATCCTTCCTTATGCTTTGTAGACGTCATTGATACTTGTATGCAGGATACTTTTGATATGAGTTGTGTAGATGAACTGCAGGTTGCTTTAGAAGCTCCTATTGAGGAGTTGTCATTGAATTATGCTTTGTATACTAACCTGCAGGAGACCATAAGAGACTTGTCCACCCTCCCAACTCATTTGCAGGTAGGTACCCCTATGGAACTAACCGGTTCAAGCGAGAAGCTCTTACCTTTTGTTGTGCAGGAACTCGTTGTTGAGCTCAAGCGACTTCCTGAGCATTTGAAGTATGCATTCGTGGGGGAAGGTGATACCTTGCCTGTCATCATCTCCAATAAGCTTACTAAGGAACAAGAGGATAGGTTGGTGGCGGTGCTCAAAGAACATAAGACCGCTCTGGGATGGACCATAGCGGACATCAAGGGAATCAGCCCAGCTACTTGCATGCACAGAATCTTGTTAGAAGAGGGAGCCAAACCTTCCAGGCAACCTCAACAGAGACTCAACCCACCTATGATGGAGGTAGTAAAGAAGGAGGTGCTGAAACTCCTTCAGGCAGGTATGATCTATCCCATCTCTAATAGTCAATGGGTTAGTCCAACGCAGGTAGTACCAAAGAAGAGGGGCATAACAGTGGTTGAGAACAAAGAAGGTGAGTTTGTCCCTACCAGAGTCCAATCAGGCTGGAGAGTTTGTATCGATTATCGCAAGGTAAATGCGGTAACTCGAAAAGATCACTTTCCCTTACCTTTTATTGATCAAATGCTTGAACGGCTCGCTGGTCGTCCATATTATTGCTTTTTAGATGGATATTCAGGTTACTTTCAGATAGCCATCGCACCGGAGGATCAAGAATAGACGACATTCACTTGTCCGTTTGGCACTTTTGCATATCGCAGGATGCCTTTTGGCTTGTGCAATGCTCCTGCGACATTCCAACGGTGTATGGTAAGCATTTTTTCTGAATATATAGAGAAATTCATTGAGGTTTTTATGGATGACTTTACTGTACATGTTGATAGATTTGATGCTTGCTTAAACCATTTGGCACTTGTGCTTAGAAGGTGTGTTGACACTAACTTGGTGCTCAATTCAGAGAAGTGTCACTTTATGGTTGAGGAGGGCATTGTTTTAGGTCACATTATCTCACATAAAGGGATTGAGGTTGATAAGGCGAAGATAGACATCATTCAATCATTGCCTTATCCTACTAATGTGCGTGAAGTGCGTTCCTTTTTAAGCCATGCAGGATTCTACCGCAGGTTCATTAAGGATTTCTCAAAGATCACCTCACCCTTGTGCGAGCTACAAAAGAAGAAGGTCACTTTTGCTTTTGATGAGAAGTGCAGGATGGCGTTTGATGAGTTGAAGACTTGTTTTACTAGTGCACCAATCATACAAGCGCCAAATTGGTCCCAACCCTGCGAATTGATGTGTGACGCTAGTGACTATGCCATGGGAGCCGTGCTTGGACAAAAAGAGGAGAAGAGCTCTCATGTGATCTACTATGCATCTCTGATGTTGAATGGCGCCCAAAGGAACTACTCAACTATAGAGAAGGAACTTCTTACTATTGTTTTTGCCCTTGAGAAATTTAGATCTTATTTGCTTGGTACAAAAGTTATTGTGTAGACTAACCCTGCAGCGCTTCGTTACCTTTTGACGAAGAAAGAGGCCAAGCCAAGATTGATTAGATGGATCTTGCTTTTAAGCGAGTTTGAAATCGAAATCAGGGACAAAAAGGGTGCGGAGAACCTTGTTGTAGATCATTTAAGTCGTATATTGCAGGGAAAGAATGGGCAGGACGACCAATCACCTATTTTGGGGAGTTTTCCTGACGAAGAGTTACTTGAGGTATTCAGCGTCTCCAGTCGCCCCGTCGCCGGACTGGCCGCCCCGCGGCCACCTGTCGCCGGCCGCCCCGCGGCTGACCCTGGCCGCCCCGCGGCCTCTGCAGAATCTGATATTGAGCTTCTTTTGAAGGTAAGTTCTATTCCCCGCCCTTGGTTCGCTAATTTGGTGAACTTTTTAGTTTCGCAGGAGTTTTAACCCAACTTTTTCAAGGCTCAAAAGGACAAGATATGCCATGATGCTCGCTTCTACGTTTGGGATGATCCATACCTATGGAAGCATTGCGTTAATCAAGTAATACGTCGGTGTCTTCCTGACAATGAGGTATAATCTGTCCTTAATTTTTGTCACACACATGAATGTGGTGGGCACTTTGGACCACAAAAGACAGCAAGAAAGGTACTTGAGGCAGGGTTCTTTTGCCCACATATATTTCGTGATTCATATGCTTTTTGTTAAGTCCTGTGATCGCTGTCAGAGAGTTGGGAATCTTTCTAAGAGGAATGAGATGCCACAAACTCACATGATATTTTGTGAGATTTTTTATGTTTGGGGCATTGACTTCATGGGACCATTCCCTAGCTCGTTTGGTAACTTGTATATTTTGCTTGCGGTGGACTACGTCTCCAAGTGGGTGGAGGCGAAGGCCACCAGGACTGATGATTCAAAAGTTATTGCAGGTTTCCTCAAAGAGCTATTCTCTAGATTTGGAATGCCGAAAGCATTGATCAGTGATAAAGGGACTCATTTCTGCAATAAGAAGGTAAGTGCTTTATTAAAGAAATATCATGTTACGCAGAGAGTGTCTACTGCATACCACCCCCAGACTAATGGGCAAGCTGAGGTGTCTAATCGCGAGATTAAGATGATCTTGGAGAAGACTGTTGCCCCAAACAGGAAGGATTGGAGTGTAAGACTTGATGATGCTCTGTGGGCTTATCGAACGGCTTACAAGACTCCCATTGGGATGTCTCCATTTTGATTAGTTTATGGAAAGGCTTGCCATCTTCCTTTCGAGCTCGAACATAAGGCATACTGGGCGGTGTAACAATGCAATATGCAAATGGATGAAGTTGGGAAGTTCAGGAAACTTCAGCTGCAGGAGCTGGAAGAGTTGAGACTGGATGCCTTTGACAACTCCGTCACTTATAAGAAGAAGACTAAGGCATGGCACGACAAGCATATTTTGCGAAAGGACCTCAAAGTTGGGGACAAGGTCCTCCTATTCAAATCGCGCCTTTAACTCTTCCCAAGTAAGCTTCGCTCTAGATGGGCAGGGCCATATGTGATTACTAATGTCTTTTCTCATGGTGCAGTAGAGCTACTCAATGAGAGGAATGGAGACATTTTCAAAGTAAATGGTCATCGCGTGAAGCCATATTATGAGAACTTTGTCAAAGAGAATGGTGATGAGTTGGTTCTCCGTGAACCAAGCACTGAGGATCACTAGGGAGTAATGACGTCGAGCCAACGACGTTAACTAAAGGCGCTGCTTGGGAGGCAACCCAAGGTAAGTAGTTTAGGCGTTATTTTCTAATTGCATTTAGTTACTTTCTTTTAGTTTAGTTTTGGTGTTTCGGCATATTAACCCCGCGGCCGCGACAGCGAGCGAAATCTCTTCGCAATCGCCAGCCGCCCCGTCGCCTACCCTTGCCGCCCCGTGGCCCCTGACGGAGGATAAAAAAATTTTGGGACCCATGTGGGCCCCACCTGCTACACCCCTTTAACCCTTTCCACCCCTTTACCTTTCCCATATGCCCCAGCCGCCCCCACAACCTCTCTCTTCACCTATCTCCTCTATCTTCATCTTCAACCTTCAAAACCCAACCTCCAAAACCCCAACCTCCATTAAAGCTCTCCCTCAAGCTTCAATATTCACAAAATTCACCCCTTTCTCCAATATCTTCTATTATCCACCTATAGCTTTCACCAAACCACCCACAATCTCCTCATTCTTCCTAGATCTAAACCAAAAACACCCGATTCAAAGGATCTTCAAGGTTTTGTGAGAAATCCACCAACGGAGGGAGGAATTTGAGACATCGGAGCACAAATCGGACGTTAGAGGTTCAGATCCGGCGGTTTTCTGAGGCCGCCCCGTCGCCATCCGTCGCCGACCGCCCCGTCACTAGACTTGCCGCCCAGCAGCCACCTGTCGTCGCCCGCCCCGTCGCCTACCCTCGCCGCCCCGTGGCCACTGCAGAAACCTCTATCGTCGTGAGTTTTTACTTCAAACTTTTTCTTGGGTTAATTTCCTAGCTTTAAGCAAACATGTCTAGACCCCATGGGATGAGTAGGAGTCAGAAGGAGAGATGGAATGCGCTGAATACGAGGAATTTCTTTCAAACCAAGTTTTTTCACGAACCTACCCTTCGGATGTTAGAGATGGATGTATGTACTAGGCAGTTGTTAGAACATGGAGGCCTAGGGGATTTCTTAGATAAGAATGCTCCGACCTATTCGGGTTTAGTTAAGGAGTTCCTGGCTACGTTGAGTGTGCGGTCTACATCTATCAAGTTTAGGTTATTGGGGCGGGAGTTCACTAGGACAAAGGAGAGAGTGGGACAGATTTTTGGAGTGACAGCCGCACCCACCGCAGGTTGGTTTGATGTGTCGAAGGGAAAGGGGCCTATTGCATTTTGGCTTGCGGCGACTAGGGTGCCTTTTGGGGCCAATAAGGGCCAATACAACTCGAGTATTAGGCACCCTGCACTACGGCTGATCCATAAGGTTTTAGCCAACACTTTCTTTGCCGAGGCTGAGGTCAACAAGATCTCATTTAGGGATATGTCCTATTTGTGGTGTCTGACGCCAGAGAGCCAAGTAGGTCCAGGTTGGGTGGATTTGTTCCTTTTCAACTACAGGGACATCATAGACAAGCGCAAGACGACGACGATTAGCTTTGGGGGTCTCATCACTCTCATAGCATGGGATTGTATTGATTTGAGCGTTGTCCCTGATGTCCTGCATGGTTCATTTCTGTATGATGAGGCCCAGCTGAGGAAAGCTGGCCATTTGGAGGGAAGAGCGCCGATGTGGGTCTGGAGGACAGGCCATCTTGGGGTGATTCAGCTTAGATTACCCCGACCACTTCCTTTTGGTCCTACGATAGAGGATTTCTTCATGGGCGATGAGGATGAGGATGAGGATGATGAGGATGAGGATGATGGAGATGACGTTGCTCAGGACGATGATGGTGGTGTTCCTGAGATGCAGACGGATGTAGGAGGTAGGGATACTGGACCTTCTCGCACAGCTGGAGTAGGTGCTGGTCCAGATTATTATGAACTGCAGCAGAGGATGACGGCGATGTCTCTGCGACAGGATACTATGTGGGAGCAGCAACAGCAGATGGCTGTCCTTCAGGACACCATGTGGCAGCATCAGAAGATGATTTCCCGTCGTCAGGATGATATATGGGATCATCAGCAGCAGCTCTATGTTGACATAGGAGACATCCGTCGTGATGTTCATGGACTGACAACTAGCATGGCGGATATGGTTGAGAGCCAGGCAAGATGCGGCGCTTACAGGAGCAGGTGCTCCAACGACAGGAGGCTGCATGGGAGGCTCAGGAGCTGCAGAGACAGAGACAGGAGGAGTTCTTCCGATTTGCCTATCCTCAGTTCCCACCTTATCCACCACCACCTCCACAGTGATCATGTTAGTTTTTCTTTTTCTTTTCTTTTCCGTTTCAGTTTATTTTGATGTTTTCGCCATTGAGGACAATGTCAGAATTAAGTGTGGGGGGAAGACATGCATGACATGTATTTTATCTTTATGTTGCATTTTGACTTTAGATTGCATGTTGGAAAATTTTAGTTGATGTTAGTCCATGTTATTCGCAAAAAAAAATCCGAAAATTATATTATTTATGTTATTATATTTATGCATTAGCTAGGATTAGGTCTAATTTTCCCATATGGATGCCACTTGTCCTCTAATTTATTTATTGAGACTTATGCCCCATGATGTGCTTGGATTGTTGAAAACCTTTGATATCTAATTTCCACACTATTTGGTGAGCATAATTGGTTAATGATTGAGCACATAAGATATTTGATTTTGGGTGATCTTGAAGTTCTAGACATGACCTGGTGAGTTTATTTTGGCCTATGTTTGGACAAAGTATATTATGTCCTCTTGCTTGTTGAGTGTACTCTCTTTAATTGCTTCCTCTTTGGCTTTCATTTAGATATCTTATTCAAGGCTGCATATTATGATTTCTACACATGACTTAAAGATGATTGAGGCACCTTTATTAGCCCTATTTGACTCTTTTCCGACCTTGCATATTATCCTTTGCTTGAAGCCAATATTGAGCCTAATTGCCTATTCTTTTGAGCTCCACAAGATTTTTCCATAGCCAATTATAACCTGACCCCATCCGGGAATTATGAATAGTTGATGAATATTCATATTGTGGATGATGGTTTGAGTGATGGATTGTATGTTTGGAGTATCTTTATGAGATGTTTGATTCTTGCTAGTAGTTTACACATTACTTGGGACCTAAGGAGGATAAAATTCACTCAGGGGTAAAAGTCAAGGAAAATCATTTGATATAGCATGAAGAAGAGCATGTGAAAAAAAAAAGAAAAAAAAATGCGAAAGAAAAAAAAAAGAGAATAAGAGAATGAGTTGAGTATGGTTTGTGAAGTTTGATGCTTGAGATTGGAGTTGTATACATTGTAGAGTTATGGTATGATCGTGTGAGTGGTATTGTAATTTGGTTGCATCCTTAGTTCCCGAATTATGAGCACAACATGGCCTAAATTGTTCCATACCTTATGTTTTCTACCTTGGCCCCATTACAACCCAATTGAAAGACCTCATGATTTTTGTTGTGTGTAGAGTCACCAGCGGTGGAGAGCTAGAACACTGGTGCAAGACTATTGTAGCTAAGTTTTTAAAGATTGAGTTTGAGCGTAAATATTTAACCCTAAACACTTGAGTGACAGTGAAACACATATTCCTTGTGAGGTCTATAATGGATATGGTTGCTTGATTTCATTGATCATTAATATTATGTGCTATGATGTTGTTAATCTATTGTGTTTGCTAGTCTTTCCTACACTTAAAGAATATTGGGGTTGATACATGAATTGCTATTCTGTGGGGTTGCAAGTTACTTTTTCTATTGCTTGAGGACAAGAAAAGGTTCAAGTGTGGGAATTTGATAGAGCATTATTAGTATTGCATAATAGATTGCATTTAGTATAGTTTGGGTGTAAATATTGCATATTTTAGTTGCATTTACATGATTACTTGTTGAGTTGGAAGATGCGGAATCTACACAATGTTATGGTTTATTTCAGGAATCGTAATTCAAGGTGGAATGAATTTGAGGGGAGTTAAGGAATAAAGGAAATGGCATTATCAGCTACAGCTAATCACGTGGAGAGAAGCGGAAGAAATCGCTGGCCGCCCCGCGGCCGAACTAGCCGTCCCGCGGCCCGAAGACTCTCGAAGGATTTCGCTGATCGCCAGGCCGCCCCGTCGGCTGAGCCAGCCGCCACGCGGCCTGTCCAGAAACGCCGAATCAATTATTCACTTTAATTAGGGTTTTTAGTATTACTTTTGGCCGATCCTTTTTAGGCCTTTAAAACACATTTCTAGGTTATTCTACTATTGACCTTATGCACTTTAGAGAATTATTGAGAGAACGCTTAAGCATGAGCAACTAAACTCTCGAAGGTTTCGCCTACAGTTTGGATGTTGATTGTTGAATTGTGAGTTTCTTAATCTAGTTCTTATTCCTATTTGAATGTTTTGACTTCTTTGCGCTTAATTCCTTGAATGTGTTTTATTCTCTCTGGCTTGATCAACTAGTTAGAGTAGATTCATTCAATTGCTATGGTTTTGTAGATTCCTTGTAGCGAACCTTAACCCAAGTGGCAATCATATCCCTTTAGGACTCGTAGGACTAATTGGATGTGTAGGAAGTTGAATATATGTTAAATATCGACTCGTAGCTTGATATTGCATATATCTTGGTTAATTCATAGTATTAATGCTATCTCTAGGTTAAATCTTAACCGTGTTAGGGTTATTTAGAGATAAGGAATACTAGGTCTCGTAGGACTAGTAATTTACCTAAGATCCGGACAAGGACATTGATAGGAAAAGAAAAGAACTAGAGGCTGAAACAAGGATCAAATTCATCAATTGAAGTGACAAATTGTAGGTGAACCTATTTCTCTCTATTGCATTCTACAACCTTCATTGCCTTGTTTACTTGTTTCCGCTTTGACAAAAGGCGGATCTTTTTCCCACAAAAACTCTCTTCTTGGTTACTTGCGATTGAATTGACACTAGAATTTACTAGATTTCCCTGTGGATCGACCTCTTTCTGACCAACTATACTAGTTGTAGGTTTGAGTATTTTTTGGCAGGAACAACGACAGGTTTTCCTCTTGTCAGCGTGTTTGATCATTGTTTAATTATTGCGCCACGTCCGGATCGATCTCCTTTGGAGGCTCATAAAGTGGCATAGATGGGGCAGGCCTTGAGTCATAGGCCGTAATAGTCCCATATGTGTTGTCAAAGTTGACACGTCCAGATCGATCTCCTTTGGTGTTAGCTCAATGTACCGATAGGAGGTTTAAAAGTTGATTCTCTCCTTATTCGGCGCATCAAGGGAGATGTAGAAGATCTTCTGGATGACGTAAGATAGTTGCACATGCGTAGGGTAGGATCGGAATAGGTCCTTGAAGCGCTCCCATGCATGCGCCAATGTTTCGCTAGGCTTTTGTTTAAAAGCCGTGATCCTTTGCCGCAACATCGCCGTTTTAATGGAGGAAAGAACTTGTTGAGGAATGCATCTTGCACCTCTGCCCATGTTTCCTAAGGATCGTGGAGCCAAGGTTTCAAGCCATTGCAATGCCTTCCCTGCAAGAGACCATCGAAAAGATTTTAGTCTCACGAAAATCCTACCCTGTCGAAAAAAAGTGGGGAATACGGATATAAGGGAAACATGCAGATCCCACTCTGGAAACAGAAATACCCTGTCAATTGAATCGTTTCTTTATGGATTCCTAGATTAAGCTTTTTTACCGGGTATTCCTTTATCACCTCGTCCAACAAATCCAAAGGGAACTCGAGTTTTTGGTGCAATCGCCCGAGAGCTGAGGCGGTAATGATTCATATAAATCACTTAACGGGAAATGACCCGAAAAAGTCCACCGAATGCCTAATAATCCCGTTATACAGGAAAACGGAGTATTGCTATTGATCGGTCATGTCATATAGGCCCGAGTCGGACATCCAATTGCTTCGCTTTTCATTTTTCGGAGGATCACATATTCCAAATTAGCGCTATCGGCGATAGTCTCACATAAATCCATAAAAGTAGAAATATGTTGCAAGGGGCATTAATTAGATCTTCCTTCAAAAGTACTGCGTTTAATTTCAAAAAGGAAGTTAATTTTTATTTCATAATTAAAAGGAGGTATGATATTCGTAGATTCAGGCACGGTGAGCGTAGGGTGCATGTATTGCATAGTCGTCTGCGGATATTGATTAAGCCTCTCTTGGGCTTGTCTGTGTGCATCCTCCTCTCTATCAGCGCGAGCTCTCTTTGCAGCTGCAGTTGCCCTTTCATTGGCAATGGTGGCATTGGTGTCCTCAATCTCCTTCCTTAATCTCTCTATGAGTTAAGCATGTGTCTCATTCTCCGCCATGATTCTGATTGCTCTGTTTCAAAGGTGGGGGAAACGTTCGGGCTCGTCTAGACTTTCCAAGATAGGTTCGCGATCAGCGCGTCGCATAAACCTACAAAATCAGCACCAGAAAATAACGTGACTAAAAGCTTAGGGCGCGAATGATTGCCTCCCCGGCAACGGCGGTAAAATTTATTGTGGGAGGGAATCGAGATTGAATAAGTATAAATATGAATTAAACCAACTCCCTGTCTAAGCAAATAAAATTACAAGAATCCCTCCCGATGTAGTAGTAGTAGGGTATTTAGGATCGAATCCACGAGGAGGTATGTCAGCGGTTCCTAAGCTTGCAACCACATTAAATTTTGACTCAAGAAGATCACTCGATATCGAGTGGATCAGTCGATATCGACTACAGTTACAGTCGATTTCCAGCAAATTCCTGCAAAACAGAAACAGACAGTCGACATCGAGTAGAGCACTCAATATCGGGTCAGCCACTTGATATCAACCACAGAAGTCGATTCCGAGTCTTCGCAGAAACTATAAACGTAACCAATTTGTCGGAAAAGTGTCCGAAGAAATTAAGAATGATGAGGGAGAGATGAAAAAAATAAAAACACTGAATTTATAAGATTCGATAAACTAAAAACCTCAAAGATTGGGGACCTCACGCCACAACGATAATCATATAAGCTTATGCCAAATTCATGAATGATAATGCCTTTTCGTCAAATAACTTTCGTTACTAACAATTAGGTGATTTAGAAGCTCTCGCATAAACCCTAAGTGTTACTATCCAATTTCATAATTAATCCAAATTCACAATAAGATTGTCTTTCGCTTTAATAATGTAAATAAGGATTTCCTACTACATTCGTAGAAGAATCATGCATATAGGATAGAAGACAGAATTGCATAAAAATCATACCTTTGATGCATAAACATACATGGCTATCGTCGAGCTCACCCTGACCCTAGAAGTAAGGGAACTACTCCCGCTTCATAGCCATAGATATCATGATCATCATGGGAAAATAACTAACTAGAATTGAAATTGTCGGAAGATTACAACCGAACAAAGCAAAAACCCGCTCTCGCTTCTCTCTACGCCACTCGGCCTCCTCTCTCTCTCCTAAACTGAATTCTCTGCAATTATTGCTTGTGGATGATTGAAACTCAGCCCTAATGGCTCTAATTATAGACTTCAAAACCTCGCTATCCAAGGATAAGGAAATCTATGTTTATTTCTAACATAAAACTAAATAAAGTAAATAAATAAAATCACTTTAGGTAAATATGAATTCACCATAAAGGATAATAAGTCTGATAAATAAGATAAAAGATCTCCGACTTAATGTAGAAGTAAACCTCTTTGGATAAGATTTTATCAAAATCGTCAGATCTGTCTACAGCGTCACTCGATATTGACTAGCTTCAGTCGATATAGACCAGCTCCACTCGACCTCGGATTTGCACTCAATCTCTATCTTTTCACTCGATTTCTGGCACTCGATATCGACCAGCTTCAGTCGATATCGACCAGTCTGTGTCTAGAAGCATTATTCTTCTCCTGGCTCAATTTCTGATGTTAAATTTCCACTCGATGTCGAGTAACTTGGTCGATTTAGACTCCTCAGTAGACTTCGAGTGATTTTTCAGCTTTTTTTCTCTTCTCCAAAACGCTCCAATTTTGCCTCGATTTTTGCGAAATAACACAAGAACACGTGTAGACCTCCATAATTGTCAAATAAACATAAACTACATAAAACTTATACTTTCCCAACAAATATGCATGAAAATATAGACAAAATTGATGTAAAAGTAGTTGAAAAATATGGTAATTTGAGCGCACATCAACACCGCATACTTTAGCTTGCTTGTCCCCAAACAATACTTTTAGTGGTCGTTCAGGGGAAGAAACTAAACCCTCAACATCATAGATTCATCATTATATGTCCCTACAATCAATTGCCATCCTCGAAAAGGTACTAATTTCAATAAATCCATGTCTGTGAATGAAAGCAACATCATACTCATAAAAGGAGGGTTATATGCAAAAAAACAATTTTGTGCGACAAAGCATTTATAATCAAGAGGACTTTTTGTGTACGCTTGTGGAGAAGTAGATTGGTAAAAGGCTAACGGTGGGCAAATTTTTGGCCATGTGGTGTTAAATACGGGGAAATAAACTTTCTTTCCACATTCCTTCTTCATAATATTTCTCACCTTTCGCTCTTCGCTCAATGCTTTTTTTCACTATAATGTTTTTACCTCTCGAACCTTAGCATTGCCTTCTCGCGAGTCGAAAACATGGGGGTCATGAATGGCCCCGGATAATTAGTACTTTGGACTCCTCACCTTGTGTCCCATCTTGTCGAACTAACATCTCAACGAGTAGGGTCGATCTACCTTTATCTCCTGAGGTGATCGGATTTTTTCTCACTCATTTAATTTTCCATAATTCAAATTTTCTTTCATTTCTGCAAACAACTTCAATAATAATATGCACAAACTCCATATAACAACTCTAAAGATGACATCCATTCTCAATATGTTCCCCGGATAGGGTATAAGCTAAAAAATGGGCAATATGTAATTTTTGTGGAGCAATAATAATGTAAGGCTCATATATGGCTTGTGTATTGCAAATATGCATAGGTAAGGCTAGGATAATAAATTGAGCACATGTATGGAAAATATAAAGTCCTCCATCATCTTATCATGCACATGTCAACAGCAACTTCAGATTTTACCTCTCTTTTATGGTTTTCTCTAAAATCGCACTTAATTGTGACTTCCCTTAACTAGGCAATTTCATGTTATATCTCTAATGAATCTACTTTTGGATCGTCGAGTTCAATAAATCTTCCATGACACTTTTTACAAATTTTCAAATTTTTAATGGGGGTGAATTTTTTTTGAAAAATAAATATGATGCATAAAGATAAATAAACATATCTAAAGTAACTATGTATAATGCAATTTGAGAAGTATGCATAACTATGAAAAAAAAATTATGCAATATGCACAAGAAATGTGTAAAATATGCATGTAAGCCTTTCCCCCACCCCATACTTAAAAATTACAGTGTCCTCATTGTATAAGAATTGGGGTTAAGGAAGAAGCTTACTAAAAATTATCAAAAATCAGGTGCTGAAGACGTATGTAGGGGCAGTCGATATCGGGAGATCCAGTCGATATCGACCAGTGTCACTCGATTCCTGGTGGTTTCAAGCTTCAGGGTGATCCTTTGTCAATCACAAGCTCCTCTAAATCTACCTACGCAATCGATATCAAGTACTGTACTCGATACCGAGTCATCTTTTGCGCTAGGCCTAAAAACTATTCGTCATGTTACAAGCTCTAGACTTTATAGTCGCTAGGCCAACTTCTTCTTTCATGCTCTTAAGGCGGCATCTACAGAGCCCACGTAGCCTGGGCTTCAAATAGCACTTCGTTCTTGTCTCGCGGCTGCATCCCACCTGGATGGATCATGTTTATTGTGAATGGACCCATCTTCTTTGTTTTGAACTTGCTCGGGAACCAATGATCCTTTGATTTAGAGACATACACCATATCTCTTACTTCATAGTTGCTCGGATCATCATTGGATACCCTTCACAAGCACACATACCAAGGAAAACCTCTCCCAAATAGAGATAAATCCTTTATTGAAATTGAGCAAGAGGAATCCATACCTTGGCTTATCTTTACGGAGCTTTCCTTTTCTGCATGTGATTCTAGTCGATATCGACTAGTGTCATTCGATATCGACTTATCTTCTTCTCTCGGGGGTTCTGTCGATGTGGGGGAAGTCGACTCGATCTGATCTACTCGATATCGACTAGGTGGACTCGATATCGAGTGGATCTTTTCTCCTTCAGCTTCTGGTTCAGTCGATGTCGGCTGTGATTTTTGGTCGATTTCGAGTGCTCCACTCGATTTCGAGTTGTCTGCTCCGACAACGACCCCATACTTAAAACATGGCACAAAATCTTGAAATTGTTAGTCAATATCGACTTACCTTGGTCGATTTTGAGTTGTGCTTTTGTGCCTTCCTCCAAGATTACCAAGATTTCCTCCACTTGGGCTTCTATAGCCCTCTTCTCTAGCTATTCGGGGGTCATATTTCTTACCTTAGGTTCCCCGCAAGCGATGTCAACACCTTTGATTGATTTTACCTCCATAGGCCCTTCATTCTTCTTCACCGTCTTATTGAAGGCATACTCTATTACCTCATCGCTGATGGTGAATGAGAGCAATCCTTTCCTTACGCTTATATTTGCATCAACAGTTGCCAAGAAGGGCCTTCCTATGATAATTGGACAAGCAGGGTCCTCTTCCATATGAATAACTAGAAAATCAGTAGGGACAAAGAACTAACCTACTTGCACTAGCACATCATCTACCAGGCCTGTTGGAATGACCACCGTGTTGTTCGCCATATAGAGTTTAGCATCCACAGGCTCTAGGGCACCAATCTTTACCTTTGACCATATTGTTAGTGGCATAATGCTAACACTAGCCCCTAAATCACATAATGCATTTAATCGGTGTTGACCTAAGCCTATAGTGATAGAAAACCTACCTGGGTCTGGCCTCTTTTCTGGTAGCTCCAACTTGTTGCATTCCTCTGCGATCTCAGCAATTGATCGCTTCTTTTCTGGTAGCTCCAACTTACATAAGATGGCATCTCAAGAAGTGCTTCAGTGAATGGAATTGAAACATTGAGCCCTGGAAGCATCTTCATAAAGTGCTGAAACTTCTTTTCTGTCGGGTCCTATAAAGTTTTCATAGGGAATGGCAGAACCTTCTTCTTCACTTCGGCTGGAGTTGAGTCGATATCGAGTAGGGTTTGGTCGATATTGATTAGAGGAGTCGATTTCTTGTGATGCACAGCTTCTGGATCGAATTCGAGTAAACGGGACTCAATGTCGACTGCATCTCAGTCGATATCAACTGGATGAGTCGATATCGAGTCCTCTTCAGTGCCTTTTTCCTTCGCTTTTTGCTCGGGTGTTTGCAGCTGATGCCCACTCCTTAGATTTATAGCTGCTACATGACCAGTAGTTTTGCCCTTAAGATTAGGCACAGTAGATCCTAGCAACAATCCTGACGGTTTGGGAATTTGTTCAGCCAATTAACCCATTTGGGTCTCCAGGTTCTTCTTCGAAACGTCGATCTCCCCGAGCCTAGAGTTGATGTTTTGCAGCTGAGTATGGACTAAGTTATTGGCTTGTTTAAACTCCTTGTGGTTCCTTTGCATCTCATCAAGGATGATATGTAGGTCATCCTTCTTTGCTTCCTGCTCGGAGTGTCCAGGTGCTCTATAAGGTGGGGGATCCCTCTGTTGGTGATGAGGTTGATAGAACCGTTGATCCCCCCTATACTGCTGATTGCCCCCTCCATAGGTGCCTCTCATCCATTTAGCTTCCTCATCTGTCTCTGCAAAGCTGACTTGCTCAAAATCTAGGCAGGCATTGGTGTTATGCCTAGTAGATTCACATTCCAGGGAAGCTTGGTTTTTGGAGAGGAACCTAACTTGCTTTTGTAGGCGGCGTGTCTGATCATTGTTGAATTGTTGCCGCACATCCGGATCGATCTTCTTTGGAGGCTCATAAAGTGGCATAGATGGGGCAGGCCTTGAGTTATAAGCCGCAGCAGTCCCATATGTGTTGTCAAAGTTTACAAGCCTCTCAACTGTATCCCAGGCCTCCGTTGATGTAAGCTCAATGTACCGATAGGAGGTGTAAAAGTTGATTCTCTCCTTATTCGGCGCATCAAGGGAGTTGTAGAAGATCTCCTAGATAAGAACAGGTAGTTACCCATGCGTAGGACAGGATCGCAATAGGTCCTTGAAGTGCTACCAAGCTTGCGCCAATGTTTCGTCAGGCTTTTGTTTAAAAGCCGTGATCCTTTGCCGCAACATCGCCGTTTTTTATGGAGGAAAGAACTTGTTGAGGGACGCATCCTTCACCTCTGCCCATGTTCTCAGCGAGCGTGGAGCCAAGCTTTCAAGCCATTGTAATGCCTTCCCTGCAAGAGACCATCGAAAAGATTTTAGACTCACATATTCCAAATTAGCGACATCGGCGATAATCTCACATAAATCCCTAAAAGTAGAAATATGTTGAAAGGGGCATTCATTAGATCTTCCTTCAAAAGTATTGCATTTAATTTCAGAAAGGAAGTTAATTTTTATTTCATAATTAGAAGGAGGTACGATAATCGCAGATTCAGGGACGGTGAGCGTAGGGTGCATGTATTGCATAACCGTCTGCGGATATTGATTGACCCTCTCTTGGGCTTGTCTGTGTGCATCCTCCTCTCTATCAGCGCGAGCTCTCTCTGCAGCTGCATTTGCCCTTTCATTGGCATTGTGGTCCTCGATCTCCTTCCTCATTCTCTCTATGAGTAGAGCCTGTGTCTCGTTCTCCGCCATGATTCTGATTGCTCTGTTTCGAAGGTAGAGGAAACGTTCAGGGTCGTCTATACTTTCCAAGATAGGTTCACGATCAGCGCGTCGCATAAACCTACAAAATCAGCACTAGAAAAGAACGTGTGTAAAAGCTTAGGGCGCGAATGATTGCCTCCCCGGCAACGGCGCCAAAATTTATTGTGGGACGGAATCGAGATTGAATAAATATAAATATGAATTAAACCAACTCACTGTCCAAGCAAATAAAATTACAAGAAACCCTCCTGATGTAGTAGTAGGGTATTCAGGATCGAATCCACGAGGAGGTATGTCAGCGGTTCCTAAGCTCACAACCACGTTCCATTTCGACTTCAAAAGAACACTCGATATCGAGGAGATCAGTCGATATTGACTACAGTTCTAGTCGATTTCCAACAAATTATTGCAAAACAGAAACAGACAGTCGACATTAAGTAGAGCACTCGATATCGGGTCAGCCACTCGATATCGACCAAAGAAGTTGATTCCGAGTCTTCGCAAAAAACTGTAAACGTAACCAATTTGTCGGAAAAGTGTACGAAGAAATTAAGAATGATGAGGGAGAGATGAACAGAATAAAAACACTGATTTTATAAGATTCAATAAACTAAAAACCTCCAAGATCGGGGATCTCATGCCACAACGATAACCATATAAGCTTATGCCAAATTCATGAAAAATAATGCCTTTTCGTCAAATAACTTTCGTTACTAACAATTAGGTGATTTAGAGGCTCTCGCATAAACCCTAAGTGTTACTATCCAATTTCATAATTAATCCAAATTTACAATAAGATTGGCTTTTGCTTTAATAATACAAATAAGGATCGCCTACTACTTTCGTAAAAGAATCATGCATATAGGATAGAAGACGGAATCGCATGAAAATCATACCTTTGATGCATAAACATACATGGCTATCGTCGGACTTACCCCGACCCTAGAAGTAAAGGAACTACTAACACTTCATAGCCATAGACATCTTCATCATCATGGGAAAATAACTAACTTGAATTGAAATTGTCGAAAGATTACAACTGAACAAAGCAAAAACCCGCTCTCGCTTCTCTCTACTCCACTCGGCCTCCTCTCTCTCTCCTAATCTAAATTCTCTACGATTATTGCTTGTGGATGATTGAAACTCAGCCCTAATGGCTCTAATTATAGACTTCAAAACCTCGCTATCCAAGGATAAGAAAATCTATCTTTATTCCTAAGATAAAACTAAATAAAGTAAATAAATAAAATCACTTTAAGTAAATATGAATTCACCATAAAGGATAATAAGTCCGATAAATAAGATAAAAGATCTCGGACTTAATGTAGAAGTTAACCACTTTGGATAAGATTTTATCAAAATCGTCGGATCTGTCTGCAGCGTCACTCGATATCGACTAGCTTCAGTCAATATCGACCAGCTCTACTCGACCTTGGATTTGCACTCGATCTCTATCTTTTCACTCAATTTCTGGCACTCGATATCGAGCAGCTTCAGTCGATATCGACCAATCTGTGTCGAGTTACATTGTTCTTCTCCTGGTTCGATTTCTGATGTTAAATTTCCACTCGATGTCGAGTCACTTGGTCGATTTCAACTCCTCAGTAGACTTCGAGTGATTTTTCAGCTTTCCTTCTCTTCTCCAAAACGCTCCAATTTTGCCTCAAGTTTTTGCAAAATAACACAAGAACTCATGTAGACCTCTATAATTGGCAAATAAACATACACTACACAAATCTTATGCTTTCCCAACCAATATACATGAAAATATAGACAAAAATCGAAGTAAAAGTAGATGAAAAATATGCTAATTTGCGTGCACATCAAAACCGTGTTGAGTCGACATCTGGAAAGGTGGGATGAGTTCTTAGAAACCTTTTCTTATGAGGTGCAACATAAGAAAGGTACGGATAATGTGGTACCCGACACGCTATCATGAAGTTATGTCCTCTTGAACCATTGTGATGCACATATACTTTGTTTTTCTTTGATCAAGGAACTTTATGAGCATGATCCTTTCTTTAAATCTATATATGCTCATTGTGTGTCAAAAGGTGAGTTTGATCGTATTTTGTAGATAATGGCTATTTATTTTGATCGGGCAAGCTTTGTATCCCCGCGTCATCTATTAAGAAACGTCTCACCTTAGAGGTTCATGAGTCTAGGGGCCATGGAGGACTAAAAAATACTTTAGCGGGGTTAAATAAACACTACTTTAGGCCAAAAATTACTAATTATGTGCTGAGATTTGTCAAGAGTTGTGTTAGTTGTGCTAGAGCAAAGTCGAAACACTAACCACATGACTTGTATACGCCCTTATTGATTCCTAAGGGGCATTGGTAAGATGTATCTATGGATTTCATTGTAGGCTTGCCTAGGACATCTAAGGATCATGATTCTATATTTATGGTGGTTGATAGATTTTCTAAAATACCTCACTTTATTCCGTGTGACAAAACTGATGATGTTATACATGTTTCTAACTTGTTCTTTATGGATATTATTAGATTGCATGGTGTTCCTTTGACTATTGTATCAGATCGGGATCCTAAATTTGTGAGTTCTTTTTGGAAATCATTATGGTCTAGGTTGGGGAATAAGCTTTCGTTTTCTACTTCTTGTCATCCCCAAACCGATGGCCAAACTGATGGCCAAACTGAGGTCACTAATAGGACCCTAGGGGCTCTTCTAAGGGTTGTTTTGCATAATAACCTCAGGAGGTGGGAAGACTGCCTAACTTTTGTTGAGTTTCCTTATAATAGGTCTATCCATTCAGCAATGAAGCGGACTTCGTTTGAGGTGGTGTACGGCCAAAACGCCCTTACCCCTGTGGACATAACGCCACGGCCTTTCAAGGAGAAGGAGAACATTGATGCGACAAAACAGGCGTACTTCATCCGACAACTCCATGACCGGACTAGGGTGCATTTGAGAGGAAGGCGGCACGGTACAAGGCATCCAAGGACAAGCATCGTCGGGATGTGCAATTTGACGTCGACGATCTTGTTTGGTTGCACTTGAGGAAAGAGACGTTCCCGCAGCACAGGAGGTCTAATCTTATCCTCAAGGAGATGGACCATTTCGTGTGGTTTAGAAGATGGGTCCTAACACCTAGAAGCTCGACTTTCCAGCGGGCAAGTATGGACTTCACTCCACCTTCAATGTCACTGATTAATCTTTATTCGTCCAGGATGATACTTCCGAGGACGATTCAAGGACTAATCATAATCAAGTAGAGGAGAATTATAGCACCCAAGTTCCCATGACTTCGGAAGACATTGATGACAAGATGAGAGTGTCATTTGATGGTCCGATCACTCGAGCTCGGGCCAAGATGATTCAAAATGCGACAAAGAACCTTCTTGTTCGTTTGGGTGCAACCATGAACCAAGGACTTTGACCATCATGAGTCACAATGCTCAGGGTTCAACCAACGGTCCAAGGTCTTAGTCTTCGGCCCCATTCTACCTCGATGAAGGGCCGAGACTTGATGGGTTAGGCTAGGGCCAAATGCCCTTAGTATTTTTAATACAGTTTATTTCCTTTTTTTATTATTTATTTAGGAGAATAAAAGTAAGGAATATTTATCTCCTTGCTTATTTGTTAATTCTATCTATTTTTGGATATTTTTTAGATAGATAAAATTGCTAGTATTTATCTTAGGTTTTATTTAATTATTTTTAGATAAATGTGTGATAGCTAGGGTTTCATTTACATAGGAACCAATCTCACTTATTTAAGGTGTAATTTGTTTTAAGAAATAATCACATTGAAATTAAAAGAGAAGCACTTGGCTTAGTACTTTCTCTTCTTCAACCCTAAGAAACTTACGTTCTTACGTTCTTCATCATCTTCCACGTTCTTCATTCAAATCTGAAATTTCCATAGATGATTTGTTACAATTCAAATCAAAAGAAACTTAATGTGTGATAGCTAGGGTTTCATTTACATAGGAACCAATCTCACTTATTTAAGGTGTAATCGGTCACAACTGTTCCTCTCGACATGGCTTGATCGACAGGCCACTAATAAGGCATATTCCAATAGGTATTGTAGATTAGTTTAGGCACATTTCATTGTCATATATTCATGTTTTAGTGTTAATTAAATTAGCGCTCAATTTGTGGGAAAGTTCAGAATCTATGCTATTTCGATGGTTTTATGTAGATTCATAGACCGGAGGCGAAGAACGAGATAAACGAAGCTAAGAGAGGCTAATTCAAGACTTGGGAGAGCTTAAGGAAGAATTCCTAAAAAGCATGGAATAGCTAAAGAGCAACGAAGTATGAAATTGAGATCTAAGAGCGAAAACAAGGGCGAGTCGTGAAAGTTGTCTGCCCGGTGAGCTAAACTTTTAACGCACTTTCCGGAGTCCTCGATTGTTCAATCGATGCATATGAGCATGCGTTAAAAAGCTCTTTCGGAGATCTACATTATGGTGTTATACTGGAGATTCGCTGGCAGCGAATGACTATCTGTTGCAGCGGATCAAGTCAGCAACATCATGTCTTAGCAAGTGCATGAGCAGAACTCGCTACCAGCGAGTTCAGTAGAGAGATAAAGGAATGGAGACTTTGATGTAGGGAGGACTTGAATAGAAATATATAAATAATATAAAATAATTGCAATCCCTAGCCTTTTAAAATATATTCAAGGCTCCCCACTGTAGTAGTAGGGAATCAGGATCGATCCACGAGGAAGCGTGTCAGCGAGATCCTAGATAGTTCGGAAGTCACATCTGTATCAACCAGAAGCCTCCATCTCGAGTTGAAGATTCAACGTCGGTGGTGGCTGTCGATTTCTAGTGCAGCAGAAGTGATGCGTCGCTATTCCCGATCCTTCGCCAGTGGGCTTCGAATCAAGAACAACAACTTGTTGACGGCCCGTTCTTGCAATACTCCTTGATTTATCTTGAGTTAGAACAGGGTTTTTAAGGTATGAAAGGTGATTGAAGCGGCAGAAGTCTAACACGAACACAAGGCAAGAACAAAATGAGGGACAGCGGCTGCAGCGACGGAGGCCGCAAGGTAGCGACGGTGCGGCCAAGGTGGCAACAGCCGCTGCAAGGTAGGGGCCGCCGCCGCCTATTACTGGTGCTGGTTCTACGACGGAGCTTCCTCCTCTTCAGCCACGGAAGCGCCTAGGGTTTTGGCGACGTTTCTCTACAGTATTTGTGTTTGTTGTTTATGGGTTGTGTTTGGGAATTAGGGTTTGGTATTAGATGATTGATCGAACAATAAATTGAAGGCAAAAGCTTTTGGATTGGGGAATTGAACAACCTTTTTAGCCTAAAAGGTTTCTTCAATATTAATTCCAATCTGTCTTTTATTGAATGATAAAGAAAGTTTAAATAGAAATCCTAAACCCTAAAATCTTCTAGGGTTGGCAAGCCATCCTTTACAAAAGGACAGACTTGGCTGACCTAATCATAATCTAAAAATATAAATAAAATTCTAACTACATAAATCATAAAAAAATGATAATTAAGATAACCTAAGGATAGACTCTCCTAACCATCTTATTTAACCTAACTATGTAATGCTAAAAATAGGTAATTTTATAATTAGACTCCAACTAACATAGAAGTTACTAAAAATACAATGTATTAACAATAAATAATAACCTAATTAACTTCGTTTCTTCAACGACTACCAAGGCAGAGCCTTCTTCTTCCGCTTGAGGATGACATCATTCTCCTCCATTTGGAATCGACTCGTCCTCGAGTCGTCGCCAGGATCGAGATTGTTGTTTGAGCCACAGAAGCTCATCTTGATCCACATCATTCTCCCTCTCTTAGCTTCGATTCGTCCTCAAATCGAGTCGTTGAGGAGCGGGGGGACAGCAGCAAGAATGAAGCATGACGTCGGAGGACAAGCAACAACATCCGACAAAATCATAGGAGGTGCCACCACCTCAAAAACAAAACCAGGGACCATTGGGTTCAAAAAATCAAAAGAAGAAAAAGTAAGAGAAGTATGGGGCACATCAAGGACATTTCGTGGAGGTACAATAGCTAACTCCATAGAAACGGCCTCGATATCCTCTTCGGTGTCACAGGACAAAGTCAATACATCCGGTGCAACAATGCAGTCCACTTGCAGCACTGATTTGGATACATTTCCGGGGGACTCTTGCAGCATTTACCCACTGTTGGAAAGCTCGTCGAGTCAGCTTTGCAACAAGACTGAGTTGACTCCATTCCGAGGTTGGAGTCAATGGGAATCTGCGAAACAATTTTCGCGCGCTGTGCTGAATTCTGGGCAACGATTGCAACACGAGGCTCCTTAGGCTCAATTACCTCATCGTTGGTTGAGGCAACTATAACCGCTGGGATAGGGGTGAAGACCGAAGCAAAATCTTGATGAAAGCAATCCATGAAGTCCTCCTTCAAGCCCTTCATGAACTTGGCCCTTGATTCGGCGAACATGGCAGAAAGGTCGGCATGAAGTTGTGCTCTCTCCTTTTGTCGTCGTTCATCCTCAGCCTCTCGTTGTTGGAGAAGCCAAATCTGACGGCGACGATGATGTTGTTGTTGACGCCTTTCCTCTTCGATCTCCGCTTGCCGTTGAAGCCAAAGTTGGCGTCTTTTGGCTTCGCGTTGACACTCTTGTTGTTGTTGTTGAAAAGCTCTCCTCTGCAACTCTCATCGGCGTCGTTGATGTGCAGCCCGTTCCAAAGCAAGGAACTCATCCAAGGGATCAGAATCATCATCCCAATCTCCATAGAAAGCCCAAACCATTGAATCAAAACATTAGTAACATCAAACTTAACGAAACAAAGAGCGTAGCATAACCTGTCTCTAAACACCACTTGATGCGTTGCTATTCCCGATCCTTCATCTGTGGCCATCGAATCAAGAACAACAACTTATTGACGGCGCGATCTTGCAATACTCCTTGATTTATATTGAGTTGGAACAAGGTTTTGAAGGAATGAAAGGTGATTGAAGCGGCGGAAGTGAAACACGAACACAAGGCAAGAACAAAGTGAGGGAGAGCGGCTACAGCGATGGAGGCCACGGGGCGGCCAAGGTGGAAGCAGCCACTGCAAGGTAGGGGCGGCCGCCGCCTGTTGCAGGTGCTGGTTCTGCGACGGAGCTTCCTCCTCTTCTGCGACGGAAGCGCCTAGTGTTTTGGCGACGTTTCTCTGCAATAATTGTGTTTGTTGTTTATGGGTTGTGTTTGGGAATTAGGGTTTGGTATCGGATGATTGACCGAACAATAAATTGAAGGCAAAACCTTTTGGATTGGGGAATTGAAGAACCTTTTTAGCCAAAAAGGTTTCTTTAATATTAATTCCAATCTGTCTTTTATTGAATGATAAAGAACGTTTAAATAGAAATCCTAAACCCTAAAATTTTTTAGGGTTGGCCAGTCATCATTTACAAAAGGATAGACTTGGCTGACCTAATCATAATCTAATAATATAAATAAAATCCTAACTAGATAAATCATAAAAAGATGATAATTAAGAAAGTCTAAGGATAGACTCTCCTAACCATCTTATTTAACCTAACTATGTAATGCTAAAAATAGGCAATACCATAATTAGACTCCAACTAACATAGGAGGTACTAAAATTAGAATGTATTAACAATAAATAATAAACTAATTAACGTCGTTTCTTCAACGACTCCCAAGGTGGAGCCTGCTTCTTCCGCTTGAGGATGACATCAAGAAGACCTGTAAAACACAAGCAGCAGTCGATCTCGACATAGAGGGTAGATATCGATATGTCAGTGACTAAATCGATCGACTCAAAAGACTATCAGTCGATACAGGGGCACTCGATCTCGAGTATATCGCTCGATATTGAGCTCAGATGCAGGCACGGATAAGGCAGTCGACTCAGAAAATTGTCCACCCAAGGCAGATGGTGTCGATATTGACCTAGTGTCTCGATATCGAGTGGTCCTACAGAAAGATTAGTAACGTCCGTAAAGATGGCCGAAGACAATAGGATGGGATTAGAAGGTTGAACAGAAATAAACACGTTTTAAGATGAATAAGAATGCATATTAGAAGCAACTCCTAAGGCTAGGGTTTACCACACCGTTAACCAAACATGCATAAGATAAGCAAGACGGACAATTGTGCTATCTCACCCGAGGGACAAGCTTTCGCCGTATACCAACGATTAGGAATACTTTTGCAAATAAAACTAATTGTCTGTACTAATTTTATGTTTATCACTCAAGTTTTCAGCATGAATCCAATTTCTTGCGATAAGGACTAAACACAAAATCGTAGGAGAAGATCAAGACACAATGATATCAACATCAAGTACTTACCTCAAGCATGCATGGCTAACGTCGGGCTCACCCTGACCCTACGAGCTTGGAGAACTACTCGCTCTTCATCGAAATGAACATCTTTGAAATAAAAGATCCAACTTCCAACTTTCAAATTTTACAATTCGAACGTCGGCTTTCGCAAACGCCAAACCCTAAAGCTTCTTCTACTCTCTACTTTTCTAGCTATGGTGAGATATGAATCTCTGAACTTGAATGCTTAAAACCAGCCCCCTAGGGCTTTATTTATAGCCTATTAATCCTTGCTAGCCAAGGAAAGTAGTTCTAATCTTACTAAAATTCCTATTCTAAATTCTATCCAATCATAGATAGGATGAACATTATTAAGGTAAATAACAAATATCATAGGGTAAAAAGGAAACAACCCTTAGGACATATCTTCAATCCGCGTTCTCAAACCGCGTTCTAAAAGGTATGTTAAAATTGTTGCCTCCAAGATATATCTTTAATCAGCGTTCTCAAACCGCGTACAATCCGTGAACACTTCTACTCGATATCGAGTACAACACTCGATATCGACTGCTTCATTTCTGCTCGATGTGTCTTGTTGACTTCACTGACCTCGGATAGGTATCGATGTCAAGTTCCTGACTTGATCTAATGTCATATCGAGTGCTCTGCAGTAGGTTGTGTTGTCTTGGCTCGATGCTCAATGTCTACTTCGAATGACCTAGTCGATCTCGAGTGGTCTACTTGATCTCGAATGCTCTTCAGTGCTTCTCTTGGCTTCTCGTTTTGACTTCGAGTCCACTCCAATTCCTATATATTTAAAGCAAAACTTGTGCAGACTCTATTTTTTACATGTTAGCTCATTCTACATAAATTCTTATTATGCTCAATCCATGATTTAGGAATCGAATGGAATATGAAGTCAAAATATGCAAATAAAAGGACTAGAAATATGTACATCAAAAGACCCCATACTTAGACTTGCTTATCCTCAAGAAATAACCAAGCAATGACCAATACCTACAACACATCCTTCAAGTCTTCATCCTTGTCAAAAGAAACATCATAAGTGGTAGCAAAGCAAAGCAAGTGAATTTAATGTCATCACACATATATGAGTGATCTATAGGCATAGGCAATTTTAAATCCAACTTTATAGGGATAATGTGTTTGCACTCAACTCTCGTTGTGTTCAGACTATGAACATCAACTCTCAACTCAATTCCATATACAAACTCATAAACATGGCAATTTATAATTATCCACTTCACAACCAATTATATAAATGCAAACAAGAACCATCAGGAGGTCTTTCGCTCAATAGAAGACTTCAAAGAAGACTCCATTCGGCGGGGTTGTACTGGGGCTTGGTAAGGAATAAAGGGTATGCAATTATTTGGCTATGTGGTGCTTAACAAACTCTGGGAATCAAGACTCCTAAACTTCAACATAACTCAACCAAACCATATCTCCTGAAATAATGCACTTTCCAAACTTACTCTCTATGAAGAACTTCAACCTTTCCTTCAATCCCAATCTACCTCTCAAAAAATATAATTCTTGTATAAAATAAAAGAACTAAAGAATAATTGGCTCAAAATAAATGTATGCACTTTCTTTCCACAAGGCATTATTCTAACCAACTCTAAGTCTCAATTCCCAAATGGGGGTCAGACTCAATTCAGCTAGGGATAATTTTGTGTAGTTTACAATATAAAGGCTCGGGCTAATGTTTTGGCATCAAGCACAGATAATGCAGGGTAGGTAAAGAGAGGATAAAAATGGCTTAAAAGATGCCTCCATCATCAAATTCTGATGTGGATCAAGACTTCTGTGGCTCAAACAACGATCTCGATCCTAGCGACGACTCGAGGAGTGAGGGAGAGCGGCTGCAGCGATGGAGGCCGCGGGGCAGAGACGGGGCGGCCAATGTGGTAGCGGTCGCTGCAAGGTAGGGGCGGCCACCGCCTATTGCAGGTGCCGGTTCTGCGAGTGAGCTTCCTCCTCTTCAGCGACGGAAGCACCTAGGGTTTTGGCGACGTTTCTCTGCAGTAATTGTGTTTGTTGTTTATGGGTTATGTTTGGGATTTAGGGTTTGGTATCGGATGATTGATCGAACAATAAGTTGAAGGGAAAAGCTTGGATTGGGGAATTGAAGAACCTTTTTAGCCAAAAAGGTTTCTTCGATATTAATTCCAATCTGTCTTTTATTGAATGATAAAGAACGTTTAAATAGAAATCCTAAACCCTAAAATCTTATAGGGTTGGCCAGCCATCCTTTACAAAATAATAGACTTGGCTGACCTAATCACAATCTAATAATATAAATAAAATCCTAACTAGATAAATCATAAAAAGATGATAATTAAGAAAGTTTAAGGATAGACTCTCCTAACCATCTTATTTAACCTAACTAAGTAATGCTAAAAATAGGTAATTCCATAATTAGACTCCAACTAACATAGGAGTTACTAAAATAGAATGTATTAAAAATAAATAATAAATTAATTAACATTGTTTCTTCAACGACTCCCAAGGTGGAGCCTTCTTCTTCCACTTGAGGATGACATCAAATTCCCATTCACATAAACATATATATGCATTGGTTTTGAATAACTATCACAACATTTAGAGATGCATAGGAAGAGTAAATTCACTCAAGAAAGCAGAGGAATTTTTTATGTTTTCCCTATAGGCCAAAATTCTCACTAGGACAATTTTGTTGGATTTTGCTTTTTAGCCTAGGATCATATGTGCTCAATTTCATCAAAAGTTCAAAATCTAAATAAAAACAATTTTGAAGACTTAGGCTAAACCATCCAAATATGCCATAAGATTTACATGATCAAGTCAGCTATTGAGTTTTCATCATTGGACATCTAAGTAGGGTTTAAAACTAAATAGAGTAAATATACATTTTTTATTTCTTTTTGACATTTTCTAATTGTTTTTTTTGAATTTTTGTATTTTAGTAAAACTAATAAGATAAGAACTTAAACTTAAACATGAATGTAATATAATATAAAGCCAAAAGCCAAGGAGGACATGTTTCGTCCCCACCCCATACTTAGAATATACAATGTCCTCACTATATTAAAAAAAAACAAGGGTGAAGAGAGAAACTCACAGAGTATCCTATGAAGGAGGTCGATTTTAGGTTCTGTTAATGCTAGTAGTCGATGTCGAGTCTAGGAGTCAATGTCGATTGCATCTTTGTGTTCTGGGAGAAGTTGAAGTCGAGGTTCGCTAGGTGGTGGTCGGTATCGAGGGGCCTACTCGATATCGAGTGCTTTCTTTTTCTCCTGAGTGATCGTTCTCGATCACAGGAAATGGCTCGACTCTAGGCAGTCGATGTTGACTGGCCTCGTCGATCTCGAGTGCTTCCGCAGAGACTTCATTTCTTCTTCGTTGTTCCTTGCGTTTATCACCTGAAATTCTTGTTAGTCATGGAATATAAAACCACAATTTATCATAGTTTTCAAAACCAAATCAAAAATTTAAATCCTAAAAACCATCTAAGAGAAATTTAAAGTTTTATGTACAAGCTCCAGATTTTTGAGTCGCTAGGCCGACTTCTTCGTCAATGCATCAAGACCCTTTAAGGTAGGGCCTCTTCAAGCTTGTTCCTTTTTGCTGGATCATCTAGGTCCTTATTGTAATAACAAAGCTCAGCGACAAAGGCTTCTTCTGCATTAGGCTCTTTATTTGGATCTTTCCTTCTCTTCCTTGACCTAATCTTGCTAACATGAGCGAACCGTGGAGCCTTGACCCTCCCGTTAGTGGAATTGTCATTTATGGACAGAGAAGGGTTAGAGATCATACCTGAGCTTACATTTTCGGGCCCAAAACAACGATCTTCGGGTTGGTGATCAATCGATATCGACTAGGTGGAGTCGATCTCGATCTCTATGGTTGATGTCGAGATGGTCTAGTCAACATCAGTAGTGGGGACCCCATACTTAAGCTTCTAGCAACTATGTTGATCATTAGTGGCACTCGACATCGAGCTGGGTATATCGACATCGAGCACTTTGGTCGACCTCGACTGGGACAGTCAATCTCGACTCTCTTTGCAACTTCTATTCTCGCCAACAAGTACTTGCAAAGCTTCTCCTCTGCAAGGGTGAGCCCGACTTCTTCATAGATTCCAAGGGTGAGAAATCTTTGTATTGCCTCTTCACAAGGGATGTACTCCTTGCTTAGGCCGACGTTCTTCACCTCTAGCCTTTTTGTCGCATTCATCGTCGGGTTGAAGCGGAACTCGATGATCTCATTTCTGATTGTGAACGTAAGGGTGCCATTCCTCACGTTGATGTTACCATCAGCAGTTGCTAAGAATGGCCTACCAAGGATGATAGGCACAATGGTATCTTCTGGCATATCCAACACTATGAAGGCCGTGGGTATAAAGAACTTACCCAACTTGACAGGGACATCATCCACAACCCCTGTGGGTCTCACGAAGGAATTGTTCGCCATGTAGAGCTTCATGTTGACGGGCTCCAATGCTCCTACTTATACTTGTTGCCATATCAATAGAGGCATCAAACTTACGCTAGCCCCAAGGTCACATAAGGCTTTGAATTGATGCTTACCTACCCCTACCGTCACATCAAACTTTCCTTGATCGCCACGCTTTTCAGGGAATTCAATTGAGTTTCATTCCGCAGCGATCTCAATGATGGAACTCTTCTTGGATAAGATATCCTTCAGGAACCTCATGTATGTTGGCATCTCGTTAAGGCTTTCCGTGATTGGGATGGTGACGTTGAGTCTTTGTAGGATCATTATGAAGCACCTAAAATTGGTGTCCGTCGGGTCTTTTAATGCCTTGGAGGGGAATGGGAGTGATTTGGTTGGCTTTGGAGCCAAAGTGGTCGACTTGGGTTTTCAGGGACGGGTCGACATCGACAAGGGTGTCGATATCGACTGGGTTAGTCGACCTCGGAGGAGTCTGAAGCTGTTGTCGATTTGCAGAGGTGTTGACATCGATCGAGGTGTCGATATCGAGTGGTCCACTCGATCTTAAGTGGCTCTCTTGTGTTGTGGGCTTTGCAGTGGGCTCGACATCAAATTGGTGTTCGACGTCGATAGGGCTCTCGACATCGACCGCGTCTCTAGTGACTTCTCCTTTGCTCCGTGGCTTGTGCAATTGACGTTCACTCCTTAGATTCACATCGGCTATGTGTCCGGCTTGCCTCTTTGGATTTGCTTGTGGTTGTCCTTGGAGCGTTCTGAGTGGCTTTGGAATTTGTGCTGCTAGTTGACCCAATTGGGTCTCCATGCTCTTCCTCCATATATCCATCTCCCCCATGCGGGCATTGAGCCCTTGTAGTTGGTTTTGGATGGCACTGCTAGATTGTTGGTTTTGCACTTGGTTCCTCCTTAACTCATCAAGGATGAGTTGGACACTGTCTCTCCTTTGCTCTCTCTCTCTCTCTCTCCGGATGGCCTGGAGCTCGGTAAGGTGGAGGATCCCTAGGGTTGTATTGGGATGGGTGATTTCCCCAATTTTGGTATCACTGGCGATTGGGATTCCTTATGTACCTCACCTTTGATGAGTCTCCGCTAGATCTACTTGGTCCGTGTGGAGGCAAGCGGTGGTGATGTGCCTCTCGGAGCCGTATTCGACGCAGGGTTGGTTGGTGGAGAGGAACTTGACTTGCTTTTGTAAAATCCTGAGTTTATCTTTCGTGAATTGGTCTTTAACGTCCGGATCAATCTCCTTGGAGGGCTCAAAGAGTGGCATCGATGGGGTAGGCCTTGAGTCGAAGGTCGCATGAGTCTCATATGTGTTGTCAAATTCCACCAACCTCTCTATGGTATCCCAAGCATATTGTGGTGGGAGTTCAAGATACCCATATAGGAGGTGTAGGTTTTTATTCTCTCCTTAGTGGCTATGTCCAAGGCATTGTAGATGATCTCCTAGATGATGTAGGGTGGTTGCCCATGCATAGAGCAGGACCTCAGAAGCTCCTTGAATCGCTCCCATATTTGCGCCAGGGTCTCATGAGGCTTTTGTTTGAAAGCCATGATCTTCTGGCGAATAACTGCTGTCTTGGATGGTGGGAAAAATTGTTGAGAAAGGCATCCTTGACTTCTTCCCATGTGAAGAGCGATCTTGGTGCTAGGCTCTCCAACCATTGAAGCGATATCCTTGCAAGAGACCAATAAAAAGCCTTTAGTTTTACATATTCAAGGCTTTATCCATCAGCAATAGTATCTCATAATCCAAGGAAATTTGTTATGTGCTCTAGAGGGCAATCGTTAGGTTTTCCGTCAAATGGATGTCTCTGATTTCAGTTAAGAAGCTAGGTTTAATTTCAAAGTTTGAGCGAGGGATAAGAATTGTCGATTCAGGCATGGAGAGCACAAGGTGCATGTATTGCTTTTCATTCTAAGGGAGGGCATTGATTTGGGCTTCATTATGCCTCCTTGCCTCCTCCTCCATGTCACCACGCTCTCTTTATGCCTCTTCTCTAGCGGTGAAGTCCTTGATTTGCTTCCTAAGGCGCTCATTCTCTTGAGCTTAGGCTTCTGCGTGAGACATGGCTCTTTGAACTCTAGATCGTAGATGGAGATAACGCTCAGGGTCTTCTATTCCTTCGAATTCAGGTGTGCGATCAGTGCGTCACATACACCTATAAAACAACACTTAAAGAAGACGTAAGATAGACTACTAGGGCACGATTGATAGCTTCCTCGCCAACGGCTCCAAAATTTTATGTAGGGAGGACTTGAATTGAAATATATAAATAATATAAAACAATTGCAACCCTTAGCCTTTTTAAATATATTCAAGACTCCCCACTGTAGTAGTAGAGAATCAGGATCGATCCATGAGGAAGCGTGTCAGCAGGATCTTAAATTGTCCGAAAATCACGTCTATATCGACCAGAAGCCTCGATCTCGAGTTGAAAACTCGATGTCGGTGGCGACTGTCGATTTCTAGTGCAGTAGAAGACCTATAAAACACAAGCAATATTCGATCTCGACCTAGACCGTCAATATCGATATGTTAGTGACTAAATCGACCGACTCAAAAGACTATCGGTCGATATAGGGGCACTCGATCTCGAGTATATCACTCGATATCGAGCTCAAGTGCAGGCACAAATAAGGCAGTCGACTCAGAAAACTGTCGACCCGAGGGAGATGGTGTCGATATCGACCTAGTGTCTCGATATTGAGTGGTCTTGTAGAAAGATTAGTAACATCACCAATGATGGCCGAAGATAATAGGATGGGAGTAGAAGGTTGAACAAAAATAAACATGTTTTAAAATGAATAAGAATGTATAATAGGAGCAACTTCTAATGCTAGGGTTTACCACAACGTTAACCAAACATGCATAAGATAAGCAAGACGGACAATTGCACAATCTCACCCGAAGGAAAAGCTTTCGCCGTACACCAACGATTAGGAATACTCTTGCAAATAAACCTAATTGTCTCTACCAATTTTATGTTTATAAATCAAGTTGTTAGCATGAATCCCTTTTCTTGCGATAAGGACTAAACACAAAATCGTAAGAGATGATCAAGATACAACGATATCAATTCAAGTACTTACCTCAAGCATGCATGGCTAACGTCGGGCTCACCCCTACCCTAAGATCATGGGGAACTACTCGCTCTTCGTTGAAACAAACATTGTTGGTAGGAGGATGTAAATTTTGATAAATAAAAGATAAATATCAAACCGAATCCTTGTCCACGAAAACAAAATACAAGACTTCCTCCAACTGTTATGGAAGGAAATCAAGATCGATCCACGAGGAGGCGGGTCAGCGATTCTTGGATAGTCCTTAAAGTTTTTGAGCAAGTCGACCAGTAGCCTCGATATTGAGTTGGAGAGTTGATATCGACATGGGTAGTCGATTCCTAGTGCTCAGCGTCGATCTATAAAAAACTTGCAGGGAAGGGAAAACAACAGTAGCACTCGATATCGACTAAAGAGGTCGATGTCGAGTAAGTTAGTGGTTGTTGTCGACTCAGAAGACCGTCGACGTAGGGTTGGCTCGATACAGGTGGTCGATATCGACTAGACTGGTCGATTTTGAGTAGCTTCACAGAAGGTAGATATCGAACAAAAATAAAGAAAGAAATAAAATAAAAGACAACAGAATATTTTTCTGGGTTATTTATTTAATAAACTAAAAGCTCCTAAGTTAGGGATTTACCACGACAATAACCATGCATGCATTATGACTTAATTCACATAAAAGATTAAGCTTTTCTCATTACCAATTAGGAATATAGAGGCTTTCGCTTAAACCTAATTATTTCTACTTTTTCATATAGGGAAAATTTGGTAAGTGTCCATATTTTAGGCAAAAATTAAGCCCTAGGACAAAAGGGGGAATAAATTAGGAGGGTGTCCAAAAATTCCAATTTTGCCCTTCCTTCCCATTTTCCTCCTTCCCATTTTTTAATTTGACCATTGACCATTGACTGGTCAAAGGCATTGACTTTTGGTGACACATGTGTGGTGACATGTAAATTTTGTGATTACACAGTTTCGTTTTTTTTTACGGGGTCACTGTCACCACTCTTTGACAGTGGTGACAGTGGTAACACGTGTGTGGTGACATGAAATTTTTTTTATTACAGTTTCGTTTTTAGAGTTTTTTTTATACGGGGTCACTGTCACCACTCTTTAACAGTGGTGACACGTGTGTGGTGACATGAAATTTTTTTGATTACAGTTTCGTTTTTAGAGTTTTTTTTACGGGGTCACTGTCACCACTCTTTGACAGTGGTGACAATGGTGACACGTGTGTGGTGACATGAAATTTTTTTGATTACATCTTCGTTTTTAGAGTTTTTTTTACGGGGTCACTGTCACCACTCTTTAACAGTGGTGACACGTGTGTGGTGACATGAAATTTTTTTTATTACAGTTTCGTTTTTAGAGTTCTTTTTTTTTACGGGGTCACTGTCACCACTCTTTGACAGTGGTGACAGTGGTGACATGTGTGTGGTGACATGAAATTTTTTTTATTACAGTTTCGTTTTTAGAGTTTTTTTTTTACGGGGTCACTGTCACCACTCTTTGACAGTGGTGACAGTGGTGACACGTGTGTGGTGACATGAAATTTTTTTTATTACAGTTTCGTTTTTAGAGTTTTTTTTTACGGAGTCACTGTCACCACTCTTTGACAGTGGTGACACGTGTGTGGTGACATGAAATTTTTTTTATTACAGTTTCGTTTTTAGATTTTTTTTTACGGGGTCACTGTCACCACTCTTTAACAGTGGTGACACGTGTGTGGTGACATGGAATACAACAAAGACAAAACACACACAAAAAAAAAAAGCAAAAGCCATGGATAATATAACTAAAAAATTAAAATGAATATAAACTAGCATGAAAGAATAATTCATAAATGCAGATGTCCATTAGGTGGACATAAAATTACTTCAATTTAAAGTTTCAATGAGATAGTCTGTCATTAACAAGATTCAAGTATACCAACATAAGAAATTCAGTAAGATATATACATGGAATGAACTCTGATTTCTCAAAAATCAAACATCCTACTGAATCCTTAGAAGAAATATTCCTGCCTTACTAGCATCATCAGATTTGACCAAAGCTTCACGACTTTTGCGTCCCAATTCTATTATCTCTGTGTACGTAACAACCGAAAACTTCTCCAACACCTCTCTTTTTAAGTGTGATTTCTCCCCCCAAAGAAGAATGACAAACTTTGATGTTGCATGCAGTGAGAATGGTTGTGCAACATGGTTGAACATTTCAGGACTATCAACAATAAGAGCCATGTTGGGGAACAAGATGCATATATTATTACCACGTGATGAAAATTCTTTGACTTGCATTTAACCACCGAACTACCATGAAACTAGTACATTGCAAATAAAATTCCAATAAGAAGGAGATGACCCTCAAGAGTGTGAAGGGATAAGAATCATATTGTTAGTTATCTCTTTACAAGGGGGGCTCTAGCCTAACCTTTGAGAATGCTTGTATATTTGCAAAAGCTCTCCCACTGACGATCTTGAACCCCTCACAACATTTATGGCACCAGTAGCCATTATACATGCGCCACCAAACTCATAGGTTTTCCAGTCAAGAAAATACACCTTTTACTTATGTGGTAAGGGAAAACTATATCCATAAAGTCAAAGAAGGCAAACCTTGATCAGCAATAAGCCATCAACACGAATTATCAGCAAAAATGGCAACCTTTTCATCGGACTCAACTCCCATCACTCTTAGGCCTTGACAGAAATCTAAAATTTCTTTCTCGAGCTGCAAGACAGAAGGTATTAAGCCACCGAAGGAAGAGCGATTACAAGAACTGAAGGCCTTAGCATTGAAAATTCAAAGGAAACAATAGGCAGAGCTACAACTGTAAAGGCAATGAAAGATAGGAATTGATGGATGTGAAATCCTCTTTATAGGTCAGTTTCGTAGGCGGGTCATGATATGGATCCACTAATGCCAATCGATCAGCAAATTTTTCTGCAGAAGTCCTCCAGATGTCAGGAACTACTTTCCATTCCCCAAACATTGGCGCTATGTTGTGAGATAATAGTTGGCTTTCGAGGAACGGGGAGCACTTTCTGATTTGTGAAAACTCCTCTCTCTGTGCAATCCATATATTATCAAAATAAACTGTATTGCTATATGTACTTGTTAAACAGTAGAACAACTAAAACTCCAAAACAAAGGAGGAAATTGGACATGAAAAGATGGATTCTGAGCTGAAATAATCAACTTGCGTGTGCGTGTGTATTGAACGTGATATTCAGGTGGCAATTGGCACATTGACAGAAGTCTCACTTAAAGAACAACCTTTTCGCATACAATACCTATGACTGACAACACAAAAGATCTTAGAAAAGGCGGAAAAGGCATATTGTATACCTCAAACGGGGAAAACAAGAACGAAACCCTAACAATGAGAGTGGCATCACAAATCCAGAAAGAATTCAATCGTTAATAGTGAAAATCAGACAGAAAGACACAATGATTTGAATTGTATGAAGCAGTTGTGGACAGAACCCTAATCAGTCCGAGGGAGCTCTAATGGCAGCTAAAAAAAACCCTAGGAGAGGGGGGAAAACAAGAAATCCAGAAATTCAACAAACTCACAGTGATTTGAATTGGATGAAGCAATTGTGGACGGCAGACTAACCTGCCTTTCCCGGTCAATCAAAATCGAACCCTGGGGGAAAATCCAATCCTTCCAAGCCGCGTATATCTCATCGGACCACAAAGGCGATGCGAAACGGTGTCGTCGGTGACCGATCTGCTGCTTTGGCGGCGTTCTGGAAGTGGACGGCTTTTCCTCGGAGCCGAGCTTGTCGTCGAGGAGGAGGAGAGAGAGGCGGAGGAGGTCGATGTTCTTGGGGAGGGCGGCAGCGCCGAGAGGCTCCGGGAAGTGAACATTTTACATCAGACCACAACCGCTCTCCCTGCGCTCAGATCTGAATGTAAGAAAGGACGGGAACGGGGTGGGATAAATTAAAATGAGGGTAGTTTAGGTATTATGAAAATATTATGGACATTTACTAACAAGGGTCAATCCTTGGGACATTTTCTAATTGCCCCAAAGGCCTTCGGCCTTCGGGCCAAATTTCTTGTTTCATAAATAGGGTTTATTTCAACTTTCGCAGGAAAAACCTAATTACTATTCAAATTCACATGTATAATCCACTTTCGCTTCATATATGGTAAATAAGGAATGATCCTAAATTTGCATAAACGATTGAGCACAGGGTAGAAGAAGAGATCGCATAACCAAATAAGAAATAAAGCGTACTTACATGGCTACCGCCGGGCTCACCCCAACCCTAGAAGTAGGACAACTACTCGCTCTTCATGGGGGCAAACATCATTGAATAAAAATAGAAACCTTGCATCAAACTTCAAAAGGAACTAATCGTACAACCGCCGCCTTCTTCTCCGCTATCTCCTAACTCTCTCGCCCTCTCTCTCTCTCTTCTCTTTGGTTGCCGATTTTTATTTGTTGGAATGATTAAAAGCCAGCCCCCTAGGGCTTTATTTATAGCCTCCTAACCCTTGCTAGCCAAGGATTGGAGTTCTAATCCTACTAACATTGCTAAAAGGAAAGTTTATCTAAACTAACTTATATCCTAAAAGAAAATATTAAAGTAGGTAATATTCCTTAACATGCTTGGAATATACCCCTAAGATAGATGAATCTTGGTAGATGATAGATGTCTTCGTGGCTAAGCAATATCCTCCAAAGATTTTGCCCAATCCACATTTTTCACACGTCTGTTGCTCCAGTCGATGTCGAGTAGACATGTTGATATCGAGTGACCTATGTCGAGTCAAGTTGGTTTGGTGTGGTCAACATGACTTTGGCTCGATCTTCATCCTTCCTCCTCAGTCGATTTCAAGTCTTCGTGTTAATATCGAGTGCTCCTATCGAGATCGAGTGCTTTTAGCTCAAGATCGAGTTCTTCTGTCTTGTCTTGTCTTGTCTTCACTCCAAAAGGCTCTGTTTTCTGCGAAATTAAACTAAAACTTGTGTAGACCTCTACATCTTGCAAATGAACTCAAACTACATAAATTCACTACTTTCCCAACCCAAAAGTATAAAATATGCATGAAAACGGAAAAGATGTAAGCGTGAAATATGCGCACATCAAATCACCCCATACTTAAGCTTGCTTGTCCTCAAGCAATACTCTAATTGGTCATTCAGAGGAAGGACTAAACTCTCAACATCATAGATCCATTCTCATATATCCCTACAATTAATTACCATCCTCGAAAAGGTACTAATGCCATGAAATTCGTGCCTGTGAATGAAAAGCAACATCTCGCACAAAAGGAGGGTTATGCAAAAAAAACACAATTTGTAACATAGCATTAATAATCAAGAGGACTTTTATGCGCAATGGTGCAGAGCAGGTAAAAGGTATAGTGGTGGGTTTTATTTGGCAATCTGGTGCTAATCCGGGGAGAAACTTCCAATCTTCTTTCTTTGATGTACTTTCTCCTTTATGATTTCCACATTCCTTTCCTTATAATTATCTTTGCTTTTTTCACTTATATGCTTTTACCTCTCTAACCTTAACGCTGCCTTCTCGTGAAGTCACAAACATGGGTGTCATGAATGGCCCCGGATACTTAGTGCTTCGGACTCCTCACCTTGTGTCCCATCTCGCGTGAATTTTATCTTATGCAAGCAGGGTCGATTTAACTAACTCCTAGGTGGCCGGATTTTCTTTTCACTCATTAAATTTTCCATATAAATGATATAGATTCCTGCCATCAACTTCATAATAACTTCACAACATATCAAACCATACAACAACTCCATAATATGACTTCCATTCCATAACATAATCTCCCGGATGGGTAAAAAGGTATAAAAATTGGCAATTTATGAACTTGTGGAGAAAATATGACATTAAGCACATATGGCTTTGAATATGAAGTAAAGGCAATAGGCATGGGTAATGGTTAGGGTGAATAATGAAGCATGAATGGAAAATAAAGTCCTCCGTCCTCTTATGATGCATATGTCAAAAGCAACTTCAAGTTTTACTCCTTTCATGGTTTTCTCTAAAAATTGCACTTCATTGAGACTTTCCTTTACTAGGCAATTGAATTGCTATATCTCTAACAGATCTACTTTTGCGTCGTCGAGCTTTGTAACTACTTCCATGACACTTATTCAAAATTTTCAATGGGTGTACTTTTTCTCAAAATATGTAAAGTTTATAAACTTTATGCTCATATGAGAATATGTAAGAATTGACCATGTGTGCTAAAACAAGACTTTATGCATTAAACTAAGGTAAACTAACAATTATGAGCGAAATAATGTAAAAATGCTTTTACCCCACCCCATACTTAGATCCTATAGTGTCCTCACTATAAAAACAAAATAATTAGAAGTGGAATGAAAGAGAAATTACTAGAAAATCACAACGGCTCAAATTAGGTACGTCTGCATGGGAGGTCAATTTCGAGTGGTGGTGTCGATATCGACTGCTTGTGTCAATATCGATTTTCTGCTTTGACTCAAGGTGATTTTAGTGTCGATCACAGTCGCTCCTTCCGACTCCCTTGGTGGATATCGACTAGGTATGTCGATATGGAGTGCTTTTGCAGATTCCTTGCGTACCTGAAATTGTTACTTTCTCACAAATCGTAAAAGCTCAAAGTTTTAAGGTCCTAAAATCAAAACAAAACCAGAAATTCAAAACCCTAAAATTTTAAAAAGTCTATGTACAAGCTCTAGACTTTATAATCGCTAGGCCGACTTCTTCCGCGCTTCTATTCAAGGTTGCACATGTAGGGACCACATTGCTCTCATGTCCTGTTGAAGGCCTTCAAGCTCTACTTTGAACACCGTCTCTTTCTTGTCTTTGAGTTCCAGTCTCCCTGGATAGACTTTATAGATCGTCATCAACGCTCCCTTTCTTCCATCCTTTCTTTTGCATCCCAGGGCATTGCATTGCTCCATAAGTACCTTGTCGCCTGCCTTGTATTCGATTATTGGCTTACCTATCATGTTAGTAAGGCATATAAACAAGGATACTCAGTTCATAGGGATATTAGAATTTTGCTCTAAAGGTGGAGGATCTTTACCTGAACTTACCTTCGAGTCCGTTATGCTCTGAGGGATCACTCGACATCGAGTTAGAGGGTTGACATCGAGTGGCTTTTCTCCTGTGGGTGCAGTCGATGGAGGCATGTTGAGTAGAGGGAGTCGAGTGGGTCCAGTCGATATCGACTGGCCCTCTCTGTTGGTTCATTACAAGGGATTACTCTCCCTATAGCATGCATGGCCTTGACCTCCATTTGATTCACCTCCTTCATTATAGTGTTGAAGGAGAACTCGATGACCTCATTGCCAATGGTTAATGACAATAGTCCCTTTTTCATGTTGATATTGGTGTCGGCCGTAGCTAGGAACGGCCTTCCTAAGATGATTGGCCAGGTAGGATCTTCTGTCATATCTAGCACAATAAAGTCAGTAGGTACAAAGAACTTACCCACCTTCACTGGGACGTCATCGATGATGCCTATGAGCCTTAAAAAGTTGTTGTCGGCCATATATAGCTTCATATCTACCGGCTCCAACGCTCCAATGTTGACCTTTGACCATATGGACAAAGGCATGCCCCTAGGTTTCACAAAGCCTTGTAGCGATGTTGGCCAAGCCCAATAGTGATGCCGAATCTACCAGGATCACTCCTCTTTTCTGGGTAGTCCGCCTTGCTACACTCCTCTGCGAACTCAGCAATTGATCGCTTCTTGCTCAAGATATCTTTAAGGAACCGGACGTATGATGGCATCTCATGAAGGGCCTCCGTTGATGGAATAGTGATATTAAGGCCTTGGAGTTCCTTCACAAAGTGTTGGAACTTCACATCCGCAGGGTCCCATGAAGACTTGGAGGGATAGGGTAATGGCTTCTTCTTCGGCGGAGCGGGATTGGCCTGAGGTGGTGATGATGATTGGTCCACATCGACAGGGGGTGTCGACATCGATTTTTGTGGTCGATCTAGGGGGCGCCTAGACAGGGTCGACGTCGACAGGTGGGTCGACATCGAGTGGGTCAGTCGATTTCAACTGGGGGTGTCGATATCGACTGGCTATCCAGGTCTTTTCTCTACAGGCTCCATTTCTCCAACGTTGATTGGTATCTCCTTGTCATTCCTTAAGTGAATGGCGGCAATGTCGCCCGATGGCTGCCCCTTTGGATCGGCATGTGGTTGGCCAGGGAGCCCTCCAGGTTGTCGTGGAATAGATGCCACCAGTTGACCCAGTTGGGTTTCCACGTTTTTCCTCCTTGTGTCTATTTCACCTAGCCTAGAGTTAATACCATGTAGTGATGTTTGGATGGCATTTTTGGATGGCTTTGTCTCTGCTTGGTTCGCCTCATCTCATCTAAGATGAATTGTATACCATCCTTCCTTTCTCTCTTGAGATGGCCAGTTGCTTTGTATGGCAGGGATTGTTGATATTGTTGATACTAGGGTTGTTGATATCCCCAATTCCCTTGCTTGCCTCCATAGTTGGGCCCCCGTGCATACTTTACTTCATCATGGGTATCTGCCAATTGTACTTACTCCGTGTAGGGACAAGCCTCGTGTTATGTTTCCGCGACCCATATTCTAAACAAGCTTGGTTGTTAGTAAGAAACCTAACTTGTTTTTGAAGACGCTTTACTTGGTTTTTCATGAACTGGTCCTTCACCTCAGGATCCAACTCTTTGGAAGGCTCATACAGTGGCATGGATGGGGGCGGCCTAGCATCAGGTGTCGCAGGAGTCCCATAGGTATTGTCAAACTCCATTAACTAGCCTTTCAATCGTCTCCCAGGCTTGAGTAGGGGTAAGCTCCAAGTAGCGATAGGTGGTATAGGCGTTGATCCGCTCTCTAGTAGGCACGTCCATGGCATTGTAGATGATCTCGTAGATAACATATGGCGGTTGCCCATGCGTAGGGCAGATCTCAGCAAATCCTTGTAGCACTCCCAGACTTACGCTAGTGTCTCCCCTGGTCTCTGCTTGTAGAACATAATCTTCTGGCGAATTTGCGCCGTCTTTGATGGTGGAAAGAACTTATTGAGGAAGATATATCCCTATGTTCCCCCCAGGTGCGGATAGATCGCGAGGGCAAGCTCTCCAACCAATGTAGCGCCTTTCCTGCAAGAGACCATCTAAAAGCTTTTAGACGCACATATTTAAGATTGACACTGTCAGCAATGGTGTCGCAAAGATCAATATAAGTAGTAATGTGCGTCATAGGGCATTCGGAGCCCTTTCCCTCATAAGCATGTCTCCTAATCTTCGCAATAAAAGTAGTTTTAATTTCAAAAGCAACATTAGCGAGAACAATAGGAGACTCAGGCACCGCCACAGTGGGGTGCATATACTCTTTCGCATTCTGCGTAATCTGGCGTAGTTGCTCTTGGGCTTCCCGGCGAGCTTGGGCTTCTTGTTTGTACCAAGCGACCATTTTTTGTTGTGCTTGGGTATGTTGAGTGCGCTCGGTTTTGAACCCCTCTACTTGCTTTCGTAGCCTTTCGAGATCTTGTTGCATTATTTCCTCGTTGTCCATGATCCTCTTAGCTCGTTCTTCTAGACGAAGGAAGCATTCTAGATCAACTAAAGTTGCGAACTTAAGCGTGCGATCAGCGCATCGCATACACCTTCAAGACAACAGTAGGAAAATAAGTAAGATAGACTAAACAGGGCGCGATTGATAGCCTCCCCGACAACGGCACCAAAATTTATTGGTAGAAGGAGGTCAAGTTTAATAAATAAAAGATAAATATCGAACCGAATCCCAGTCCACGTAAATAAAATACAAGACATCTATAACACCCTATATTATAACCCAAGGGAATGTCACAGCGCCAGTGATTACTTGGACTTTAATGTCTTTATAACCACCTTAGGCTTATAGGGACATGCATTCATGCTCCCATAAACAAGATGATAGTAAATAAAATAAATTAAGACAACGAAATAATTAAGTAAATAAACCAACGGATAAATAAACAATAGACAAATAAGCCAAATAAAAGTAACAATTGGAAATGATCATTAAATAATATTCAAGAATAACCATTACTAAAACCCTTATCAACGGACCTCAAAAGAGTACTCAAAACAGTTTAAAGATGATTCCGACCTTGACTCCAACCTTCGACCTCGTAGCACCTAACCTGGGAAAACTGGCCTGGCGTCCGGATATGATGAAGGACACCAGCCATCCAAATAAAGGCGGTTAGTTCGCAAGAACTAGAAAATGACGGCTCAAAAACTGGGACTTCTCTAGACTCAAACACAGTGACCATAATACGGTATGAATCTAATTCCAAATGTGATTATTGAGAATATTTCTATGTAGGCTCATTTGAGACCCGACCCTCCTATAACACGGATAACCCGAAAGCCTTGAGTAAGAAAAGATTTAGGAATCATAGCCCGATTATATATGGAATATGATATAGCTTGAAACAAGTTATGTTTACTACCCAATACATTATTACTATATTGCTTTATCATTAACAAATCTATACTAAGTATTGGATTAAAAGGTACTCGATGTGGCCCAAAATCGACCCAAAGGGCAGTACTCTTTCGGAGAGTTTTAAACCGCGGTATGAGACAGTCAATTAAGGGCTGATCTTATGTCCCCCAATACATAGTGCAACCTACGCATTGTTTATACATTAATCTTCACTCACGTACTCACATTAAATGCCTTGACACACAAATCACTTATATTGACTAATACTTATCCCACCCTTACATAATGGATATGACCTACAACCGCTTTGGTTGTGTAACACACCTCATCAGGAAGTGTGTGAGTTTCATGAAACATTTAGACCGAGGAATAATGACCCCGACCTGACTGTACAATACCACATTCACTTGAATTTACACACTATGGTTCACATTGCTTTACATTGATTAATACGTTTCATTTTGATTGATCTTGATTCAATTGAGTTCCAATCGCAATCAGACAATCCTCACATTGTTACTATTTACTTAATACATCCTAGGTGATCACATAACAAAAGATAACCCATGTTATTAATAGGTAACATAGATGCCAAATGAAAGGAAAGAAAATAAAATAAAAGATAGAAACATCAATCATACTTGTTGAATTCAACGGAATGGTAAATAAATCACACAAGCAGGTGAATTGCAATTTATTTTAATTAATTTGGCAAGCAACCAAAGGAAGGAAAACTAATCGACACGAAGGCACCAAATGAGCAAAAACGCTCGGAAAGTCACTATCCTTGATTCAAAGTTGCAAGCTTTTGAATTAAGTGGTTGGTTGGACTCGAATTTCTTCTTATGGGGATATGGTTAGCCTAGTATCTGCGAATTATCGGAATTGGAAAGCGATTTATGCCAAGATAAAAGCACAGGTTAGAATCTAAAATTTTAAAAAACTAGGAAACGCATATTTTAACAAAATAAGAACTTAGGGAGGTTTTATGTAATCACCCTCCTTCAACCTTCACCCCGATACGTTCCTCCGCATGAGCTTTCCGGCGAGACCACGACCGAACTTCAGTGATTAGCAACGTCGAAGATCCGCGGCGGTGCACAAGGGAGATAGCTACGGCCTCCTGGTGGCTAGTCGCTCCTCCGTATTGCTTAAGGTTACTCTGGCTGTGACTACTGGTGGCAAACGAGGGCGGAAAATGTGGCTCCGACGAGGTCGAATTCAGGATGTTTTTATGAAAAATTTGTGAAGGGGATTGTTGCTAGAAGCGTTTAGAACGAATTGGAATATGTTAAAACCTCGGTTTCGTTCTCTAATGGATGAATTTCCCAGAAGACCAGAACCCTATATTTATAGTCGATATCAATTGGGACCGAATTAAGTCGAATCGAATCCCAAAAGATAACCCAAAATTCATATATAAGCTATTTAATTAATCAATTTGATAAAATCTATCTTATTTGACGGTGTTGATAAAAATTTCGAATTAGGGATAAACTTGGTTGGGATTCGTTTTGGATTCGAAATCACAAATTGATAAAGGATAAAGATAGAATAGAGATTGGGTAACAATTTAAAAACGAAAACGACACGATTCGTGCGAGATTTGAGGGGATTAAAACTTACCAAAAAATCCAACAGTGGAATGCGGCTAGAGGTTGAAGATGGGTTCGCTGAACCCGGTTCAATATTTTTTATAGATTCGGTTCGGTTCATCTAACCCAAAAGAAACCCGGTTTAGCCTCTAGAAATATTTATAACCGAATATTTTTATTTTAAAATTCTAGTCAAGTTAAATAAGAAGAATAACAACACATTTTATTTAAATATATTTTAGTTTTCCTAAAAATATATTTTTCTAAAACATTATAATATATAGTTTATGAAAATTAAAATAAATCATAATTATAAATCCATCGCTATTGTGAAGAGAAAATATACAACTTTGTATTCAAATAATACAATTTAAAGGCTAACTTATTTATAAGAACATAAACTAAAATATCTCAAAATAATATAACACTTTATATACGTTTAATTCAAAGACGCTTTCTCCTAAATTCAAAACACGAGAACTTCAAAAAAAATTATTCACTAATTAAAAAGAAATTCCCAAAAATATTTTGGGGTATTTCAACATCCCTCCGATGTAATGGAATGGAATCAGGATCGATCCACGAGGAGGCGGGTCAGCGATGCCTGGATAGTCTTTAAAGTTTCTGCGCAAGTCGACCTGTTGCCTCGATATTGAGTTGGGGAGTCGATATCGACATGGGCAGTCGATTCCTAGTGCTCAGAGTCGATCTGTGAAAAACCTACAGGGAAGGGAAAATAACAAAAGCACTCGATATCGACTAAATAGGTCGATGTCGAGTAAGTCAGTGGGTCCTATCGACTCAGAAGATCATTGACCTAGGGTTAGCTCGATTCAGGTGGTCGATATCGACTAGACTGGTCGATTTCGAGTAGCTTAACAAAAGGTAGATATTGAACAAAATTAAAGAAAGAAATAAAATAAAAGATAGTAGAATATATTTTTGGGCTTTTGATTTAATAAAATAAAAGCTTCTAAGGTAGGGATTTACCACGACGATAACCATGCATGCATTATGACTTAATTCACATAAAAGATTAAGCTTTTCTCATTACCAATTAGGAATATAGAGGCTTTCGCATAAAAACCTAATTGTTTTTACCTGTTCATAATTAGGTTTTAAGTCAACATTCGCAGGAAAAACCTAATTACTATCCAAATTCACATGTATAATACACTTTCGCTTCATATAAGGTAAATAAGGATTCATCCTAAATTCACATAAAGGATGTAGCGCGGGGTTGAAGAAGAGATCGCATAAATAAATAAGGAATAAAGCGTACTTACATGGCTACCGTCGGGCTCACCCCAACCCTAGAAGTAGGGCAACTACTCGCTCTTCATGGGGGAAATCATCATTGAATAAAAATAGAAACCTTGCTTTAAACTTCAAAAAGAACTAATCGTACAACCACCGTCTTCTTCTCCGATATCTCCTAACTCTCTCGCCTTCTCTGTCTCTTCTCTTTGGTTTCCGATTGTTGTGTGTTGGAATGATTAAAAGCCAGCCCCCTAGGGCTTTATTTATAGCCTCCTATCCCTTGCTAGCCAAGGATTGAAGTTATAATCCTTCTATGATTGCTAAAAGGAATGTTTATCTAAACTAAATTATATCCTAAAAGAAAATATTAAAATAGGTAATATTCCCTAACATGCTTGGAATATACCCCTAAGATAGATGAATCTTGGTAGATGATAGATGTCTTCATGGCTAAGCAATATCCTTCAAAGATTCGGCCCAATCCGCGTTTTTCACACGTCTGTTGCTCTAGTCGATGTCGAGTGGACAGGTCGATATCGAGTGACCTAGGTCGAGTCAAGTTGGTTTGATGTGGTCAACATGGCTTTTGCTCAATCTTCATCTTTCCTCTTCACTCGAATTCGAGTCTTCAGGTCGATATCAAGTACTCCTATCGAGATCGAGTGCTTTTAGCTCGAGATCGAGTTCTTCTGTCTTGTCTTGTCTTCTCTCCATAAGGCTCCGTTTTCTGCGAAATTAAACCAAAATTTATGTAGACCTCTACATCTTGCAAATGAACTCAAACCACACAAATTCACAACTTTCCCAACCCAAAAGTATAAAATATGCATGAAAACGGAAAACATGTAAGCATGAAACATGGTGAAATATGCGCACATCAAACATCTTTGAAATAAAGGAACCAACTTGCATTGAACTAAAACTTCGAAACTTTACAATTCCAACGTCGGCTTTCAACAAACCCTAAAGCTTCTTCTACTCTCTACTTCTCTATCTATGGTGAGATATGAATCTCTGAACTTGAATGCTTAATACCAGCCCCATAGGGCTTTATTTATAGCCTACTAATCCTTGCTAGCTAAGGAAAGTAGTTCTAATCCTACTAAAACTCCTATTGCTAAATTATATCCTATCATTGATAGGATGAACCATTATTAAGGTAAATAACAAATATCCTAGGGTAAAAAGGAAACTACCCTTAGGACATAATCTATCTAAAAGATATGATAAAACCGTGGTCTCCAAGATATATCTTCAATCCGCGTTCTCAAACCGTGTACTGATGTGCGCGCAAATTGCGATATTTTCTATGCACATAAAAGTCCATTTTATTGTCTTTTGCATGCATATTAATGGAAAAACTTAGGAATAGTGTAGTTTACGCTTAAATGTCAAATATATGGGTTTGCACGAGTTTCTATGTGATTTCGCAGAAAACAAGATAAAAATGGACGGATTTGAAAGAGCGAAAAAAGAACTTGAAGTCTTCTGAAGAGGTCCAAATCGACTTGGGACCTCGACACCAAGTGCATCAGAGACATAGGAATTGAGTAGGAAACCAAACAGAGCATGTCGACACAGGAGAGGTCGATATCGACGTCTGGTGGTCGATATCGAGGCTTCCATATCGACCAAATTGATAGAAGTCGAGTGCCAGTTCGAGTAGGAGAAGGAGAAGCTCGAGATAAAGTTTTGAAGGGGTCGATATCGATGTCTAGGGTCGATATCGACCATGCCAGCAGAGGAATCCGACTCAGATTTTGATAGAATTCAATCCGAAGCTCGCAACGTATATCCAAAGGTCGAGATTTCCTATCATCAAACACGAGATTTATCAGATGGAGGCTGAGTTACCATGGAGTTTTAGTTTTTTACTTTGTTTTAGTTTTATCTTAGAGAATAAAGATAAGGTTTCGAGTCCTTGTCGACATCTATAAATAGAGGCCAATAGGGCTGAGTTTAAGAATTCAATTTAGATTCAAGTTAGCATCCAATAGCATCTAATTTACAAGACAATTCAGTTTCAATAGAGAGTAGAGAGAGAGAGAGAGGAGGTCGAGTGAAAGTTGTAAAGCGAGAGCATAGTGGCTTGTTCGGTTGTACTTTCTTTCAAAGTTTTAATTCAAAGTAGCTTTCTTTCAACAATAATGATGATGATGTGCATGATGAGGAGTGAGTAGTCAACCCACTTCTAGGGTCGGGGTGAGCCCGACGATAGCAATGTGAGGTAAGTGCATCAAAGGTATGACTTTTATGCGATTCCGTCTTCTACCCCATGCATGATCCTTTGCGAAAGTTAGGGAGATTCATTATTTGCATTATTGAAGCGAAAGCCACTCATATTGTGAACTTGATTGCTCATGAATTGGATAGTAACTCTTAGGAAATATGCGAGAGCCTCTAATCACTTAAGTATTGATAACGAAAGTTATTTGACGGAAAGGCATTAAATTTCATAGCTTTAGCATAAAACTTGCATTGTTATCGTTGTGGCATGAAACCCTAACCTTTGAAGCCTTTTAATTAATTGAATTCTTTATAAAAGTCTTAAGTTTTGTTTTCTGTTCATCTTCCTTCTCAATCCTATTTTCTTCGGACTCTTTTCCGACAAATTGGTTACGAAAACAGTTTATGTGACAAGCATCGAAATCGACTGCAAGGGTCGATATCGAGGTCTCACATCCATATCGAGGTCTGTCTCGACGTCGACTTTGCTGCTTTTGTCTTCTGTAGGAACTGCACTAGGAAATCGACCAGAACTGAGGTCGATATTGACCAGTATACTTGATATCGAGGTCTGTTGAGGACGAAAGCTTTGATCGTGAGTACAACAAGGGAAGCGCTGACATACCTCCTCGTGGATTCGATCCTGAATTACCCTACTACTACAAGGGAGGGGATTCTTGTATTATTTGTTTGGGACAGGGAGTTAGCCTAGTTGTGCATTGTTTTAATTATTTGAATCTCCTACTACCAACCCCGCCTGCCGAACAAATTGGCGCCGTTGTCGGGGAGGCAATCAATCGCCACCTAAGTTAACCACGATCTTTTCTGAGCTTATTCTGCAGGTTTATGCGACGTTCTGATCTTGGACCTATCCACAAACGGCAATGCAATACATGCATCCGCCGCTTCATGTTCCTGAATCCACTATTTTAATTCCTCACTCCAACTATGAAATAAAAATTAACTTCCTATCTGAGATAAAAAGAAATACTTTTGAAGGAAGACCTAATGAATGCCCCCTACAACACATCTCTACTTTTATGGACCTATGTGAAACAGTTGCTGATGAAGTGAATTTAGAGTATGTGCGATTAAAATCTTTTCGATGGTCTTTGGCAGGGAAGGTATTACAGTGGCTTGAAAGTTTGGCTCCACGCTCGCTGAGGACATGGGCGGAGGTGAAAGATGCATTCTTGAACAAATTCTTCCCACCTTCTAAAACACCGAAGCTGCGACAAAGGATCACGGCTTTCAAACATAAGCCAGGTGAAACCCTAGCACAGGCGTGGGAGCAGTTTAAGGACTTGCTGAGATCATGCCCGACGGATGGGCAACTTCCATATGTCATCCAGGAGATCTTTTATAACGCCCTTGATGCACCAAATAAGGAGAGGATCAATTCATATACCTCCTATCGGTACATTGAGCTTACACCAACGGAGGCATGGGAGACCATTGAGAGGCTTATGAACTTTGACAACACTTATGGGGCTGCTGCGGCCTATGATGCAAGGCCTGCCCCATCTATGCCACTATATGAGCCTCCAAGGGAGATAGATCCTGAGGTGCGGCAACAATTCCATAACGATCAAACACGCCGCCTTCAAAAGCAAGTAAGGTTCCTGAGCAACAATCAACCTTGTCAGGAGTGTGGCTCAACAAGGCATAACACTAGTGTCTGTCCACACACCGAGCAAGTATCCATGGCGGAACAACATGAGGAGGTTAAATGGACGAGAGGCTCCTATGGAGGGGTCAATCAACAATATTGGGGTGATCAAAGGTTCTATCCACAAAGAGATCCCCCACCATATAGAGCACCAGGGCACCCTGAGCGGGAGACAAGGAAAGATGACCTGCAAATCATTCTTGATGAGATGCGGAGAAACCATGCTGAGTTCAAACAAGCCAACAACTCCATCCATACTCAGCTGCAGGGCATCAATTCTAGACTTGGGGAGATTGAGGTTTGGAAGCGCAACATGGAGACTCAAATGAGTCAATTGGCGGAAGCAATACCCAAAGCGTCAGGATCATTCCCTGGATCCACTGTGCCCAACCAAAAGGGCAAAACCACTGGTCATATTGCGGCAGTAAACCTAAGGAGTGGGCGTCAATTACAAACGCCCGAGCAAAAAGCAGAGGAGAAGGAGCCAGAACAGACGTCGATATCAACCCCCCCTGTCGATATCGACCAAGGTGATGTCGATGTCGACCCTGATGCTGCGTCACCACAGAAATCGACTCCTCTAGTCGATATCGACCCTACTGATGTCGATGTCGACCTCACTGCAGCCGCGGGAAGGAAGAAGGTGTTGCCATTCCCATCTAGAAAGGTGATTAAAGACCCAGCGGAAAAGAAGTTCCAGCGGTTCGTGAAGATGCTCCAAGGACTTAATGTCTCTATACCATTCACAGAGGCACTTCACGAGATGCCATCTTATGTAAGGTTCCTTAAAGACATCTTGGGTAAGAACCGATCGCTCTCTGAGATCGCAGAGGAGTGCAACAGGTTGGAGCTACCACAAAAGCGGGCGGACCCAGGTAAGTTTTCTATCGCTATAGGTCTAGGTCAATTCAAATTTAATGCTTTAGTTGACTTGGGAGCTAGCGTTAGCATGATACCACTAACCATTTGGCACAAGGTAAAGATAGGTCCTCTGGAGCCCGTGGATGCAAGGTTTTACATGGCCAATAATACGGTGGTAATTCCAACTGGAATAGTGACGGATGTGCCAGTACAAGTAGGTAAATTCTTTGTCCCTGTTGATTTCCTAGTTGTTGATATAGCAGAGGACCCTGCTTGTCCAATTATTTTAGGTAGGCCGTTCCTAGCAACCGTCGATGCCAACATTAGCATGAAGAAAGGATTACTCTCATTCACAATTAGTGACGAAGTGATAGAGTATGCCTTCAACAAGACGGTGAAAAATCAAGGGCCAATTGAGATAAAAGCCATCAATGGTGTCTACATTGCATGTGGAGAAGCAAAGGTAAGAAGTATGACACCGGAGGAGCTTGAGAAGAGGGCCATAGAAGCCCAAGTGGAGGAAGTTGTGGCAATCTTGAACGAAGGAGCCCAACAGAACATCGAAATTGACCCAGGTAAGTCGATATCAACCACTAATGTTCAAGATTCTGTACCAAATTTTAAGTATGGGGTCGACGGAGGAGAAGAGGAAACATCGAAATCGGGGTCAAGGGTCGATATCGACCATTCCCTATCGAAATCGACCACCATCAGTGCTGAGAAGGGAGGAAAGGAGACCTCGATATCAATCTCTGAGGGTCGAAATCGACCTGATCATATCGAGCTGAAACTCTCCAAATCAACTGATCCTCCAGGAGTACAACAGAGGTCGAGATCGACCTCTGAACATCGACATCGACCTGAGCCACAGACTGAGAAAAGGGTAAGTCAAGGTACGGATTCCTCTTGTTCCATTTTAATAAAGGATTTATCATTATTTGGAAGAGGTGTGCCTTGGCATGTGCGCTTGTGTAGGGTATCTGATGATGATTCAAGCCAATATGAGATAGGAGACAAGGTCTATGTTGTCAAATCTAAGGACCATTGGTTCCCTAGAAGATTTAAGGATAAGAACTTAGGACCATTCACGGTGAATCAGATCCATCCCGGTGGAATGCAGCTGCGTGACAAGAAAGGAGTCATATTTGAGGCCCAAGCCACATGGGCTCTGCAGATGCCGCCTTGAGAAGCGCAAAGGAGAAGTCGGCCTAGCGATTTAAAAATCTAGAGCTTGTAACAAAGACTTAGTTTTAATTTTTAGACACTTTTTCTTTGGGTTGAGACACTTTATTGTTTTGCATATTTTGTTTTGGTTTTATGTTTATTAACAAGTTACAGGAGAGAGAAAAAGGCACACTGAGAAGACATCGAAATCGATATCCGACATCGAAATCGACCTCAAGGTCGACATAGATAGGGTTTGTGATCGAGGCCGGATCACCCTGAAGCCTAAAGCAGAAATCGAGATAAAACATCGATATCGATGTTAAGGGTCGATATCGACCCTGCCTGTTGTCTTCTTCGACTCCTGAAATTTGTGACGGTTTAGTAAGTTTTCTTCTTAACAATAGTTCTAATACAGTGAGGACACTGTAAATTTTAAGTATGGGGTGGGGGAAAGGCTTACTTGCATATTCATACTTAGTTTAGATTTGCATATTTATTTTAATGCATATTTAGTTTTTATTTCGAAAAAAAAAATGACCCCCATCAAAAAATTTGAAAAAAGAAGAAGAAAGAGTCATGGAAGTATAAAAAAGAGCTCTACGATGCAAAATTAGATTCATTAGAGATATAACATGAAATTGCCTACTCAAGGGAAGTCCCAATGAAGTGCAAGAAGAAAACATAAAGGAGATGAAAATTTTGAAGTTGCTTTTGACATGTGCATGATAAGATGATGGAGGACTTTTTATGAAAAATTCCATACAAGCAAAGTTCATATCCTAGCCTTACCTATGCATATTTGCAAAAGTCACAAAGCCATATATGAGCCTTATCATGATCATTATTGCTCCACATATACACATATTGACAATTTTATACCTTATACCCTATCCGGGGACAAAGTTCAAGAATGGATGTCATCTTTGGAGTTATATGGAGTTGTGCATTATTTATGAAGTTGTTGGCAGGAATGAAAGAATTATGAAATATGGAAAATTTAATGAGCGAGAAAAAATCCGATCACCTCAGGAGATAAAGGTAGGTCGACCCTGCTCGTTGAGATGTTAGTTCAGCGAGATGGGACACAAGGTGAGGAGTCCGAAGTACTAAGCATCCGGGGCCATTCATGACACCCATGTTTGCGACTCGCGAGAAGGCAGTGCTAAGGTTAGAGAGGTAAAAGCATTATATTGAATAAAAGCATTGAGAGATGAGTGAAAGGTGAGACATTATGAAGAAGGAATGTGGAATGTTTTGGAAAGAAAGTATGACTTCCCGGATTTAACACCACATGGCCAAATGTTCGCCCACCTTTAGCCTTTTACCAATCTATTTCTCACAAGCTTGCAAAAGTCCTCTTGATTATTAATGCTATGTCGCTAAAATTATTTTTGCATATTACCTCCTTTTATGAATATGAAATTGCTTTTATGCACAGGCATGGACTTGGTTGACATAAGTACCTTATCGAGGATGGCAATTGATTGTAGGGACATATGAAAAATGAATCTATGATGTTGAGGGTTTCCTTTCTTCCCCTGAATGACCATTAAAGGTATTGCTTGGGGACAAGCAAGCTTAAGTATGGGGTGTTTGATGTGCGCGCAAATTGCCATATTTTCTATGCACATAAAAGTCCATTTTATTGTCTTTTGCATGCATATTAATGGGAAAACACGGAAATAGTGTAGTTTACGCTTAAATGTCAAATATATGGGTTTGCACGAGTTTCTATGTGATTTCGCAGAAAACAGGATAAAAATGGACGGATTTGAAAGAGCGGAAAAATAACTCGAAATCTTCTGAAGAGGTCGAAATCGACTTGGGACCTTGAAATCGAGTGCATCAGAGACATAGGAATCGAGCAGGTGAAATAGAGCATGTCGACACAGGAGAGGTCGATATCGACGTCTGGTGGTCGATATCGAGGCTTCCATATTGACCAAATTGATAGAAGTCGAGTGCTAGTTCGAGTAGGAGAAGGAGAAGCTCGAGATAAAGTTTTGAAGGGGTCGATATCGATGTCTAGGGTTGATATCAACCATGCCAGCAGAGGAATCCGACTCATATTTTGATAGAATTCTATCCAAAGCTCGCAACGTCTATCCAAAGGTCGAGATTTCCTATCATCAAACACAAGATTTATCAGATGGAGGCTGAGTTACCATGGAGTTTTAGTTTTTTACTTTGTTTTAGTTTTATCTTAGAGAATAAAGATAAGGTTTCGAGTCCTTGTCGACATCTATAAATAGAGGCCAATAGGGCTGAGTTTAGGAATTCAATTTAGATTCAAGTTAGCATCCAATAGCATCTAATTTACAAGACAATTCAGTTTCAATAGAGAGTAGAGAGAGAGAGAGGAGGCCGAGTGAAAGTTGTAAAGCGAGAGCGGAGTAGCTTGTTCGGTTGTACTTTCTTTCGAAGTTTTAATTCAAAGTAGCTTTCTTTCAACAATAATGATGATGATGTGCATGATGAGGAGCGAGTAGTCAACCCACTTCTAGGGTCCGGGTGAGCCCGATGATAGCAATTCGAGGTAAGTGCATCAAAGGTATGACTTTTATGCGATTCCGTCTTCTACCCCATGCATGATCCTTTGCGAAAGTTAGGGAGATTCATTATTTGCATTATTGAAGCGAAAGCCACTCATATTGTGAACTTGAATTGCTCATGAATTGGATAGTAACTCTTAGGAACTATGCGAGAGCCTCTAATCACCTAAGTGTTGATAACGAAAGTTATTTGACGGAAAGGCATTAAATTTCATAGCTTTAGCATAAAACTTGCATTGTTATCGTTGTGGCATGAAACCCCGACCTTGAAAGCCTTTTAATTAATTGAATTCTTTATAAAAGTCTTAAGTTTTGTTTCTGTTCATCTTCCTTCTCCATCCCATTTTCTTCGGACTCTTTTACGAAAAATTGGTTACGAAAACAGTTTCTGTGACAAGCATCGAAATCGACTGCAAGGGTCGATATCGAGGTCTCACATCGATATCGAGGTCTGTCTCGACGTCGACTTTGCTGCTTTTGTCTTCTGCAGGAACTACGCTAGGAAATCGACCAGAACTGAGGTCGATATCGACCAGTATACTCGATATCGAGGTCTGCTGAGGACGAAAGCTTTGATCGTGAGTACAACAAGGGAAGCGCTGACATACCTCCTCGTGGATTCGATCCTGAATTACCCTACTACTACAAGGGATGGGATTCTTGTATTATTTGTTTGGGACAGGGAGTTAGCCTAGTTGTGCATTGTTTTGAATATTTGAATCTCCTACTACCAACCCCGCCTACCGAACACGTACAATCCGTGGATACTTCTACTCAATATCGAGTACAACACTCGATATCGACTGCTTCACTTCTGCTCGATGTGTCTTGACTTCACTCGACCTCGGATAGGTGTCGATGTCAAGTTCCTCACTCGATCTAATGTCATGTCGAGTGCTCTCCATTAGGTTGTGTTGTCTTGGCTCGATGCTCAGTGTCTACGTCTAATGACCTAGTCGATCTCGAGTGGTATACTCAATCTCGACTGCTCTTCAGTGCTTCTCTTGGCTTCATATTTTGACTTCGATTCCGCTCTAATTCCTATACATTTAGCTTTCCAATACTGCTGATTGCCCCCTCCATAGGGGCCTCTCATCCACTTAGCTTCCTCATGTTGTTCTACCATACTGACTTGCTCAAGTTGTGGGCAGGCGTTGGTGTTGTGCCTTGTTGAACCACATTCCTGGAAAGCTTGGTTGTTTGAGAGGAATCTAACTTGCTTTTGTAGGCGGCATGTTTGATCATTGTGGAATTGTTGTCGCACATCAGGATCAATCTCCTTTGGAGGCTCATAAAGTGGCATAGATGGGGCAGGTCTTAAGTCATAGGCCGCAGCAGTCCATATGTGTTATCAAAGTTGACTAGCCTCTCAATTGTACCCCAGGCCTCCGTTGGTGTAAGCTCAATGTACCGATAGGAGGTGTAAGAGTTGATTCTCTCCTTATTCAGCGTATCAAGGGAGTTGTAGAAGATCTCCTGGATGATATAAGGTAATTGCCCATGCGTAGGGCATGATCTCAATAAATCCTTGAAGTGCTCCCACGCCTGTGCCAATGTCTCGCCAGGCTTTTGTTTAAAAGTCGTGATCCTTTGCTGCAGCATCGCCGTTTTTTATGGAGGAAAGAATTTGTTTAGGAACGCATCCTTCACCTCTGCCCATGTCCTCAGCGGGTGTGGAGCCAAGCTTTCAAGCCATTGTAAGGCCTTCCCTGCAAGAGACCATCAGAAGAATTTCAGTCTAACATATTCCAAGTTTGCACCATCAGCAATAGTCTCACATAAATCCATAAAAGTAGATATATGTTGCAAGGGACATTCATTAGTTCTTCCTTCAAAAGTATTGCGTTTAATTTCCGAAAGGAAGTTAATTTTGATTTCATAATTAGAGGGAGGAATTAAAATCGCATATTCAGGAACGTGGAGCGGCGGATGCATGTATTGCATCGCCGTCTATGGATACTGATTAAGCCTCTCTTGGGCATGTCTGTGCGCATCCTCGTCTCTATCAGTGCGGGCTCTCTCTGCAGCTGCAGCTGTCCTTTCATTAGCGATTGTAGCGTTGTGATCCTCTATCTCCTTCCTCACTCGCTCTATGATTTGAGCTTGTGTCTCGTTCTCCGCCATGATTCTGATAGCTCTGTTTAGAAGATGGAGAAAATGTTCGGGCTCTTCAAGACTTTCCAAGATAGGTTCGCGATTAGAGCGTTGTATAAACCTGTAAAATCAGCACTAGAGAAAAGAACGTGAGTAAAGCTTAGGGCGCGATTGATTGCCTCCTTGGAAACGGCGCCAATTTGCTCGTGGAGGGGGGGGAGGGATTGCTAATATAATATCAATTAAAATATCAAACCAAACCAACTCCCTTGTCCAAGCAAATAAAATACAAGAATCCCTCCCGATGTAGTGGTAGGGTAATTCAGGATCGAATCCACGAGGAGGTATGACAACGCTTCCTAAGCTTGCAATCACGCTCGATTTTGACTCTATAAGACCACTTGATATCGAGTAGACTGGTAGATATCGACTACAGTTCCAGTCGATTTCCAGCAAATTCCTGCAGAAGACAAAACAGACAGTCGACATCGAGTTCTTCACTCGATATTGGGTCAGCCACTCGACATCAACCTCTGCAGTCGATTTCGAGTCTTCAACAGAAACAGAAAAGTAACCAAATTTTGTCATAAAGAGTCCGAAGAATGTAAGAATGTTGATGGAAAGGTGGACAGAATAAAAACTCAGATTTTTATGAACTCAATAAACTAAGGGCTTGTTTGTTTTGATAAAATATGGTCTATGAAAGGAATAATAAAGCCCATTACTCTTCTGATCTGTTTGTTTAATATCCTCAAAGAAACAATTTCTTTTTAGGCCTTAAATGGTTTACCTACTTTATTACCCCTCAACAAATCAGGGTTACACGCTTCTCTCCAGCCTCCCCCGATCGATACTCTTTCTCCTCTTCAATGGTGATTTTGCAGCATAGGTATGTTCTTCTACTCCCTCTCTCTCTCCATTGCCGCTTCACCGTCTCTCAAACAACATTTGCTCCCCGTGAAGTCCGACCATCCGCATATGAAATCAGAGCCCATCGAAATCACCTTTCTCTCTTCTCGAAACCTATTCCTCTATCTTCATCGTCAGAAGTTCTCGCCATGGCTACCGCCTCCTCTCTCTTCACCGTCGAAAGTCATCGCCATGGCCACCGCCTCGTCTGTCTTGACCGATGAAATTCCTCACCATCGCCACCGCCTCCTCTGTCTTCGCTGTCGGAATTCCGAGCAATTGCCACTTCTTCTCTCTTCGCCGGCTGCCATAGCAGCTTAGCTACGCTATCCAATCTCTCCTTTTGCTACTCAGATCCCCTTTGCTACTCAGATCTGATCTCTCCCTCTATCCAATAATTGATTATTTTTGTGTAATTAGTTGCATTTTGCTTATGGAATTAGGGATTTGATTTCCAATTGAGGAATTTGTATCGATTGAGGAATTTGTGTTAAATTAGGGTTTTGATTTTCTATAACATTTCATCAATCGATTTTGTATGGCTTTGTTTGATTATTTCGGGAAAAATTGTATGGAGTTATGCCAATTTTGATTATGGAAATGGTTTGCACTGTAAACCATTTGATCATTTTATAATTTGCAGTGACTGGGAGCCTTATTTGATCATTTTATAATTTTATAGAATATTTTTTTAAAATAAAAGGTAATGATTCCTTTCATTAAATCTACCAAACAAATTTATATTTTAACCCTTTTTGTTTACTTACCCTTCGTTTAAAGGAATTGATTACCTTTCCATTCCCTCTTTTCAACCAAATGAGCCCTAAAAAGCTTCCAAGATCGGGGATTCATGCCACAACGATAACCATATAAGACTTATGCCAAATTCATGAAAGATGATGCCTTTCCGTCAAATAACTTTCGTTACCAACAATTAGGTGATTAGAGGCTCTCGCATAAAACCTAAGAGTTACTATCCAATTTCATAATTAATCCAAATTCACAATATGATTGGCTTTCGCTTCAATAATGCAAATAAAGAATTTCCTCAACTTTCGCAAAGGATCATGCATAGAGGATAGAAGACGGAATCGCATAAAAATCATACCTTTGATGCACAAACTTACATGGCTATCGTCGGGCTCACCCCAACCCTAGAAGTAAGGGAACTACTCATGCCTCATCATTATAGACATCATCGTCATTGAAAAGAAACTACGTTGAATTTAAATTGTAAAAGAAAGAGTACAACCGAACAAAGCAATCCTCTGCTCTTGCTTCCTCTCAAATCCACTCGGCTCTCTCTCTCTATACCTACTGTGATATTGTGTTTGAATGACTGAAATTGAATGATTAAACTCAGCCCTAATGGCCTCTAATTATAGATCTCAAACCTCGCCATCTAAGGATAAGAAAATCTATCTTTATTCCTAAGATAAAACTAAATAAAGTAAATAAATAAAATCACTTTAGGTAAATATCAATTCACCATAAAGGATAGTAAGTCTGATGGTAAAAGATAAAAGATCTCGACTTAGAATAGATGTAATGCCTTCGGATAGAATTCTATCAAAAACAGCGTCGGATCTGTCTGCAGCAGCACTCGATATCGACCAGGTCATGTCGATATCGACCTCATCTCTCTATCTTGAGCCAGCTCTACTCGACCTCGGATTTGCACTCGAACTCTATCTTTTTACTCGATTTGGAGCACTGGATATCGATCGCTTCATGTCGATATCGACCAGTCTGTGTCGACATGCTCTATTCCTTTGTCTGGCTCAATTTCTGGTGTTCTGTTCCACTTGATGTCGAGTCTTTAGGTCGATTTCAACTCCTCAGTAGACTTCGAGTTCTTTTTCAGCTTTTCTTCTCTTCTCCAAATCGCTCCAATTTTCTCTCGATTTCTGCGAAATAACATAAAAACTCATGTAGACCTCTATATTTGACAAATAAACATAAACTACACTAATCTTATGCTTTCCCAACCAATATGCATGAAAATATCAACAAAATTGACATAAAAATAGATGGAAAATATGGCAATTTACGCTTACATCAGCTACTACAAGCAAGAAAGACAAGTCATTTGTGGTAGATGAGAATATAGCTAGTATGATAGAAGCTTTAAACAAGAGGTTAGAAAATAAAATTATAAGAGAACCATCGAGACATAGTATTTACCTAGGTTCCTGTCCTTTTAAAGAATCTAGTACACTTCCATTGTATCCTCCAACACTCTTAAGTGTTGAGGAAAGCCAAGGAGAATCATCCAGTTCAGAGCATAAAGGAAAGATAGTGGGATATCAAACTAGAACCATTAGTGAACCCATTTTTGAAAATGATGTAAGGGCAAAGAATTTCGTTTAACCTCATTTCGTTGAACCTTATAAGGAACCATTTTGTGAAGAAGAAATAGGAATGAGAATGGAAGTGATGGATTTTAGGTATCTCTACGAAGAAAATATGAGGATAAAAGAGAGCCTTGAACATGTCAGTAGAGGATCCTTGAAGAAAAATTATAGAATCACAAACCCTAATAGTATTTATATCCCAATAAGTATTTGTTTAGAAGGGTTTAACAATTACGAATTATGTGCCTTTGTGGATAGCGGTTGTTTGGTATACTTTGGTAAGAAGGCATTTGTTGATAGGAGGAAATCGAGTTCTTAAATACAAATATAAAGATATATAAATGCGAATCTGAATCCTAGCCTATGCAAATAATTACAAGACTTCCTCCCGTTGTAGTGGAAGGGTAGTTAGGATCGATCCACAAGGAAGCAGGTCAGCGGGATCCTAGTAGTGTTGGAAAGCTCACGTCTTTGGTCGACCAGAAGCCTCGATCTCGACCTTGGCTGTCAATTCTTTCTGCAACAAAAGACCTGCAGAGACAAAAACAAGTAGTCGAAATCGACTAGGGAGGTCGATATCGATGTTAGTAACAGAAATAGACTAGCTCAGAAATAGACTGGCTCAAAAGACTGTGAGTCAACACATAAGACCATTGACACAGAAGACTGGCTCAGAAGACTGTGATATCGATGATATGGGTCGATATCGATGTTAGCTAACTCGTGCAGGGAGATCTACGTCGACAGAGAAGAACATCGACAAAGGCACAATGGTTGATATCGACGTCGAGGGTCGATATCGACGTCGGAGGTCGATATCGATGTTGGTTCCTGCAAAGTTGTTAGCTTTTGTCGGCAAAGAAAGGCCGAAGACGAAAAGGATGAAGGAGGAGCGATGAAAAGAATAAAGACAGTGTTTTTATGTGACTAAAAGATGTAAAAGATAACTCCTAGGATTAGGGTTTCCCACAACGTTAACCAATGCATGCGATAATGCAAATAAGATGGACAATTGCGCTATTTCACTCGAGGGAAAGGCTTTCGCCGTACACCAACTCTTAGGATTACTCTTGCAAATAAACCTAATTGTCTCTACCAATTTTATGTTTATAACTCAAGTTGTTAGAATGAATCCCTTTTTTTCGATTAGGACTAAACATAGAATCGTAGGAGATGATCAAGACACAACGATATCAACATCTAACACTTATCTCAGGCAAGCATGGCTAACGTCGGGCTCACCCCGACCCTAGAAGCTTTGGGAGACTACTCACACCTCATCGTAGGAAACATCATCGATTGAAAGGAAATTTGCATTAATAACTCCAAAACTTTACAACTCAACGTTGGCTTTCGCAAACGCCAAACCCTAAAGCTTCTCTCTAACTCTAACTCTATTGTATGATTGAATGTGTTTTCTTGGATGATTCAATGCCAGCCCCCTAGGGCTTTATTTAGAGGCTACTAATCCTTTCTATCCAATGATAGTATCTTCTATCTAAACTATAAACTTTATCCAAACAAGTAATATAGATCTTTTATTTTGGTAACTATCTAAAATACTTAATAAACCTTTAAGGAAAAAAAGAAATAATCCTCAGTTGTAATCTATCCAAATCTATAGATAATTCGTGGCTCTTGAAGATAGAATGGCGATCCGCGTCCTCGAAGCGTGAAATTACAGTCGATATCGACCTGTCTGGTTGATATCGACCTTTTCAGTCGATTTCCACCTGTCTGGTCGATATCTAGCACTTCAATCGATTTCTACTTGTCTGGTCGATATCTACCACTTCAGTCAATTTTTGCCTTTCTGGTCGATATCTACCACTTCAGTTGATTTCCACCTTTCTGGTCGATATCGACCTCTTCTTGCTTTCCTTGGTTTCTTTGTTTTGACTTCGATTCCGCTCCAATTCCTACATAATTAGACTTATCCTGTTCAAATAAATTCAAGACTCCTCGTTGTAGTAGTAGGGAATTAGGATCGATCCACGAGGAAGCGTGTCAGCGGATCCTAAGTAATTTGCGCAAACATTCTGCAGAAGTCGACCAAGAGTTGTCGATATCGACTAGGGGAGTCTATCTCGAGTAATGTAGTCGATCTCGAGTGTTGTTGCACCTGTAAACACAAACAAAAGCTAGTCGACACAGCAAAAACATCGACCAATGTAGTCGATATCGACCTGTCAAGTGGATCCCGACCTCTCAAACAACAGGTAACCGTCGGGAAAGAACGTCGGAAGAAAGTAGGATGGAAAGGAAGATGTGGACGGAAAAGATAGAGATTGTTGAGTTTTTCGATGACTCAACGAACGAAAAAGCAATAACTAAAAATAAATAAAAGATATAAGCAAAAATGCCCTCCTAGGACCAGGGATCACCACAATGTTAACCACCCATGCATAAGATAGAGCAAGCCGGACATTTATGCTTTCTCACCCGAGGGACAAGCTTTCGATGTACACCAGCCCCTAGGAATATTGGCTCGCGCCGTCAGACCTAGTTGCCTCTACCTTTTAGTTGTTTCGACCAAAGGTAGGAGATGATCAAGACACAACGATATCAACATCTAACACTTATCTCAGGCAAGCATGGCTAACGTCGGGCTCACCCCGACCCTAGAAGCTTTGGGAGACTACTCGCACCTCATCGCAGGAAACATCATTGATTGAAAGGAAATTTGCATTAATAACTCCAAAACTTTACAACTCAACGTCGGCTTTCGCAAACGCCAAACCCTAAAGCTTCTCTCTAACTCTAACTCTATTGTATGATTGAATGTGTTTTCTTGGATGATTCAATGCCAGCCTCCTAGGGCTTTATTTATAGGCTACTAATCCTTGCTATCCAAGGATAGTATCTTCTATCTATATTATAAACACTATCCAAACAAGTAAGATAGATCTTTTATTTTGGTAACTGTCTAAAATACTTAATAAACCTTTAAGGAAAAAAAGAATTAACCCTCAGCTGTAATCTATCCAAATCTATAGATAATCCGTGGCTCTTGAAGATAGAATGGTAATCCGCGTCCTCGAAGCGTGAAATTATGGTCGATATCGACCTGTTTAGTCGATATCGACCTTTTCAGTCGATTTCCACCTGTCTGGTCGATATCTAGCACTTCAGTCGATTTCCACCTGTCTGGTCGATATCCACAACTTCAGTCGATTTTCACCTTTCTGGTCGATGTATACCACTTTAGTCGATTTCCACGTTTCTGGTCGATATCTACCACTTCAGTCGATTTCTACCTTTCTGGTCGATATCGACCTCTTCTTACTTTCCTTGGTTTCTTTGTTTTGACTCTGATTCCACTCCAATTCCTACATAATTAGATCAAAACTTGTACAGACTCTATTTCTTGCACGTTAGCTCATTGTACACAAATTTATAATATTTTCAACCTTTATTTTAGGAATTGAATGAAATATGAAGTCAAAAGATGCAAATAAAATGGGTACAAATATGTACATCAACATTATTTCTTGAGTTCATATGGCAGAAATCTCGTAGACCAATCCAAGTCAAAATAGCTGACGATAGTATCATGGTTCATTCAGAATTAGCTTATGATGTGCCAATCATGATAGGAGGAGTCCCATGTGTAATCCCTACACTCTTGGCTACTACTCAACTTTCACAGGATATGTTAATTGGAAACAACTTCCAAAGACTTCATGTCCCAGTCACTCAACACTTAGACATGATGGTCTTTAATATCAATGGCGAGGATGCTTGGGTTAAAAAGATCAAACAAGCATATACACACCAATCAATAGAGTTCACGCGCACTAAGCGTGGTGAGGAATATATTCTTCCTACTCAAAGAGAATTTTCACTCTCTATATGTGAAATAACTTTAAAAGAAAAAATTCTTAAACAGCAAGAAAAATTGTGCAAGGAGTTATATTCTGAAAATCCTTTAAAATTTTGGGAAAAAGATAAATCATTTGCTACCATAGAGTTAATAGATCCAAAGCTGTCATTAGAGTAAAACAAATGGTTTACACTTACAAAGATCAGCAAGAGTTTAAAGAACAAATTGATGAACTATCAAAGAAAGGATTAAACAGAGAAAGCAAAAGCCCTCATTCTAGCCCTGCCTTTATAGTTAGGAATCATGCTGAAGAAAAAAGAGGAAAAGCTAGAATGGTTATCAACTATAAAAAGCTTAATGATAATACTGTTTTTGATGGATACAATATCCCTAATAAAACAGTTTTATTTAATAGAATACAGGGAGCCACTTGGTTCTCTAAAATGGACTGTAAAGTAGTTATTGGCAGGTAAAGATAAATGAAGACAGCATTCCACTTACTGCGTTTAGTGCTCCACAAGGACACTATGAGTGGATAGTTATGCCATTTGGTTTAAAAAACGCACCACAAATATTTCAGAGAAGAATGGACAATGTTTTCAAAGAGTTTAAACATTGTTGTCTTGTTTACATTGATGATATCCTAATATTCTCTAAAACCTTGGAGCAACATAAACATTATTTGAAAGATATAACCCAAAAGTGTATTGATCATGGAATCATTCTAGGACAGAAGAAATACATTTATGATGAACCAGAAATAGAGTTCCTAGGACTAAAGATTAAAGCAGGACAAATTGTGTTGCAGTAACATATTTTAGAAAAGGTAGAAAAATTTCCTAATGAAATCAAAGATAGGAAACAACTAGAAAGGTTTCTAGGCTGTCTTACTTATGCTTCTGATTTCATTAAAGATTTATCCAAACTAAGGAAACCTTTACAGATAAAATTAAAGAAAGAACAAGTTTCGAATTGGACTCAGCTAGACACTAAGATAGTCAAAGAACTAAAAAAAAGGTGTGAAAAGCTTCCAATATTGACTTTACCTAATGAAGATGATGAGTTAGTTCTTGAAACAGATGCTAGTGATTATCATTGGGGAGCTGTTTTGAAACTAAAGAAAGATAACAAGGTTTGCAGGTACAGCAGTGGCAGTTTCAACAAATCCGAATATAATTACACTGTCATGGAAAAGGAGATTCTTGCGATTTATCGTGGAATCCAGAAGTTTATAATCTTCTTAGCCCCTAAGCCTTTTACAGTCAGAACAGATTGAAAAGGACTATTGGGTTTTATAAATAATAATCTTGATAATATGAAAGCGGATGGGAGACTCCTGCGTTGGCAACTAGCCCTTAACCAATTCACCTTTACTGTCGAACATGTGCAGGGTTCAAAAAATTCTCTAGCAGACAGCTTAACTAGAGAACTAGCTGATGGACCAAAGAAATCAGACTCGATGGGAAGACCCTCGCTGGGCAACCAGCGAGTTGGATCGTGATTTCCTAAGCGACATAAGAGAATATCAAGGATGGGTTTCCCCTCCAAGTTTTTACATTTATGCTGATTTTGGAAGATTTACTCATAACAGATTCCGTCTTAGACTCTTAGAAACGAGACACAGAACGGTTGAAAGATTTTTAACTTTGGAAATAATTATAAAAGTTCTTCAGCTACCTGTAGAACTTCAAGAAGAAATCTATAGATGATGGAGGATGAGAGATTTTCAAGAATTCTACTGGACAGTAACCCTAAGAGTTCGAAGACTGCCAGCACACATAGACGAATGGTATACCCACTTTGGTACAAATAATTATGTCGGAGTAGGGGGAATCAGAATACCAATCTTGTCGCACGAAGATGCAGATTACTTAAAAGCATGGAAGTATGGAATGTGTAACCAAATCTTTAAGTCCATACTAAAATGGCCAAACACGGAAGAACAGAGCATTATATTCAAATACTTCACTAAGTTCCAGAAGGAGATCTTCCTCAGAGCAGCGAAATTCGAGAAAATAGAGGTGATAAATGAATGTCGAGTTGTCAATGCTTGTATGCATGTTAACGAGGGAAAAACCCGATTACCACATTACTTGATCTTCATGCTATTTGCTGATGAATACTGGTACGTGATGGATCCGGTGGTTGAAAGCTAGCTTAATCTAGCAAGGCATAATTGGGTAGCAAGAGCGAAAGGGTTCTTCTACATCTATTTTTACATCACCAAGTATAGGCACACTGATTGTGGGATATTCAAAGTTGGGAATACAACCGTCATCGTAACCCTACAAGTCAAGCCGCTGATGAAACAAGCCATAGACAGGTCCGAGTCCATTGAATTATATTTAACACAGATAGAAGCTAGACGCTTCTTAGACAGAGAAGGCCATGAGAAGTTGATTGATATGTTAATTGCATGAGATCGAGAATACACTGAAGGTCTAATGCTTGATCTCGATTTGGATAACGAGCAAGATCTAGAGATTGATAATCTCCAAGATCTGATAATGGATGATAATGATGACTTAGAGGCCAATATGGAAGAAGAAGGGGTTCAGAACCTAAATGATTAAACACCGTCATTGTGCACCTGCACAATTATTGTACCTTTCTGTATGCTTTTATCCTGTGAGTTGTATTATTGAGTCAGCACTGTGTGCTTTTATTGCTTTCTGAGTGCGTAGGGGCCCATATGTCGGCCATTAGTTTTTAGTGGACCGTCAAAAGGTCAGTACCGACCCCCCTACCGAGCTCCCGTAAGCGTTAAATTTAAGGTCCTCTCTTTTCGTCGTTTCTCACCCTTTTTCGCCGCGGTTTTCTCTTAAGGCCTGCATGGTTAGTGCAATATGTTCTGTCCCAGCTATATATTCTACCTTTCATAAACCCTAAGAAATTAAAAATAAAACTTAGAAAGAAGGGGAACTAAAACGGTTTGCCTCCAGTAAGCGTTAAATTTAAGGTCTCTAGCTCAACATAACATACCTTAGCTCTCAAAGTGGGTCCGTTGGTTCAGCCGTCGGAGATGGTGGTGGAACATCCTTGGGTGATACTTCATAATAGGCCCTCAGGTGACATGGTCCTTGTTTAGTCGCTTTGTACTTCCTACGACCACCTTTCCTAGCCTCCCGAATAAGCTTAAACCTTTCTGAGTGGATACTCCAATCTTCCACCCATTCATCCTTGCTGGGAAAGCACTCAGCAGTTGTGCTTCCCTCATGTATAATCCTCTTCCTCTTCATTGAATTGACTTCTTGAGCTTCCCCACCATCATACACAAATAGTAGTATTGCTTCTTTGGTTTTGGTGTGCAATGGTGGAGGGGGAATAGATTCCTCCACTTCATCCTCTATTGCCTCATCTTTGATGTGCCACTTCGCAAGAACCTCATACTTAAATGCGAAAGAGGGTTGTTCGAAATCATCGGGAATCGCCTTCACCTCGAATGGCAAAGGTGGCGGTGGCTCGGTAGGAATGCTAAAGATTGCCTCTTCATCATCAAAAGAGAGATTAGAGATCATACTTGAGCTTACCTGTGGCTCTGTAGTATCTTGGCAACTCTTTTCTTCCTCCTTACGACACACAATCGCATCATCAGGAGCCTGAGTAGAGTCAGCACAAGTGTATGTTGACTTGGTTGGGATAGGTACCAACTCATCCTCAAGCTCTTCTCCACCTACAAGCTCGCAAAAGATAATGTCATTATATGAACCAACCTCATACCGATATGATGTCTCTATTGTTTGTGGGGCTGCGTCTTCTAATTGTTCTTCTAACGAATTTAGCAGCTTCATGCATGCGAGCATGTCATCATGATCAATCTACTCCTCATCAGCCTTAACAATGACAATGAAATAGTTACTCTACAATTAATTTTGATAGTTCATTCAGAATTCATTAGTTGATGGGTTGCCCTTCCTGTCACTGTTTTTGGTCCCCATGGATTTGTAAATTGTTGGCTCTGTCCACACATGCAAATTACCGCCACCATTTTACTACTATAAATCAGTCAACTATTTTTTCCTTCATCTGTATAAATTTCCAAACACGTTATTCAATCATGGCATTGCATTACTTGGCAACTTATTAGTTTGTTTTAAAACTTAAAAAGAGGAAGGTGTTGTTCGGTTAGCAATTAATAAAAAACAAAAAACAAAAAACAAAAAAGCCATTAGGCAAGGATTCGAGTGTTAAATAATACAATTATTAAAGTGATGGGAGATGAAAGCAATTGCTGAGAGTGAAATTTATAATTGATAGAGCAAAGGGACAAGAGTACAAAAAGCGTGAAATTTAGACCAAGAAACATACAAATATGTGGTTTGAGACTCTGTATCAGCCATAAGGGCAAAAAGGCAGCAATGCTCCATCAGCAAATTCAAAACTATGGATAGGGCTTCAAGGCACAGCCTCAAATACGTTATCATATTATGTATTACTATTTACTAGCCATTTGTTTGTTTCCCTTCCAGACTCCAGCCAGTCTAGTTATACAACAACTCTTAACCCCTCCACCACTCTCATGATATACTGGTTTCCATTTTCATTCCAGTCTTGCAGGTCATACCTTTTCAACAAAATACTTCATTCAGGTCATTCTACCTACAGGAATAATATAATGTTTCTGTTGCATTCAATTGGTCTCTCTTTAAAGCCTTAACAACCAAACAAAACCCAAAACCTCTATTTCACACAAGAACCTAAATATCATCCTCCAACATTGGGAGTTCAGCCATGTCTTCCTGTTGAATGATCAAAAAGAATGAAGTTCTTGCAAAATATGGGTTTAAGAATCATTTTGGCTTTTCTGTTTTGTTGTGCATTTTCCACTTTCTGCATCTCAACTCACTCTGACAGTTCTTTATCCGGCGGGGTGTCCATGAGATTCCTAGAGGTTCCGCCTTCATTTTCAAATAATAAGTCGGCAACTTTTCTGTTTGAAGCCTTAGAAGGGGGCACCAGGGAGATGAATTGTTCAAATTGCACCTTCACTTGCAAGGTTACAGATTATAGACGAATTGCTTGACTTAGTTTATTTTCTTCAATTCTATTTCTTGTAGTGCTTAATTGTTCCTTTTTCCTCATATATTGATTGCTTTTTTTTTCATATAGTCTAAGCATAAGTTAAAATAGGCCTGGCAGTTTGAATCCTACCAGATGGCCGGTCCTTGCAAAAGCTATGTTACTTGAAGATTTGGAATGAATATAGCCAACAACAAAACCTCCCTACTTGTATTGACATATGACATACATTCATTTTGGAGGCTTTGAAGTTCAGGTCATTGTAGAATAGATTACCTTAGTTAATAATCCTTCTTGCATTTACTTCACTTCTTGAATTGGAGGAAGCTTCTTGACATCAATGCATGGTTAAAATTCTATAAATTATCATCTTCTGCTAATCGGTTGAAAGGATTTGGTAGATCAAGATTAGGGCTCCCATTTCCTGTTGGCTTCAGCAAAAAGAATGTATTAATTTAACACATAACATGCTTAATTTCTGCAGTTGGATGAAGGGATGAGTTCAAATTGTGATGATAGAAATGCTACTTTCTTGGGTTTGCAAGATGGATACTATACCTTTATGGTCTGTGCCAAAGCGTCTCAAGGAGTCGGCTGTTCTAGCTATAACTGGACTGTTGGTTAAGAAATATTTCGCTTCTGCTTCTTCAAATTTTCTTTCAAGTCGTACATACTGATTGCAGTCGAATCTTATTTTCTTTCAAGTCATCCTTCCTGAATGTTCTAAGGAAATACTTGCTATTTTGTGTTTTGTAATATTTAGACACGGTCTCCCCTACAGCATACATCACGGCCATGGACTCCCTTACAAATGCTGTAAATGTATCTGTTAATATCTCTTTCAGTGAACCCTGCAGTTTCGGATGCTTGACAACCGACACTTGCAATGTGAGTGGCCATCCACAGTAACATTTGCATCACCAAATCGATGTTCTTTTCTAATACATATTTTTCTGTTGTTGGCGTGCAGTATACTATTATTGCTTATTTCTTGTTGTCCTTCTCTTCTTAGAGTACGTGAAGATATTTATTGATTACTAGTATTGTCTGGAATTTTCTACAGCTCATTGTATATGGAGATGGCCGAGTCATACCACAGACACTCTCCATTCTTGAGCCTAAACTCAAGTATTCCATGATCGTTGCACTATCTTCCAGCACCATGTACGGAAGGGCCACACTTGTAATGGATAAAGGTTTCTGCACAGATGCTGCTGGAAACCGATTCACAAGAACAGAAAATTCAAGTTTCACCATACGTTTTGGTATGCTTGATGAGGCCAATCACGTACTGTATGCTTGATCCATATCAGCATCTTAATTAATTAGTATTATAATTTATATACTTAATTTTGTAACACGTTTATATATATATATGTGTGTGTGTATACATATATGTATGTATATATATATATATATTCAAGTCTGTTTCTTATTATATTATACTTTCGTGTGAAAAATGTCAATGTTACAGATAGAAGAAGTGCCGTTGTTTACCTGAGAACTCATGTCCCTGAAAAGCTAGTTGAGCTCAATGGACAAACTAGAACTGTAGAGGCAACTAATGACCATAAAAAGCTCAAGGTCTATCTTTACTTTTCACAACCTATCTGGAACACAAGCGATGAAATTTTGACATCTCTGAACGTGAGTCACGGTCTACTGCAACCTATTCAAGGCAAGAGCCAAGCTAGTCGGAGATTTGGCTATCTTGTAAGTAACCTAATGCTGATGAGATGAGTGATGATTATCTGGCCGCCTCAGTTTTATTTATATGGATATCCCATTCCCCCATACTATTTTAATTTGTTACATGTATGGTTTTTTTTCTTTGCAGCTTAAGGTCATACCAAATGTTGCTCTAGTCACAATAAACCTTATTCCTGATATGATCGTAAGCAGAGAAGGGAATCGGGTTTCTCCAATCGCCCCTGCCACTTTACTTTATGGTATAACTGAAAACTGTTTATGGAATTTTATGGCTTCATAAACTCTTCAAGCTAGTTACATATATAGATTTCTACTGTGTATATAGTATGTGCTTTTAGTACTGTTCAAAAATTATTTTTTTTATGCCTTCACCTTGCTTTTTATCTCCAGATTCCAAGCGGCCTGGTGTTATGTTAAGTACCAATTCAATGATGAGAACGAAAGAGAAAACCATTGCCGTGTCAGTAAGGTTCACGAAGCCCGTCTTTGGTTTCAATTCTATGCAAATATCCATATCTGGAGGTCACATACAAAGGCAAGTAGACTCATATAAGTTAACCATTCCGTTCAACCTAATAATATTTATAATAGTGTTAACCGAGGAATGGCGAGGAACGAAAAAAGGATTCTAATTAAATTCGAACATATAAAACATATTTTGAGAAAGCTAGCTCTTAAATTGGCCCTACCTAGCTCAGTCCCAAACTGTTGTCAAATTTATGTTCATTATGAATGAATCGAAGTTATCCCATTCCGTTTACCCATATATCGATCTTTTTATTGCACGTACTTTTCCAGTTTTCATCAAGTGAGTAGAAACTATTATGCTGCCAACATAGAAGCAACGGACAAAATAATATACATGAAGATTCTGGAAAATGTGACCTCAGATGTAGCTGGTAACAAGAATCTGCCATCCAATGTCTTACAAGTGAGGCACTGTAAGGATGCCATGATCCCTGATACTTTTGCATCATTCTTCAGAACAAGAACGCTTGATATTAGTATTTAATTTGTTTGATATATTAAAATTAACCTATTTTCAGAATTCATCTGACAAAGTGAAAGGATATCACAGATTCTATGCCGGTGGCATCTGCTGTGCTTGGCTACTTCGTAACAGCCTCCTTTCTTGCTACGTGCTTCCTGGCGGGACTGCTCACTGTATCAACTGCAATCCTTCAATCTGCAAGTGCAGTGCCGAGATCTCGCCCCTCTCTTACATCTGATCCCACAAGGAATCTCTTTGTATGGATCATTATGGAACTTAATTAACCTAATCATTTGTCTTCATCTGGATGGAATGATGGATCATATTTATATATAATTCCCGTTCTAAGAATAAAACTTTTCGCTGCAGAGAATCGCTTGCTACATTCAAGTGTTTGCGCTATCTAGGTGGCTGGTACCGACTCTTCCTATCGACTACTTTGAGCTCACAGCTTGTCTCAAGTGGAGTATTCCTTACTTTAATCTTCCCTGGGAGAGTGAGCATGGTCACGTAGCGATGTTAGGCACTCCCTCTTCGTCAAGTAAACTCTTGGCGACACCTTCACATGAGAATCCCGTCATTCCTACAACTACAAAAACACAATCCAGAAATATCAGCGAGGCTAGTATAGTCTATGCAGCTCCCCTTACTACAGAAGAATACAGATCATTTTTTGAGGTCAGTTTAATTTGCTTATTCTATTACTAAAACATAATTGATTCCACTAAATTACTTTTTGTTTGTTAATTTATTCATTTTATCAGAGCCAAAATTATGTTCCACAAGCAGAATATGTTCCTGATCCGCAAAATTTAGATGGGTACGTAACACCTCGTTATCTTTTTGCCGGGCAACATAACATTGGAATTAATTTGGAAGTGATTATAAATAATAGAGAGGCTCTGAGGCTAAGCCGTGGGCTTCGACTCGTTGTTGTATTTAGGTGGATGGATTTCAAGAGAAGTATGTTCTGGCTAGCTGTGATTAGTGGAGGCTTGATCCTGTTACACAGTATGCTTCTTCTGATACTGAAATCAAGGGAGAACTCGGGCGAGAAGAAATGGTATGGAGCTCTTGTGTTTCCAAGATTCGAGATTTTCCTCGTGATGCTCTCAGTTCCTTGCATTTGCAGGGCTGCTGTTTCCATAATCAAAGGTGAGCGAAGTTGTATATATGGATGGAACAAACAAATCCCATTTTGATGTGCTTATATATATATATATATATGTGTGTGTGTGTGTGTGTTGCAATGTTCAGGAGGAACGCAGTTGGGAACCATTGTTGGGGTTTGTCTGCTTGTTTTTGCATCATCCTTCCAGCTTGGTTTATTGGTTTTCGTGACGTTGGGGATCACGCTAGGTAAGGTCCTCCAGTACAAGGAAGTCCACCAAGTAGGGCAGAAGTTCCACTGGTACCAAGAACTGATCCGAGTGACTCTTGGTCCAGGCAAGAGGGGCCAGTGGACATGGAAGGACCAACCCAACTCTGCGAAACTAACCAAGCTTGGCCCTCTTTTCGAAGACCTAAGAGGACCTCCCATGTACATGCTGTCACAGTTCTCGACGGGGGGCAGTAATGCTCTTAGGCAAGCTGATAGTATAATTGCTTCAGACGATGAAACAGAGGACGCTGAGGCACCCTTGATCCAAAAGGTGTTCGGAATCCTGAGGATTTACTATACATTTGTTGAATCCCTGAAACGTTTCTTCCTCGGAGTTGCATCTGGATTGGTCTTCTTCTCAGGAACAGTGCATCCATCAAAGGCCCCAACAATCACATTGCTCACCATATCTTCCTTCCAGCTATTCTTCGTAATCTTAAAGAAGCCTTTCATCAAGAAAAAGGTCCAGCTGGTGGAGATCATATCGTTAGCCTGTCAGGTAGCCATGTTTGCAACCCTCACAGCGCTTCTCCTGGAGCGAGATAATTACAGCAGGGACCACAAAGTCGTCGGCATTATCATGCTCGCGTTCTTCATCGTAGGCTACTTGGGATTGCTGGTGAACGAGTGGTATGCGTTGTGGAAGCAGATCAAACGGCTCGACACACAACAGAATGGATTCCCAGCAGGCTTGACAAGATTCTCAGCTGGACTCCTCCTCTTCTGCTTCCCGGAGAAGCTGATCAACAGATTCCTACAGACTAATAATGGCAATCCACAACACAAAGCAAACGGCGCGCCCCTGCCTCCCTATAAGAGCTCCCAGAGTGCAGACAGGCCCAATGACTCCATCGCCGGGAATAGTAGGTGGAGCAGGTTCTGGAGCAGGAACACAAGTGGTAGCACCTCAAAGGCTTCTTCTTCAACAGATTATAAGTCCAACTCCAAGTCAGGGGGATTGTTTTTGTACAAGGACATGGAAGCCATTTTTGCTGCTTCATCAAGTAGTCAGTCTGGACCCGCTGGGGAAAGGTTTTAGGCCTTTCCTTCTTTCTATGTACGTTGTTTCAATCATGGGTTATGTATACATGATGTAATGCCGTTAGGAAATGATGTCAGCATTTGGTTCTAGAATATGTAGCTTGGGCTATAAGTTCCCCTTTTCTATTAGTATAAATATAGCTATGTAATAAACTCAGTTTCAAGGTTTTGAAATGAATGAATAAGCTGATCATACAAAACAGCTTCTCTCGTTCTCTCATTTCTCCTTCTCATCATGGTATCAGAGCAGCAATCGATCCTTCTCGATCTGAATCTCCTCAGGTCTACTCTTGCTTTGTGTTAAACTCTTCTGCACAAGAGCCTGTTCTTTTAGATATGTTTAATTTCTTCAGTTCCTTCAGCTATGACGACACGATCAGCTCCGGATTCACGGAGATGAGTTACCACTAAGCGATGTCGAGGTGCAGCTCAGATCACAATGACAGATCTCCATAATCCGCTTTTTATTCATCCATCAGACAATTCTGATATGAATCTCTGTTGTAAAAAGCTTGTTGGTGAAAATTATAGGTGCTGGAGCCGTTCTTTCACCAAAGCTTTGTCGGTTAAGAACAAATTGTGATGCCAAGTGATCTACCACGCCTGTTGGAATGACCACCGTGTTGTTCGCCATATAGAGTTTAGCATCCACAGGCTCTAGGTCACCAATCTTTACCTTTGACCATATTGTTAGTGGCATAATGCTAACACTCGCCCCTAAATCACATAAAGCATTGAATCGGTGTTAACCTAAGCCTATAGTGATAGCAAACTTACCTGGGTCTGGTCTCTTCTCTGGTAGCTCCATCTTGCTGCATTCCTTTGCGATATCAGCAATTGATCACTTCTTTCCCAATATGTCTTGAGAAACCTTACATAAGATGGCATCTCATGAAGAGCTTCGGTGAATGGAATTGTAACATTTAGCACTTGAAGCATCTTCACAAAGCGCTGGAACTTCTTTTCCGCCAAGTCCTTTAAGGTTTTCTTTGGGAATGGTAGCATCTTCTTCTTCACTGTGGTTGGAGTTGAGTCAATATCGAGTAAGGTTGGGTCGATATCGACTAGAGGAGTCGATTTCTGGTGTGGTTCAACTTCTGCTTCGACATCGAGTAAAGGGGACTCGATGTCGACTGCATCTCGGTCGATATCGACTGGATGAGTCGATATCGAGTCCTCCCCAGTGGCTTTTTCCTCCGCTTTTTGCTCGGGCTTTCGCAGCTGACGCTCACTCCTTAGATTCATAGCCACTATATGACCAGTAGTTTTGCCCTTAAGATTGGGCACAGTAGATCCTGGCAGCGATCCTGATGGTTTGGGCATTTGTTCAGCCAATTGACCCATTTGGGTCTCCATGTTCTTTTTCCAAACGTCGATCTCTCCGAGCCTAGAGTTGATGTCGTGCAGTTGAGTGTGGATTGAGTTATTGGCTTATTTAAACTCAGCATGGTTCCTCCGCATCTTATCAAGTATTATCTGCAGGTCATCCTTCTTTGGTTCTTGGTCGGGGTGTCGAGGTGCTCTATAAGGTGGGGGATCCCTCTGTTGGTGCTGAGGTTGGTAGAATCTTTTATCCCCCCAATATTGCTGATTGCCCCCTCCATAGGGGCCTCTCATCCATTTAGCTTCCTCATGTGTCTTTGCAATGCTGACTTGCTCAAGATGTGGGCAGGCGTAGGTGTTGTGCCTAGTAGACCCACATTCCTGGCAAGTTTAGTTGTTGGAGAGGAACCTTACTTGCTTTTGCAGGCGGCGTGCCTGATCATTGTTGAATTATTGCCTCACGTCCGGATCGATCTCCTTTGGAGGCTCATAAAGAGGCATAGATGGGGCAGGCCTTGAGTCATAGGTCACAGCAGTCCCATATGTGTTGTCAAAGTTGACAAGCTTCTTAATTGTGTCCCAAGCCTCCATAGGTGTAAGCTCAATGTACCAATAGGAGGTGTAAGAGTTGATTCTCTCCTTATTCTTTGCATCGAGTGAGTTAAAGAAGATCTCTTGGATGACGTAAGGTAGTTGCCCATGAGTAGGGCATGATCGTAATAAGTCCTTGAAGCGCTCCCATGCCTGCGCCAATCTCTCGCCAAGCTTTTGTTTAAAAGTCGTAATCCTTTGTCGCAGCATCGCCGTTTTTGATGGAGGGAAGAACTTGTTGAGGAACGCATCCTTCACCTCTGCCCATGTCTTTAGCGAGCGTGGAGCCAAGCTTTCAAGTCATTGCAAAGCCTTCCCTACAAGAGACCATCGAAAAGACTTCAGTCTAACATATTCTAAATTAGCGCCATCGGCGACAGTCTCACATAAATCCATAAAAGTAGTAATATGTTTAGCAAGCAAGTAGGAGGTCGATCCCACAGAGAATCAAGTATTTCTAAGCAATGTATATTTACCAATTAGTAGAAAAGATGGATTTGGTGATTGAAGTAGATAACGGAAACTATAAACAAGTTAGTAGAGATAACAATAGAGAAAATAGTTTCATCTATAAATATCCACTTTAGTTTGATTAGTTGATCCTCGATTCTTCTTCAAGTTCTCTTTTCATCCTATTATTGTTCCTGTCTTGATCTTGTGTAAATTACTAGTCCTACGAGTCCTAGCAACCCTTACTAATTAGATAACCCTAACACGTTTAAGATTTAACCTAATAGTAGCATTAACATTAAGGATTAACCAGGATGCATGCAACACCAAGCTACGAGTCAGTATTTAACATATAATTGATTCTCTACATACCAATTTAGACCTACGAGTCCTAAAAAGGCAAGTTTGCTACTATGGATTAAGGTTCACTACGAGGAATCTACAAAATCCTAACAATAATCTCAACTAGTTGTACGAACTAGAAGAAATCAACAATATTCGCAAAAGAATCAATACGAATCAATAGGAATAGAACAAGAATAGAAATCTCACAACTTTATCAAACAAAAGCTTCAATCCATAGACGAAACGGAAGAGTTTAGCACCCCATGGCCATAGAGGCTTCCCTCTAGGGTTCTCTCAATGGATAATCTCCAACTGCATTAACTAAGGAATTAGATGGTTAAAACAAAACCCTAAAATGTCCTTAAAAAGCCTCAAAAGAGTCGGCCAAATAATAATTATAAAAACCTAATTAAAGAGATAAAAAGTCCATTTAGTAGATTCAGCGTTTCTGCAGAAACCGCGGGGCAGCCAACCGAGGCCACGGGGCGGCCAGGTGATTTGCGAAATCCTTCTCTGAGCTACGAGCCGCGGGGCGGATTAACTGTTCACAGCGATTTTTCCGTTTTGAATCTGGTCTCGATGTCAACACGAAAGTTGTAGATCTCGGAAAGAGCTTTCCAACGCATGCTTCTAATAGTCAATCAGACCACCGAGGCCTCCAGAAAGTTCATTACAAGTTCAGCTTGTCTGGTGACAACTTCTACTGACTTGTTATTCACTTTGGCTCTCGAAATTCGACTCCGCTCCCGTGCTCTTCACTTTCTTCATTCTCTTGAATCTTCCTTCATCCATAAGCTTTATCATTCCTCGTCGGATTCACATCTACCTGAAATAATTCATAAAACCGTGTAGATTCCGACTCCACTAACAAAACGAGTATAAATGCAAATCTAGTCTAAACTGTGCATTATAAACATCGAAATCATGCTAAATGCAACCTAATATGCCTACTTAAATGCGTGATATCAGATTCCCCCATACTTGAGCTTTTGCTTGTCCTCAAGCAATGAAAATCAAAATCAAATCAACACCCCACAGACAAGCAATCCATGTAATCACTCTGGCAAAACACTTAAGCTCAAAATGAGGGAAACAAAGATTGACAAATAACGTTCGAATATGTATAGGTGCAATCTAAGGAATAAAGCAAGTACATCTATCCAACCTCACCAGGAAAATGTGTTTTCACGCTCGCTCATGTGTTTAGGCTAATCATTCACACTCAAACTCAATTCCTGAAAACTTAGCAACAACAAAATTGCGTCAGTGGTCTAAATCTCCACCGCTAGTGACTTCACATGCAACCAAAATCATGAGGTCTTTTGAATAGGTTGTAATGGGGCCATGGTAGGAACACAGGTATGAAAAATATTTAGGCCTTGTGGTGCTAAAAATCCAGGAAAAAGGGTTAGTAGACAATCAGAAAAACACCAACACCAAAACACTTCATATACCATTCCAATAACATGTACTCCTTCACAATACAAATTCGCACACAATCTTCAAATATCCACACAAACTTATTCAATTTTTGCTTTTTATTATGATTTTTCATTTTCTTTTTTTTCATTTTCTTCACTTTTACCCCTAAGTGAATTTTATCCTACTTAGGTCCCAAGTAATAAGCACATAAAAACCATCTCTATGAAGTACAAATGAAACTTCCAATACAATTTCTCAACTCAAAGCAACTTCATCAACACATCAAGATATTCACCAACTCTTCTCCTAATTCCCGGATAGGTCAGGCTAATAATTGGCTAGGAAGATTTTATGGATCTAACAAAATAGGCTTATAAGGCTCAAATTGGCTTCAAGCAAAGGATAATGTGTACGGGATGATAGAGTATAATATGGCTAAAAGAAAATCATGCCTCAATCACTTTAAGGTTACATGAAAAAATCATATAAATGCAGCCTCAATAAAGATATCTAAACGCAATTAAAATAGGAAGTAATCAAGGAGAGTATTCACACACAAAGAAACTAGAGGACTTGTGAATATGTAGTCCCAATAAGGCCAAAATAACTCACAGGGTCAATTTGTTAGAACTTCAATACTACTTAAATTCCAAAGACTATACATACTCAATTATCTCATCAATCATGTTCCCAAAAAGTCTATAAAACAATTCAAAGTTTCAAACACTTCAAGCATGTCATGGGGCACATGATAAGAACAAAATATAAATATAGAGGACAAGTAGCCTAGATGGGAAAATAAGACCTAAAGTATATGAAATATATGATATTTTTGGATTTTTTTAATAAATGCAATATATGAGTAAAAATAAATATGAAAACATAAATAAACATGATATGCAAAATCTATTATATGCAATGCAATCCCTCCCCCACACTTAAATCTTTCATTGTCCTCAATGAAAATTAAAGACAACAAAATTATAAAAACATAGAGGAAGAGATAAATGAAATACACACAATGTGGTAGAAAGGTGGATTCATGACTCCCGTCAGAGGCCGCGGGGCGGCCATGATAGGCCGCGGGGCGGCTGGGAAAGTGTCATGGCCGCGGGGCGGCCCGTACAAGCCGCGGAAGCAGCGCTTTTTTTTATGTCATCGGCATGACTTATTCTCAATCACAATTCCCTATCTATCAGACATCGTCAAGGCTCTCAATAACCTATCATATTCCTGTGCACAGATCTCACACAAGACATAATAGCACAATAATAAATTGAAACAATATAATGTAACACTTAAAAATCTTTTCAATTTATCAAAGAGTTGAGTATGACTCTCTGATCGAGGAATATGATACCACCTCATGCGTCGACTCATGAGATTTCATGTCAGGAAGCACTAGACCATCTTCTCCATCGTCAAAGAAACTATCGTTATCTGTGAACAATTCCTCGTCGTTCTGAACATCATTATCATGTTGAAAACAACTAGGAGGGAATGAATTAAGCACAATGACTTCGACAGGATCTTCTATTCTTGCATCCTTCAATGTCTCAAGGAATGGAGGGATGGGTTGGCTTTCTTTATCAACTTGAGGGCTGACCATCTGATCTGCTATTATCTCGCTACATGTTTTAGTAAGTTGGCTCAATTGTTCCCCCAAGTTTTTTAGTCTCTCACCATTCTCCTGCACCGCTTGAGTAAGGGCTTGGATTTCATCTAGGTGTATGACAGAGTCCTCCACAGGTGGCGAAACCAAATTGAAGGATCCTTCCTGCGCAACATGGTAATCCATATAACAGAAAAAATCCCACAACCCCGACAAACCTAACCGCGCCAAGCCTCCATTTCCATGGAGGCTTCCCTCTAGGGTTTATCAAACCAAAGCTTCAATCAATAGACGAAACGGAAGAGCTTAGCACTCCATGGCCATGGAGGCTTCCCTCTAGGGTTCTCTCAATTGATAATCTCCAAGTGCATAAACTAAGGAATTAGATGATTAAACAACACCCTAAAACGTCCTTAAAAAGCCTCAAAAGAGTCGGCCAAATAATAATTCTAAAAACCTAATTAAAGAGATAAAAAGTCCATTTAGCAGATTCGGCGTTTCTGCAGAAACCGCGGGGCGGCCAGGCGATTTGCGAAATCCTTCTCTGAGCTACGAGCCGCGGGGCGGCTAGATTGGCCGTGGGCCGGCTTAACTGTTCACAGCGATTTTTCCGTTTCGAATCTGGTCTCGATGTCAACACGAAAGTTGTAGATCTTGGAAAGAGCTTTCCAACGCATGCTTCTAATAGTCAATCGGACCACTGAAGCCTCCAGAAAGTGCATTACAAGTTCAGCTTGTCTGGCGACAACTTCTGCTGACTTGTTCTTCACTTTGGCTCTCGAAATTCGACTCCGCTCCCGTGCTCTTCACTTTCTTCCTTCTCTCGAAATTCCTTCATCCATAAGCCTTCTCATTCCTCGTCGGATTCACATCTACCTGAAATAATTCATAAAAGCGTGTAGATTCCGACTCCACCAACAAAACGAGTATAAATGCAAATCTAGTCTAAACTATGCATTATAAACATCGAAATCATGCTAAATGTAACCTAATATGCCTACCTAAATGCGTGCTATCAAATTCCCCCACACTTGAGCTTTTGCTTGTCCTCAAGCAATGGAAATCAAAATCAAATCAACACCCCACAGACAAGCAATCCATGTAATCACTCTAGTAAAACACTTAAGCTCAAAACGAGGGAAACAAAGATTGACAAATAACGTCATAATATGTATAGGTGCAATCTAAGGAATAAAGCAAGTACATTTATCCAACCTCACCAGGAAAATGTGTTTTCACTCTCGCTCATGTGTTTAGGCGAATCATTCACACTCAAACTCAATTCCTGAAAACTTAGCTACAACAAAATTGCGTCAGTGGTCTAAATTTCCACCGCTAGTGACTTCACATGCAGCCAAAATCATGAGGTCTTTTGAATAGGTTGTAATGGGGCCATGGTAGGAAGACAGGGTATGAAAAATATTTAGGCCTTGTGGTGCTAAAAATCCAGGAAAAAGGGTTAGTAAACAATCAGAAACCAAAGTGAAGGATCTTTCCTGCGCAACATGGTAATCCATATAACAGAAAAAATCCCACAACCCCGACAAACCTAACCGCGCCAAGCCTCCGTTGCTCATGTACTCAACAAGCGCTCTCGTCTCAGCAGTCATCCCTTTAATTATGCAAAGAATCATATCTCGGATGCTGTCTTGATAACACCGTGAATTCCGGATGTCAACATATCTCTGCAATCCGGTAAGATATTGGTGAAAGTTCTCACCTTCAAACTGCAACAACCTTAACATCTAAAAGTTAGTAGCAAGAGTGTTATGAACCGTAAGATAGGTTCACAACAAATTTAGTTATATACAATAATTGGCAAACACACAAAACAAAGAAATAACTTTGATTCCCCGGCAACGGCGCCAAAATTTGACAAGAGGAAAACCTGTCGTTGTTCCTATCAAAGTATAACTCAAACCCACAAACTAGTATAGCAAGCAAGTAAGAGGTCGATCCCATAGAGAATAAAGTATTTCTAAGCAATGTATATTTACTAATTAGTAGAAAAGATGGATTTGGTGATTGAAGTAGATAACGGAAACTATAAACAAGTTAGTAGAGATAACAATAGAGAAAATAGTTTCATCTATAAATATCCACTTTAGTTTGATTAGTTGATCCTCGATTCTTCTTCAAGTTCTCTTTTCATCCTATTATTGTTCCTGTCCTGATCTTGTGTAAATTACTAGTCCTACGAGTCCTAGCAACCCTTACTAATTAGATAACCCTAACACGGTTAAGATTTAACCTAATAGTAGCATTAAGATTAAGGATTAACCAGGATACATGCATCACCAAGCTACGAGTCAGTATTTAACATATAATTGATTCTCTACACACCAATTTAGTCCTACGAGTCCTAAAAAGGCATGTTTGGTACTATGGATTAAGGTTCACTACGAGGAATCTACAAAATCCTAACAATAATCTCAACTAGTTGTACGAACTAGAAGAAATCAACAATATTCGCAAAAGAATCAATACGAATCAATAGGAATAGAACAAGAATAGAAATCTCACAACTTTATCAAACCAAAGCTTCAATCCATAGACGAAACGGAAGAGGTTAGCACTCTATGGCCATGGAGGCTTCCCTCTAGGGTTCTCTCAATTGATAATCTCTAAGTGCATAAACTAAGGAATTAGATGATTAAAACAAAACCCTAAAACGTCCTTAAAAAGCCTCAAAAGAGTCGGCCAAATAATAATTCTAAAAACCTAATTAAAGAGATAAAAAGTCTATTTAGCAGATTCGGCGTTTCTGCAGAAACCGTGGGGCAGCCAACCCAGGCCGCGGGGCGGCCAGGCGATTTGCGAAATCCTTCTCTGAGTTACGAGCCGCGGGGCGGCTAGATTGGCCGTGGGCCGGCTTAACTGTTCACAGCAATTTTTTCGTTTCGAATCTGGTCTCGATGTCAACACAAAAGTTGTAGATCTCGGAAAGAGCTTTCCAACACATGCTTCTAAAAGTCAATTGGACCACCGAGGCCTCCAGAAAGTGCATTACAAGTTCAGCTTGTCTGGCGACAACTTCTGCTAACTTGTTCTTCACTTTGGCTCTCGAAATTCAACTCCGCTCCCATGCTCTTCACTTTCTTCCTTCTCTTGAATCTTCCTTCATCCATAAGCCTTCTCATTCCTCGTCGGATTCACATCTACCTGAAATAATTCATAAAAGCGTGTAGATTCCGACTCCACCAACAAAACGAGTATAAACGCAAATCTAGTCTAAACTATGCATTATAAACATCGAAATCATGCTAAATGCAACCTAATATGCCTACCTAAATGCGTGCTATCAAATTCCCCCACACTTGAGCTTTTGCTTGTCCTCAAGCAATGAAAATCAAAATCAAATCAACACCCCACACACAAACAATCCATGTAATCACTCTGGTAAAACACTTAAGCTCAAAACGAGGGAAACAAATATTGATAAATAACGTCATAATATGTATAGGTGCAATCTAAGGAATAAAGCAAGTACATCTATCCAACCTCACCAGGAAAATGTGTTTTCACTCTCGCTCATGTGTTTAGGCTAATCATTCACACTCAAACTCAATTTCTGAAAACTTAGCAACAACAAAAGTGCATCAGTGGTCTAAATCTCCACCGCTAGTGACTTCACATGCAACCAAAATCATGAGGTCTTTTGAATAGGTTGTAATGGGGCCATGGTAGGAACACAGGGTATGGAAAATATTTAGGCCTTGTGGTGCTAAAAATCCAGGAAAAAGGGTTGGTAAACAATCAGAAAAACACCAACACTAAAACACTTCATATACCATTCCAATAATATGTACTCCTTCACAATACAAATTCGCACACAGTCTTAAAATATCCACACAAACTCATTCATTTTTGTTTTTTATTATGATTTTTCTTTTTTTTTTTTTTTCTTGACTTTTACCCCTAAGTGAATTTTATCCTCCTTAGGTCCCAAGTAATAAGCACATAAAAACCATCTCTATAAAGTACAAATGAAACTCCCAACACAATTTCTCTACTCAAAGCAACTTCATCAACACATCAAGATATTCACCAACTCTTCTCCTAATTCCCGGATGGGTCAGGCTAATAATTGGCTAGGAAGATTTTGTGGATCTAACAAAATAGTCTTATAAGGCTCAAATTGGCTTCAAGCAAAGGATAATGTGTACGGGTGGATAGAGTATAATATGGCTAAGAGAAAATCATGCCTCAATCACTTTAAGGTTACATGCAAAAATCATATAAATGCAGCCTCAATAAAGATATCTAAACGCAATTTAAATAGGAAGTAATCAAGGAGAGTCTTCACAGACAAAGAAACTAGAGGACTTGTGAATGTGTAGTCCCAATAAGGCCAAAATAACTCACAGGGTCAATTTGTTAGAACTTCAATACTACTTAAATTCCAAAGACTATACATACTCAATTATCTCATCAATCATGTTCCCAAAAAGTCTATAAAACAATTCAAAGTTTCAAACACTTCAAGCATGTCATGGGGCACATGATAAGAACAAAATATAAATATAGAGGAAAAGTAGCCTAGATGGGAAAATAAGAACTAAAGTATATGAAATGTATGATATTTTTGGATTTTTTTTAATAAATGCAATATATGAGTAAAAATAAATATGAAAACATAAATAAACATGATATGCAAAATCTATTATATGCAATGCAATCCCTCCCCCACACTTAAATCTTTCATTGTCCTCATTGAAAATTAAAGACAACAAAATTATAAGAACATATAGGAAGAGATAATGAAATACTCACAATGTGGTAGAAAGGTGGATTCATGACTCCCGTCAGAGGCCGCGCGGCGGCTGGGAAAGTGACATGGCTGCGGGGCGGCCCGTACAAGCCGCAGGGCGGCCTTTTGCCTTTTCAACTCGGGTTGCCTCCCTAGCAGCGCCTTTTTTTTATGTCATCGGCATGACTTATTCTCAATCAAAATTCCCTACCTATCAGACATCGTCAAGGCCCTCAACAACCTATCATATTCCTGTGCACACATCTTACACAAGGCATAATAGCACAATAATAAATTGAAACAGTATAATGTAACACTTAAAAACCTATTCAATTTATCAAAGAGTTGAGTATGACTCTCTGATCGAGGAATATGATACCACCAGTTCAGTTCCACTGGTGGCTTCTCAAAATAGCAATTAAAAGGATCAACATAATCACCATTACCTTCCAAATTGCAAAAGTTTACCTTTATTACCTCTTGAGCATCAGCAGGTGGCTCTAGACATGGTTCATCAACGGGGGAGCTCAGAATAAATGCATCGGATAGAGTAGGAGACACAACACATGAAACCTCATCTGTCGACTCATGAGATTTCATGTCAGGAAGCACTAGACCATCTTCTCCATCGTCAAAGAAACTATCGTTATCTGTGAACAATTCCTCGTCGTTCTGAACATCATTATCATGTTGAAACCAACTAGGAGGGAATGAATTAAGCACAATGACTTCGACAGGATCTTCTATTCTTGCATCCTTCAATGTCTCATGGAATGGCGGGATGGGTTGGCTTTTTTTATCAACTTGAGGCTGACCATCTGATCTGCTATTATCTCGCTACATGTTTTAGTAAGTTGGCTCAATTGTTCCCCCAAGTTTTTTAGTCTCTCACCATTCTCCTGCACCGCTTGAGTAAGGGCTTGGATTTCATCTAGGTGTATGGCAGAATCCTCCACAGGTGGCGAAACCAAAGTGAAGGATCCTTCCTGCGCAACATGGTAATCCTTATAATAGAAAAAATCCCACAACCTCAACAAACCTAACCGCGCCAAGCCTCCGTTGCTCATGTACTCAGCAAGCGCTCTCGTCTCAACAGTCATCCCTTTAATTATGCAAAGAATCATATATCGGATGATGTCTTGATAACCCCGTGAATTCCGGATGTCAACATATCTCTGCAATCCGGTAAGATATTGGTGAAAGTTCTCACCTTCAAACTTCAAGAACCTTAACATCTAAAAGTTAGTAGCAAGAGTGTTATGAACCGTAAGATAGGTTCACAACAAATTTAGTTATATACAATAATTGGCAAACATACAAAACAAAGAAATAACTTTGATTCCCCGGCAACGGCGCCAAAATTTGACAAGCGGAAAACCTGTCGTTGTTCCTATCAAAGTATAACTTAAACCCACAAACTAGTATAGCAAGCAAGTAAGAGGTCGATCCCACAGAGAATCAAATATTTCTAAGCAATGTATATTTACCAATTAGTAGAAAAGATGGATTTGGTGATTGAAGTAGATAACGGAAACTATAAACAAGTTAGTAGAGATAACAATAGAGAAAATAGTTTCATCTATAAATATCCACTTTAGTTTGATTAGTTGATCCTCGATTCTTCTTCAAGTTCTCTTTTAATCCTATTATTGTTCCTGTCCTGATCTTGTGTAAATTACTAGTCCTACGAGTTCTAGCAACCCTTACTAATTAGATAACCCTAACACGGTCAAGATTTAAACTAATAGTAGCATTAAGATTAAGGATAAACCAGGATACATGCAACACCAAGCTACGAGTCAGTATTTAACATATAATTGATTCTCTACACACCAATTTAGTCCTACGAGTCATAAAAAGGCATGTTTGCTACTATGGATTAAGGTTCACTACGAGGAATCTACAAAATCCTAACAATAATCTCAGCTAGTTGTACGAACTAGAAGAAATCAACAATATTCGCAAAAGAATCAATACGAATCAATAGTAATAGAACAAAAATAGAAATCTCACAACTTTATCAAACCAAAGCTTCAATCCATAGACGAAATGGAAGAGCTTAGTACTCCATGGCCATGGAGGCTTCCCTCTAAGGTTCTCTCAATTGATAATCTCCAAGTGCATAAACTAAGGAATTAGATGATTAAATAAAAACCCTAAAACGTCCTTAAAAAGCCTCAAAAGAGTCGGCCAAATAAAAATTCTAAAAACCTAATTAATGAGATAAAAAGTCCATTTAGCAGATTCGGCGTTTCTGCAGAAACCGCGGGGCAGCCAACCCAGGCCGCGGGGCGGCTAGATTGGCCACGGGCCGACTTAACTGTTCACAACGATTTTTCCGTTTCGAATCTGGTCTCAATGTCAACACGAAAGTTGTAGATTTTGGAAAGAGCTTTCCAACGCATGCTTCTGATAGTCAATCGGACCACCGAGGCCTCCAGAAAGTGCATTACAAGTTCAGCTTGTCTGGCGACAACTTCAGCTGACTTGTTCTTTACTTTGGCTCTCGAAATTTGACTCCGCTCTCGTGCTCTTCACTTTCTTCCTAGTCTTGAATCTTCCTTCATCCATAAGCCTTCTCATTCCTCGTCGGATTCACATCTACCTGAAATAATTCATAAAAGCGTGTAGATTCTGACTCCACCAATAAAACGAGTATAAATGCAAATCTAGTCTAAACTATGCATTATAAACATCGAAATCATACTAAATGCAACCTAATATGCCTACCTAAATGCGTGCTATCAAATTCCCCCACACTTGAGCTTTTGCTTGTCCTAAAGCAATGGAAATCAAAATCAAATCAACACCCCACAGACAAGCAATCCATGTAATCACTCTGGTAAAACACTTAAGCTCAAAACGAGGGAAACAAAGATTGACAAATAACATCATAATATGTATAGGTGCAATCTAAGGAATAAAGCAAGTACATTTATCCAACCTCACCAGGAAAATGTGTTTTCACTCTCGCTCATGTGTTTAGGCTAATCATTCACACTCAAACTCAATTCCTGAAAACTTATCTACAACAAAATTGCGTCAGTGGTCTAAATCTCCACCGCTAGTGACTTCACATGCAGCCAAAATCATGAGGCCTTTTGAATAGGTTGTAATGGGGCCATGGTAGGAACACAGGGTATGGAAAATATTTAGGCCTTGTGCTGCTAAAAATCCAGAAAAAAGGGTTAGTAAACAATCAGAAAAACACCAACACCAAAACACTTCATATACCATTCCAATAACATGTACTCCTTCACAATACAAATTCGCACACAATCTTCAAATATCCACACAAACTCATTCATTTTTGCTTTTTATTATGATTTTTCTTTTTTTTTCTTGACTTTTACCCCTAAGTGAATTTTATCCTCCTTAGGTCCCAAGTAATAAGCACATAAAAACCATCTCTATGAAGTACAAATGAAACTCCCAATACAATTTCTCAACTCAAAGCAACTTCATCAACACATCAAGATATTCACCAACTCTTCTCCTAATTCCCGGATGGGTCAGGCTAATAATTGGCTAGGAAGATTTTGTGGATCTAACAAAATAGGCTTATAAGGCTCAAATTGGCTTCAAGCAAAGGATAATATGTACGGGTGGATAGAGTATAATATGGCTAAAAGAAAATCATGCCACAATCACTTTAAGGTTACATGCAAAAATCATATAAATGCAGCCTCAATAAAGATATCTAAACGCAATTTAAATAGGAAGTAATCAAGGAGAGTATTCACACACAAAGAAACTAGAGGACTTGTGAATGTGTAGTCCAAATAAGGCCAAAATAACTCACATGGTCAATTTGTTAGAACTTCAATACTACTTAAATTCCAAAGACTATACATACTCAATTATCTCATCAATCATGTTCCCAAAAAGTCAATAAAACTATTCAAAGTTTCAAACACTTCAAGCATGTCATGGGGCACATGATAAGAACAAAATATAAATATAGAGGACAAGTAGCCTAGATGGGAAAATAAGACCTAAAGTATATGAAATATATGATATTTTTGGATTTTTTTAATAAATGCAATATATGAGTAAAAATAAATATGAAAACATAAATAAACATGATATGCAAAATCTATTATATGCAATGCAATCCCTCCCCCACACTTAAATCTTTCATTGTCCTCAATGAAAATTAAAGACAACAAAATTATAAAAACATAGAGGAAGAGATAAATGAAATACACACAATGTGGTAGAAAGGTGGATTCATGACTCCCGTCAGAGGCCGCGGGGCAGCTGGGAAAGTGACATGGCCGCGGGGCGGCCCGTACAAGCCGCGGGGCGGCCTTTTCCCTTTTTAACTCGGGTTGCCTCCCAAGCAGCGCCTTTTTTTTATGTCATCTGCATGACTTATTCTCAATCACAATTCCCTACCTACCAGACATCGTCAAGGCCCTCAACAACCTATCATATTCCTGTGCACACATCTTACACAAGACATAATAGCACAATAATAAATTGAAACAATATAATATAACACTTAAAAACCTTTTCAATTTATCAAAGAGTTGAGTATGACTCTCTGATCGAGGAATATGATACCACCAGTTCAGTTCCACTGGTGGCTACTCAAAATAGCAATTAAAAGGATCAACATAATCACCATTACCTTCCAAATTGTAAAAGTTTACATTTATTACCTCTTGAGCCTCAACTGGTGGCTCTAGACATGGTTCATCAACGGGGGAGCTCAGAATGAATGCATCGGATAGAGTAGGAGACACAACACATGAAACCTCATGCGTCGACTCATGAGATTCCATGTCAGGAAGCACTAGACCATCTTCTCCATCGTCAAAGAAACTATCGTTATCTGTGAACAATTCCTCCTCGTTCTGAACATCATTATCATGTTGAAACCAACTAGGAGGGAATGAATTAAGCACAATGACTTCGACAGGATCTTCTATTCTTGCATCCTTCAATGTCTCAAGGAATGGCGGGACGGGTTGGCTTTCTTTATCAACTTGAGGGCTGACCATCTGATCTGCTATAATCTCGCTACATGTTTTAGTAAGTTGGCTCAATTGTTCCCCCAAGTTTTTTAGTCTCTCACCATTCTCCTGCACCGCTTGAGTAAGGGCTTGGATTTCATCTAGGTGTATGACAGAGTCCTCCACAGGTGGTGAAACCAAAGTGAAGGATCCTTCCTGCGCAACATGGTAATCCATATAACAGAAAAAATCCCAAAACCCCGACAAACCTAACCGCGCCAAGCCTCCGTTGCTCATGTACTCAGCAAGCGCTCTCGTCTCAGCAGTCATCCCGTCAATTATGCAAAGAATCATATCTCAGATGCTGTCTTGATAACCCCGTGAATTCCGGAAGTCAATATATCTCTGCAATCCGGTAAGATATTGGTGAAAGTTCTCACCTTCAAACTGCAACAACCTTAACATCTAAAAGTTAGTAGCAAGAGTGTTTTGAACGGTAAGATAGGTTCACAACAAATTTAGTTATATACAATAATTGGCAAACACACAAAACAAAGAAATAACTTTGATTCCCCGGCAACGGCGCCAAAATTTGACAAGAGGAAAACCTGTCGTTGTTCCTATCAAAGTATAACTCAAACCCACAAACTAGTATAGCAAGCAAGTAAGAAGTCGATCCCACAGAGAATCAAGTATTTATAAGCAATGTATATTTACCAATTAGTAGAAAAGATGGATTTGGTGATTGAAGTAGATAACGGAAACTATAAACAAGTTAGTAGAGATAACAATAGAGAAAATAGTTTCATCTATAAATATCCACTTTAGTTTGATTAGTTGATCCTCGATTCTTCTTCAAGTTCTCTTTTCATCCTATTATTGTTCCTGTCCTGATCTTGTGTAAATTACTAGTCCTACGAGTCCTAGCAACCCTTACTAATTAGATAACACTAACACGGTCAAGATTTAACCTAATACTAGCATTAAGATTAAGGATTAACCAGGATACATGCAACACCAAGCTACGAGTCAGTATTTAACATATAATTGATTCTCTACACACCAATTTAGTCCTACGAGTCCTAAAAAGGCATGTTTGCTACTATGGATTAAGGTTCACTACGAGGAATCTACAAAATCCTAACAATAATCTCAACTAGTTGTACGAACTAGAAGAAATCAACAATATTCGCAAAAGAATCAATACGAATCAATAGGAATAGAACAAGAATAGAAATCTCACAACTTTATCAAACCAAAGCTTCAATCCATAGACGAAACGGAAGAGTTTAGCACTCCATGGACTTGGAGGCTTCCCTCTAGGGTTCTCTCAATTGATAATTTCCAAGTGCATAAACTAAGGAATTAGATGATTCAAACAAAACCCTAAAACGTCCTTAAAAAGCCTCAAAAGAGTCGGCCAAATAATAATTATAAAAACCTAATTAAAGAGATAAAAAGTCCATTTAGCAGATTTGGCGTTTCTGCAGAAACCGCGGGGCAGCCAACCCAGGCCGCGGGGCGGCCAGACGATTTGCGAAATCCTTCTCTGAGCTACGAGCCGCGGGGCGGCTTAACTGTTCACAGCGATTTTTCCGTTTCGAATTTGGTCTCGATATCAACACGAAAGTTGTAGATCTCGGAAAGAGCTTTCCAACGCATGCTTCTAATAGTCAATCGGACCACCGAGGCCTCTAGAAAGTCCATTACAAGTTCAGCTTGTCTGGCGACAACTTCTGCTGACTTGTTCTTCACTTTGGCTCTCGAAAGTCGACTCCGCTCCCGTGCTCTTCACTTTCTTCCTTCTCTTGAATCTTCCTTCATCCATAAGCCTTCTCATTCCTCGTCGGATTCACATCTACCTGAAATAATTCATAAAAGCGTGTAGATTACGACTCCACCAACAAAACGAGTATAAATGCAAATCTAGTCTAAACTATGCATTATAAACATCGAAATCATGCTAAATGCAACCTAATATGCCTACCTAAATGCGTGCTATCAATGTTGCAAGGGAAATTCATTAGTTCTTCCTTCAAAAGTATTGCGTTTAATTTCAGAAAGAAAGTTGATTTTAATTTCATAATTAGAAGGAGGTATGATAATCACTGATTCAGGCACAATGAGCATCGGGTGCATGTATTTCATTGCCGTCTGCGGATATTGATTGAGCCTCTCTTGGGCTTGTCTGCGTGCATCCTCCTCTCGATCAACACCAGCTCTCTCTGCAGCTGCAGTTGCCCTTTCATTGGCAATGGTAGTATTGTGGTCCTCGATCTCCTTCCTCAATCTCTCTATGCACTAGTACAAAAATAACATTTTAACCCGCTATGTAATAGTCCGGATGTTGTATCCCTGAGTTATAATAGGATTAAAATTGAAAAATATGTATTTTTCTTTTTTTTTTAAACTGAAAAATTGGTATATAACCCGGATCTCATAAGGGGAGAGTTTGATTTTCGTTTCGGCTATATACACCACAAATCCCCACGTCCTTAAGGACGTGCAAGGGAGTTTGCAGCCACCCGAGCCCGGACGTGCAAGCACGTTTTTATTTTTTTTATAAACGTGCTTGCACGTCCTCAGGGACGTGCAAAGTGCACGTTCTTAAGCATGTGCTTGCACGTCCTTAAGGACGTGCAAGCCCGTCTACAAAATCCGAAGAGGACGTGCCTCTTCGTCTTCTCTTCGTCTTTGTCTTCTTTGTTGCCAGAGAGAAATCGAGAGAGGGAGAGAGAGATCGCCGGAGTGAGAGAGAGAGATCGCCGGAGTGAGAGAGAGAGGAAGAGATCGAGACAGAGAGAGAGAGAGAAACAGAGAGAGATGGAGCCGGAGAGAGAGGTGGTGGTGGAGCCGGTGGCTGAGGAGGGTGGTGGTGGGGGTGGAGCACTGGGGGAGGGGGTGGCGGTGGAGCCGGTGGCCGGGGGTGGTGGTGGGGCGGCGCCCATGGAGGTTGAGGAGGGTGGTGGTGGTGACGGTGGTGGTGGTGGAGCAGCGGAGGCGGCGGCATCCGGTGGTGGTGGTGGTGGTGATGGCGGCGGAGTGGTGGAGGCGGACCTATTACCGCCGCGGAATCGGTGGTTTATAGAGGTTTCGCCGGTCCCGACCCCACCGGTATGTTCTTTGATTTATTTATTTTGTTTGATTTATTTTTATAGTTTTATAATATAGTTTAGATTTTAATATAGGTTTCGCCGATCCCACCGGTCCCGACCCTACCGGCGGTCCATTCTCTCTACACGGACACGAAGCTGCGTCGGGTCACTGGGTTATGACGGTAACCCACGGTGTTCATAACCATGGGCTTCCAACGATCTTGAAGGGTCACGCCATCGCCGGACAGATGACAGAGGGGGAAAAGAAGATGGCCAGGTGGATGAAGGAAATTGGCACTCCTCCAAAATCCATTGGGTACGGATTGAGGCAGTTGGATGAGACCAGCGTCACGTCAAGGAAGAGCCTTACCAACACGCTCACCATGATGGTCGCCGAAGAAAGAGGTAGTCGGACGATGACCCAGGATACCTTGCACCATCTGCGGGAAAGAGGGTACTACTACAAATTCAGACGACATCCGGATAACGACAACGTCTTGAGCGACCTCTTCCTGGCGCATCCCGATGGAATCTGGCTTCTCCGATGGTTCCATTACGTCATCGTAATGGACAACACGTACAAAACAAATGCGTAATTTACTTAATTACGATTACATTATTGCACATATAGCCAATTATAAAGTATTTTACATGTAACATATTTACACTTGCAGATATGGGATTCCATTGTGCGAGGTGGTCGGGTTCACACCCTCAGGCAATACTTACTGCATCGCCTATGCCTTCATGTCGAAAGAGAACGAAGACACATACGCCTGGGTGTTGCGTCAGCTTCAGAACGAAGACACATAGTGGTATGCACTTTAATGTGTATAGAGTTGAGGGTCAACACAAGGTTCTGAAGGAGGCACTTCACTCATCGACTGGTGACTTTCGCATCGTGATCGATGCAATCCATAGAGTCAACGATTGTCAACTGCATGAGCTGCAAACTGCTTTGGAGATCGACCGCTTCAAATGGCCAACAGCGGCGTATAAAGTCAACCTTTTCGATGAGGTAAAGACTTTAATCTCCAAAAAGTGCTTCGATTATCTGTACAAGATGTGGCAGGATGTCGTGAACCAAAAGGTTCCTCCGGTATCCACGGACCGACATTGGAGGGTTTGTTACGGGATCCCATGTGTCCATGAGATTCAGGGATACGTCAACTCCGGTACTCCGATACCCGCCGAGGACATCCACCCGTTCTGGATGGATTTGTCATGGACTGACATCGACGACACCCCACTGCCGTATGAGCTGTCATCTTCATATACGGCTTCGAACGATGTATGCGAGGATGAGCTGCACCTACCCTCATCAGTAAGCGTCCGAAGGAAGGGGAGGCCTCGGGGGTCGAGGAATGCCTGCAGAACCAACCTGTTGCCATACGAGGAGGTAAGGGAAAGGTTTGAGAGAGAAAAAGCGCGTGCTGCTCGAAATGCTGCTCGGCATCGTCCACAAGCGACCTCAGCTCGACGTGGACATGATGATGTGTTCGGAGGGTTCAACTGGGGTCGAAACAACGTTGATCCCTTCATGCTCGGTCATATTGAGACGGTGAGGGACACTATTGGAGATGGTCATTGTGGCTACCGTGCTTTGGCGGCTTTGACATCACCGATCGGCGAGACTGCTTTCCCGGAACTCAAAATGTTACTATGCAATCACTTGGAGGATCACGCCGATCTGTAAGCCGGTTGTTATACGGGAGGGTACCAATTCCAGCAGTTCGTCGACTACCAGAGATGGGCGGGAGCTGTGCATGGTGATAGGAGACGGTGGATAGAGCTACCCATTATGGGTTTAGTATTTGCAACGGTATATCAGATTCCTCTCGTCGTCCTAGCTTGACATCATCCGTTCACATGTCTCCCCATGACCTCGCCGACACCTGCTAACAACCCTCAATCAGCAACCCTTGGTGTAGCCTGCATCGGAAACCAAGACCATTTTGTCGCGGTACGACTTCAAACGTCTTTTTTTTATTACCTATTCTTGCTTTTCATATATATGTCAATACTCTAACTCTAATTTTCCGTTCTCATAGATCTGGTTGCGTCGTAACGCTCCTATTCCGCCGCCTCCGCCAGAATGGGTCGCACATCATCATCCGAGCGTCGAAGGATGGGATGCTCCGTTTCAAGCTCAGTTTGAGAGATTTCGAGCCTTGCGTATCGAGTCCGGCCGCCCTTTACTATTTTCCTAGATTTTATTCCACAAGTTTATTAAAATTATGAATGTAAACCTTTTTTTTCGTTCCTTGTAACGTTATTCGCATATTATCCGAATGAAAACCTTAACAATTATTGTTTTCTGTTTAATTTGACCCTAAATCCTTCAACTCCACTAGCTAATACTTCAATTTTATCAATCAACATTACAAAACCCTCGGAAAACCTATACCCTAAACCCTAAACGCAAAACCCTACTAGGGTTTGCACGTCCTTAACAACGTGCAAGTATTGCATGTCCTTAAGGACGTGCAAGAACGTTGTTAAGGACGTACAAATTCTTAATCCGGATTTGCGGTGTATATAGCAACACCCTTGATTTTGGATCATATCAAATACCCCGAATCTCCTAAATCCGGGCTCTAATTTATATTTAATAACCCGGGCGTGTACTACTGGTATTACATTCGGGCTATTACGAATGTCAATGTCAAATGGCATATACTGTACTATTAACCTAAAATAAAATAAAATAAAAACTGAAGCCAGATCTAATCTACTCCTTCCACATTCCCCACACAATCTCCTCCCGTCTGCCGCTCCTCTACCTTTTCCTTCCTCCCAGACAATCCACCGCCGCCGCCGCCATAGATCTCAGGCCATCCACCATCGTCGTCGGACCATCATCTGAGGCCATCCACCACTAACGTCGTCTCAGGCACCGACTTCATCTCCGTCGCCGAAGCAAAATCAGGGTTGATAGCCCTTCAACTCAAGCCATCACAACCGCCGTCGCCGGTTTCCATCTCCGTCGTCGATGGATACCTCTTCCACAATATGTCGGTTCTCTTGTAAATCCATAACCAAGAATCTCTTTAATTTGATTTCATCTCTAACCCTAGAATCCCTTTTCTTGGATGGAAATTTCTGATTGGGACCAAAATTTCTGATTGGGACCTATCCACGATTCTCACTAACCAGATCGTCAAGCCGTCAAGGTCCAAGCAAGTTGAAACAAGCAAGTTCTCCTACTAGCTCGATCTTTACTCATTACTTTGTTCCAAGTTGATCAGTTGTTGCTTTCTACTTCCGTTGCTTACTGATTGCATTCAATTCCAAGCTTATTGAACTGTACTTTTATTTTACTGGTCACGTAAGTGGAAAGTTTAGGTAAATATACATTTTATGATATTTGAATTCAGTCATTTGTTGTAGGCATAATCCTAGTCCATAGGAATTGAAGTTGGAACTATGGAATGTCTTAATTGCTCTTCTGGTAGTAGCAGAGAAATTTGACATTTGTTTATCATCTGCTACAAATTAAGATTTGGTTTCTCGCAGTCAGTCATCAAAGCAATGTGTTGTTATAAGGTGGAACCTCAACACATTCTTAGAAGTTTTGAGGTTCATACATGGATGTAGTATAGAAATTACACTTGCTAACTTCTCACACAATGGTTCAACACAAATACATTTGGATGTTTTGGTACTCATTTGGAACTATAGTATTCAATATGGTATGATATACTTCTACCACCCTTTCTTCTGTTTGAATTAACTCTTGCTCTTAATGAAATTGAAAATTTTATTTCCTTCGACAACTGACACTAGATCTTACTTGTTGTAGGAATTGATTTAATTTCAGGGCATTTTACAGGTAGTTTTTAAGCACTTGCCCTTTACATACTATCTGAATTAATTTTTATCGCACTATATGTCTATATTACTATATTAGGTTGTTGAAATTCAGTCTCAGCCTGTTCCTCATGAGATTTTTTAAGATGAAGAATGGTTAGCAGTAACATGGAGGTTAAACTCAGTCCTTTCCTTGACTAGAAGGGGTGCGTGCTAATTTTGGGTATCCACTGCACATTCACTCTTATTTCGTTCAAAGAAAATAAAAAATAATAATATTACTTGAAATTCACGGAATGAAGTATCTTGGTGATGTTACCATGTACTAATATTCTTTAACATGATAAATTGTTCAATATTGTTGTTATGTTAAACAACTTCTGATCATCTGGTATTGTTGCCATTTTCATTTTTACTAATCTTCATTGCTCATCCTGAAAGCATCTCTATAGTTCGCTTTTTCTCAAGATTGTTAAGTTATGGATCATGGTGCTGTTTGAATAATTTCTCCTTATCATTCTTAGTAGTTCATTAATTAATGGGAAAAATCTTGCTTCTAGTGGATTATATTAGAATATGTCTTATTGTATATGATAAAAAAAATTAAAGGCCGGAACAAAAAGAAGAAAGCTCACAAAAGATGTCTTTGAATCTCTAACCAACAAGACCTTCAATGTCTTTGAATCTTATAAATTGCTTTTCTGCATAGTGCACCTTGTATTCACCTTTGAATTTCTCTTTCTATGTTCTGTCATGAGATTAAAGAGATTAAAGATCTTTAGCCTGATATGAACTTTTTCCCATTCTTTTTTTAAAAAAAATAAATTATATGACTAGGTAGTACCTGTCACAAGGCCCTAGCCTGATTTGCTGAAAGCTGAAGCAGTAATTCCACAACCAGCAGCAAAGAAGGAAGTTGTTGTCTTATGCCCTTAGTTGATTTGGCTGATAGAGATCATGATTTTCACTGTGTGCACAAACTTAACCTGAACTGGCTCCATGATGTTTTCAGCGTTTCAGGATGCAGGGGAAATGGAAGAAACCCACTGAATTGGAACATGAGAACGAAGATCTTTACTCGACATTGCAAGGGGAGTCCTCCACATGATGTGAAAAGATACCTTCAAGCGAAATTGTTTTGGTAAGCTTTCTTCACATTTCCTGAAAACATCTTACATGATTGATTGCTGCATATAATGTGATGTATGGTCTCATTTCTTTCATCAAACTCTCCCTTTTGCTGCTACTAATTTCCTACTAGAGTAAATGGAACTAGGATATTTTGCGTGGATCTACTGTCCCTTGATAGTCTCTTGATGGAACATTTAACATTTTGCAAAGGTATTTATCAAATGAAAATTCTATAGCAACCCCTGGTTTAACTTGGGCTTATAGAACAAATTTGCCCTGAAAGAAGCAAACGAAAAATGTATTTATTATATGCAAAGCCTTGTTTCTTAATGTAAAAAGCTTGATCTTTCCCATTGTAGTAGTATGATTGACAAATAAGAAATGCTCTTGCTAAAAAGTATGTAACTTAATATCACTTGCGTTAATTTTATCTTCATTTGTTATTTTTTGTTGGCTTATTATAGGGTGGAGTTATAGAAGACCGTAAAAAAAAAAAGAGAATCTGAATGTGAAGGTTGTTTCGGCTGGTATGTCTAATTAAGAGCATCGGAATGTGAAGCTGAAGTTTCATGGCATATGCGCAAATCTCAGAGGATGCACCAGAGATTGATTCAACTGTTAATGGTATTTTTATGTAGAGATATAACTTTTGGAAGAGTTCATGAATGTCTTTTATCATATTTGAATTGGTTGTGTTGTGGTTAATAGGTTTCTTAAGGATACTGATTGTCTTGTATCCCGGATTTGTAGCATTTACTTTGTTACAGCGAACATTGCAATTTAAATAAAATTAAAGCTTTTTTTTAAATTAAAAAGGGACCTTTTAGCCCGGATCTCAAATGCTCTGGCCTATATAATATGTTTCTGTGGGTATAATAATGGACCAAATAGCCCGGATCTCTTAAACTCTGGGCTATATAATCGGTTTCTATGGGTCCTTTGACAGACGAAATAGCCCGGATATTGTAAATCCGGGCTATATTATGTACCAAATAACCCGGATATTGAATAGATCTGGGCTCTAAAGTCTTTTAAAAATTTGAAGGAAAAATCTTGCTCACTCTAATAGCCCGGGCGTATTTTTTTTGGTCCGGGCTCTATATCTATTATCACACTACTCTGATGCCTGGACCCTATTTTGCATATATTCGGGCTATATTTGTGAAAACGCCCGGGCTAAAAACTCATTTTTCTACTAGTGATGAGTTGAGCCTGTGTCTCGTTCTCCGGCATGATTCGGATTGCTCTGTTTCGAAGGTGGAGGAAACGTTTGGGCTCGTCTAGACTTTCCAAGATAGGTTCGCGATCAGAGCGTCGCATGAACCTACAAAATCAGCACTAGAATGATTGCCTCCCCGGCAACGGCGCCAAAATTTGTTATGAGGGAAACTAGTCGAATAAATATAAATATGAACTAAACCAACTCCCTATCCAAGGAAATAAATTACAAGAAACCCTCTTGATGCAGTAGTAGGGTATTCAGTATCGAATCCACGAGGAGGTATGTCAGCGGTTCCTAAGCTTGCAACCACGATCAATTTTGACTCAGCAGATCACTCGATATCGAGTAATACAGTTGATATCGACTACAGTTTCAGTCGATTTCCAACAACTTCCTGCAAAACAGACAGAGACAGTCGACATCGAGTAGAACACTCGATATCGAGTCAGCCACTCGATATCGACTACAGAAGTTGATTTCGAGTCTTCAACAGAAAGTTTAAAACGTCAGCAATTTGTCAAAAAAAGTGTCCGAAAAATATGAGGATGATGTAGGAAAGATGAACAGAAGAAAATCATTGATTTGTATAAAACTCAATAAACTAAAAACCTCCAAGATCGGGGATCTCATGCCACAACGATAACCATATAAGCCTATGCCAAATTCATGAAAGATTATGCCTTTTCATCAAATAACTTTCGTCACTAACAATTAGGTGATTTAGAGGCTCTCGCATAAACTCTAAGTGTTACTATCCAGTTTCATAATTAATCCAAATTCACAATAAGATGACTTTCGCTTCAATAATGCAAATAAGGATCGCCTACTACTTTCGTAGAAGAATCATGCATATAGGATAGAAGACGGAATCGCACCAAAATCATACCTTTGATGCATAAACTTACATGGCTAACGTCGGGTTCACCCCGACCCTAGAAGTAAGGGAACTACTCGCGCTTCATAGCCATAAACATCATCATCATCATTGGAAAATAACTAACTTGAATTGAAAACGTCGAAAGATTACAACCGAACAAAGCAAAAATCCCACTCTCGCTTCTCTCTTCTTCCCTCAGCCTTCTCTCTCTCTCCATTGAATTAAAAATGTTTCTCTGCGATAATGGATGATAAAAAAAATCAGTCCTAATGACTCTAATTATAGATTTCAATCCTTGCTATCCAAGGATAGTAAAATCTATCTTATTCCTAAGATAAAACTTGCTAAAGTAAATAATAAAATCACTTTAGGTAAATTTGAATTCACCCTAAAGGTTATAAAGTCTGATAAAAAGATAAAAGATTCCTAACTTAATGTAGAAGTAAACCTCTTCGGATAAGATTGAGTCAAAACGTCGTCGGGTCTTTCTACAGCGTCACTCGATATCAACTAGTATCACTCGATATCGACCACTCTTCTACTATCTTGAGCCAGCTCTACTCGACCTCGGATCTGCACTCGATCTCTTGCATTTCACTCGATTTCTGGCACTCGATATCGACTGGCTTTAGTCGATTTTGACCTGTCTGTATCGGGTAGAGTGGTTCTACTTCATGGCTCGAGTTCTGGTCTTCAATTCCACTCGATGTCGAGTCACTTAGTCGATTTCGACTCCTTAGTAGACTTCGAGTTATTTTTCAGCTTCATTCTCTTCTTCAAATTGCTCCTCGATTTTAGTCCGAAGATTCTATCATGTTATTATATTATTATTTTATTCCCTAGGGTTTTTCACGACTATATTTAGCTTATTTTCATTCAGACATTGTGTGCTTTTAGTGAAATAGAGAAGAGAGATTGCCGTAAGAAAAAATATAGAGAGATGAGCGTTACTTTGGCTATGAGTTGATAAACTCATAGTTTTGCCTGTGATTCGAAGACATGGTTGAATGAATTGTTAGGATTTGATTTCAATTAGTTACTTATAATTATATTTATTATCTTGTTCTTATTGATATGTATTTGTGTTCCTTTCTATACATGATCACCATGTTAGGAATTGCATCTAGGCTATGAATCCTGTAAGGACCTCGGTTTTTAAATAATATTTTAATAATAAATTATTAAAAATAGATTTAAGTCAGAAAATTCGGATACTATTAGGAGTAGACTCATTTATATTACTTATATATGTGTTAGGTGATCATCTGTGACGTGTTGGCTTTCTGTATCCCTAGTTGTTTCCTTTTGCTGTTCTGCACTTCCAAGTAAGTCTATACGAAGCTTACTCAGATTGAATAGATATTCCCTGCCTTATGCGCATGATATACTAGGTGCTTGCATTCATGATCAGCATGCCATGTAGTATCCTGCTAGGTTGCATTGATCGTTGAGCATCCTATTTCTTTATGCGTATGTAAAAAGAACGGTCATTATCTGTGAAGTAATTAGAGTCTTTACTAGGGTCATAGGACGGCCCAGTCCCATCGGGTCCCGTCCTGAGTCAATCGAGTCATATGGAACTTCCATTATATATATTTTGAGCATGATTACGAGATTTGCCTGCAGGCTTGATATATGATTACGGGTCGGGCCAGCGGGCCGATTCGATTATAATGGAATGGAATGCATTCACGAACTAGCCAGTCTCCGCCCTATTGGAAGCGGGTGAAGGTAGGAGAGGGATATACCACTTGATATTCTGTGATAAGGCCTTATTATTATTATGCACTTGATCTTAGGGGCATGCTAGTGTGTTAATATTCCGCCTTGCACCCAGAAGCATGATTATTAGGTATAGCATATGTGTGTACATATTGTGGGGGCAACACCCTTAATGAAGGGACAGACCCAAGTGGGCATCGATCTGATCCCGCTCACTATTAACGTTTTACGTATCCATTATGTTTATCATTATTGCTGCTAATTTGGCTCCATGACTGCAGGGTCTAACATGGCGGAAAGAGAGAGTCGAGACTCTGACTTCACCAATTATTTAACGGTTTTGTTTCGGATGTTTTGATCATGTTTTGACCCGGCTCCACCGTGGCAACCTTATGTATGAATTTGGAATCTTTCATGGTTGTATAATCAATGAATTTCGCGACTTAAGCCATAGGGCAGGTACAGGGGACTTACCATGAGGATTCCAACGGTCCCTCTCGGTTTTTGGGTATGAAATCCCACTTTCAAAGCGCAATTGTTGGTTTCAAACCTTCAACCTGTACTCGGGGCGCAAGATCTCATCGAGGGGTTTCATCCCTCAAAGCGTAACCCGGGAATCATAATCCCGGGCCGTTACAAAGTTGGTATCAGAGCCAAGTTTTGCAATCTGAGTATGATAGGTTAAAGTGGTCTTGAAAGTGGCCCGAAGATTTCAAATTGTTTTTGAAAATGTTTTTAAAAGGGAAAAATGAATTTAATTGGACCTAACCCTAGACTAACCGGCCTTTAGGATCAAACTCGTGGGTCTAGACCCAAGCGATAGGCATCCCTTATGGATGTAGAATTCGGGAATGGTAGGCAAAATACTAGCTTTCTTTTATAGACAGGTTTTGAAGACTCCAAGGAGCCCGAGGGTTGGAGTAGCATGGGTTAGGAGGCCGTGAGGTATTTGCCCCTCTGGTTAGTCATCCCTCGAAGAATGGCATAGATCGTCTTTGTGCTTTTATAAACTTTGAAAGAGGTCATATTAGCCTCGTTGACTACTTTTGTGCTGAGTGCTGCATGCTTAAACTAGGAGTCTGATTGGTATGTCCTGACTGGGATAGTGGGAGAAGCCTTATTCCTATATAGCCGGGTTTCCAGTTTTGGGTGGAACAGTCATTTTGTCGTTCAAACCTCCATAATGATCCTAATTCCATCGTCCGTCCCACAAAAAGGTTTAGGTGTGTTGATAAGGGTTGAAGAGTGTCCATTCACTTTTGTCCCGATTCGTATCCTGCGTCTCAAACCTTGATGCTCATATCGAGCTCTTTTGTCTAATGATAAGCTGATTGCGTCGGAAGTTTAATCGGATACAAGGTTACTTGGGTGTGTGATGGGAAATGAGTCATGATTCTGAGTCTCTTCTTGTCAAAAGATTCTAAACACAAACTCTACCATCCTCCTTCAGAAAATAATACGAGTGTCCTTCGACGTTACTAAAATGAGTTATACTAATGCCCCATGGGAAACGGGGTGATAAGTCGGTTGGGATGAGTCGGTGATTGTCCTTAGGGATTTCTGTCTGATTATAATGGTCGCTCTCTCTCTATGATTGCATGATTGATGTGTTGATTGTATTCACAACATGATTTACTTGGTTTATTGGATTGTCGTGCTAATGATTGCTTGGGCACATATGTCACATGTTATAAATCTGCATGATTGTTGCTCTCCTTTGGATTAGGTTCATGGTAGTGTGGTCAACTATTCGTTGTATGTATGACCATGTAAATTGGTCTCTTTAGCATGTTATTATTTCCCTCGTTACTTATTATGCCTTCTATGACAATTAACTCATAGCATGCTCACCCAACTTACATCCGTGATGTTTCTCTCCTGCTATGTGGTGTCTTCTCATGCTTTCATGAACCTTTGACCTGACACATCGCATGATCACACACCACGCTATATCCTGAGCTCTTATACACATGATACATAATTAATATGTTGAACTTATTCAGACTACCTCCACAATGCTCATGTTTTGCCCTGTGTTACTAGTGTCATGTAGGATCTATGCTTTCCAATTGTGATTCATTGAATGACTATATGCCATACTTACCCTATTATGTGAGCATCGTTGTCATAAAATGAAATAATTCATGACACCCCTCGTACGTGTCGTTTCATTGCAAATTAGTCTGACAGTTATGACATACCTCAGCATGCCTACATTTGACTCCAGGATGATATGACGTGCCTATGTGTCTAACTAACATGATTAACCGATCATACATGATATGCTTATGATGTTTATTCAATCCTGAACAGTTTCATAACTCGCATGACTACTACTGTATTCCACATACCTTGTATAGAATCGTCTGGCATATCGACTTACATGAGGTGATAGGTTGCTAGATTGTCTCGCATGTGCATTGATATAGAATTTGAGCATGTTTTCCCTCTACGAATGCATGTCATGTTATTCCTTGAGATAGGTACATGCTAGTGTTCTATAACGTGACCAGTATGCTTCATAATTGATATGTGTTTTGCTTGCCGCAATTATAACCTCAAAGATCTCCATAAAGGCATCATTGTCGTCCTCGGGTAGGAACCTTATCTTTTGTTCGTAAGGGGATGGTGATTCGCTCAAATATAAAATTCAAATTCAAACTAAGCTAACTCCCTTATCCAAGCAAATAAAATACAAGAATCCCTTCCGATGTAGTGGTAGGGTAATTCAGGATCGAATCCACGAGGAGGTATGTCAGCGCTTCCTAAGTTGCAATCATGATCAAGTTTCGACTCCAGGAGACACTCGATATCGAGGTGTCTAGTCGATATCGACCTCAGTTCTGGTCGATTTCCAGCAAGTTACCTGTAGAAGACAAAAGCAAAGCAGTCGACGTTGAGATGGAACCTCAATATCGATGTTAGTGCTCGATATCGATCTTGTCAGTCGATTTCGATGTCAACAACAGTAACTGTAAATGTAACCTATTTATCGGAAAAGTAGTCCGAAGAGCGTAGAATGGTGATGGAAAGATGGACAGAAATAAAAAACACAAACTTTTATATGAATTCAATAAACTAAAGGCTTCCAAGGTCAGGGATTCATGCCACAACGATAATCATGCAAGTATGATGCTAAATTTATGAAATTTAATGTCTTTCCATCAAATAACTTTCGTTACCAACTTTTAGGTGATTAGAGGCATTCGCATAAAACCTAAGAGTTACTATCCAATTAATGAGTTATCAAAATTCACAATATGATTGGCTTTCGCTTTAATAATGCAAATAATGAATCTCCTCAACTCTCGCAAAGGATCATGCATAGGATAGAAGACGGAATCGCATAAAAATCATACCTTTGATGCACTTACCCTACATTGCTATCGTCGGGCTCACCCCGACCCTAGAAGTGGGTTGACTACTCGCGTCTCATCGTTGAACTCATCATCATCATGGAAAAGAAACTACTTTGTATTGAACAAAAGAAAGAAAGTACACCGAATAAAGCCACTCCGTTCTCGCTTCACCCGCCACTCGGCCTCTCTCTCTCTAACTATTCTCTGCGCTGTATAACTAAAAACTGAACTTCTTGATGATCCTAACTCAGCCCTAATGGCCTCTAATTATAGATTTTAAACCTCGCTATCCAAGGATTCGAAAACCTATCTTTATTCCCTAAGATAAAACTTAATAAAGTAAAATAACTAAATTACTTAGGGAAAACTCATAAACTGATAAGTCTGGTGTAGATGGATAGAAGATCTCGACTTTAGGATTATCTCGAATGCTTCGGATACAATTCTATCAAAAACTGAGTCGAATCTTTCTGCAGCAAACATCGATATCGACCTTCAGACCTCGATATCGACCTTCTCTATCTCTATCTCGAGCAGTCCTTCTCGTCCTCGGATTGGCACTCGACTTCTATCTTTTATCTCAATTTAGGCCACTCGATATCGACCTTTGGACATCGATATCGACCTCTTTTGTGTCGACATGCTCTATTTCTTCCTTTGCTCGATTCCTGGTTGCTGTGTTTCACTCGATGTCGAGGTTCATCATCGATTTTGACCTCTCAGTAGACTTCGAGTTCTTTTTCCGCTCTTCTTCTCTTGTCCAAATTTCATCCATTTTCTTCTTGATTTCTGTGAAATATCATAAAAACTCATGTAGACCTCTATATTTGACAATTATGCATAAACTACACTAATCTTATGATTTCCCCACTAATATGCATGCAAATAACAATAAAATGGGCATAAATGTGCATAGAAAATATGGCAATTTGCGCGCACATCATCTTTAGTCTCGTTGGTCTTGGTCCATACTTGACACTGCCTGGAATTCGGGTTGTCCGCCTTTGTCTCTCCCCTATCTCCGCTAACTTAAAATCCTTTCGCGCTACTTCCAAAGAAACGCCTACACGGAAAGGAGAACGACCAGTTGGATAGCACCAAAGCGGCAGAAGCGTGGTGAGCCCATGACCCACGATTCCCAGAAGCGACGTTATCAGTGGCACTGAAGTACGAGTGTGTGTCCAGGGATGCGATCACTAAACATGGTATGTCTTAAGAAGAAGAAGCGTTCTCCGTTCGAGTTACTGATCTTTTCTGTGCTAATTGGGAATGATGGTGTGCGATAGGTTTGGAACTGATATAATAACAAATTTTGATATGTTGACATTTGATGTGCTGAGTGATAGTGAATATTGCCTGGTTGCCTTTTACCTATGATGATGAGCTTCGATGCACTGATATCCGGACGTGTTGACATTTTGAGTTAGTGAGTATTGCCTGATTACTTTTGTCTATAAGGTGTGAGTTCTGAATGATGGATTACAGATTTGGTAATTGGTAATGATAATGATTTGGTGATAACAGATGCTAATGATTTGATGGTAGTGATATTCTAGTGAGTGGGACATAGGGAATATGTTTGATGGTTCTCCTTTCTTGATCAGGTGGTAGGATATCCTTTTGTAGAATAGTCGGAGGGTGATACGAGAAATAGAAGCCTTAGGGTTCAATCGATGATGGTGTGGGGTAGAGTCATAGGAATGAGACCTTAGCTTAGGCAGAATTAGGTGAGTTCAAGGGTTAATAAGAGATGGCAGTTAGGAATTTCAGATGAGCCTTCTAGGTAGGCCTTAGATGGGGCATAGGATGAGAGTGACTAGATTGCAGAAATGAGGTTATAGTATAGGTGAGCATTTTGATGAGGAGTGGGATCATTCTTTTAGGTATCTTGGAGGGAAGATGGGAGTAGACTGAACACGATGATCGAGGAATTCTATAGGAGGAATGTGATGATCAATGGGTTATCGTACTAAGGAGTAGTAGGAATGTTGTTAAGGAACTAGTTTTAGATGGCGATACAGCTTGAGTAACTAGGATTGCTTGAAAAGTTGTAGACTTGGGATTTAGAATAGTCATGCTATGAGTAGGAACGATTTTGGTAAAGGAATGAATTATGGATATCGCTAAGACTCAAGCGGCTAGAACTGTCGAGGTATTAGGAAGGAACAAACAAGTTTTGGAGGAAAGGGCTATAACTGAGTAAAGGATATCGTTAGGGTTGATCGTAGGTCTGATCGATTGGGATTTGGAGGTAAAATATCTGAATGACGAGTATGGGAGATACTCTAGGTGGAAAATATCAACGTATTGATGATTGTGGAAATAGAGAATACCGATGGGTGTGGAATTTTGGGAACTCCGATAGATTATAATACCTTGGGTAAAAATTTAAGAAGGTTAACATAGAGATGCTCTGAGGGAATGATTGATAGTAAAGGTCATTAAGAGGTAAGGTTTCGTTATTGAGGATTGTAGTCTTAGGTAAACTAGGAGTATATGACAATAAGGAAAGAGAATGAGATGACTCATGGAATTGAGATCATTTGGGAGGAATAGTGGAATTTTGAACAGTGAATCAGAGTTGGGAGTAAGTGAAAATATTGTGACCTTGGGGAAATGAAGAGATGTGATTCGGATTATAGATGTCCTGAGGAGTTAGATGGCCTGAAATGTCTATTGGTCATAGGGGATAAGTATGGATAAGAAGGGACTTGATGATTCGTGATTAGGAGTGAGCACTAGATGGTTCTCTGGGTTAGAATTTGGCGATAATAGGTGGTTGAGTATTTCTATCGAGGTGAGGCGCTTGAGTTGTCTTGAGTTGTGTAGGCTGTTTAGGAAAAAGAACCTTGTGTTGAGTATTGCGGACGTAGTATGATGTTGTTGACGAAGCTAATGATATGAGTCTAATCTTTAGAGGTGGATTATTAGTGGGAATGCTTAGTGGTATCGGAAGTAAGATTTGAATATTGAGGTGACTTGTGATTCTTTCTAAGGGATAATGGTTGGGCGGAATCTTAAGGACATAGATGGCATGAATGAATTTGGTAAGGGACACCTAGGATGAGGATGTACTTGATAAGAGTCTTGGTGCGTAATTGAGGTGTTGAGCTTGATGAAATAGGAAACTGGATGGTGGTGAATTCCGAGATGTGGGTTCTAGATGGTTAGGTGGAATGATATGACTTGAGCTTGAATTGTTGAAGAAAATTTATCCTTAGATGACTCGATGACCTAAGCGTTGAATTACCTAGAAATTGGTTTGGGAATTAGGCTTAGATTTGCGGATGGTTACAAAGCTATAGATTGTCTATGAGTGGGACATATAATAAGCGAGAAGCAATGGTACTTAGAACGGTTATCGGATTTGAGTTGGTAGATTTAGATGAGGTTTGATTTTGACTTGAGAGCAATGATGGATGAGTGACGGTTGTGTTCTGTTATGATCGGTAGTTATATGTAGGTTTCTTGATGATGTGACCCATTGCTATGTGATGAATCCTACTATGTGTATACTATACTAGATGCGTTATGGGGTGTGATTATTCTCCATATGATTTAGCATGCTATTGAATGCGCTACATGATTGTTGTGTTGTGAGATGCCTTGAATCGAAATTGTTAGAATGATAGAAGCTGAATCGGTAGAACCTGATTCTGACTTGGAACCTAGGAAGAAAATATGGGATTAGCCCTTAGAGGTGGATGATTCCACCTCCTGAGTTCTGAAATTGCTTGACTAACGTCAGATTGAAAGGATTTGTTTCAGTGGGGGGGGGGGGGGGTGGTTGTATCCGCTTAAATAAAATATTCAATTTGAACTAAGCTAACTCCATTATCCAAGCCAATAAAATACAAGAATCCCTCCCGATGTAGTGGTAGGCTAATTCAGGATTGAATCCACGAGGAGGTATGTCAGTGCTTCCTAAGTTTGAAATCACGATCAAATTTCGAATCCAAGAGACAACTCGATATCGAGGTGTCTGGTCGATATCGACCTCAGTTCTGGTCGATTTCAAGCTAAGTACCTGCAGAAGACAGAAGCAACAAGTCAACGTCGAGATGGTACTCGATATCGATGTTAGAACTCGATATCGACCTTTGCAGTTGATTTCGAGTCTTCCAACAAACATTGTATACGAACCTAATTTTTCGGAAAAGAGTTCCGAAGAGCGTAGAATGGTGATGGAAGAGTGGACAGAAATAAAAACACAAACTTTGTATATAAATTCAATAAACTTAAAGCTTCCAAGGTCGGTGATTAATGCCACAACGATAATCATGCAAGTTTTATGCCAAAGTTATGAAATTTAATGTCTTTCCGTCAAATAACTTTTGTTGCCAACTATTAGTTGATTAGAGGCTCTCGCATAAAACCTAAGAGTTACTATCCAACTTCATGACAAATCCAAATTCACAATAGGATTGGCTTTCGCTTCAATAATGGAAATAATGAATCTCCTCAACTTTCGCAAAGGATCATGCATAGGATAGAAGACGGAATCGAATAAAAATCATACCTTTGATGCACAAACATACATTGCTATCGTCAGGCTCACCCCGACCCTAAAAGTGGGTTGACTAATCGCGCTTCATCATTGAACTCATCATCATAATGGAAAAGAAACTACTTTGTATTAAACTTCGAAAGAAAGATTACACCGAACAAAGCCAACACTCCGCTCTCGCTTCCCTCCAACCTCACTCGGCCCTCTCTCTCTTTCTCTCAACTATTCTGCGTGTATAACTAAAACTTGCTGTCCTTGGATGATTGAAACCAGCCCTAATGGCCTCTAATTATAGATATCGAACCTCGCTATCCAAGGATTCGAAAAGCTATCTTTATTCTAAAGATAAACTTTAATAAAGTAAAAACTAAAACTCTCTAGGTAAATAACATAAAGGATAAAATGTCTGGTGTAGATATGATAGAAGATCTCGACTTTGGGATAAACTTGAACGCTTCGGATAGAATTCTATCAAAAACAGCGTCGAATCTGTTTTGCATCAAACATCGATATTGACCATTAACATCGATATCGACCTTATCTCATCTCTATCTCGAGCAGTCCTACTCAACCTCGGATTGGCACTCGACTTCTATCAATTTTCTCGATCTCGGCCACTCGATATCGACCTTGCGACATCGATATCAACCTTGTTGTGTCGACATGCTTTGTTCTCTGCTCTGCTCGATTTCTGGTGCTCTGTTTCACTCGATGTCGAGTCTTTAGGTCGATTTCGACTCTTCAGTAGACTTCGAGTTCTTTTTCCGCTCTTCTTCACTTGTCCAAATTCGTCCATTTTCGTCTCGATTTCGGCGAAATAACATGAAAACTCGTGTAGACCTTTATATTTGACAAATAAGCATAAACTACACTAATCTTATGATTTCCCACCAATATGCATGCAAATAACGACAAAATGGACATAAATGTGCATAGAAAATATGGAAATTTGTGTGCACATCAAACACCCCATACTTAAGCCTACTTGTTCCCAAGTAATACTTTTAATGGTTATTCAGGGGAAGAAAGTAAACCCTAAACATCATAGATTCATTCTTATACGTCCCTACAATCAATTGTCGTCCTCGAAAAGGTACTAATGTCAACAATATCCATGCCTGTGAATAAAAGCAACATCATACTCACAAAAGAAGGGTTATATGCATAAAACAATTTTTTTTTGTAACATAGCATTAATAATCAAGAGGACTTTTGCTAGCTTATAAGAAGTCGATTGGTAAAAGGCTAAAGGTGGGCTAATTTTTGGCCATGTGGTGTTAAATCCGGGGAAATAAACTTTCTTTTCCAACTCGTTCCACATTCCTTCTTCATAAGATTTCTCACCTTTCACTCTTCGCTCAATGTTTTTTCACTATAATGCTTTTAACTCTCTAACCTTGGTACTACCTTCTCGCGAGTCGCAAACATGGGTGTCATGAATGGCCCCGGATACTTAGTACTTCAGACTCCTCACCTTGTGTCCCATCTCCCTGAACTAACATCTCAACGAGCAGGGTCGACCTACCTTTATCTCCTGAGGTGATCAGATTTTTTCTCACTCATTAAATTTTCCATATTTCAATATTTGTTTCATTACTGCCATCAACTTCATAATAATGCACAAACTCCATATAACAACTCCAAAGATGACATCAATTCTCAAACTTTGTCCCCGGATAAGGTATAAGGTATAAAAAATGGAATATTTGTAATTTATGTGGAGCAATAATGATGTAAGGCTCATATATGGCTTGTGTAATTGCAAATATGCATAGGTAAGGCTAGGGTATAAAATTGAGCATATGTATGGAAATTATAAAGTCCTCCATCATCTTATCATGCACATGTGAAAAGCAACTTCAAATTGTACCTCTCTTTCATGGTTTTCTCTAAAAAATTCGCACTTCATTGTGACTTCCCTTAACTAGGAAATTTCATGTTCTTCGTTGTTCCATGACTCTTTTCTTTATTTTCAAAATTTTTGATGGGGTTCCTTTTTCTCTTCCTTTTTTTTAAACATGCTAAAGATAAACATGCTATGCTTAAAGATAAAGATGACTAACTTAACTAAGTATGAAAAATATGCATAAATATGTAAACACTATGCAAAAACTTATGAAAAATGCTCAAAATATGCTAAAAATATGCAAGTAAGCCCTTCCCCAACCCCGTACTTAAAGATTATAGTGTCCACACTGTATAAGAACTAGGGTTAAGAAAGAAACTAAAACTTCGCGAAAATCAGGACTCGAAGAAGTCTGCAGTGGTGGTCGATATCGGGCATACCAGTCGATATCGACTAGTTTCATCGATTTCTGGTTCAAACTTCAGGGTGATCCGGCCTCGACCACAATCTATCTGAATCGACCATCTGGGTCAATATCGAGCATCGTACTTGATTTCGATGTCTGTTCTGCCCTTCTTCGTTGTTCTTGAAACTTGTTAGAAAATAGAACTAAAACCAAAAATAATGCATAATGTCTAAGGTCTCGAAACAAAGGTAAAAATGTCCAAAACCAAAAACTAATTTTCTTTTACAAGCTCTAGACTTTAAAGTCGCTAGGCCGACTTCTCCTTTCACGCTCCTCAAGGTGGCATCTGCAGAGCCCATGTAGCATGGGCCTCAAACAGAACTCCTTTCTTATCTCTCAGCTGCATCCCGCGTGGATGGATTTGATTCACTGTAAATGGTCCCATCCTCTTGTCTTTGAATCTGCTAGGGAACCAATGCTCTTTTGATTTGGAGACATACACCTTATATCCTACTTCATAATGGCTCGAATCATCATTGGATACCCTGCATAGGCGCACATACCAAGGCAAACCTCTTCCAAAAAGTGATAAATCTTTAACTAACATGGAAAAAGAGGAATCCGTACGTTGGCTTACCTTCTCTTCTGTCAGTGGGTCAGGTCGATATCGATCAGTAGTACTCGATATCGAGCTCTGTTGTGCTCCAGGAGGTCCTGTCGATTTGGAGTGGTTCTGCTCGATATGGTTAGGTCAATTTCGACCTTCTGTCCTCGATATCGAGGTACTTACCCCTTTCTCAGCTTCTGGGGTAGTTGATTTCGGCTTCAGGTTATGGTCGATATTGACCTGTGTTGTCTATTTCGATGTTCCTTCTCCTCTGTTGACCCCATACTTATAACCTGGCATAGAATCTTGAACTTTGTTAGTCGTTATCGACTTACCTAGGTCGATGTCGAGTGGCTTTTTGGCTCCTTCGTTTAAGATTTCCATGACTTCCTCCACTTGGGCTTCTATGGCCCTCTTTTCAAGCTCTTCAGGTGTCATATTTCTTACCTTTGCTTCCCTACATGTGATGTAGACACCTTTTATTGACTTTAACTCTATTGGCCCTTCATGATTCCTCACCGTCTTCTTGAAAGCGTACTCTATCACTTCGTCACTGATGGTGAATGAGAGCAATCCTTTCTTCACGCTTATGTTGGCATCGACGGTTGCTAGGAATGGCCTACCTAAAATAATGGGACAAGCAGGGTCCTCTGCCATATCAACAACTAGAAAATCAGCAAGGAAAAAGAACTTACCTACTTGTACTGGCACATCATCTACCATCCCTGTTGGAATTACTATCGTATTGTTTGCCATGTATAGCTTTGCATCCACAGGCTCCAGGGAACCTATCTTTATCTTATGCCATATGGTTAGTGGCATCATGCTAACAATAGCGCCCAAATCAACTAAAGCATTAAAGCGATATTGACCTAAGCTTATAGCGATAGAAAACTTACCTGGGTCTGTCCGCTTCTTTGGTAGCTCCAATCTGTTGCACTCCTCTACGATCTCAGCAATTGATCGCTTCTTATCTAGGATGTCCTTAAGGAACCTCACATATGATGGCATCTCATGAAGTGATTTGGTGAATGGAATTGAGACATTAAGCCCTTGAAGCATCTTCACAAATCGCTGGAACTTCTTTTCCGCCGGGTCCTTAACAATTTTCTTAGGGAATGGCAGCACCTTCTTCTTCCCTGCTGTTGGAATTGAGTCGACATCGACTAGATGGGGGTCGATATCCACTGGAGGAGTCGATTTCTGTGGTAATTCAGCATCAGTGTTGACATCGAGGACAGTAGGCTCGACATCGGTATCACCTTGGTCGATATCGACTGGGGGTGTCGATATCGACGTCCCTTCTGATGCTTTCTCCTCCGCTTTTTACTCGGGAGTTTGCAATTGATGCCCACTCCTTAAGTTCATGGTTGTTATGTGTCCAGTAGTTTTGCCCTTTTGGTCGGGCACAGTAGATCCATGCAACGATCTTGACGGTTTGGGCATTAGCTCCGCCAATTGAACAATTTGGGGCTCGATGTTGCGCTTCCAAATGTAGATCTCCTCGAGCCTAGAATTGATGCATTGTAGTTGAGTATGAACAGAGTTATTGGCTTGTTTGAACTCATCATGGTTCCTCCGCATCTCATCAAGAATGATCTGCAGGCCATCCTTCCTTGTTTCCCGCTCAGGGTGCCCTGGTGCTCTATATGGTGGGGGATTCGTTTGTTGATGTGATTGATAGAACCGTTGGTCTCCCCAATACTGCTAATTATCCCCTCCATAGGGGCCTCTCGTCCACTTGGCTTCCTCATGTTGTTCCGCCATAGATACTTGCTCAAGATGTGGGCAGGCACTAGTATTATGCCTTGTTGAGCCACATTCTTGACAAGGTTGATTGTTGTTGAGGAACCTAACTTGCTTTTGAAGGCTGCATGTTTGATCGTTGTGGAATTGTTGCCGCACATCAGGATTAATCTCCTTTGGAGGCTCATAATTCTCTCCTTATTCGGCCCATCGAGGGAGTTGTAGAAGATCTCCTGGATGACATTAACTGCCCATGTGTAGGGCATGATCTCATCAAGTCCTTAAAACGCTCCCACGCCTGTGCCAATGTCTCACCATGCTTTTGTTTGAAAGTCGTGATCCTTTGCCCGAGCGTCGCCATTTTAGATGGAGGAAAGAACTTGTTTAGGAACGCATCCTTCACCTCTGCCCATGTCCTCAGCGAGCGTGGAGCTAAACTCTGTAGCCATTGTAATGCCTTCCCTGCAAGGGACCATCGAAAGGACTTTAGTCTAACATACTCTAAATTCACACCATCAGCAATAGTTTCACATAAGTCCATGAAAGTAGAAATATGTTGCAGAAGGCATTCATTACGTCTTCTTTCAAAAGTGTTTCTTTTAATTTCAGAGAGGAAGTTTATTTTTATCTCATAGTTAGAAGGAGAAATTAAAATAGCGGATTCAGGAACATGTAGCGGCGGATGCATGTATTGCATCTCCATTTGTGGATACTGATTGAGCCGCTCTTGGGCTTGTTTGCACGCATCCTCCTCTCTATCAGCACGGGCTCGCTCTGCAGCAGCGGTGGCCCTTTCAGTAGCGATTGTAGCGTTGTGATCCTCTATCTCTTTCCTCAACCGCTCAATGGTCTGAGCCTGTGTCTCGTTATCCGCCATGATTCCGATAGCTTTGTTGCGAAGATGGAAGAAATGTTCAGGCTTGTCAATACATTCCAGGATAGGTTAGCGATCAGAGCGTCACATAAACCTGCAAAATAAGCACTAAGGAAAGATCGTGAGAAAAGCTTAAGGCGCAATTGACTGCCTCCCTGGCAACGGCGCCACTTTGTTCATAGGGGGGATGTATCCGCTTAAATAAAATATTCTATTCGAACTAAGCTAAATCCCTTATCCAAGCAAATAAAATACAAGAATCCCTCCGGATGTAGTGGTAGCGTAATTCAGGATCCAATCCACGAGGAGGTATGTCAGCGCTTCCTAAGTTTGAAATCACGATCAAATTTCGACTTCAGGAGACCACTTGATATCGAGGTGTCTTGTCGATATTGACCTCAAATCTGGTCAATTTCCAGCTAAGTACCTGCAGAAGACAGAAGCAACAAGTTGACGTCGAGATGGTACTCAATATCGATGTTAGAACTCGATATCGACCTTTGCAGTCGATTTCGAGTCTTCAAAAAGACACTGTATACGAACCTAATTTGTCGGAAAAGATGTCCGAAGAGCGTAGAATGGTGATGGAAGAGTGGACAGAAATAAAAACACAAACTTTATATATGAATTCAATAAACTTAAAGCTTCCAAGGTCGGGGATTAATGCCACAACGATAATCATGCAAGTTTTATGCCAAAGTTATGAAATTTAATGTCTTTCCGTCAAATAACTTTCGTTGCCAACTATTAGGTGATTAGAGGCTCTCGCATAAAACCTAAGAGTTACTATCCAATTTCATGACAAATCCAAATTCACAATATGATTGGCTTTCACTTCAATAATGCAAATAATGAATCTCCTCAACTTTCGCAAAGGATCATGCATAGGATAGAAGACGGAATCACATAAAAATCATACCTTTGATGCACAAACATACATTGCTATCGTCAGGCTCACCCCGACCCTAAAAGTGGGTTAACTAATCGCGCTTCATCATTGAACTCATCATCATAATGGAAAAGAAACTACTTTGTATTAAACTTCAAAAGAAAGATTACACCGAACAAAGCCAACACTCCGCTCTCGCTTCCCTCCAACCTCACTCGGCCCTCTCATCTGTTCTGCATCAAACATCGATATTGACCATTAACATCGATATCGACCTTATCTCATCTCTATCTCGAGCAGTCCTACTCAACCTCGGATTGGCACTCGACTTCTATCAATTTTCTCGATCTTGGCCACTCGATATCGACCTTGCGACATCGATATCGACCTTGTTGTGTCGACATGCTCTGTTCTCTGCTCTGCTCGATTTCTGGTGCTCTGTTTCACTCGATGTCGTGTCTTTAGGTCGATTTCGACTCTTCAGTAGACTTCGAGTTCTTTTTCCGCTCTTCTTCACTTGTCAAAATTCGTCTATTTTTGTCTCGATTTCTGCGAAATAACATGAAAACTCGTGTAGACCTCTATATTTGACAAATAAGCATAAACTACACTAATCTTATGATTTCCCACTAATATGCAGGCAAATAACGACAAAATGGACATAAATGTGCATAGAAAATATGGAAATTTACGCGCACATCAATTTGAAACGGTGATTTAAAAAGGACTAACTTGGATTTTTAGAAAAACTATTGCAACTCGAGTTCTTCATTATGACGCCCTACGAAGTGGATACAAGCATTTATGGGGGCACCTGTGGATCGCCTGCTAAGACGTAGTGGAGACGCTATAATGTTCTTTTGAGTTATGATATGACCGAAAAGTCAGAGTGAGGATGTGGTAGGGGCCCATATCACATTCTTGCTACGACTAATTGGGAGTATTATGATCGTAGTGACGGTACTGTGAGACCTCATGGGGGCACTTATGAGGTACTTACGGGATCAATGACATGATCCTTGGACTCACCCATTTCAAACTTCATCCCCTTACTTTAAATTGATTTTAGTCTCGGGGATGAGACTTGTTTTTAGAGGTGGATGATGTAAAGGCTCAGATTTTAAATATCCTAATTTTCGAAAAAGAAAAATTAAAAATAAATTTAAAACGGATTTAATCGGATATTTTAAGGAAAACTCGTCCTCAATTTAATAAACCGAACTCAAAACTCTTAAAGCGGATTCCGACCTAAATTCGAATTTCTGACAAACGACTTCATCTTTTCACCTCGGGATTTGGGATTAACTCTAGATGTAAATATCCTCTTGATTTTGAGGCGTTATTTGATCGAGTCGGGATAAGATTGAGTGAGCGGGTTCGGGATTAAAATTTTGGGGTATTTTGAAATTCACTTTTGGGACCACCATTTGTCTTCTTCTCCTTCCACTTCCGAAATTCAACTCAACTACCCAGCCTTCTTTGTTTGTTTCCACATCAAGTCTAACACAAACATCTCCTCTTACATCCCTCCCCACCTTGCTCTACCGTTTTTGGCAAGAAGTCAACCCATTCCACCCCCATTGCAACCCCTCTGCCTGAGCAGCCTACACCTCCTCCCCCTTCATTTTGATTCCATTTGAAGCCCCAATCCCTTTCCTCTCCTCCCATTCTGATTTAGAAAGAAGAAACCCACATCTTCTTACCCTATTCAAACTATCCAAACTCTCTCCGTTCTTCTTGTCTCCGCCACCAACCACAAGCACCTCCTCCTCCTTTCACTACTAGACACCACCCCCACCACCACAGTAACCCACCGCCCACCCTCTGAGCGCCCTGCTTCGCAGCCCCGAAGAACTAGGCAACAACAGCTCCAACGCTTCCTTACTCCCCTCCTTCGGCAAAAAGGGCATCAGCACCAACCACCTCCGTCCTTCCTCCGACGTCGATGAACTCCTAGGAGCCACCAGGAGAGCCAGAGTTGCCAGTCTCCTCCCTTTCCTCCCCTTTTCTCCTCCATTTCAACCGGTGAGACTCCTCCTCCTTCCTTTCGGTCCCCAATGTCGCTAGGTTTCACCTTTTGACCGAGCTCTTCCACCCAGGACCTAGGGGTGCAGCCTGAGTCTCCGTTGTTCGTAAGAGGGGGGGTCGCTAGTTTCGAAATATAAATATCAAATATAATATCAAACCAAACCAACTCCCTGTCCAAGCAATTAAAATAAAAGAATCCCTCCCGATTTAGTAGTAAGGAATTGAGGATCGAATTCACGAGGAGGTATGTTAGCGATTCCTAAGCTTGCAGTCACGATCAAATTTCGACTCCAGAATCAATATCAAGTAGATCAATCGATATCGACTACAATTCCAGTCGATTTTCAGCAAATTCCCCCAAAAGACAAAAGCAACAGTCGACGTCGAGTTGTTCACTCGATATCGGGTCAGCCACTCGATATCGACCTCTGCAGTTGATTTCGAGTCCTTCAACAAAAACAGTAAAGGTAACCAATGGTGTCGAAAAAGTGCCCGAAGTAAGTAAGAATGATGATGGAAGGATGGACAGAATTAAAAAAAACATAGATTTTTATGAACTTAAATAAACTAAAGAACCTCCAAGATCGGGGATTCATGCCACAACGATAACCATATAAGACTTATGCCAAATTCATGAAAGATGATGCCTTTCCATCAAATAACTTTCGTTACCAACAATTAGGTGATTTAGAGGCTCTGGCATAAACCGTAAGAGTTACTATCCAATTTCATAATTAATCCAAATTCACAATATGATTGGCTTTCACTTCAATAATGCAAACTAGGATCGACCTACTACTTTCGTAGAAGAATCATGCATATGGGATAGAAGACGGAATCGCATCAAAATCATACCTTTGATGCACAAACTTACATGGCTATCGTCGGGCTCACCCCGACCCTAAAAGTAAGGGAACTACTCGCGCCTCATCATCATTGACATCATCATCATTGAAAAGAAACTACTTGAATTGAAATTACAACGAAAGAGTACAACCGAACAAAGCAAACTTTCGCTCTCGCTTCTTCTCCCTTCACTCGGCCTCTCTCTCTCTACTGAATATTAAAACTGTTTTCTTGCTGTAATTGTTCTTGGATGATTAAACTCAGCCTTAATGGCCTCTAATTATAGATCTCAAACCTCGCTATCCAAGGATAAGAAAATCTATCTTTATTCCTACGATAAAACTATATAAAGTAAATAACTAAATCACTTTAGGTAAATATCAATTCACCATAAAGGATAATGGGTCTGATGATAAAACATAAAAGATCTTGACTTTAGAATAGATGTAAACTCTTCTGATAGAATTCTATCAAAAATAGCGTCGGATCTGTCTGCAGCAGCACTCGATATCGATTAGGTCATGTCGATATCGACCTCATCTCTTCTATCCCGACCCAGTTCTACTCGACCTCAAATTTGCACTCGAACTCTATCTTTTCACTCGATTTGGGGCACTCGATATCGACAACTTATGTCGATATCGACCTGTCTGTGTCGACATGCTCTATTCTTCTCCTGGCTCAATTTCTGGTGTAAATTTCCACTCGATGTCGAGTCTTATGGTTGATTTCCACTCTTCAGTAGACTTCGAGTTGTCTTTCAGCTTTTCTTCTCTTCTCCAAATTGCTCTAATTTTGTCTCGATTTATGTGAAATAACATAAAAACTCGTGTAGACCTCTATATTTGGCAAATAAACATAAACTACACTAATCTTATGCTTTCCCAACCAATATGCATGAAAATATGGATAAAATGGACATAAAAGTGTATGTAAAATATGGCAATTTACGCGCACATCAAACACCCCATACTTAAGCTTGCTTCTCCCCAAGCAATACTTTTAGCTGTCATTTAGGGGAAGAAAGTAAACCCTCAACATCATAGATTCATTGTTATATGTCCCTACATTCAATTACCATCCTCGAAAAGGTGCTAATGTCAACCAATCCATGCATGTGAATAAAAGCAACATCATACTCACAAAAGGAGGGTTATACGCATAAAACAATTTTGTGCAACATAGCATTAATAATCAAGAGGACTTTTTCAAGCTATAGAGAAGTAGATTGGTAAAAGGCTAAAGGTGGGCTAATTTTTGGCCATGTGGTGTTAAATCCGGGGAAATTAACTTTCTTTCCAATTCATTCCACATTCCTTCTTCATAATATTTCTCTTATTTCACTCTTCGCTCATGCATATGTCAAAAGCAACTTCAAATTTTACCTTTCTTTCATGGTTTTCTCTAAAATATTGCACTTCATTGTGACTTCCCTACACTAGGCAATTTCATGTTATATCTCTAATGAATCTACATTTGCATCGTCGAGTTCAATAAAAGCTTCCATGACACTTATTCTTTATTTTCAAAAATGTTTGATGGGGGTGATTTTTTCTATAGACTTTTATCTTTTTGTTCAGAAAATAAATATGATTGATAAAGACAAATAAAGATATCTAAAATAACTATGTATGAAAGTATGCATAAACATGAAAAATTTTAAAATATGCTCAAAAATGCTAAAAATATGCAAGTAAGCTTTTCCCCCACCCCATACTTAAGGATTACAGTGTCCTCACTGTATAAGAACTAGGGTTAAAAAAGAAAGTTACTAAAAATTCGCGAAAATCAGGTGTCGAAGCGTCTACAGGGGCAGTCGATATCGAGTGGACCAGTCAATATCAACTAGTTTCACTCAATTTCTGGAGGTTCTATGCTTCAAGGTGATCTCAGGTCGACCACAGCTCCTCTAAATCGACTTTCTTAGTCCATATCGAGCACTTTACTCGATATCGAGTTCTCTTTCTCGCTGCTTCTCCTGAAACTCGTTAGAAAACAAAACTAAAAGAAAAATAAAAAGTCTCAAAACAAACCAAAAGTGTCTAAAACTTAAAAACTAATTGTCTTGTTACAAGCTCTAGACTTTATATTCCCTAGGTCGACTTCTTCCTTTATGCTCTCAAGGCAGCATCTGTAGAGCCCATATAGCCTGGGCCTCAAATAACACTCCATTCTTGTCTCGCAGCTACATCCCACCTGGATGGATCTGATAGTAGGAGGATCTCGAGTTCTTAAGTACAAATATAAAGAGATGTAAATGTGAATCTGAATCCTAGCCTATGCAAATAATTACAAGACTTCCTCCCGTTGTAGTGGAAGGGTAGTCAGGATCGATCCACGAGGAGGCATGTCAGCGGGATCCTAGTAGCGTCAGAAATCTCACGTCTTTCGTCGACCAGAAGCTTCGATCTCGACCTTGGTGCTCGATGTCAACCTCGGCTGTCGCTCTTCTCTGCAACAGAAGACCTGCAGAGATAAAAACAAGCAGTCGATATCGACTAGGGAGGTCGATATCGATGTTAGCAGACGAAATCGACTGGCTCAGAAGACTGCCAGTCGACACAGGTGGTCGATATCAACGTTGAGGGGTCGATATCGGTCTCAAAAACTCGGCAGGGATGCTCATCGTTGACTCAGAAACCTGTCAACGAAACTCAGTGGTGGATATCGATGTCTGTTGGTCGATATCGATGTCTTTTCCTGCAAAGTTGTTAGCTTTTTGTCGGCAAAGAAAGGCCGAAGACTTAAGGATGAATGAGGAGCGATGAACAGAATAAAGACAATGTTTTGATGAATATAAACTATGTAAAAAGCAACTCCTAGGATTAGGGTTTACCACAATGTTAACCAATGCATGTGATAAGATAAATAAGACGGAAAATTCCGCTATTTCACCCGAGGGACAAGCTTTCGCTATACACCAACTTTTAGGATTACTCTTGCAAATAAACCTAATTGTCTCTACCAATTTTATGTTTATAACTCAAGTTGTTAGCTGAATCCCTTTTCTTTCGATTAGGACTAAACATAGAATCGTAGGAGATGATATAGACACAACGATATCAACATATAACACTTACCTCAGGCACGCATGGCTAACGTCGGGCTCACCCCGACCCTAGAAGCTTTGGGAGACTACTCGCTCCTCATCATGGAACTCATCATTGATTGAAAGGAAAATTGCATTAAAAACTACGAAACTTTACAACTCAACGTCGGCTCTCGAAAACGCCAAACCCTAAAGCTTCTTCTAACTCTATTGAATGTAATTGAACTCTAAAATTGGATTATTGAATGCCAGCCCCCTAGGGCTTTATTTATAGGCTACTAACCCTTGCTAGTCAAGGATTGTAACTTCTATCTAAACTATGAACACTATCCAAACAATTAGGATAGGTCGTTTATTTTGATAAAACTCTAACAACTTTGATAAATCTCTAAGATAAAAAGTAAGTAAAACTTCAGCTGCCATCTATCTATAGTTACAAGATAATTCGTGCTCCTTGAAGATAGAATAGCCAATCCGCGTCTTAAAAAGCGTGTCAAACCCGTGTCGAATTATGGTCGATATCGAGCAGGAAGGTCGATTTCGATGTCTTTGTTTCTACTCGACGAGCTCAGCTTCTGTCGATTCCTGGGTTCTAATCGATATCGATGTATAGAGGTCGATATCGAGTGCTTTTCTCTGCTGTGCATGGTCTGTCTCGGCACTCAGTTCTGTGTCAATGCTCTGTAGTCGATATCGACCTTCTGGGTCGATTTCGACCTCTTCTCTGCTCTCCTTGGTTTCTTCGTTTTGACTCCGATTTCGCTCGAATACCTGCAAGATTAGCTCAAAACTTGTGCAGACTCTATTTCTTGCACTCTCGTCCATTCTTACACAAGTTTACATTATTTTCAACCTTAAATTTGGAAATCGAATGAAATATGAAGTCAAAAGATGCAAATAAAAGAGGTACAAATATGTACATCAAAACACCCCATACTTAGACTTGCTTTTCCTGAAGCAATAACCAAGCAATAACCAACACCTACAACACACCCTTCAAGTCTTCGCCCTTGTTAAAAGCAACATCATAAGCGCTAGCAAAGCAAAGCAAGTGAATTTAACGCCATAGCACATATTTAAGCGATCCATAGGCATATGCAATTTTGATATAACCTCACAGGGATAATGTGTTTGCACCCAACTCTCATGTATTTAGGCTATGAAGATCAACTCTCAACTCAATTCCATACACAATCTTATAAACATTGCAATTTATGAAAATCCACTTCGCAACCAATTATGAAAATGCAATAAGAATCATCAGGAGGACTTTCGCTCAATGGAAGACTTCAAAGAAGACTCCATTCGGTGGGGTTGTAATGGGGCTTGGTATAAATAAAAGGGTATGAAATTATTTGGCTATGTGGTGCTTATATAATTCAGGAATCAAGACTCCTAAATCTCAACATTTACAATATCCAAACCATAACTCTTATAATGTAGCACTTTCCAAGCTCAATCTCCTGTAATGCTCCTTTCAAACTCATCTTTCCATAATATGCTCTAATATGCTCTAAAGATGTAGACCATAATATCAGCCCTTCTTTCAAACTGTAATATGCCTCTAAAAAATATAACACTTGTATGAAATAAATAAAGGACTTAAGGACTTTGGCTCATGCACTATGTGTATATATCTCTTTTTTTTCGGATTTTTTTTGAACGAAAATAATAAATAAATACTAAAAAACATGTGCATTTATATGGTGAGCCAAAAATCCTTTTACAAAATATGACAAGATGCAAATATGTACCATCCCATAATTTCCTTGCTCAAAACTGGACAATATGCAATTTTCTTTCCACAAGGCATTAGTCCAGCCATTCCAAGTCTCAATTCCCAAATGGGGGTCAGGCTCAATTTGGCTAGGGATAATTTTGTGGAGTTTGCAATATCAGGCTCAGGCTAATTTTCTGTCTTCAAGCAGAGATAATGCAGGGTAGGTAAAGAGAGGATAAAAAATGGCTTAAAAGATGCCTCCATCATTTAATTCTCGTAAACATACACATATTTATGCATTGGGTTTGAATAACTATCACAACATTTAGATATGCATAGGAAGAGTAAATTCACTCAAGAAAGCAGAGGGATTTTTAATGTTCTCCCTATAGGCCAAAATTCTCACAAGGACAATTTTTGTTGGATTTCCTTTTTAGCCTAGGATCATATGTGCTCAATTTCATCACAAGTTCACAATCTACATAAAAATTTGAAGGACTTAGGCTAAACCATTCAAATATGCCATAGGATTTACATGATCAAGTCAGCTATTGAGTTTTCATCAAAGAACGTCTAAGTAGGGTTTAAAAACAAACTTAAAAAGTAAACATGCATTTTTTTTGTCTTTTTCGACATTTTTCTATTTTTTTTTTATTTTTTTGACATTTTTATGAAAAGTGAAAACTAAGAACAAAATTTTAAACATGAATGCAATGCGAAGAAGAAAACCAAGTTATGACCATAAGACATGTCTTTCCCCCACCCCATACTTAAAATATACAGTGTCCTCACTGTATTAAAAGAAGAACAAGGGTAGAGAGAAACTCACAGTGCAACCTGCGGATTCAGGTCGAATTCAGGTATGGTCGATGCCAGAAGTCGATATCTATGTCAGTGGTCGATGTCGACTGCATCTGTCGAAGTCGAGGAAGAAAGTGAAGACAAGGGCCGCCAAATGATGGTCGATATCGATGATTATGGTCGATATCGACCTTTGCTCTCTGCTCCTGAGTCCTCGATGTCGACTCCAAGAGATGGCTTGACCCTGGGGGGTTGATTTCGACTGGCCTGGTCGATTTCGACTGCCTCTACAGAAGCTTCTTTTCTTCTTCGTCGTTCTTTTTCATTGATAACCTGAAATCTTTGTTAGATGTATAGATAAAGCCACGAATTATCTCAGTTTTAAAAGTTTAAAAATCCAAAAATCCTAAAAACAAACTATGAAAAATTTAAAGGTTTTATGTACATGCTCTAGAGTTTTGAGTCGCTAGGCTGACTTCTCCGTCAATTTGTCATGAGCCTTTAATATAGGGACCCTTCAAGCTCAAGACTTCTCCTGGATCATCTAGGTCCTTTGGTAGTATCTAGGTTCGGCGACCAAGGCTTCTTCATTGTTAGGTTCTTCTTTATTGGGTGCTTTCCTTCTCTTTCTTGACCTAACTTTTTCCATATAGGCAAACTTTGGAGCTTTGACCCTCCCATTAGTTGAATTATCAATAATTGGCTTAATTGATTTATCAATAAGGGACAGAGGAGGGTAGGGAGTCATACCTGGGCTTACCTGTTCGGGCCCGAAACAGAAATCTTCGGGCTTAGGGGTGGACGATTTCGACCAAGGTGGGTCGATTTCGAGAGCTTTAGTCGATGTCGACATGTTGAGGTCGATACCGACGTCAAGGACCCCATACTTAAGCTCTTGGCAATAATCTGGCTTACTCGATTTCGACCAAGGGGGGTCGATTTCGATGTTTTTAGTCGATATCGACTGGTTCCAGTCGATGTCGACCCTGCTTGTTGTTTCAGTCCTCGCCAACAAAAATTTTCGAAGCTTCTCCTTAGCAGGTGAGAGGACAACTTGCTCTAGATGTTTTGTTTCGCTCATGGTATGATTGAAAGAGAACTCTATCACTTCATTCCCTATAGTAAAGGTTAGTAATCCTCGACATACATTGATATTAGCATTGATGTACATAATTGTACTATTGTTTATTGCATCTTTTGACTTCATATTTCATTTGATTTCCGAACAAAAGTTTCAAAAGCATATGATCTCGTGTAAGAATGAGCTAAAGTGAAAGAAATAGAGTCTACACGAGTTTTGAGCTAACCATGCAGGAATTCGATGAAATCGGAGTCAAAACGGGCAAGCCAAGTGAAGCTGAGAAGGGGTCGATATCGACTGGAGACATCGATATCGACCCTGGAATTCGACACGACTTCTGAGTGTCGAGATAACCACACAAACCAGACTAGAAGCCTCGATATCGACACACATGCATCGATATCGACCATCGTCATGGACATCGACTGGAGTGGGACAAGTCGAGCAGAAACACAAGCCTCGATATCGACCTCTGGAGTCGATATCGACCCTACATCGACAGAAGATAAATCTGATTTTTGAGGCTCGGATTGTGAAGTCTATCATCAAAGCCATGAGTTATCTCGTTCTTTTAGATATTAGCAGTTGTTTGTTATCTTTTCCTTTAAGTTTTATCAAAATAAAAGACCTATCCTAGTTGTTCGGATAGAGTTATTAGTTTAGATAGAAGTTACAATCCTCGGATAGCGAGGATTAATAGCCTATAAATAAAGCCTTAGGGGCTGATTTGTTAAACATCCAATCATAGACTCATCGAAGACAAGAACAATAGACAATAGATAGTTAGGTTTTTTGAGCTTTAAAGTTTCAAGCGCTTACGATAGTTGGCGTTGAGATTGTAAAGATTCGAAATTTTCCATTTATGCAAGTTATTTCAATTCAAGACATGTCTACGATCAACATGAGTGAGTAGTTCCCCTTTCTTCTAGGGTCGGGGTGAGCCCGACGATAGCCATGATGGTAAGGTAAGTATGTCGTTAAAGAATGTATCTTTTATCTCCTTCTACCTTGTTCTTCATCTTTAAATGCGAATTTAAGGAACTCATGTTGTAAAACTTGGGTAGTAATTAGGGTTTCTTTTCGAAAGATTATAAACTCAATTATGACTAAGGTAGACACCAATTAGGTTAAGTAATTGAAAAATCTCTTTTCCTATTGGTCGGTTTAGGTGAAAGCCTTTTTCTTTATGATAAAAGCATGCATCTTTAGTTAATCCTTATTTCTACTATCATGGTTGTCGTCGTGGTTATCCTTGACCTTGGAAGATCTTTTCCTTTGAGTTTACATTAAAATTTGCCCGCCGTTCGTTGAGTCATCGAAAAACCCAACACCTTTGCTTATTTCTGATCATTGATTCCTTCCCATCCTTGATTCTTCGGCCTTTTCTTTGCCGACAAAACCACTAACCCACTGCAGGAAAGACATCGATATCGACAGCAGAGGTCGATATCGACCAAAACTGATAGATCGACGGTTTTCTGAGTCGATCTCGAGACTCCTGGGAACTTCTGCAAGCATCGATATCGACCACTTTGTGTCGAAATCGACCCCCTGTATCGACTGGCAGACTTCTGAGCCAGTCGATTTCGTGAACTAACCTCGATATCGACCCCCACCAGTCGATATCGACTACCGTTTTTGTTTCTGCAGGTTTTCTGTTGCAGACGACATCGACAGCCAAGGTCGACATCGAGGTCTGACATCGAGATCGAGGCTTCTGGTCGAATATAAAGGACGTGTCTTCAACGCTACTAGGATCCCGCTGACTCGCTTCCTCGTGGATCGAACCTGATTCCCTACTACTATAGCGGGGAGTCTTGAATTTATTTGAAGAGGCTAAGAGTTGTATTGGTTTATATTTTATTATATATTTCGATTCAATTCTCCCCACGTCAAATTTTGGCGCCGTTGCCGGGGAAGCTATCAATCGCGCCCTAGTAGTTTATTTTCACGGTTCTTTTTAGTGTTGTTTTATAGGTGTATGCGACGTACTGGTGACCAACCTGAATTTGAAGGACTAGACGAACCAGAACGCTTTCTCCACCTAAGATCTCGAGTCCAAAGAATCATGGCGGACAACGAGACCCAGGCACAACAAATTGAACGCTTAAGGAAGCAAGTAGAGGATTACGCTACCAGAGAAGCGGCACTAAGAGAGCGTGCTGACAGGGAAGAGGAAGCCAGGAGACGATATGAGATTCAAATCAACGCCCTCCCCCGAAATGCTAAGCAATACTTGCACCCATCGCTCACAGTGCCTGAATCGGCTATTCTAATCCCTACTTCTAATTTTGAAATTAAGCCAAACTTTTTAACTGAAATAAGAAGGCATCAATATGAAGGGAAACCTAACGAATGCCCTATGGCACATATATCAACCTTCTTAGACCTCTGTGATACAATTGCTGATGGACAAAGTCTTGAGTATGTTCAACTGAAAGCATTTCGCTGGTCTCTTATAGGAAAAGCATTGCAGTGGTTGGAAAGCTTAGCCCCAAGATCGCTCCGCACCTGGAATGAAGTCAAAGACGCGTTTCTCAACAAGTTCTTTCCTCCTTCTAAGACGGCGCTGATCCGACAGAAAATCACGGCTTTCAAACAAAAGCCTGGTGAGGCTCTGACAACTGTTTGGGAGAGGTATAAGGACCTCCTACGATCATGCCCGACGCATGGCCAACCACCGTACGTCATCCAGGAGATCATATACAATGCTCTTGACGCTGCAACCAAGGAGAGGATCAACACATACACCGCCTATGGCTACCTTGAACTCGCTCCTCAAGAGGCTTGGGAAACCATTGAAAGGCTGGTGGAATTTGACAATACATATGGGACTCCTGAGGCTTCCGACGCACCATCATCGTCGAGGCCTGCCCCATCTATGCCATTGTACGAACCCTCTAAGGTGATCGATCCGGATGTAAAAGAACAATTTCATAGGGATCAACTTAGAAAGCTCCAGAAATAAGTGAGATTCCTATCGGCAAACCAGGATTGCATCGAATGTGGATCACAGCGACATACTACCATTGAGTGCCCCCATGCTGAGCAAGTGCAACTAGCGGAGACTTATGAGGAAGCCAACTTCATGAGGGGTCCCAATCGCCAATATTGGGGAGACCAAAGGTTCCAACAACCACAACGGAACCAGGTTAACCCTAGGGACCCCCCACTCTATAGAGCTCCTGGGCACCCTGAGAGAGACCAAAAGAAGGATGATCTTCAACTTGTATTGGAAGAGATAAGGCGAAACCAAGCTAAGAATGATCAATCCAACCATGCTATCCACTCTCAACTCAATCACCTTACCACAAGGATTGGAGAGATGGACATTTGGAAGAAGAACGTAGAGACCCAACTGGGTCAATTGGCGGCACAAATCCCTAGACCGTCCGGAACATTCCCTGGGCAACCAACTACCAATCCTAAGGGGCAATCCGGGTCAGGACACATTGCAGCCATGCAGCTAAGGAGTGGCACCAAAGTTCACAAGCAACAAAAGGCGACGGAGGAAGAAGTAACAGAGCCTGTCGACATCGACAACCCAGTCGATGTCGACCCTGAGGTCGATATCGACACCACTGTCGACCCCTTCGCCAACGTCGATGACACTGCAGCACCTGAGAGAGAACAACATAGGTCGAAATCGACCTTACCGGTCGATATCGACCACCCTTCTGTCGACATCGAGGTTCAGCAGGCTCCTCCGACCACCGTTTTGACTTCTCCGCCAAAGAAGACGCTACCCTTCCCTTCCAAAGCATTGAAGGACCCCACTCAAAGCAAGTTTAGGCGCTTTGTAAAGATTCTCCAAGGACTGAACATTACTATCCCTCTTACAGAAGCCCTAAGCGAGATGCCCGCCTATGTTCGATTCTTAAAGGACATCCTTAGCAAGAAGCGATCCATGGCAGAGATCGCAGAGGAATGCTCCAAGATGGATTTCCCCGAGAAGAGGAGCGATCCAGGGAAATTTGCAATCACCGTGGGACTTGGCCAACATCGCTACAAAGCCCTATGTGACCTAGGGGCAAGTGTAAGTCTCATGCCTCTCTCTATTTGGCAAAAGGTGAGCATTGGAGCACTTGAACCTATGGATATGAAACTTTATATGGCTGATAATTCATTCGTCAGACCCACAGGTATAGTTGATGACGTCCCTGTAAAGGTAGGTAAATTCTTTGTGCCTACTGATTTCATTGTATTGGACATGCCTGAAGATCCTATTGTACCTATCATCCTTGGTAGGCCTTTCTTAGCTACTGCGGATGCCAATATTAATGTACGTAGAGGATTACTAACCTTTACTATAGGGAACGAAGTCATTGAATTCTCCTTCAACCCCACAATGAAGGAAGTTAATGGTATGGAAATCAAGTCGGTCTACACTAGCATCATGGATTGCAAAGAACCGACGGAAAGGGCCCTAACTCCTGAAGAGGCCCTAGCCCTAGCTGCAGAGGAGCTTACCGACGAGGATATTGAAGAGTTCCTGGCTACATGCACGAGTGATGAGGAAATATTTGACGATGCTCTATCCATAGAGCTCGAAGACGAAGTCGATATCGACGAAGACAGGTCGACATCGACCAATCCACTCGATATCGAGTGCCCTCAGTCGACATCGACACACTCAGTAAGTCAAGTTCTCCCTTCTTCTCTTACAGGCGAAATCGACCAGCCCATGTCGACGGAATTGGCCGAAATCGACCAGCCGAAATCGACAGAAGAGGTCGAGATCGACCAGTCGATATCGACATCAGAAGTCGAAATCGACCTTTACCACTTGATGCCAAACAGCTCCGAAGCCGAGGTATGTGCTGAACTCTCAGTCGATATTGATTATTCCTACTCGCCCTCGACCTTCTTTCTGCAGGAATATTTTAAAGAGTCCAAATCAAAGTTAGCTTCACTCTATGTTTGGTCCGCACCGACTCCTATAACTGATTTAGGAACTTCTATCAAGAGAATTGAGACGGATTACCTTGGTGAGATTATGAAGACGAAAGAGGTAGAGCCAATCCTTATCCCACAAGGCCCCTCTCCGGTGCTTAAGCCTCTACCCAACACACTTAGGTATGAGTTTCTTGGTCCAAATTCTACTTTCCCTGTAATTATAAATGCTTCACTAACCACACAGGAAGTAGATAAGCTTATGGAAGTACTTCGTGCTCATCGTAAGGCTATTGGATACTCTCTTGAGGACATAAAAGGTATTTCACCTGCTACTTGTATGCATAGAATCCTCCTTGAGGATGATCATAAGGCATCTATAGAACACCAACGGAAGCTCAACCCCAACATGAGAGAGGTGGTGAAGAAGGAGATCATGCGCATGCTGGATGCAGGAATCATCTATGCCATCTCCGACAGCGAATGGGTGAGCCCAGTCCATGTGGTGCCTAAAAAGGGCGGAATGACCGTTGAGGAGAATGAGAAAGGCGAGCTTGTGCCAAAGCGAATCACAACTAGTTGGCGAATGTGCATTGACTACAGGAAACTCAACAATGCCACTAGAAAGGATCACTTTCCCCTTCCTTTTATTGATCAAGTATTAGAGAGACTTGCCGAACATGATTATTTTTGTTACCTAGATGGATATTCTGGTTTTTGGCAGGTCCCCATTCATCCTGACGATCAAGAAAAGACCACCTTCACTTGTCCCTATGGGACTTTTGCATATCGGAGAATGCCATTTGGGCTCTGCAATGCCCCTGCTACCTTTCAAAGATGTATGATGGCTATCTTCTCCGACATGATTGAGGACATCGTGGAGGTATTTATGGATGACTTCTCTGTTTATGGCACTACTTTCGATATTTGTCTTGCTAACCTTCGCAGGGTACTTGCACGATGTGAAGAGACAAACTTGGTTCTCAATTGGGAAAAGTGCCACTTTATGGTAAGGGAAGGGATTGTGCTAGGCCACAAAGTCTCTAAACGGGGAATTGAGGTGGACAGGGCAAAAATAGAACTCATTGAAAAATTACCACCACCTTCATCAATTAAAGACATAAGAAGCTTCCTTGGTCACGCAGGTTTCTATAGGAGGTTTATTCAAGATTTTTCTAAAATTGCCAAACCATTAACTAACCTACTAATGAAGGATGTTAAGTTTGCATTTTCTAGTGATTGTCTTGAAGCTTTCAACAGGTTGAAGGAGGCCCTCATATCCGCCCCAATCATTCAATCACCCGATTGGTCGCAACCTTTTGAGATCATGTGCGACGCAAGCGATTATGCCGTAGGTGCTGTCCTAGGACAAAGGAGAGACAAAAAGCTTCATGCCATCTACTATGCAAGCAAGACTCTGGATGCCGTTCAAACAAAGTACACCACGACGGAAAAGGAGTTCTTGGCGGTAGTCTTCGCTTTTGAGAAGTTCCGCTCATACCTAGTGGGCTCTAAGGTTATTGTTCATACTGACCATGCAGCTCTTAGGTACTTAATGGCAAAGAAGGATGCTAAACCTAGGCTCCTACGATGGGTGCTCTTACTACAAGAGTTCGACGTTGAGCTTAAAGATAAGAAAGGAACGGAGAACTCCGTAGCCGATCATCTTTCACGGCTACCCATAGGGCTTCTGGAAGAGTCACATGACAACATACCAATCAATGACTCCCGCCCTGACGAGCACTTAATGAGGCAAGAGGTAAGATGGGCAGAAGAACCACTCGATATCGACCCCAGCAGGTCGATATCGACTGTCCCAAAGGTAAGTCTTGCATCGATGTCGACCAATTTTGATCACAGGTTGTCCATTGCAGAGGTCGAAATCGACCTCCAAACGTCAACATCGAGGACCCATATCGAGAAGCCCATGTCGACTGAGCCTGTCGACGCCGACCAGTCGATATCGACCCCAGCCGGTCGATATCGACCACCTTCAAAACCCTCCGAAGGTGACGAAAAGGTAAGCTTCGGTGAGGATTTCTTCTTTACACCTCCTTCTAGTCCTATCCATGATCTATTTGCTGTAAGAATGGCGAAGGTACCTTGGTATGCGGATTTTGCTAACTATATTGTAGGAGGCGAGATTCCTTCAAGCTTAACTTCGCAACAAAGGAAGAAGTTTTTGCACGACGTCAAACAATATTATTGGGATGAACCCTATTTATTCAAACAAGGGAAGGACCATATCTTTCGACGTTGTATTCCGGAGGACGAGGTAGAGAGCGTCATTCACCATTGTCATTCTCTCCCTACAGGAGGTCATGCTAAAGGATTCAAGACCGCGGCGAAAATTCTTCAATGTGGTTTTTATTGGCCTAACCTTTTCAAGGATGTGCAAAACTATGTAACCTCTTGTGATGAGTGTCAACGTGCAGGTAATATCACATGGAGGAATGAGACACCACTCACAGGCATTTTAGAGGTCGAACTATTTGATGTATGGGGCATTGACTTCATGGGACCCTTCCCTGCTTCAGGCCCCTACAAATACATTCTAGTAGCGGTGGACTATGTCTCTAAATGGGTGGAGGCTGTAGCAACTAGGACCAACGACGCGAAGGTAGTCTCTAAGTTTATGAAAACTAACATCTTTCCTCGTTTTGGTGTTCCTAGAGTCCTTATTTCAGATGGTGGCTCGCATTTTATTGAGAGAGGCTTTGAAGCTCTTTTAGCTAAGTATGGGGTAAACCATAGGGTGGCAACACCCTATCACCCTCAAACTAGCGGTCAAGTAGAAGTCTCCAATCGCCAAATCAAAGCCATCTTGGAGAAGACGGTTTCCCGCTCAAGGAAAGATTGGTCGTCCAAACTGGATGATGCGCTCTGGGCCTACCGATCGGCCTATAAAACACCACTTCGCACAACTCCCTATAACTTGGTATATGGTAAGTCATGTCACTTGCCCGTTGAACTTGAGCATAAAGCAATGTGGGCTCTTAAGGAGCTTAACATGGATTTCGACGAAGCGGGAAAGAGGAGGTTCATTGACTTACAAGCCTTGGAAGAGTTGCGCCTAAAGGCATATGAGAATGCCGAAATCTACAAAGAGCGCACTAAGAAATGGCATGATAGGAAGTTGGTGCCAAAAACATATGAGGTAGGTGACAAAGTCCTTGTTTTCAATTCTAGGCTTCGCTTATTTCCAGGGAAACTAAGGACAAGATGGAGCGGACCTTTCAAGGTTCATAAAGTATTCCCTCATGGAGCGGTGGAGTTATTTTGCGACGATGGATCAACCTTTAAGGTAAATGGCCACCGAGTAAAGAAATATTATGACAAGGAGGACCCAGAGGAAGAGATTCGCGCCACCTTGGCGTTGAACTAGCGCAAAAAGGGAAGTATGTCGAGCTAGCGACTTAAACTCAAGCGCTTCCGGGAGGCAACCCGTTCTTTTCCTTTTTCTTTTTCTTTTAGTTTTTTTTGTTTATTTTATATTTTTGAGATCATTCGTGGCTATTTTATCTAAAGTCAACAAAGAAATCCAGCCCAGAAGAGAGGTCGATATCGACCTATATGGTCGATATCGATCAGCCGACAGAAGGAGTAACAGGACGTGTTAAACGGATGCAGACGGGGGGTCGATATCGACCTCTAAGGTCGATATCGACTACAGATGGAGGTAAGCCAGGTCAGAATTTAATATTTTTCAGTTTTTAATTTTTGGGGTTTTCATCCCCTTTAAACACCCCGACTTCGACACCCTCCTCCCATCTTCGACACCCTAGCCGCCCCTCTTCCTCTTCATCCCTCTCCCTCCGATCACCCTCCCCACAGCCTCTCATCGCCGCAACCACCACACCCACCCACTGTCACCACACCCTTCCTCGTCCTGTGCAGCAACACCCACAGCCACAAGGACTCCTCCTCTCTTCCTCGACCTAGCCCCCTCTCTCTCCCTCGTTTTCAACCCTCTTCGCCCAGATCTACACGTCTCCGGCCAAGAATCGCCAGATCCGGCCGCCCCACGCCACCGGAGGACCCACCACAGCCACCAGCAGCCCCGACAACACACAGCATCCGGTCGATTTCGACCCTGGGCATCGATATCGACACCCCCTGTCGACAGTCGGTTTTCTCTCTCGATTTTGCGGTTGCTTGCCTCTTTCTCTCCTAATTCCAACACTCTTCTGGTATGATTTTTCACCCTTCCTCTATTTTTTTTCTGATTTTTCATATTCAATTAGTTGATTGGGAAGAAATTTCATATTGGGTGTTTAGGTTTTGAACGTAGATTGCGCGGGAAAGAGTATTTGTATGGCATGGAATTTTTTTTATATATGTGGGGCTATGAATCTGGGTTTTGTTTATACATGGGCATGAAATCTGATTTATATATATATTAGGGGGAAAATCTGGCTTTTATAATTCATGTGGGGCAATAATCTGAATTTTTCATAAGTTTGGGCTAGGAATCTGAATTTTATATATATATGGGCTGATTTTGTAAATCTGATTTTTTAGGGGGTTTATATTCTGATTTTTTATATAATTTGAAATCTGATTTTTTTTTTTAGGCAACACTTATTTATGTCATAAGGTTCCTTTGTGTTAAAACTTTAAGAAATTGTGTACTTTCTTCCACTTAGACATTTACTTTTACAAAATTTCTAGCATAATTAGAACCTAAGTATGGGGTTCTCCCCATTTTAATCAAAGGGAATATTATCTTTGGTATTGGCTTCTTTTGCAGACGATGGTTAGAGCCAAGAACATCCCTCAGGACGCGCTCCGCATTGAGGATGATCAGCAACGCTCCCTTGCTGAGGAGTTGATTCCCCGAGCCACCAGGGCACGATGGTACCATCTCCCTGACATGATCCAGCTAGGATTTCACTCAGGCGTTCAGGAGGCGTTTGAGAACGTCTCTCTACACCGGCTGATCGAGCCCCTGGAGGCGCACTACCCCGTTCTCACTGGGGAGTTTATGGCCACATTGGAGGTTCCCGAGCGCACTTCGACTAGCCGCCAAGTCATCTTCCAGCTCGGCAACAGGTGACACAGACTATCGCTCGAGGAGATGAGCGATATTTTTGGGTTCATCCACACTTCGGCCGCCTTCAGGGTCCACGACCCCAATGTCATCTGGAGTTACATATCAGGTATACCATACCCTGCCCCTACAGACTCCTTCACATCTAGGGTTGTGAGCCCACTTTTTAGGGTTATCTTGAGGATCCTGGCGAGTACCCTTTGGGCCAGGCCTGAGCTCCGTCGCCCGACACACCGTGAGACGGAGACTCTACGGAGGATGCTTTTCGAGGATGACCCTCTACCATACCTCCACTCCTGGCTCGAGCATATCGTAGACCGCAGACGAACGGTCTCTACCGACATCTTGGACGGCGGCATGGTGGCCATCCTCGCTGAGGCTCTCGGCGTCCACACTGAACGGTACACGGCCTACCAGCTCACGTACCTAGACGCGGCGGTATTGCGACAGGGTGGAGTCATCGCAACAGGGGCCCAGGGATGGAGACACCCCCAAACGGGGATGCGCCTGCGACACGACTTCATGGATCTGTTGTATATCCCTGATTGGTACCAGTCTTGGACTGGGCAGCCATATCATACGGATATAGATCCGACCGCTGACCCCACCCTACGGAGGAGACCCCCGCTCTACAACCACGAGCCAGAGGTGGATGCTATGTCCTGGGACGCAGATCCCCATTCCGACGGAGCTGAGCAGCCCCCAGCCTACCAGGGTGACATGGATGGCAACGACGATGATGACGCCAGAGATGATGCGGTTGGAGGAGGAGAGGGCCCGCAGGGGTCCCACCACAGCCACCACAGCCACCATAGCCACCACAGTCACCATAGCCACCACAGCTATGTACCTCCACCTCCTCCTCCTTTCCAGCCTGCCTACACCACTGATTGGCAGGAAGACATGTCTGCCCGCTTTACCAGGCTGGAGCTCTCCGTCTCTGAGATGCGCGAGAAGCAGCGACGCTATGGGAGGTACCTCGAGGGTTTGGGCTCATATATGGGCTTTTCCTTCGATCCGCAGGCTGGATCTTCCACTTTCCCACAGGCCGCCCCGACAGACTACTCAGGGGCAGCTCCTACACAGGGCTGGCCCTTGCTGTTGCCACCTTCCCCGCCCCCTGAGCAGTGATATACATCTAGCGTAAGTGAGTGTGAGTGATCCTTCCCTTTACTTTATTTTTCTAACAGTGAGGACACTGTAATCTTTAAGTATGGGGTGGGGATTGAACTTGGACATTATAAACTGCTTTATCTGGTTGTGGTAGGGTTTAAAATTTGGCAAACTTGGCGTGTATTTTATTTACATTCTACTTGTATGCATTGCATCATATTTAACATTTATGCATTTAAAGTTTAAGTTCTCAACCTTTTAGTTTGATTTTGTTGAGTCTATAAAATGTCAAAAATCAAAAAAAAAAAATACAAAAATGTCAAAAATACAAAAAAATGCAAGTTTATTTTTAAGTTTATTTTTCTTTAATCCCTACTTAGATGTCCTATGATGAAAACTCAATAGCTGACTTGATCATGTAAACCCTATGGCATATTTGGATGGTTTAGCCTAAGTCTTTAAATTTTTATGTAGATCGTGAACTTGTGATGAAATTGAGCACATATGATCCTAGGCTAAAAAGCAAATCCAACAAAAATTGTCCTTGTGAGAATTTTGGCCTATAGGGAGAACATCAAAAATCCCTCCGCTTTCTCGAGTGAATTTACTCTTCCTATGCATCTCTAAATGTTGTGATAGTTATTCAAAACCAATGCATATATATGTTTATGTTTACGAGATTTAAATGATGGAGGCATCTTTTAAGCCATTTTTATCCTCTCTTTACCTACCCTGCATTATCCCTGCTTGAAGCCAGAACATTAGCCTGAGCCTGAATTGCAAACTCCACAAAACTATCCCTAGCCGAATTGAGCCTGACCCCCATTTGGGAATTGAGACTTAGATTGGTTGGACTAATGCCTTGTGGAAAGAATAAGAGCATAATGTCTAGTTGTAAGCAAGGAAATTATAGGATGGTACATATTTACATTTTGTCATATTTTGTAAAAGGATGTTTTGGCTCACCATATAAATGCACATAGTTTAGTATTATGTTCGAAAAAAAAAATCCGAAAAAAAAATATATGTATATATTTATAAAGTGCATGAGCCAAAATCCTTAAGTTTTTTATTCATACGAATGTTATATTTTTGAGAGGTGTATTAGAACTTGGAAGAAGGGTTGATGGAATGCATCTTTAAGAGCATTACATTGAAGAGTTATGGTTTGGGTAATGCAAGTGTTGAGATTTAGGAGTCTTGATTCCCGAATTTGAAAAGCACCACATAGCCAAATAATTCCATACCCTTTATTTCATACCAAGCCCCATTACAACCCCGCCGAATGGAGTCTTCTATGAAGTCTTCCATTGAGCGAAAGTCCTCCTGATGATTCTTATTGCATTTTCATAATTGGTTGCGAAGTGGATTTTCATAAATTGCAATATTTATGAGATTGTATATGGAATTGAGTTGAGAGTGATCTTCATAGCCTAAACACATGAGAGTTGAGTGCAAACACATTATCCCTGTGAGGTTGGATTAAAATTGCATATGCCTATGGATCGCCAAAATATGTGCTATGACGTTAAAGTCACTTGCTTTACTTTGCTACCGCTTATGATGTTGCTTTTGACAAAGGCAAAGACTTGAAGGGTGTGTTGTAGGTGTTGGTTATTGCTTGGTTATTGCTTGAGGACAAGCAAGTCTAAGTATGGGGTGTTTTGATGTACATAATTGTACTATTGTTTATTGCATCTTTTGACTTCATATTTCATTTGATTTCCGAACAAAAGTTTCAAAAGCATATGATCTCGTGTAAGAATGAGCTAAAGTGAAAGAAATAGAGTCTACACGAGTTTTGAGCTAACCATGCAGGAATTCGATGAAATCGGAGTCAAAACGGGCAAGCCAAGTGAAGCTGAGAAGGGGTCGATATCGACTGGAGACATCGATATCGACCCTGGAATTCGACACGACTTCTGAGTGTCGAGATAACCACACAAACCAGACTAGAAGCCTTGATATCGACACACATGCATCGATATCGACCATCGTCATGGACATCGACTGGAGTGGGACAAGTCGAGCAGAAACACAAGCCTCGATATCGACCTCTGGAGTCGATATCGACCCTACATCGACAGAAGATAAATCCGATTTTTGAGGCTCGGATTGTGAAGTCTATCATCAAAGCCATGAGTTATCTCGTTCTTTTAGATATTAGTAGTTGTTTGTTATCTTTTCCTTTAAGTTTTATCAAAATAAAAGACCTATCCTAGTTGTTCGGATAGAGTTATTAGTTTAGATAGAAGTTACAATCCTCGGATAGCGAGGATTAGTAGCCTATAAATAAAGCCTTAGGGGCTGATTTGTTAATCATCCAATCATAGACTCATCGAAGACAAGAACAATAGACAATAGATAGTTAGGTTTTTTGAGCTTTAAAGTTTCAAGCGCTTACGATAGTTTGCGTTGAGATTGTAAAGATTCAAAATTTTCCATTTATGCAAGTTATTTCAATTCAAGACATGTCTACGATCAACATGAGTGAGTAGTTCCCCTTTCTTCTAGGGTCAGGGTGAGCCCGACGATAGCCATGATGGTAAGGTAAGTATGTCGTTAAAGAATGTATCTTTTATCTCCTTCTACCTTGTTCTTCATCTTTAAATGCGAATTTAAGGAACTCATGTTGTAAAACTTGGGTAGTAATTAGGGTTTCTTTTCGAAAGATTATAAACTCAATTATGACTAAGGTAGACACCAATTAGGTTAAGTAATTGAAAAATCTCTTTTCCTATTGGTCGGTTTAGGTGAAAGCCTTTTTCTTTATGATAAAAGCATGCATCTTTAGTTAATCCTTATTTCTACTATCATGGTTGTCGTCGTGGTTATCCTTGACCTTGGAAGATCTTTTCCTTTGAGTTTACATTAAAATTTGCCCGCCGTTCGTTGAGTCATCGAAAAACCCAACACCTTTGCTTATTTCTGATCATTGCTTCCTTCCCATCCTTGATTCTTCGGCCTTTTCTTTGCCGACAAAACCACTAACCCACTGCAGGAAAGACATCGATATCGACAGCAGAGGTCGATATCGACCAAAACTGATAGATCGACGGTTTTCTGAGTCGATCTCGAGACTCCTGGGAACTTCTGCAAGCATCGATATCGACCACTTTGTGTCGAAATCGACCCCCTGTATCGACTGGCAGACTTCTGAGCCAGTCGATTTCGTGAACTAACCTCGATATCGACCCCCACCAGTCGATATCGACTACCGTTTTTATTTCTGCAAGTTTTCTGTTGCAGACGACATCGACAGCCAAGGTCGACATCGAGGTCTGACATCGAGATCGAGGCTTCTGGTCGAATATAAAGGACGTGTCTTCAACGCTACTAGGATCCCGCTGACTCGCTTCCTCGTGGATCGAACCTGATTCCCTACTACTATAGCGGGGAGTCTTGAATTTATTTGAAGAGGCTAAGAGTTGTATTGGTTTATATTTTATTATATATTTCGATTCAATTCTCCCCACGTCAAGCATCAGCAGTAGCTAAGAAAGGCCTACCAAGGATAATAGGTACTATAGGATCTTCGGGCATCTCCAATACAATGAAATCAGTAGGCACAAAGAACTTACCTACCTTTACCGGGACATCATCAACTATACATGTGGGTCTGACGAATGAGTTGTCAGCCATATAGATTTCATGTCCACAGGTTCAAGTGCTCCTATGTTTACCTTTTGCCAAATAGAAAGAGGCATAAGACTTACGCTTGCCCCTAGGTCACATAGGGCCTTGTAGCGATGTTGGCCAAGCCCCACGGTGATTGCAAACTTCCCTGGATCACTCCTCTTCTCAAGGAAGTCCATCTTTGAGCACTCATCTGCGATCTCTGCCATGGACCGCTTCTTGCTAAGGATGTCTTTGAGGAATCGCACATAGGCGGGCATCTCGCTTAGGGCTTCTGTAAGAGGAATGGTAACGTTAAGACCTTGAAGAATCTTTACAAAGCACCTAACCTTACCTTTGGTGGGATCCTCCAATGATTTGGATGGGAATGGCAACGTCTTCTTTGGCAAAGAAGCCAAAACGGTGGTCGGAGGGGCCTGCTGAACATCGATGTCGACAGGGTTCTGGTCGATATCGACCGGGATGGTCGATGTCAACCTCTGTTGTGGCTCCGAAGTGTTTGTAGTGGCCTCGACGTCGACCTGGGTGTCGACCTAGGGGTCGATATGACGATATCGACGTCTGCCTCGACATCGACTGGGATGTCGATGTCGACGTACTGCATCTGGTGCTTTCTCCTCCGATTTCGTTCGTGGCTTATGTACCTTGTTGTCACTCCTTAGTTGCATGGCTGCGACGTGGCCCATTCCAGATTGCCCCTTAGGATTTGTAGTTGGTTGCTCAGGGAATGTTCCGGACGGTCTAGGGATTTGTGCCACCAATTGACCCAGTTGGGTCTCTACATAATTTTTCCAAATATCCATCTCCCCAATCCTTGTGGTAAGGTGATTGAGTTGAGATTGGATTGCATTGTTGAAATGATCATTCTTACCTTGGTTCCACTTTATCTCATCTAGCACAAGTTGTAGATCATCCTTCCGTTGGTCCCTCTCCGGGTGCCCAGGAGCTCCATAAGACGGGGGGGTCCCTAGGGTTAACCGGGTTCCTTTGTGGTTGATGGAACCTTTGGTCTCCCCAATATTGGTGATTGGGACCCCTCATGTAGCGCGCCTCTTGGTGAGTCTCCGCTAGTTGTACTTGTTCAGCATGTGATCCGCATTGGATGCAATCTTGGTTCACTGAAAGGACCCTCACTTGCTTTTGGAGCTTTCGAAGTTGATCCCTATGGAATTGCTCCTTCACGTCCAGATCGATTACCTTAGAGGGTTCATATAATGGCATGGATGGGGCAGGCCTCGACGATGATGATGCATCGGAAACCTCAGGAGTCCCATATGTGTTGTCGAACTCCACCAACCTCTCTATGGTGTCCCAAGCCTCTTGTGGAGCAAATTCAAGGTAGCCATAGGAGGTGTAGGTATTGATCCTCTCCTTGGTTGCAGCATCAAGAGCATTGTAAATGATCTCCTGAATCACGTACGGTGGTTGGCCATGCGTCGGGCATGATCGTAGTAGGTCCTTAAACCTTTCCCAAACAGTCGCCAAAGCCTCACCAGGCTTTTGTTTGAAAGCCGTAATTTTTTGTCAGATCAACGCCGTCTTGGATGGAGGGAGGAATTTTTTGAGGAACGCCTCTTTGAATTCATTCCAGGTGCGGAGTGATCTTGGGGCTAAGCTCTCCAACCACTGCAATGCTTTACCTGTAAGCGACCAACGAAAAGCTTTTAGTTGGACATATTCAAGACTCTGTCCATCAGCAATAGTATCACAGAGGTCTAAGAAGGTTGATATATGTGCCATAAGGCATTCATTAGGTTTTCCTTCATATTGATGCCTTCTTATTTTAGTAAGGAAGTTAGGTTTAATTTCAAAATTAGAGGCAGGGATAAGAATCGCCGATTCAGGCACTGTGAGCGCGGGGTGCATATCTTGCTTGGCATTCCGAGGGAGGGAATTGATTTGGGTTTCTATTTGCCTCCGGCCTTCCTCCTCCCTATATGCACGCTCTTTAAGTGCCGCCTCTCTAGTTGTTAGGTCCTCCACCTGCTTCCTTAGTTGCTCAATTAGCTCAGCCTGGTTTGCGTTGTCTGCCATGATTCTTTGAGCTTGGGCTCTTAGATGGAAATAGCATTCAGGGTCGTCTACTCCTTCAAATTCAGGTGGGCGATCAGCGCATCGCATACACCTGCAAGGCCAAACTAGATAGAAACGTGAGATAGACAACTAGGGAGCGATTGATTGCCTCCCCGGCAACGGCGCCAATTTGATAGTAGGAGGATGTCGAGTTCTTAAGTACAAATATAAAGATATGTAAATTTGAATCCAAATCCTAGCCTATGCAAATAATTACAAGACTTCCTCCCATTGTAGTGGAAGGGTAGTCAGGATCGATCCACGAGGAGGCGTGTCAGCGAGATCCTAGTAGCGTCGGAAATCTCACACCTTTCATCGACTAGAAGCCTCGATCTCGACCTTGGTGCTCGATGTCGATCTCGGCTGTCGCTCTTCTCTACAACAGAAAACCTGCAGAGACAAAAACAAGCAGTCGATATCGACTAGGGAGGTCGATATCGATGTTAGCAGACGAAATCGACTGGCTTAGAAGACTGCCAGTCGACACTGGTGGTCGATATCGACGTTGAGGGGTCGATATGGATCTCAGTAACTCGACAGGGATGCTCGTCGTCGACTCAGAAAACTGTCGACGAAACTCAGTGGTGGATATCGACGTCTGTTGGTCAATATCGATGTCTTTTCCTACAAAGTTGTCAGCTTTTTGTCGGCAAAGAAAGGCCAAAGACTTAAGGATGAATGAGGAGCGATGAATAGAATAAAGACAATGTTTTGATGAATATAAACTATGTAAAAAGCAACTCCTGGGATTAGGGTTTACCACAACGTTAACCAATGCATGCGATAAGATAAATAAGACGGACAATTGCGCTATTTCACCCGGAGACAAGCTTTTGCTGTACACCAACTTTTAGGATTACTCTTGCAAATAAACCTAATTGTCTCTACCAATTTTATGTTTATAACTCAAGTTGTTAGCATGAATCCCTTTTCTTTCGATTAGGACTAAACATAGAATCGTAGGAGATGATATAGACACAACGATATCAACATCTAACACTTACCTCAGGCACGCATGGCTAACGCCGGGCTCACCCCGACCCTAGAAGCTTTGGGAGACTACTCGCTCCTCATCATGGAACTCATCATTGATTGAAAGGAAAATTGCATTAAAAACTTCGAAACTTTACAACTCAACGTCGGCTCTCAAAAACGCCAAACCCTAAAGCTTCTTCTAACTCTATTGAATGTAATTGAACTCTAAAATTGGATTATTGAATGCCAACCCCCTAGGGCTTTATTTATAGGCTACTAACCCTTGCTAGTCAAGGATTATAACTTCTATCTAAACTATGAACACTATCCAAACAATTAGGATAGGTCTTTTATTTTGATAAAACTCTAACAACTTTGATAAATCTCTAAGGTAAAAAGTAAGTAAAACGTCAGCTGCCATCTATCTATAGTTACAAGATAATTCGTGCTTCTTGAAGATAGAATAGCCAATCCGCGTCTCGAAAAGCGTGTCAAACCCATGTCGAAGTATGGTCGATATCGACCAGGAAGGTTGATTTCGATGTCTCTGTTTCTACTCGACGAGCTCAGCTTCTCTCGATTCCTGGGTTCTGATCGATATCGATGTATAGAGGTCGATATCGAGTGCTTTTCTCTGCTATGCATGGTCTGTCTCGGCACACAGTGATGCGGGGTTAGCCGCTGTTCCAAACGTCGATCTCCCCGAGCCTAGAATTGATGTCTTGCAATTGAGTATGGACTGAGTTGTTGGCTTGTTTAAACTCAGCGTGGTTCCTACGTATCTCATCAAGGATGATCTGCAGGTCATCCTTCCTTGGTTCCCGCTCAGGGTGCCCTGGTGCTCTATAAGGTGGAGGATCCCTCTGTTGATGCTGAGGTTGATAGAACCTTTGATCCCCCCAATACTGCTGATTGCCCCCTCCATAGGGTCCTCTCGTCCACTTAGCTTCCTCATGTTGTTCTGCCATGCTCACTTGCTCAAGATGTGGACAGGCATTGGTGTTGTGCCTAGTTGAACCACATTGGCAAGCTTGGTTGTTTGAGAGGAATCTAACTTGCTTTTGAAGGCGGCGTGTTTGATCATTGTGGAATTGTTGCCGCACATCAAGATCAATCTCCTTTGGAGGCTCATAAAGTGGCATAGATGGGGCAGGCCTTGAGTCATAGGTCACAGCAGTCCCATATCTGTTGTCAAAGTTGACCAGCCTCTCAATTGTGTCCCAGGCCTCCGTTGGTGTAAGCTCAATCTACTGATAGGAGGTGTAAGAGTTGATTCTCTCCTTATTCGGCACATCAGGGGAGTTGTAGAAGATCTCCTGGATGACATATGGTAATTGCCCATGCGTAGGGCATGATCTCAATAAGTCCTTAAAGCGCTCCCACGCCTGTGCCAATGTCTCGCCAGGCTTTTGTTTAAAAGCCGTGATCCTTTGCCGCGGCATCTCCATTTTTTATGGAGGAAAAAACTTGTTTAGGAATGCATCCTTCACCTCTGCCCATGTCCTCAGCGAGCGTGGAACCAAGCTTTCAAGCCATTGTAATGCCTTCCCTGCAAGAGACCATCGAAAGGATTTCAGTGTAACATATTCTGAATTTGCACCATCAGCAATAGTCTCACATTAATCCATAAAAGTAGAAATATGTTGCAAGGGGCATTCATTAGTTCTACCTTCAAAAGTATTGCATTTAATTTCAGAAAGAAAGTTAATTTTTATTTCATAATGAGAGGGAGGAATTAAAATCGCATATTCAGGAACGTGGAGTGGCGGGTGCATGTATTGCATTGCCGTCTGCGGATACTGATTGAGCCTCTCCTGGGCTTGTCTGCGCGCATCCTCCTCTCTATCAGCGGGAGCTCTTTCAGCAGCTACAGCTGTCCTTTTATTGGCGATTGTAGCATTATGGTCCTCTATCTCCCTCCTCAATCGCTCTATGATTTGAGCCTGTGTCTCGTTCTCCGCCATGATTTTGATTGCTCTGTTTCGAAGATGGAGAAAATGTTCGGGCTCATATAGACTTTCCAATATAGGTTCGTGATTAGAGCATTGCATAAACCTACAAAATCAGCACTTAAAAAGAACGTGAGAAAAGCTTAGGGCACGATTGATTGCCTCCCCGGCAACGGCGCCAATTTGTTCGTAAGGGGGGATTGCTAGTTTCGAAATATAAATATCAAATATAATATCAAACCAAACCAACTCCCTGTCCAAGTAAATAAAATACAAGAATCCCTCCCGATGTAGTAGTAGGGAATTCAGGATCGAATCCACGAGGAGGTATGTCAGCGGTTCCTAAGCTTGCAGTCACGATCAAATTTCGACTGCAGAAGACCACTCAATATCGAGTAGATCAGTCGATATCGACTACAGTTCCATTCGATTTTAGGCCAATTCTTGCATAAGACAAAAGCAACAGTCGAAGTCGAGTTGTTCACTCGATATCGGGTCAGCCATTCGATATCGACCTCTGCAGTCGATTTCGAGTCCTTCAACAGCAACAGTAAACATAACCAATGGTGTCGGAAAAGTGTCCGAAGAAAGTAAGAATGATGATGGAAGGATGGACATAATTAAAAAAACACAGATTTTTATGAACTTCAATAAACTAAAGAACCTCCGCGATCGGGGATTCATGCCACAACGATAACCATATAAGACTTATGCCAAATTCATGAAAGATGATGCCTTTCCCTCAAATAACTTTCGTTACCAAAAATTAGGTGATTTAGAGGCTCTCACATAAACCCTAAGAGTTAATATCCAATTTCATAATTAATCCAAATTCACAATATGATTGGCTTTCGCTTCAATAATGCAAACTAGGATCGCCCTACTACTTTCGTAGAAGAATCATGCATATGGGATAGAAGACAGAATCGCATCAAAATCATACCTTTGATGCACAAACTTACATGGCTATCGTCGGGCTCACCCCGACCCTAGATGTAAGGGAAATACTCGCGCCTCATCATTATTGACATCATCATCATTGAAAAGAAACTACTTGAATTGAAATTACAATGAAAGAGTACAACCGAACAAAGCAAACTTCCGCTCTTGCTTCTTCTCCCTTCACTCGGCCTCTCTCTCTCTGCTGAATATTGAAACTGTTTTCTTGCTGTAATTGTTCTTGGATGAGATGATTAAACTCAACCCTAATGGCCTCTAATTATAGTTCTCAAACCTCGCTATCCAAGGATAAGAAAATCTATCTTTATTCCTAAGATAAAACTATATAAAGTAAATAACTAAATCACTTTAGGTAAATATCAATTCACCATAAAGGATAATGGGTCTGATGATAACAGATAAAAGATCTCAACTTTAGAATAGATGTAAACTCTTCAGATAGAATTCTATCAAAAACAACGTCGGATCTGTCTGCAGCAGCACTCGATATCGACCAGGTCATGTCGATATCGAGCTCATCTCTTCTATCTCGACCCAGTTCTACTCGACCTCGGATTTGCACTCAAACTCTATCTTTTCACTCGATTTGGGGCACTCAATATTGACCACTTATGTCGATATCGACCTATCTGTGTCGACATGCTCTGTTCTTTTCCTGGCTCGATTTCTGGTGTTAATTTCCACTCGATGTCGAGTCTTATGGTCGATTTTGAATCTTCAGTAGACTTCGAGTTGTTTTTCAGCTTTTCTTCTCTTCTCCAAATTGCTCCAATTTTGTCTCGATTTATGCGAAATAACATAAAAACTCGTGTAGACCTCTATATTTGGCAAATAAACATAAACTACACTAATCTTATGCTTTCCTAACCAATATGCATGAAAATATCGACAATATGGACATAAACGTGTGTGTAAAATATGGCAATTTACGCGCACATCATCCGTCAAGCCCCAATCGACCTCTGGTGAAGCCCAACAAAGTTTCGAACCCTCGGTAAGCTTCGAGCCTCTCTTCTTCTCTTTCGTGTTTCATTTTCGTTTCCTTTCATGTTCATAGTGGTCGGGGAAGAGTGTAGGTGAGTTGAGAGTGGCTGAGGGCAGAAGCGAGAGGGTTCCGAGGAGAGCGAGAGTCATGAGCAGGGTCGAGCGCGGGATTGTGAGATCGTTGAGGGCGGCGGTTGCGAGCACAGGGAGATGCGAGAGCGAGAGGAGCGGGTGAGCACGAGGAGAGAGAGAGAGTGAGTGGGCAAGCGAGAGCGACGCTGGAGAGCCGAGGGCGAGAGGAGGAGCCATTGCCAGCGGCGTACAGGAGCAGCAGCGAGCAGAAGAATAAAAAAAAAGAGAAGAAGACTCCCTGTGGGCCCGGCACCTCCCCCTCAGCAGCCACATCAGCAACTGGGCCGCCCTCCTTTTTTTGGCTGCATCAAATGATGGGAGAAAGGATGTTGGTTGGGCCTATTTCCTTGCAAGACAAAATCACATGTATTGGGCTGGAATGTGTTAAAAAAAAGGAGGGGCAACTGAATTTGGGGGTTTGTTTTCAAATAAGGTCCGTTTGAGATCTTAAACAAAAGGGCCGAGTGTTTGGGGTGATATAAAAAGGGGCAGTTTTTGGAGGATCTAAAAACAAAGGGGTCGGTTTTGGTAATTTAAAAAGGGTTGATTTTATTAAATGTAAAATGGTGGAGATTTTAAGGGATTTGGAAATATTTTATGAAGGTGTTTAATAAACAGTATTTAAAATATTATATAATATTATTTAAGATTTAAAATATAAAATATTAATTTTGAAACTAAAGATAGAATATTTTGGTGATCTAAAATATATATAATATTATGAGACTTGGAGATTTAAAAAGTTATTATCGGGTTTTACTCGAAAAAGGAATTAGACGAGCATTTTCAAAAGGTCAGAATTTCTAACTAGTTGATTCGGATTCTAAATCGGTTTTCAGGACTAACTCGGGAATTATGTGATTGGTGACTAACTAGCATGATTAATTTAAATGGTTGACTAATATCATGATTGGTGTGGACTAATGGCATTATGAAGTGTTAGACTTATGTATAGTTCACTTATGCTTTTAAGATATGATGATATGATAAACTTGAGTTATGTGACATGTTGATATAGGATTATGAATATGATGAATGTGATGATCTCGAGATATATGACTATGCGAATTATGATGGCAGATATATGAATTCGATGAACATATGAATGTGGCTAAATGGAACGATAAGGACGATATGGTATTATGGGATGTGGCAACGAGATAAGTCGTTGAACTTGATGATGTTATGATGTGATTGTGTGTTATTGAATGATGTGTACTTGTGTGTGATTGAATGATTAGACGTAGACTTATATATGTGTTCGGATATGTATATAGGTAATGCTTTGTGATTATGATTGATGGGTGTCGGACCTTCTATTATGCCGTTCTGCATAGCCAGGTAAGTCTCTTCGGAGCTTACTCAGATTGAATAGACTTCCCTGCTTATGTGCATGATATACTAGGTGCTTGCATTCATGATCAACATGCCATGTAGTATCTTGCTAGGTTGCATTGATCGTTGAGCATTTTATTTCTTTATGCGTATGTAAACAAAACGGTCGTTATCGGTGAAGTAACTAGAGTCTTTGTTAGAGTCATAGGATGGCCCAGTCCCATCGGGTCCCGTCCTGAGTCAATCGAGTCATTTGGAACTTCCTTTACTTATATTATGAGCATGATTACGAGATTCGCCTGCGGGCTTGATATATGATTAAGGGTCGGGCCTGCGGGCCGATTCGATTATAATGGAATGGAATACATTCACGAACTGGCCAGTCTCCGCCCTATCGGAAGGGGGTGGAGGTAGGAGAGGGATATACCATTTGGTATTATGTGATAAGGCCTTATTATTATTATTATTATTATTATTATTATTATTATTATTATTATTATTATTATTATTATTATTATTATTATTATTATTATTATTATTATTATTATTATTATTATTATTATTATTATTATTATTATTATTATTATTATTATTATTATTATTATTATTATGCACTTGATCTTAGGGACATGCTAGTGTGTTAATACTCCTCCTTGCACCTAGAAGAATGATTATTAGGTATAGCGTATGTGTGTATATATTGCGGGGGCAGCACCCTTAACGAAGGGACAGACCCAAGTGGGCATCGATCTGATCCCGCCCACTATTAACGTCTTTAGGTATCCATTATGCTTATCATTATTGCTGCTGATTTGGCTCCATGACTGCGGGATCTAACATGGCGGAAAGAGAGAGTCGAGACTCTGGCTTCACCAATTATTTAACGGTTTGGTTTTGGATGTTTTGATCATGTTTTGACCCGGGAGTTCTGCTCATATTTCCGACGGTTGATCGATCTTCTCTCTTTAGCCCATATTTGCCTCGTCTTCTGGCGTCAGGTCGGTGTTTTGGTATGGCTGCGGTTACTCTATGTTGGGTTGCAATATCGGGTGTCCTGTTTGATCGACAACAAATCGTGGTTGTGTTCGTGGTCTTCGAAGATCCTTCATTTAGGTGGGGGCAACGTCGGTGATCCACACTTCCTCATGTGTCGCCCATACCGTTTGGGGTACTGTTGTGAGTCTTTGCACTTCCCCATGTTCTTGGCACTCATGGCGCGTCTTGATATCCATCGACTTCTGTGCTGGCTGACGACTTGTATGGGTTACTTGGGTCTTTCTTTCTTCTTTGTTGATTTGTGCTATCGTGTTTACTTGTATTGATCGCTTCCGTCTGCCGACTTGTTCGGCCATCGAGTTTCAAGTATGTCTGAACTCGAATTCTTACCTAATCAAAAAAAAAAAAAAAAAGTGAGCCCCGCCTCCAAACCCTAGAGCTTTTGAGCACCGCCGACCCGAAACCAATTAAGCCACCCCTACCAAATCGCCGATCTCGAACCGCAGCCCACTCACAATGAGGAGAGCAATCAGAGACGAAGTATTGAGTGGCCAAAAATCTCCATCATCTTTTGAACCCCTGATAGAAAAGGGAATTAAACAGAAGAGCTGGATCGAAAGCATAAGAGAAGGGAGTTCAGATCTAAAGCAGAATCAATGTCATAGTATCCAGATCTAGCACTACAACAAATTCAATGAACCCATCAGAAATAGTGTCCATATATCCAAAGTTGTAGATCTACGCTATTGCAAGGTGAATCCGATTACATATGCCTCGTGTCTTCAATCTCTCCAGATCTGTCAATGTACAAGAAGAAGCCACTTGAATCGAAGAAACTGGATGCTTAAGATGACTATTCTGATTGTTTTGGGGTGGGGTTCAATCGAGCGCAACTGGTGGTGGCGGGTGCGGCTGATGCGGGAGGTCTAGCGCTGAAGGGTTCGGTGAGGTCATGTTTCTCGACTCTTTTCTATTCCTAGAAGGTTTCACTTTCGGTACTGGGCTCCTCCTCTAAAAACAAGGTTCAACCCTCCTCTCTTACTTCTTTTGTTTGACTCTATGATTGAACATTGGAGTTTGTTTTCTACAACAATGAAAATGAAGTATAAGTGAACTCACTACTGTTATCACATCTAAATCTTTCGATGTATGTATTTGTGTTTTCTACCTCAATTTGTTGATCCTTGCCATTGAAAAAAATATACAAGAGTTGGTTGAAATTATATTATCAATAGAAAATCAGAATCTGAAACCCAAATCTCATTCCATTAAAATCTTCGAACCGATCTGGGAAGCCTCAAATGGTGGTGAAGGTAAGAATATTTATGAACGAATGACTATTGCTGAAACTACATGTTTTTATGCCTGCTCTGCTATCTTTGTTTTTGGTATCTCGGTATCTGATCAGCCATGCTTTTGGCTTATTAGACTACTTCAACATATTTGGATTAGTTGGAATAAATATGACCATAAGCATTTTATGTGTCCTCTTTTGAAATGGATATGTGCTATGCATCTTTCTGACCTCATGAACCCCAATATGAAAAGCGAGAAATCTCATATGAACCCATGTGCAGTGATCAAAAAGAAAAAACAAAGTTACTACAGGAAAATTTCAAAGTACCCTTCTACCTGTAAGTTGAGATCCTAGTCATTATGTGCTAATCGAAAATGTGAAAAGGAAAAGATTAATTTGTTCCCTAGCGGGACTCCTACTAGGGATGGCAATGGGGCATGGATATGCTCTCTCCTCTCTCTAGAATTCTAGAGAGAGGGAGTCCTCTTCTTGTTCGATGTCTCAGACCATCGCCGAGCATGTGAACCCCTCTTCGGAGGCTTAAAACCCCTCTTCGGAGGCCAATAACCCCTTTTCAGAGGTCTAAAACTCCTCCTCGGTGGTCAATAACCCCTCTTCAGAGGTCTGATTCCCTTCTAGACTGAGGTTCTCCTCGTTCCGAGGCTTAATCTTCTCTTCGGTGGTCGGCTTCCTGCCCTGTCAGTCCTTGGCTAGTAGGCTGGCCCTCTCGCCTCCTTCCTCCTTCCTTCATGTGTGGCAAAGCCCACCCCCTCACTATTGATCTGGATCGAATCCCCCGCTCATCCTCGGTTCCGATCTGTTCCAATATCAAATTGGGGCTTTGTGGGCTGCTGTGGTTTTCACCCCCTCAGTCCCTCTCTTCCCCTTCCCTGTCTTATTGGGTGCCTCTTGAACCCAAATTCCTAATTTTTTAGACTCGGATGTGTGGGTGGACCATCTCTCCACGCTCGTTCCTCCTCCGTTCATCTTCCATCCAAAACTTCGGTCCGGTGGTGTCTGTTCGATGGCGGTTCTGGTCCTCGGATCCTTGGTTTGGGGTGCCTTCATCATCGTTGATCAGTTGTTGCCGCCGCCTTTGTCCACCATCACCTCAATCTCCGATCCTGGGCTCCATCTCCAACAACATCAGTCATCAGTCTAGCTCTCACCCCACCTCCGAATCTCCCCCCCCCCTCTCCTGGGTGTTGTTGGGGTTTCTCTCGATGTTGGCTCCCTCCGCCTCCGGCTCCGATCGATCGGATTCTTGTCGCCCTTCCGCCCCTTACCACTTCTGGTTTATCGAGGATTGTTCTCCTACTCCCTCGGGCCTGCCCTACTAGTTTGCTTGGGCCCGAGGCCCAAGGCATATCCTTGGTCCCAAAGCTAGCCCAATCACTTATTTAATCAATTAATAATTAAATAAATCTTTATATATATATATATTGGTTTTAAAATCCCGCTTGGGTTTCTGGTGCGTTCGGTCAGGCGTTGTGTGGCTCTATGTTGGGCGCGATTGGACTTTCTTCTCCGTTTGATGGGGTTCTCGTAGTCGGAGTCGGGATAGGCTGGGGTTGTGGTAGTGTGTTAATCGAGGCGACTCCTTTCTCTAGAAGAATGGTTCCTTGGAGGTTCGTCTTCACTGCCCACAGGTGACTCCAGATGTGCCGCTGGCTTACGGTGCCGCTTCAGGGTAGTGCTTGGCTTCATCGTTCGTCTACGTCCTCATCGCGTTTCGGTTTAGTTTGTTTAGTTTCACGTTGTAGTGCGCTTTTGCTTGTATTTAGCACCTTCTTTGTATTTTTGTTTTTGACGGTTTCCTTCTGTCTACTTATCGGCCTTCGAGGTTCAGATATTTCTGACCTCAAATTTTTACCTTATAAAAAAAGGGATGACAATGGGGCGGGGACTCCCCGATCCCCGCGGGGATTCCCCATCGCGGGGATGGGGATGGGGAAATTAAACGGGGACTGGGACGGGGATGGGTGCCAAACTAATTCCCTGCGCGGGGACGTGGATGGGGACGGGGACAATAGTTCCCACCCCGATCCCCGCCACCGTCCCCGTTGGGGACCCCCACGGGGATCCTCGATGTGGAGTACGAAAGCCCCATTTTATTTTAAATTTACCTAAGTTTATATAATTTTTTTTAATTTTAAATTTTACCTTATAATTTACATTTATGAAATATTATATGTAAAATGAAAACCCTACTCTTTTAAATCAACGCGCCTCACGCGCCTTACCTTCTTCTTCCTAGTCACCGCCTCCATGCCGCTTCACCAAACCACTTGCAATCCACGTCTACGATTACAACTACCAACCTGGTTTTGTTAAAATTGGATCCCAAGAAGGTCCCTTTCCTATTTCATGCATTAAATGCACTGTGGGTGAAAAGCCTTTTCCAATTTCACGTTGCTTGCCATGGCTATGTGTTGTCCCTTTATTACTCGAGCAAAGAGGGAAAAGATCGATTCTCAACTGTTTTACACGGGATAAGGTATGTGGTTTCACAGGCTCGACATGGTGTGGTGGGACCTTCGTGTGGTTGTTCGTTCGAGCGGTGGATTGGCTGGATCTTCAGTTTTACCTCGCCCCTTGGTGAGATTAGACAGGTACTCAATTACACCCTTAATCACCTCTCTACCTCGGTTAGTAGCCCTAAACACTGGGCTCACAACCACTTGCCTAATCTGGTGACTGTGGTTAACACCCCTTTATATACCATTAATGATTCGATTATTATTTACAGTACTCTTCTTAGCTGCTCACATTTGTCTAAACTGATTCTCTTTACCTCGGGTTTGCTTAATCACTATCTTTGCTTTTCTTTACCTAATACTATGGATATCAATACCAAGTATTTCAAGGACGCTGTTACTGATATGAGTCCTTTGGGGAGTCCTTCTTCTGGTCCCCATGTCCCTCCTCCTGTGATGAGGCTCTCTACGGAAGTAAAGGGAAAATCTAAGGTGGACGAGGGGACCCCCTCAGTGCCTGCTTCTGCTCATCCTAAATGTGAGTCTCCTCTTATTGATCTTTTTACTAAATTTCTCCACTTGTGCACTAAAACCATTGTCTCTCATAATAATATTCTATTGGCCTCTCTGTTTGGGGGTATTGATGACCTTGATGCGCTCTTTTTGAAGATGAGGAGTGCTTGGCGTAACCTTTCTGGCCCTATTGAGTTCATTTATCGTTCTCATGACTGGCTTGAGGTGCGCTTTACAAATGGTTTTGTTTCATTGGTTTCCAGCTTTTGACCCTTATACCACTACTATCACCCATTTTGATCTTTAGGTTCAGATTCCTCATTTTCTAGTTGAGTTCATGTGTTAAGAGGCCCTTGTTGAGATTGTTAATCACTACAAAATTGGCACTTTTATTCGCCTAGATAAAATTTCGCACCAAAAAGCCAGACTTAGTTACACTAGGTTTTGTGCCAATGTTAAACTAGATAACCTTCCTGGGGAGATTGTTGTGCCTAGTGATGTGGGTGAGTGGCTCCCTCTTCGTCTTTGGTATGAAGATTTCCCGTAGGGGTGTGGTTTTTGTGGTGAGTTTGGGCATGATTTTGAGTCTTGTCCTACCCGTGTTGTGGTTAAGCCCCTCAATAGGGTCACCATTCGTAATACTCACTTCATTAACACACCCGATCCTAACATTGATTGGACCATTGTTGGTCCCAAGTCTAAACCCAAAGCGTCGAGCTCGAAGTCTAGCCTCAAACCGTATATGGAGGGGATTGGTGGTGTTGTGGTGTCGTTCCTGGCTGTCAATGTTACTCCCACTGCCCCTGAAGCCATGGGTGATTCGGGAAGCTTTTCTGTTGCACATGTTCCCACTCATCCTGTTGATACTAAATTGCCTCTCATTCACCCCATTGAGGCTGAATTGCTTGTTTCTAAGGATGATGCACTGGTTGGGTTGTTGCCCCAGTGACTTTGCCGATGGCGGTTGCCCCTACTGTGGATGGACGGTCTGCTGGGATGGCGCAGGGACTAATGGAGGTTGATGCTCCTTCACCGAACTCGGTGCTAATGCCAATTGTGGAGTTGGGGAGTGTCCTTGCTCCTGCGGTTGGGGGCTTGGATGGTGCCAACTCTGACGACTGATTCCAAACTGGTAACTCACTCAACTCTTCCCACTCGGTGGTTCACAGGTATGGCTCCCTTTAGATCACCACCCTAGCTACGTCAACCGAGTAAGGCAAGCGTCGTGGGGCAAAGTCGCGGGAGGACTCGACATCCTCTCAACTGAAGAAGCACAAGCACAAGTTCTAAGCTTAAGTTTTTATGAATAAGTATCCTTATATGTATTGCTTTAATTTCATGCCTCGAGGTATAACTCGCTTTACCTTTAAGTCGTGTATCGACTGCTTGATGTTTACCAAGCCTTGGGATAGGGGTCTGCCCTTTTGTTTCTTGTGCAACCCCCATTTTGGAGTTTTTACCCCAGGGCTTGCTATGCCCCAATGTGTTCTTCGGTATATTAATAAACCACTTTTGATGTATATTCACGTCTATGTTTCTTGCCACATCTTGATTACTTACCAAAAACTCAGAAACGAGATCATCGTGTCTCATAAAACCGGAACCCCTAATTGCTTGCCTACAAGGCCCCCTCACACAGTTTGGATTTCAAGTACAATCTGGTTTGTTTTGGTTGATTTATTTTTTAACATTCATGGGTTTATAATCCATTACAACATTCATCCATATAATTATGCACGTATTAATCTCCTTATCATTCAATTTATTTTTACTGATGTTGGTGTTATTACTTGGTGGGTTTGTTTTTTTGCTGCATTTCTGCCTCTAGTTTACATTCAGCTTTTAACTTGGAAGATAATGCATCTTTTATTATCTTTTAAGTGGTTTGGTTTTGTTATTAGGACACATCTGTCCGGATCATGTGGTTGCTTTTCTACTTGTGTTGCCTTGCTGTGTGGTTTGCTCTTGCTTTGGTGCAGGGGTTTGCTTAGATGGTGTTGGGGCTTTTGGGATTTGTGAAGCTGGCTCATCACTTTACTCTTGGTACGAAGGACGTATCTCCATTCGCAGGGGATTCAAGGGATCAAATTCAAACGATATTTACATACAACAATGATCGGGACTCTGCACTGCAATATGATCTATGATTGCTTTTTAGGATATAGAGCTGAGTTTGCAACAAATGCTGTAATTTTCCTACCTAGTAACATGGGCTACGGTCTTCCTTACACAAAGCATGATCTGCTACTCTTTTTAAACGGGACTACATCCCCTATAATAACTATTATTAATGAACAATTGCAATTCAAGAGCCACTGACATTGTGCTCGTTCGGTTACAATCCCCCTCGCTCCCTACATATCCATAAAGTCTATACTTCCCTCATCTGTTTCATAAAAATTTGGTGTAATTTCCTTACTAAGGCATCTTACTCAACAACAATTTTGCACGCATGATATTAGACAACTTTTGTGTAGGGCAAATTGCTATAGCAATATCAACCATAAACTAAATCTCCACTTCTCCGGAGGACTTGGACCATTGGTTCAAATGACTACAACCACGAACAAGGTTTGCACAACCAGTCACCTATACCGTCTTCACATATGAATATATGCACCTGGAACTGTAGGGGTATTTGTAGGCGTAATCTTTGGACTTCAATCGAGTCCTTCTGTTCTAACAATATGATTAATGTTCAAGCTCTCCTGGAAACAAAATCGGACAAGGTTCCTGATGATGGTATCTGGAAACACAATGGATTCTCCAATATTGCGTTTGCTCCATTTGTAAGATTTGCGGGTGATCTCTGCCTTAGTTGTAAAACATTGCCCCCTACACAAAGGGTCTATTGATTTAATCAATGTTCAGGAACGTTTTATACATTTCAACTATCATGACGGATGCACCAATATAACTACAGCTATGCTTGTCATCTACGTCCCACCTAACAACCGGGATAAAGATGACTTCTGGGATCGGTTTATCCCGTATGTACAAACAATAGCAATCCCCTTCTGTATCATGGGTGACTTGAACGACATCCAAGCCCCTATTGAAAAGGGGGGGTGGTGTGATACCCACACCAGCTAGTTTTCGTCGACTATATAGAATTAAACCCAGTCTGAGCCTTTGTGATGTCCCTTTCGTGGGAGGTGCCTTCACATTGTGGAAAAATCCATCGGAGATTGATAACTCTTATGCACGGTTGGACCGGTGCTTAGCCCAGTATAGCGTACTAATTACCCTTAGCAAACTACAAATCTGACACCATGCCTTCACTACATTTGATTATTGCCCCATATCAGTCGATTTTTGACAAAATTCTATGTACATTAATCGACCTTTCAGATTCAAAATGGCTTGGACGAAGTGGCCTAATTTCAAATCGGTAGTCCATCAAGCATGGCGTCTAAACCTCCCGGGTTCTTTAATGTACCGATTGGTTCACAAGAACAAGTTACTTAAAACTCTGGCCAAGAAATGACATAAGTAAACATTTGGTAATGTTCGCTCTCAGTTACAGAAGGTTGAGCAAGATCTCCTTTTAGTACAATCCTCTTTACTTAACTCTTTCTCAGTCAGAAATTGCTCTTTACAAAAGCAATTACTAAATAAAAGGGAACGCCTACTAGATTTTCAATGAACCTATTAGCACCAGTGTGCGAAAGCAAAACATGCAAAACTAACAGACACCAACTCGGGCTACTTCCATCGTGTTGCTTCTATTAAACACAACTGTAAGATTGTCAAATCCATTCTTCTACCCAACGACATACATACAAACGATCCAACGCTAATTAGGACTGAATTTAAGCTTGATTATAAGCGAACATTCACTTCTATATTGGATCCTTCAATTGATTTTCTAGGGAATCTCCAAATCTTAAAACATTCAGTCTCTGACTCGAACAATCAAAGGTTGACTGCAATCGTAACTAATGCTGAAATAAAAGATGTCACTTTCTCGATTCAGGCAGAAAAGACTCCGGGGCCTGATGGAATGCCGATGGGTTTCTACCAAAAGTATTGGAATATCGTTGGACCATCAGTCATAAAAGACGTTAAGAGCTTCTTCACTTCAGAAAAATTGCTAAAACAGGTCAATCATACGTTCATCAACCTGATTCCAAAAGTTGATGACCCGAGCTGCATTAATCATTACCAACCGATCAGCTTGTGCTTCACTATCTATAAAATCATTACTAAAGTTCTTACTATAAGGCTTGCCCCCATCCTCGCACAATTCATTCACCCTTTACAAGGGGCTTTTACAAAAAGACGATCAATCCATGATAATATCCTAATCGCCCACGAAATTTTCCACTCTTTTAAATCGAAGCGTGGTAAGTCTGTTTGGTTAGCTTTGAAACTTGATATGGAAAAGGTTTACGATCAAATTGAATGATCTTACTTACAAGATTTTCTTACAAAGCTAGGATTCCACGACACCTTTATTTTTTGGATCATGGAATGCGTTTCAATAGTCTCATATTCTATCCTAATTAATGATGCTTCTACAAAGCAGTTTTTCCCACAAGGGAATCCTCTTTCCCCTTTACTATTTATTATCGCTTCTGAGTTCCTACCTCAATCTCTTCAACATGAGTCGAATACAAACAGTATCGGATTCCCTATTACGAAAACAGGGCCGACTATAGACGCAGATTGTCATTCTATCTTCAAGAGCCACGGTTATCCTTTGTAATTTAGATAGATTATACCTTGGGGTTATTTCCTTTTTACCCTAAAGGTTTATTTAGTTATTTAGATATTTACCTTAAATAAAAGATCTATCCTACTTGTTGGGATAGAGTTTATAGTTTAGATAGAAGATACTATCCTTTGATAGCAAGGATTAGTAGCCTATAAATAAAGCCCTAGGGGGTTGGCATTCAAATATATATTCATACACACAATCAATAGAGTTAGAGTTAGAGAGAAGTTTAGAGTTTGGTGTTTGCGAGAGCCGACGTTGAGTTGTAAAGCTTCGGAGTTTATAGTTTAATGCAAGTTTCCTTTTTTCAATCAATGGAGTTTGTTGTGATGAAGAGCGAGTAGTCGTCCCACTTCTAGGGTCGGGGTGAGCCCGACGGTAGCCATGTAAGTACGCCTATTCCATATTTGATTATGCGATCTCTTCTTCTACCCCGCGCTAAATCCTTAATGCGAGTTTAGGATCATTCCTTATTTACCTTATATGAAGCGAAAGTGGATTATATATGTGAATTTGGATAGTAATTAGGTTTTGCTTGAGAAAGTTGACATAAACCCTAATTATGAAAAAGGTAGAAACAATTAGGTTTTTATGTGAAAGCCTTTATCTCCCTAATTGGTGTTGAGAAAAGTTTAATCTTTTATGTGAATTGGTCATAATACATGCATGGTTACCGTTGTAGTAAATCCCTATCCTAGAAGCTTTTTAGTTTATTGAATTAAAACAAAAAAATCTGTTGCTTTTTATTTTATTTTCTTTTATTTTCTCTTTTGCTGCAAATCGACATCAACTGAAAATCTACTCAATATCGACCTTTCAAGTCAATATCGACCCCTGCATCGAGCAACTTCATCGTCGACGGTTTTCTGACGACAGAGCTACTGACCTACTCGAAATCGACCACCCTAGTCGATATCGAGTGCTTCTGTTGTTTACTTTCTTTGTAGGTTTTCCCTCCAGGTCGACATTGTCACTAGGAATCGACTGCCCCTGTCGATATCGACCTCTCAACTCAATATCGAGGCTTCTGGTCGACAAAAGACGTGAGCTTTCAAGACTATCCAGGCACCGCTGACTCGCCTACTCGTGGATCGATCCTGATTCCCTTCCACTACAACGGGAGGAAGTCTTGTAATTTATTTGCGTGGAGTAGGATTCGATTTGATATCTACTTGTATTTATCAGACTTGATTTCCTCCTCTATCAGGGACGGGGACCCACCGGGGACGGGGACGAGGGTGATTTATATTCCTCGAGCGGGGATGGGGTTAAGGTTCATAAACGGGGATAGGGACGGGGAGGGTATCCCCCACCCCGAACCCGCCCCGTTGCTATCCCTAACTCCTACACACTTTTGGTTGTTAGATTATGCCTTTGAGAATGACTTGTTTGACTCAATCTTTGTGCAACCCCATTATGTTATTTGGAATAGAAGATCGATACACTCTAAAAATAGATTTCTGATCGGCTTGAACATTATGCTAAGAAAGAGTGAACTAATCAAAAAGGGGAAAACAAAAGAATTAACCCAACAAGGAAGAGCAATCCTAGTTAAAGCAAACCTAGCTGCCAAACCAAGCTACATTATGTAACACTATATGCTCCATGCGAGTATCCATAAAGATCTTAATAGACTAAATAGATGTTTTTTTTGGAACAAGGATCCAAATTATAAACCTCTTATCGGTTGAGATAAAATCTGCAGACCAAAGAGTGAAGGTGGTCTTTGCCTAATCAAGACAAAATACATGAACAAAACACTCCAAATAAAACTTCTTTGGAAAATCCTTATGGAGCCTCATAACAAATGGATAAAAATTGTTAGAAAAAATACCTAAAGATGACAATATCTGGGACTACAAAAGGAAAAAGAACACTTCTTGTCAGTGGGCGAAAATAATGGAGCTTCAAGAGGACTTCTGCTCAACCTTAATCTGACAGGTGGGAGACGGGAAAACCATTAGGTTTTGAAGGATAGGTGGCTACAAATTGACATTGAACATCGAGAAAAAAAGACTACAGAACCAAATTAACGAACTAGAAACGATTTACCAATTCATAAAAACAGACAAAACCTGGAACCAAGAAAGATTGAAAGAATTTCTTCCCTTAGATATCGTTGAAGAAATCTTTGATGTTCATATCCTTGCAAATGATATCAAAGATAGATTGCATTGGAAACTGAATAGAAACGGTTGGTTCTCCACCTCTAGTGCTGTTGACCATATTACGAGGACCAGGAGAATCAGTGCTGAACCACTAGACTGGATTTGGAAGATTGTCCGCCATAGATAAAAAATTTCCTATGGAAAAACCAACTAAACGGAACCCTAGTGACAGCCAGGCTACAAAGTAAATGAGTTCATGGTCATCTGGAATGCCCTCTTTGTAACTTTAATGGTGAAAACACTATCCATATCTTTACCGAATGTCAATCATCTTTATATTTTGTAGGGAGAATGGATAGACAAATCGGGAAAATAATTCAAAACACTGATAAAGAAGACAAACCTTGTAAAAATATAGTTACGGAGATTTTTGCAAACATATCGGCGGAATAAAAGTCAACCTTTACCTTTTTCCTTTGGGGAATTCGGTCAATGAGAAACAAAATCCTCTTCCACAGCAATGACATCAAGAACTCGGAAGAAATGATAAAAAAAATGTAAAACAATAAAGGATAAGCTCGAGAAAAGCAAAATTGGAGGAACAAGAAGATGACATGACAACTACAAGAGCAAGTAGTAAGTACACACTAAAATAGAGCAAAAAAAACAGAACACTGTAAAATGAAAAAAACCCATCGATGACTTTATAAAACTCAATTTTGATGGTGCAAGGGTTGGCTCGAGTTTCACGGCCTCTGGATTTGTTATTCGGGATAACCAGGGGTCAATTCTCTCATGTGGAGCCTGGGGCAATGGCAGGGTGTCCGATGAGCAAGCGGAGTGTCTTAGCCTTCAGTTTGGACTCTAAAAAGCTACGAAAATGGGATTTTCTTGGCTTGCGGTGGAGGGCGACTGCTTGATGCTGATCAACCTCCTGAATGGGATATGGCGATGCTAGTGGAAGATTGAGATAGCGATTTCGGATGCCCTCATCTTCTGTCGCGCATTCGAGAGTGTTATCTTCTCACATACTTTCAGAGAGGGGAACCAGATTGCTGACAGGCTGATGCATATTGGTCTCTCTAAGTCTTTTTATTGCCGAGCGAGTTCCTGTTGAGATTGTTGACATCGTCAACGGTAAGGACGTTCTTGAACGATGGTTCAACTGCGGTTGTCCATCCCCAAATCTTTTCCTGGTATAAAAAAATATTTTATATATATAACCCATTTTTTTGGATGATTTGCATAAATAACCCACATTTGGGAAAAATAAAAAAGTGGGTTAGGGGTGTATTTTTCCAAACAAATTGGTGACCTGTTGGTTCGGTTGCAGGTTGAAGGGAGGAGGGAAAACGTGAGGAGGGAAGGCATTGGGTAAGGGTTTGGTTTTGGCGCCAAAAGTATGGTGAGATGGTGAGGTGATGGGTGATGTGATGTTGTGATACCTTTTACCATTTTGTATGGTATAAAAGGGGAGGAGGGGAGAAACCTTTCATTTTCTCTCTTCTCTCACATGTTCTACAGCAGAAAGAGATGGAGAACGTTCCACCATGGAAGACAAGCTTTCGGATTGCAGTTCCAGTTGCAGAGCACTTGTCGGCTTCATTTTGTGCCCTTGTCAGTGATCAAAATCCCCGTGTCAATGTGATCCCCCAGAAACCTTTCTTGGCAAATGAAAGGGTTAAGTGTATTTGGCGAAGTAGTCCTCATTTATGGAGTTAGATACCCATAAATCTTTCTTCTCATCTTTGGTTTCATTTTTCAGGTGGAAACAACTTGGTATGCGTCACTCTCATCTTCCATGGTTCTTGGGTGGTCGACGGAGGCAGATGAGTGTACGTGGGTGTGAAGGCGCACAAGAATATCATGATACAACAGCCATCGACTTCATCTCTTTAAAAAACCTAATCAGGCTCAAGGTCGGCGATGGTGCTTCATATGCAGAGTGGGTGTTGTCGTACGTGCCAAACTCGAAAGAAAGGGGTCATCCAATCTTAATAGTTGATGATGACAACCTCAAAGCATTTAAATTTCTGAACTCAAAGTGTGGAGAAGATCTACGGCCCTTTGCAATATATGTCGTTCAATTGCAGAAGGAGAGCTTCGAAGTAGAGCAACCTATCGAGGGAGAACGCCCTGCCGGGGAAGAACGCCTGAGTGGGCCAACCTCTTCCCAAAAAGTGGACGATTTGGCTGAGATTGTGAATGTTGGGGCAGACGGTAAGGCACAACAAAACCCCATGTCTCTAGATACTATGTTATATGTTGGGGAGAGGTGACCGAGGCCTTAGGGAAGAGCAAGGAGCCGACTGCAATGGACTCTACTCACACGGGTAAACAATCAAGTGACACGAGTATATTATCAAGTGACAGGGCACAAGGTCTGGATGTCATTGAATTAGGTGACATGGATACCTCTTCAGGTGACATGGGTGACATGGGCCAAGGGTTGGAGGTGATATCCATTAGGGACGATACTCAGATGACGATGGGCCAACCTCCACAATCGACTTTAGGGTCTCGGATGAGGACGAAGGTTTTGAAGTGAAGCTCGAAGAAGACTGGGTGACAGGAGGAAACTGTCGTTGTTCCTATCAAAGTATAACTCAAACCCACAAACTAGTATAGCAAGTAAGTAAGAGGTCGATCCCACAGAGAATCAAGTATTTCTAAGCAATGTTTACAGAAATTAACGAAAGACTTTGTTGGTGTGAAGGTTCCAGATCAGATTGTATAGAGACAAACGCGTGAAAAGTACAAAGATCTTTAAGTTTAGAACGAGTTTGAACACTAGAAGTAGGGTCAGAAATGATATCCTTTAATGAGTGTGATGAGGAGTATTTGAATTTTCTTTTGCTAGTCTCAGCTCCTTGATTCGTCACTCCAGCAGGATTGATTTGTGGTACATCTGACTCCATAGTCCTGTTAGGTTCAGTTTCAGCAGTTTTTGACATTTCAACACTGTTGAATTGGACACCAAGGGCTTTGGACGAATCTTCAACACCTTGGGCCAATTTTTCAGAGTTGAGAATCTGTTCCTGCATGTTCCTCTTCCCTGTGTTCTTGGTAGCAGCGTCATCACTTTCCTCGTTCTCCTCATGGATGTTAAGATCTATATCTGCAACATTTTCACTCAAAGAACCGTCATTGCATTCATCAAATATAACATGTATACTTTCTTCAACTAACTGGGTCCTTTTATTGAAGATTCTATAAGCTTTGCTACTTGTGGAGTAGCCAAGAAATATACCTTCATCACTACGCGCATCAAATTTCCCAAGGTTATCTTTTCCATTGTTATGAACAAAGCAAGTACAGCCAAAGGGTTTAGAATAAGATATAAGTGGTTTGCGGCCTTTGAAAAGTTCATAAGGAGTTTTCTTTAAGATGGAACGAATAAGACAGCGATTCAAAATATAGTTAGCTGTGTTAACAGCTTCAGCCCAATAGGTTTTAGGTAATGCATTTTCTAAAAGCATAGTCCTGGCCATATCCTCTAGGGTGCGGTTCTTTCGTTCCACAACCCCATTTTGTTGAGGTGTCCTAGGAGCAGAAAAGTTATGAGAGATGCCATATTTAGCACAAAACAAATCGAACTGAAGTTGATCAAACTCCCTACCATGATCACTTCGAATTAACACTATGGGCTCGTTTCTTAAAGTTTGCAATCCTTACAAAGTTTTGAAAACTCAAATAAGGCCTCTGATTTTTCTTTTAAAAATACAACCCAAGTATATCTAGAAAAATCAGCAACAACAACAAGCATGTACTTTTTACCATTGGGAGATTTGACTCGCATAGGACCACATAAATCCATATGTAAAAGTTCAAGGGGTCTAGAAGAACTTACAACCTTTTTGGGTTTGAAGGAGCTACGAGTTTGTTTACCTCGTGTGCATGCATTGCACATATCAATACCTTTGAAGTCCATCTAAGGTAGTCCTCTTACAAGCCCTTTGGACACAAGCTTCTGTAGTGTATGTGGACTCACATGACCGAGTCTCCTATGCCAGAGCTTTGGATCGTCCGTCAAAGCTTTTAGACAGGTTAAGCTTCCTTGTGCCACTTGATCAGCATTCACAGCGTATATATTGTTGTAACGATATGCAGTTAGTATAACTTCACCTGTATCTTCTCTGCACACTAGACATCTTTTCTTGTTAAATCTGACATTATTGCCACTATCACATAATTGAGAAACACTAAGCAAATTATACTTTAAACCATTCACAAGATAGACATTTTTAATATTATGGTTGGAATCACTCCCAACGCTACCAATACCAACGATGTCACACTTTCCTTTGTCACCAAGAGTGATTGTTCCTGTGGATTGCTCCTTTAGATCATGAAAGAGAGACCTCTTCCCACTCATATGCCTCGAGCATCCACTATCAATAATCCATTTTTGCTCCTTCACCTTGGTGATCTCCTGCAAAACAAACATCAACCTTTGTGGCTAGACCAATAAGCAAATTTGGATCCATTATTGGGATAAACCATATTTGGTAAAATAGTGCCTTTTGGGACCCAAACTTGTGTTATCCGTTCTTTTCTCAAATGAACAGGGAATGTATTGCGAATGATATATGGATCCTTTCTTCTATAGGGGCAGGTCTCTTTTACATGTCCCTTTCGAGCACAATGGTGACATATAGGAGAGGTTCTGCTTCCTTTTGCCTATACAAAGGTGGTAATGTGTTGCTTCTTTAAAAACCTTGGATTGTAACCAATACCACTTTTGTTTAGAGAACTTTGTTGCTCACCCAACATCCTATCAAGAGTGCCTTTGGATTTGGTAAAACTTATGAGGGCTGCCTGTTGGTCTTGAATCTTATATTCAGGGAGATCTTCTCGTTCTCTAAGTCATGATGTTCACTTCTCAGAGACGAGAGATCTTGCTTGAGTTCAGATTTCTCTGAATCAAGAGTCTTGACTTTAATGTCAAGACCTGAATAAGAAGCTTCAAGACTTTTGACCCTCATAGACAAATCCTCAATGGTTCTTTCCTGGTCTACAGTTCTCTTAATAAGAATGTTAGTTTGGGCAATGAGTTTCTCTTCATTGGCAATCATATTAGAAAGGAATTCCGATAATACCTCTTTTGGACTTGCCATAAGTTCTCTTACGGTTACCTCAAGCTTCTCATCGTGAGATTCATCTCCTGATGCCATAAGACAGACATTGGCCTTATCATCGTCGGAGTCGGAGTCAGAATCGCTCCAAGTTGCCACCATGGCTTTCTTTTTCCATCTATCACCCTTCTTGGACTGGCTCTTCGTCTTTTGAGGGCAGTCTTTCACAAGATGATCTGTTTCACCACATTCACAACAAGACAACGGTTTAGTCTTCTTATCATTTTTGTTGTATTGAAACTTACCTCAGAATTTAGAAGACTCTGATCCATCCTTGTTGTTGAATTGTTTCTTCATTTTGAGGATTCGAGCAAGGCCTCTTGTGATAAGAGCAAAAGGATCATCCTCATCGTCACCCTCATCTTCGGAATCAGATTCATCTTTGTTGTCATCCTTCTTAGATTTGAGCGCCAAATTCTTAGCGCTTGCTGGAAGTTCTCCATCGTCTTCATTAAGGATCATCTCATGCGTGATCAGTTTCCCAAGCAGGTCGTCAAGAGGCAGAGTAGTGAGGTCTTGGGCTTCCTCTATAGCTGTTACTTTAGGACCCCACTTTTCTTTTGGGAGACACCTTAATATCTTCCTTACTTTCTCAACGTTTGTAAAGCTCTTGCCGAGAGAGTCAAAATTGTTGGTGATTTCTGTGAATCGTGTGAACATGACCTTGATAGACTCATCAGGCTTCATCTTGAAAAGTTCATACTTTCGAAGGAAGATGCTGATCTTGGTGTCCTTCACTTGGCTGGTTCCCTCATAGGTGACGACCAGCTTGTCCCAAATCTCTTTAGCTGACCTACAAGATGAAATACGGTTAAACTCATCAGTGCTAAGACCACAATAAAGTAAGTTAATAGCCCTGTAGTTTTTTGAGACGAGTTCAAGATCCGCTTGGATGTATTCAGACTCCTTCTTTGCGACTTTGGTTCCATTTGGTCCATCTTTCTCTGGAATCTTTGGCCCATTCTCTATAATGTTCCAAAGTTCCAGATCTTGGTCTATGATGAACATCTTCATCAATGATCTCCAGTGGACAAAGTTGTTTCCTACAAAGAGTGGTGGTCTGCTGGTAGACCTTCCCTGTGCAAATCCTCCGCTTGCTTCACCAGACATGATAGAAAACTCACAAGATTGTTAGATCAAAAGCAGTGAGTAAAGCTCTGATACCAATTGAAGGTTCGATAATGTAAACAAAGTAATATAGAAATACTCTAGAAGGGGGGCTGAATAGAGTATGCCGATTTTTCGCAGATTATCAAGACTTTTGAAGCTCGTGCAAAATCCTTTGAGATTAGACTTAGTCTTTTCTCTGAAAACCTGAATCACAAAGTTAAACAGTAGAACCAAGTGCGGAAATAAGGTAAAGCAAAAAGTAAAGGACTCGATGAGTTGTTTACGAGGTTCGGCACGAACTTGGCCTACGTCCCCGCCTAGGGTTCTTCCACAACCCTAGGATTCAACCGCCTTTTATTGATTCACAAGACTTAGGATCCTAGTAGCTCCCCGAGAAGCCTCTCTCCTATACAATTGAAATCTAGTCAACTCACGTTCCCTTGGAGTCCTAGACCAATCTAGAAGAGCCCCACCTCTCTATGCTATCTAGTACAATCCTCTTACACTTAGTGAATCAATCGCCTAGTGTCTACTTCCTGAGTTACAAACTCTTGAGTATAACACTCTCTCGAAATATATCCTATAAGCTCACAGTGTAACTCTCAAATGCTTTGAAATGAAATAACAGACTCTTAAGGACTAGCAGAGAGCACACGAAGAAGGCAGATCTCGCTTGAAGGCTTGAAAGCTTGTGTTCAACAGGTGTATAGCTGTCTTCTTCTTCCTTTTCTTTTTATTGAAACAAATCGGCGCCTAAGGATCTTCACCAACGGCTAGAGAGGATCATGGCTTGAGCTGGATCTTCTATCTTTGGAAACTTTCGGAGGCCATGATCTTCCGATTTGAATCTTCTCAATTTACAACATAAGGAAAGAAATAATATTCGAAAATACTTCCTGAAAGGTTAGTGTATATATAATAATATAATGGAAGCATATAATAACATAAAATAATATTCGAACATAATATCATATAGAACAGGTTTTGTGTTTCATCAATACTGTTAAAGCTTCAAGACCTTTGACACAAACAGACTGTCAAGGCCTTTGAAACTTATTCCGATTTTCATCAAGGGATTGGAGTTATCATCCGTATCACGTTATGCGGGTCAAGGTGGCCTTATGTGGGTCAAACAATGATCTTGATCCAGGCGACAACTCAAGTACGGGTTGAATGCAAATGGAGGAGAGTGATGTCATCCTCAAGAGGAAGAAGAAGGCTCCACCATGGATTAAAGTGAAGAGCCCGACGACTACGCCAAAGTTATTCTAATTATTATTATTATTATTATTATTATTATTATTATTATTATTATTATTATTATTATTAGTTTTAGTTCTTTCCATATTTAGTAATTCCTATGTTAGTTGGAGCTATTTATGGAATGTCTTATTTATAGTTTTACTTAGTTAGGTTAAATAAGATGCATGGTTAGGAGAGTCTATCCTTAGGCTTTCTTAATTATCATCTTTTTATGATTTATCTAGTTAGGATTTTATTTATATTATTAGATTATGATTAGATCAGCCAAGTCTATCCTTTTGTAAAGGATAGATGGCCAACCCTAAAAGATTTTAGGGTTTAGGATTTCTATTTAAACGTTCTTTATCATTCAATAAAAGGCAGATTGAAATAGAATTGAAGAAACCCTTTGGCTAAAGGGTTCTTCGATTATCAATCCCAAAAACCTTGCATTCAAAACTTCATATTGTTCTTCATCCTTTCAATCATCCAAACAAGTGCCTTTCGAAACCCTAACCCCAAACACAACCCAAAACACAATACACAAAATCTGTAGGAAAACCATCGCAGAATAACCCTAGTGCAGCCGTCGCTAAATTCCAGGAACCGTCGCCCCATCACTAGCAGCGGCCGCTGCATAGTTGCTGTCTCCCCGCCGCAACCGTTAAATACCTTCACTACACTTGTTCCAACTCAAGATAAATCAAGGAGTATTGCAAGATCGGGCCAACAACAAAGTTATTATCCTTGATTCGAAGCCCACATGCAAAGGATCGAGAATAGCAACGTATCAATTGGTATTCAGAGACAGGTTATGCTACGCTCTTTGTTTCGTTGAGTTTGATATGACTAATGTTTTGATTTGATGGCGTGGGAAATTTGGGGTGATTGGGATGATGATCCCGATCCATTGGATGAATTTTTCGCTTTAGAACGTGCTAAACAACAACGACGCCAACAAGAATTACGTCGGAGAGCTTGGCTACAACAACAAACCCTAGAGCGTCAACGCGAAGCCAAAAGACGCCAACTTTGGCTTCAACATCAGGGGGAAGAACAACAACGTGCTAGGGAACAACTTCAACTAGCACGCCAACGAGAGTAGAAGCGAAATTGGTTGCGACAATATAAAGAGAAGGAATTTCGAAGTGGGAAATCTGACATTGTCGATTGGGATGTTTGGTATGCATCGTATCAGCATCGCCAAAGAGAAGAAGAGGATCGTCAACGATGGGAGAAGGAAGACGCTCGACAAAAGGCTACGGAGGTTGTGGACAAATTCGTTGCCCAGAATACAGCACATCGCGACGATTTTGTTTCGCAGATTCCCGTTGAGTCCGACCTCGGATTGGCCTAATCTCAGTCTTGTTGCGAAGCGGGCTCGGCGAGCTTTCCAATGGTGGGCTTCTAGACTCTTCTAGTAAGGTCTCCAAATCTGTACTGCAATCAGACTACGACAGTGTTCAGGACGAGCATGTTGATTCCATTGACGAGGATGAGGTACTTGATGACGTGTCTCAAGAGTTAGCGATTGTACCTCTTGGGCATGTTCATGATTTTCCAGTTGTTGAAATTTGTCTGCTCATTGATCCTATACTTATTGAAGATCAAGTCCGTTCAACGATCGCGCATGAAGGTGTTGTTTTTGGGGTTCCTATACCTCGAATTCTCCTGGCACCTATTCCACCCGTTCCTTCATCATCTTCTTTGAAGGTAGCTGCTCCTTCCTCGCTGATCATAACCGACTCAATTCGAGGACGAATCGAAGATAAGAGGGGGATAATGATGCGGGTCAAGGTGGCCTTCTGTGGGTCAAACAACGATTCTGATCTAGACGACGACTCAAGGACAGGTCGAATGCAAATGGAGGAGAGTGATGTCATCCTCAAGAGGAAGAAGAAGGCTCCACCATGGATTAAAGTGAAGAGGCCGACGACTAGGCCAAAGTTATTCTAATTATTTTATTATTATTATTAGTTTTAGTTCTTTCCATATTTAGTAACTCCTATGTTAGTTGGAGTTGTTTATGGAATGTCTTATTTATAGTATTACTTAGTTAGGTTAAATAAGATGGTTAGGAGAGTCTATTCTTAGGCTTTCTTAATTATCATCTTTTTATGATTTATCTAGTTAGGATTTTATTTATATTATTAGATTATGATTTGGTCAGCCAAGTCTATCTTTTTGTAAAGGATGGCTGGCCAACCCTAGAAGATTTCAAGGTTTAGGATTTCTATTTAAACGTTCTTTGTCATTCAATAAAAGGCAGATTGAAATAGAATTGAAGAAACCCTTTGGCTAAAGGGGTCTTCGATTATCAATCCCAAAAACTTTGCATTCAAAACTTCAGATTTTTCTTCATCCTTTTAATCATCCAAACAAGTGCCTTTTGAAACCCTAACCCCAAACACAACCCAAAACACAATACACAAAATCTGCAGGAAAACCATCGCAGAATAACCCTAGCGCAGCCGTCGCTGAATTCTAGGAACCGTCGCATCATCACTTGCAACGGCCGCTGTATAGTTGCTGCCTCCCCACCGCAACCGTCGCTGCAACCTTGGCTCTATCGCTGCTGTGTCTTCTCCTCTTCCTTGGCCTTGTGTTGTTCATTGTTGTTCATTTGCTTCCGCTATCTTCACACGTACGTTAAATACCTTCACTACACTTGTTCCAACTCAAGATAAATCAAGGAGTATTGCAAGATCGGGCCAACAACAAAGTTGTTATTCTTGATTCGAAGCCCGCAGGCGAAGGATCGAGAATAGCAACACATCACCACGTGGATCGCATCTCTTTCGCAACGTCGACATGTCACCTAGTTGTGAACTCAGCTATTGTTTCCGCTAAAAGAGATGATTATCACTCTCTGAAGGTCTCTCTAGAGTTGAAGATGTCAATGCTTTGGTTTACGAGGCTCGCCCTGTTGTGGATGCATCAGATTTGAGGGAGGGCATCAGTCAAACGAGGTGGAGAAGAGAGATTGGCAATGCTCATTAGAATGGAAACGTGAATCTCCCACTAACAAGAAGAAGGTAGAAGATGAGGAGTTTGAAGAAGGATCGGAAAAGAGAGTCCAACTGAAGAAGGCAATTGAGAAGAAGAAGATGAGAGTCCGACAGAATAATTTCAAGACAACGATGAGAAGGTGCATCAAGATCCGAAGAAGACGAGGAAGTGTATCAAGATCAATTTGAAGAATTTGAAGAAGATAATGATGTGTCTGGCGTCTGAAAAACAAAATTGGAATTTTGAATCAGGGGGAGATGATATAATATGATTCAAAATTAAGTTAATTAGAAAGTAATTAAGTTAGAATTGTGTTAGTGATCATCTAGCAATAGTGGTTAATTGTTAGTTGTTGATCAGTTAGAGAGATTTTAGGATTAGGTTAGTTATTAGATTGGTAGGTTAATTAGTTGCTTAGGGGACATGAAACTACCGTACAATTTTAGGTTTAGGTTTTTTATAAATTGTAATTCCGTTTATCAGATTAATTGAATTAAAGAGAATTAAGAAACTCCTTTCTTCCAACTATATATATATATATGGTGGATCAAATGTTAACACCTCTTATGATGTTAAATGTTAACAAATGAATAATGACTCCCAAATTACCTAATACTAACTCTGAACTTGCCAAATAAGCTGGTAGCAAGTGAGCATTGACATACGAAATTCACGCGCCTTACATAAGATAGCGTGCTAGGCCACACGTTTGGCATCCTTCTCCGCCTTTGGAAGTTGGATTGGCCACACGGCGTCTACGTCGTCGAAGCTGCCATGGACATCCTTCAATTCTTGTAAGTGGATTTTGACGGCGTCGTAGCGAGGTAATCGTCTTTGACCCTGTACCGCAGGCAGCTTGGATAACATTCAAGTTGATCAGGGGTAACGCATTGGTCTCCAACTAGAGCGAGGGTTTCATACACCCATACCTACAACAACGAATGTGAAACACAACAGCAATGATTGCTTAGTATACCTTTATAGAACGGCAAGTAAAAATGCAATGGGTGGCCAGTAAACATTGTTAGGATGTACAGTGAGTTTACGCTACGTACTTGGAAGGCCAGAGAGAACCCAACAAGCAGTAGACCAGATGACTAGAAGTTGCACTCAGACCATGCTCTAGCTCCCTCTCTAATGCACCCTTGAGGAACTCATGGGTACGCTCGTAGCACAGGCGACCCCACGGGTATCCCAAGAACCCTTCGACATCAGATACGAGGTTGACAATCCACTACTGAATATAGTGTCCTACTTCCTTCCTGAATAGCACACCCTTTACCAACATAAGCAGGGCCCACTTAAACCTCTGGTCCTCCGAGCGCTCCGCTTTTATCGCGATGAGGAAGCTCAACTCAACGTCCCATATGTTCAGCCTCCCAACACCGAAGAAATTTTTCATTGTGGCCTTGTGGGACTCGGCCTCTTCAGGCTAGCGAGTGATAATGCGTATTTTAGATAGGCATTATAGATAGGTCTTATTGCATTTAGGTATTCATATTGAATTTGTTTTGTGTTATTTATATTGTTTTGCATTTTGAGTATTCGAGCTCGGAATCTACGCTATTTTGTATTTATTCCGTAGTTTTACATTTCGAGCTTGAATGGAGGATTGGGAGATTCAAAAAAGATGATTTTGGAGCATTAGGGAGTCCAATGGAAGAGCATCAAGAGAGCAATGGAGCATAACATTGAAGACATAAGAAGAATCGAGCTACTGTAAAAGCGACGCCCACCGATATTTTACCGACGACCGCCGGTCTTGCGCGATCAGAAGATTCGATTCGTCCAAAGATCTTATTATTAGTTTAATATTATTTTATTTTCTAGAGCTTTGCACGATGGTACTTTAGGTTATTTTACAAAACTATTGCTGTTGAACAATTAGAGAGAGAGAGAGAGAGACAGATTAAGAGAGAAAGACAATTGGGGTTACTTTGGCTATGAGTTACTAAACTCATAGTTTTTCCTGTAATTCGAAGACATGGTTGGATAGATTGTGAGGATTTGATTTCTTATTATTCATTCATTGGTTATTTATTATCCTTGTTCTTTGTTGCTTGATATTTGCACATGTTCTCTCTATGACTGATCATCTAGACATAAACTGTGTCTCTGCTAGGGATTCCTATCTCTAGATTGGTTTCTTTGTAGCAAGCAGGGGGAATTTATTACGTAAGTTCATCGATTGCTCTGTAGGATGATAACTAATATTGCTATTAGGCAAAGTACTTAGGTAATTAATGTTATTCTTGTAATGCTACTTGAATAATTGATTGCTCATGTGGGTTTAATCTACTAAAGCCAAGTCGGCATAACTTTATGAATACTAATGAAATCAATCCGAAGACCATGTACTCCAAACCATTGTCAAGAGTTGTAGGTGAAGCATTTTTTCATATTATTATCAACTTACGATCATTATTTTCTTGCATCTTTACTTATTTCAATTGCTTATTACAATCTTGTTTCCATTAGTTTAGAAAATCTTCTTAAGAATTAGGAATCAATCTTCTCTGTGGGATCGACTCCCTACTTGTCTATTATACTAATCTTTTGTTTAGCATTGAGTTACGATATATTCTGTATTTGGGGGACCAGAACCAACGACACAATTACACCTGGTAAAAATAGCCCACCAAATCTTGGCGCTGTTGTCGGGGAAGTCTATTATTCGTGTTCTTTTGTTGATTTTCCTTTTTTTTTTCTATCTTTTATTTGTTTTTTTATTTTAGTTCTTATTTTCCTTTAGGTCTGACTTACTATGTATTGTCTAGACTCGTTCTACTAATTCATCATTTTTGTCTTTTGATCCTGAGATTGAAAGGTCTCTATCCAGGTTGAGAAGAAAACTTGATTTCAATCAAGTAGAGAAGATGGATGTCTGATGTGCGCATATTTCACCATGTTTCATGCTTTCATCTTTTCCGTTTTCATGCATATTTTATACTTTTAGGTTGGGAAAGTAGTAAATTTGTGTAGTTTGAGGACATTTGCAAGATATAGAGGTCTATACAAGTTTTGGTTTGATTTCGCAGAAAACGGAGCATTTTGGAGTGAAGACGAGACAAGACAGAAGAACTCGATCTCGAGCTGAAAGCACTCGATCACGACTGGCCAATTCGACATCTACCTAAGTACCCGAGATCCACTGAGGAGAAAAGAGGAAGATCTAGCCAAAGCCATGTCGACCACATCAAACCCACTCGACTCGACATAGATCACTCGATATCGACCTGTCCACTCGACATCGACTGGTGCAACAGACGTTTGAGAAACGCGGATTGGGCCAAATCTTTGGAGGATGTTGCTTAGCCACGAAGACAACTATCATCTACCAAGATTTATCTATCTTAGGGGTATATTCCATGCATGTTAGGGAATATTACCTATTTTTTATATTTTATTTTAGGATATAATTTAGTTTAGATAAACTTTTCTTATAGCAATCTTAGTAGGATTAGAACTCTAATCCTTGGCTAGCATGGGTTAGAAGGCTATAAATAAAGCGCTAGAGGGCTGGTTTTTAAACATTCTTAGACATAACAATTATGCAACGAAAGGAGAGAGAGAAGGGCGAGATAGTGAGAGAGTTAGGAGATAGCGGAGAAGAAGCAGGTGATTGTACGATTAGCTTATTTCCAAATTTAATGTAAAGTGTCTATTTTCGTTCAATGATGTTTTCCCCCATGAAGAGTGAGTAATCGTCCTACTTCTAGGGTCAGGGTGAGCCCGGCGGTAGCCATGTAAGTACGCTTTATTCCCTATTTGATTTTGCGATTTCATCTTCTACCCCGCGCTCAATCCTTTATGCAAATTTATGATCATTTCTTGTTTACCTTATATGAAGAGAAAGTGGATTATACATGCGAATTTAGATAGTAATTAGGTTTTGCCTGCGAAAGTTTACTAAACCCTAATTATGAAAAGGAAGAAAGAATTAGGTGTTTATGCGAAAGCCTCTATATTCCTAATTGGTGAGGAGCAAAGCATAATCTTTTATGTGAATTAAGTCATAATGCATGCATGGTTATCGTCGTGGTAAATCCATACCTTAGGAGCTTTTAGTTTATTATCACAAAAACCCAAAAATATTGTTGTCTTTTATTTTCTTTTATTTCTTTACTTTATTTTTTTGCATTTGACACCCTATGTGAAGCAACTCAAAATCGACCATTTGTGTTGATATCGACCACACTGCATCGAGTCAACCCTATGTCGATGGTCTTCTGAGTCGACAGGAACCACTGACCCCACTCGAGATCAACCTAACTAGTCGATATCTAGTGCTTCTATTGTTTTCTCATCTTTGCAGGCTTTCACAGATCGACGTCACTCACTAGGAATCGACTACCCCTGTTGATATCGACTCCCCAACGTGATATCGAGGCTACTGGTCGACTTGCTCCGAGTTCTTAGAGACTCTCCAGGCATCGCTGACCCGCCTCCTCGTGGATTGATCCTGATTCCCTTCCACTACAGCGGGAGGAAGTCTTGTATGTTATTTGCGTGGACTAGGATTTGGTTTGATATTTATTTATATTTATTAGACTTGATTTCCTCCTACAACAATGTCAATAACAACAATGATGAAAACATTGAAAATTCGCCAAGAAGAACCTTAAGAACCTTAAATGAGCCCAATCTGAATGCCCAACCGCTTGCAATCAGGCTTTCTGCTCTCCCTGATGGCTCCAGGTTTGAATATAAATCCAATTGGTCTAATGCTTTACCTATTTTTCATGGAAGATGGTCTAGAGAGGAGCCAATCAAACGTCTCGCAGTGTTTGCTAGTATCTGCGATAAACTGAAACCTCAAGGCCTGACGGATGATCAATTCATTCTTAGAGTGTTTCCCTTTACTCTAAGAGATACAACAAGTGATTGGCTATATTATCTTCCACCAAAAAGCATCGTTACTTGGGTTGGATTGAAGAAGGCTTTCCTTCAAAACTACTTTCCTGCTAATTGCCTCAGCAAACTCAAGAAGGAATTGTCTAGTATTGAGCAATCACCTACTCAGAGCTTGTATGTTGAGAGGTTAAAAAAGCTTAAAGAAAGTTGCCCGCAGCATGGTATACTAAAGGAGGATCTAGTCCTCTATCTCTTTGAAGGTTTGTTGTATAGAGAGCGCAATGTCATCAATGCTACAAGTGGATGAGATGTCCTAGACAAGATGCCTGAAGAAGCAATGCAAATTTTTTAAGACCTAGTCAATGCTTCACAACAAATGGGAGACACGAGGGTGTTAGAGGAGTTCACAGATTGGACAACTCTGGAGACAATCGCAGAGATGATCTAGATAGGCTTGCTGAGATAGTCAAGAACATGGCTATGAAGATGAATCAGACACAATAGCCTAAACCCTACGGAGTCTGCGGAGATCCAAATCATCCTAATGATAAGTTCCCATTGATTCAAGAGGAGGTTCTTGATGTCGATGCAATTGATTATGGACCTCGCTGAAACTTTGGTAACAATTTCTTCAACTCAAATTACAATTCAAATTATCAAAGTGGTTTCAATGACAGAAGTCAGCAACAACAAGCACCTTATCAATGAAGGGATCAAATTGAGAATCGCTCAAGAAATCCTCAACAAAAGGATAGGGAAGAGACTTTGAGGTTATTGTTGGATAAGATGAGTGTCCAAGAATTTTTATTGAGTCAAATTGCTAAAGAGAATGGAGAACTCAAAGCTAAGGATTCAGGCAAACTACTATCGCAAGTGGTAGTTAATCCAAAATAGAATATAAGTGGCATGATCCTTTGAGGAGGAAGGGAGATCCAAATTCCCACCCAAAACATTGAAGAAAAGCTTAAGGAAGTCACAGACGTGGAGAAGGAGGAGCAAGGAATCTTGGACTTTGGAACACCGTTACCAGCGCCCGTCGCTCCCTGCAGAAACCGATCCGATTGTTAATCCTCATCCTACCATGAAGGAAACGTCAAAAGAGTGGTCCCTTGAGGCTTCTAGACCTGAACCACCCTTTCCCTATGCCTTGGGAGCTGATAGGAAGTGGGAAGATGAGCAAATCTTATATGATACCTTTGCACATTGTGAGGTAAATATTCCACTTTTGAATTTAATTAAATCTATTCCTCGCTATGCTAATTTTTTGAGGGAATTAGGAACTATGAAAAGAAAGAAAATGTTGATGAAGAAGGAAAAGGTAAGCTTAAATGAAAATTTTTCTGCCATGTTACAAAAGAGATTACCTGAGAAATGCGGTGACCGAGGTTGTTCACTATCCCGTGTGTTATTGGAAACACTAGATTCACTAGAAATATGTTGGCTTTAGGTGCTTCAATCAATGTGATGTCTTATAGCTTATATACATTTTCGGATCTAAACGTTATGACAGAAACAGGTGTGATAGTACAACTCGCTGATCGATCTCAGATGAAGCCTAAAGGAGTTGTTGAGGATGTTTTAGTAAAAGTTGATGAATTAATATTTCCTGCTGATTTCTTTGTATTAGATATGGAACAAGGAATGCCGTATACTTCAATCATCTTAGGAAGGCCATTTCTTCGAACGGTCAAGACAAAGACTGATTGCTACAAAGGTTCCTTAACCATGAAATTTTGATGGTAGAAGGATTGAGTTTTCTATTTATGATCCTATAAAAATTTCTCCTGAGAATTCTTTGGATGCTCCTAATGCTAATAATATTGAGTACAAGGATGAATTTATAGAGTTGTTAGAAGTTCATAAGGGAAAAGATTAAAGCAATGTTGAATCTTCTAACAATTCGAATTCTTTTGTAGGGAAAGAAGAGCTTAAGATGGAATTTAAAAGTGTGATTAGTCCACATGAACTTACTCCTTTACCCTATGAAAAGCTAATTCCTAAGAATGTGGAGGTCTTTGCAATTTCAGGACAATCTCCATGAGGGATTCAAGTTACGAAGAATGAATTTATTGAAGAAATGGATGAATGCTTGGATAGGGCATTACATCTTCCCAAGGTGCCATAACTTGTCAAGAAAAGGGCAAGTGTAGAGGACCCTGGTGGACTTACTTGATCCGAGGAAAGCAACACGACGAGCTAAAGACATGACAAAAAGGCGCTTCTTGGGAGGCAACCTGATAGAGATATTTTCGTGGTCGTTAAATCCTATCAAATAGTCTGAACTAACCTAACTAGTATAGATCTAGCGACAGATTGAATTCAAGTAATATTAGGTGGCCAATCCAATAGAACACAAACTCAATCATAAGCAATGACAACGGAAGATAAAGATTACTCAAAAGTAAATAGAGTAGAGAATTTCTCACGGAATATCAAATCGAAAGCTTCAAACTAATCAATCAAACGAAAGAGGAGTTTAGTTCGCCATAGCACAAAAGCTCTCCTCTAGGGTTTCTTCAAATGCTAAACTGTAAATAAACTTCTCCTAAAAACCCCTTAAATAGGCGTCCAAAAGGGTTAAAAAAATAAAACAACTAAAAATGATAAATTTGGCAAATTAGGTTTTCAGCTGCGACAGAGGCCGCGGGCATGGTTTCTTGGCCGCGGGCGCGGCCTAATAACTCAGTCAACTCCTTGCTCTCGGCATTGACCGCGGGCGCGGTTCCATGGTTGCGGGCGCGGCTCTTGTTCACAGCACTCATTCCTTCTTTACTTGATCGAATCTTGTAATCCCGTCTTCACTTCATGCACTTCCCATATAAGCTTCTCATACCTGAAATTGACCACAAATATGTGTAGATTCTGCCTCGATAACCATAACAATCTAATTCACAAAATAATACTAATGAGGACATTATTTACAATTAAACAATGCTAAATAAGTCTTATAATACCTATATGAATGGATGCTATCAAATTCCCCCACACTTAAACCTTTGCTTGTCCTCAAGCAATGAAGACAACATCAAATTACCCCACAGACAAACCCTTCATGCATCCACCCCAACTGTTCCTTTAGAAATATAAGGGAAGCAAACATGATGAATTGACAACATTATTGCACATATTTTGTAACCAATAAACTCAAGCAAACATGTCAATTCTGCACCTCACAAGGGATGTGTTTCACTCTCACTCATGTGTTTAGGGTTAACAATTTCACGATTAAAACTCAATCTTTGAAAGCTTAGCTACAAGAGACTTGCACCAGTGTTCTAATTCTCCACCGTTGGTGACTCCACACATAACAAAAATCATGAGGTCTTTCAATCAAGTTGTAATGGGGCCAAGGTAGAAAACATAAGGTATGGACATTTATAGGCCATGTGGTGCTCATAATCCGGGAACTAAGGAAATCACCAAATTACAAACCACTACTCATCAACTCATACCATACCTCTACCATGTCATACAATCCCAATCTCAAGCACACAACTCTACAAGCATACTCAACTCTTTCTTTTATTATATATTTTTTTTCTTTCTTCTTCTTTTTTTTTCTCTTTTTTTTTCTTTTTTTTTATCACGTTGTATTGATTTATTTTCCTTGACTTTTACCCCTAAGTGAATTTTATCCTCCTTAGGTCCTAAGTAATAAGCACTAGTAAGAAACAACTAAACATTACATAAATATACCTCAAATCATACCATCCATCACTGAAACCATCCTCCACAAGATAGATATTCACCAACTATTCCTAAATTCGCGGATGGGGTCAAGCTATAATTGCTATGGATACAGTTTGTGGAGCTACAAAAGAATAGGCAATCAGGCTCAAATGGGCTTCAAGCAACAGATAATATGTAAGGTGAGAATGAGTCAAATATGGCTAATAAAGGTGCCTCAATCATGTTTAAGTCATACGCAGAAATCATAAAATGCAGCCTCGAAAAAGATCTCTAAATGCAAGTCAAAGAGGAAGCAATAAAAAAGAGTACACTCAACAAGCAAGAGGACACAGTACAGATTGTCCTGAAATAGGCCAAAATAGTCTCACCAGGTAATTTGCACAGAATCTCAATGTCGCCCAAATCCAAGAGTCATACATGCTCAATCATCAACAAACCATGCCCACTAATATATAAAAGTACTAAATCGAAGCTTCAACAATCCAAGTGAGTCATGGGGCATTATAAATCGCAAATAAAATATAAAGGACAAGCGATCTTTCATGTGGGAAAATAAGACCTAAACTTAACTAATGTATGATTTTTTTTTCTCTTTTTTTTTGTTTTTTTTACTATGAAATAAACATGCAAAGGAAATAAACATGACATCTAATGCAATTCAAAACCTAAATCCTAGCTAATAATCCCCCCACACTTAAGTCTTTCATTGTCCTCAATGAAAATAAAGACAAATACAAGAATTAGTATGGAAAAGGAAAAGAAAAGAAAAACTCACAATGAAACTCATGGAGGTGGCGGGAATAGCGGAAATTACGATACTTCGAACATGTAGGACGACTCAAACAAGTAGGAAGAAGAGGAATTTAAATACAGTTGAGGCATATTCGACAGTTGCTGCAGGGGAAGGGCCGCGGGCGCGGCTCCATATTTATTCCAACTTTTTCTAATTTTCTGAAGGCCGCGGGCGTGGCTCCAACCGCCCTTCTTCAAAAACTTGTCCTCAGGTTGCCTCCCAATCAGCGCCTTTGTTTTATGTCGTTGGCTCAACTTATTTTGGTTGTCCATTTAAGACTTAAGCGAACATTGTTAGCATCCTCAAAAGTAAATCAAACTCTCGTGCCCATCCAAAAGATGAATAGATACAAAATATGAAAAAGTTGATAGAAAATAGTATCATGTTCAATAATCTTACCAACTGATCATATTCTTGAGCCTGACTTTCAGTCGAGGGTATGTAAGACCACCAACACAGTTCTATTCGTGGTGTATTGAAGTAATGCTCCCATGGATCGATATAATCAGCAACACCTCCCCAATCGCAATAGTTTACCCTTATTACCTCTTGAGCCTTAGTAGTTGGCTCTAGACTTGGTTCATCAATGGGCGAGCTAGTGGTGATCTCGTCAAACGGAGTGTTATCTTCCTCCATCTTCTCAGTATAATTCTCCACAATGACCTCAATAGGTGAAACAGAAGTCTCAACAATTTGAGATACTTGGGGAAGTGACTCATTCTGCGCACATTGAAAATCCATGTAGCAGAAAAAATCCCACATCTTAAAGAGTCCCATATCTAATAAACCTCCATCACTCATGTGATCAGCAAGGCTCCGCGTCTCAACAGTCATACCATCAAAGATGCATAGAAGCACTTCCCTTGTACTAGCTTGATAACCCCATGAACAAAGATCGTTAATGTACTCCTGCAATCTGGTAAAGTATTAATGAAAACTCTCTCCATGTAACTGCAATAACCTCACCTTCAACATTGGTCAATAGCACGAGTGTGGACCATATGGATGATCCACACAAGAAATAGCACAAAAATAAAACACACAAATTGTCAAACAAGTCCCCGGCAACGGCGCCAAATTTGATAGAGATATTTTCGAGGTCGTTAAATCCTATCAAAGAGTCTGAACTAACCTAACTAGTATAGCTTGGCAAGTACAGGTCGAACCCAAAGAGACTTGTGCAATTCGTATGCTAAATTTGTATGCTAAGATGAGAATGATATGAAAAGGGGGTTTTGGAAGTATGCAAAGTAACACAAAAATAAGCAAAGGGTGCAATGATGATGAGTGATAACAATATGTGAGAAACACGCTTGATTAATTAGTATCCACTCTCAATTTGGATTCCAATCCTTGATATTCCCTAAACCTATTACTCTTGAGCAACCTATTATGAAAATCAATTGTGCCTTGACAATAAATTTCAATTCCTTCCCTGCAATTAGTGAATATGTCAACTAGACTCTAAACACCCTTATTGATGAATAACCTAGAATCTATCCAGATTCAATTCAACAATAGCAATGCACACCAAGGAATGTCAATAGGAACAATTGAAATAAGGCAACTAGCAATAAACCAATTGTATCTTTATTCTGATGCAATCAACCAAGTCAACTAGCCCTATATAATCACAAGTTGCTACGATGATCCAAGTTCTTCAACTAGCGTCCCTATAGATCTAGCGATAGATTGAATTCAAGTAATATTAGGTGGCCAATCCAATAGAACAAAAACTCAATCATAAGCAATGACAACGGAAGATAAAGATTACTCAAAAGAAAATAGAGTAGAGAATTTCTCACGGAATATCAAATCGAAAGCTTCAAACTAATCAATCAAACGAAAGAGGAGTTTAGTTCGCCATAGCACAAAAGCTCTCCTCTAGGGTTTCTTCAAATGCTAAACTGTAAATAAACTTCTCCTAAAAACCCCTTAAATAGGCGTCCAAAAGGGTTACAAAAATAAAATAACTAAAAACGATAAATTTGGCAAATTAGGTTTTCAGCTGCGACAGAGGCCGCGGGCACGGTTTCTTGGCCGCGGGCGCGGCCTAATAACTCAGTCAACTCCTTGCTCTCGGCATTGACCACGGGCGCGGTTCCATGGCTGCGGGCGTGGCTCTTGTTCACAGCACTCATTCCTTCTTTACTTGATGGAATCTTGTAATCCCGTCTTCACTTCATGCACTTCCTATATGAGCTTCTCATACCTGAAATTGACCACAAATATGTGTAGATTCCGCCTCGATAACCATAACAATCTAATTCACAAATTAATACTAATGAGGACATTATTTACAATTAAACTATGCTAAATAAGTCCTATAATACCTATATGAATGGGTGCTATCACAACCCAAGGTAAGTAGGTAGTTTATTTGATTTTTGCAATTGTTTTTCAATTCAATAAAGTAGGACAAGTCTATTTTCTGCATTGTTGCAAGATCTTGGGTGAGAACTAACTTGTATGAAAGTTTGAATGAAGAAAAAGAACAAAATGAAACACTAACAGACCGGCGCCCGCCGCTTTAAAACCGGCGCATGTTGCCCCGTTGTAGTGGGACGCGAATTCTATTTTGGAAGGGGCACATGATCTTTTGCATTCTATCTATCTTTTATCTTTTGTCTTACCCTTTTTCCATGTAGACACTTTTCATCTTCTATCTTTTACACTTTCTCAAACTTTTTCACCAAGCAACACAAGAAACCCCAAATCCCTCCTACTCAAATCCAAATTCCAAATCCTAAATCCTTGATTTTCAATCAAAAAGCCTGGTTTTTCCCATACACTATCAACTATCCTTATCATCTTCATTCCCAAATTCCATATTCAATCAACTACTACCCTTCATCCATAAATTCTAAACTCAAACTCTAAACTTCCATCAAATTCAAGTTATTTCTTCCACCACTACACCTCAAGAAGTCAAATGGAAGGAGTTTCAACATTTGGACAATGTTGCTTGAAATTCGGATTTCGAGATCACCGATTAACGGCGCCCGCCGCTCCAATACCATCACACGCCACTGTTGCAGAAAGTTCGTTTTCTCTGTTTTGTATGAGTTCTCTCGTGCTCTTTGCTTTTTTTATTCATTATGGAAGTGTGGTCTGATAGGATAATGCCCCAATACTTGTATGATATGTAAAGATCTTGTTGGAATAGGCTTAGCAATCGAATTTATGTGCAAACCAAGTTCTTTGATGTAGAAGCTTTGAAACATCTTCGTTTATTGAACCTAGTTGTTGAATTACTTGAGCATGGTGGATTAAGGGGTTTGGTGAGAAGGAATGCACCAACTTATCCAGATCTAGTTAAGGAATTTTTTATGACATTTGAGGTGCGGTCCTCCAAGAACATTCGGTTTAAGTTAATGAGAAGGGAATGGTATGCAATGAAGGAATCATTCATGAAAGCTTTTGGGGTAAGTAAAAAGTGCTTCCAAAGTGGGAATCCACCATGAACATGCTCAAATCCGTTGAAATTTGGAGAAATTTGACGGGAATCCCTAAGGAGTTTGAGGGTCATGAATTTAATTGTATGCTCACACACCCGGCTCTTCGCTTGTGCCTCTGGGTACTAGGCTCGGCATTCTTCGATTATGAGGATTCTAGAGTAGTGAGGATGGGTATGGTTGATTTGCTATATTGCTTGACCCTAGAGGCCACCGTTGTTCCTAACTGGCTGCAGCTTTTCCTTAGAGCTTGTGAGAGGGTTCGTGATGTGCGCATATTTCATCATGTTTCATGCTTACATTCATTCCGTTTTTATGCATATTTTGTACTTTCGGGTTGGAAAAGTAGTGACTTTATGTAATTTGAGTTTAATTGCAAGATATAGAGGTCTACACAAGTTTTGGTTTGATTTCGCTGAAAACGGAGCATTTTTAAGTGGAAAGAAGACACTAAAGAAGGGCTCGATCTCGAGCTGAAGCACTCGATCTCGACACAGTCACTGGATATCGACTACAACACCCGAGGTCGGCTGAAGGAAAAGAGCCAGATCGAGCTAAGGCAATGTCGACCAGAAATCAACCATGTCGACTCGACATGAGGCACTCGATATCGACATGTCCACTCGACATCGATTGGAGCAAAAAACGCGTAAGAGATGTGGATTGAGCCAGATCTTTGAGAGATTTACTTAGCCACGAGATATTCTATCATCTACCAAGATCATCTATCCTTAGGGGTATATTCCAAGCATGTTAGGAAATATTACCTATTTTATTATTTTATTTTAGGATATAATTTAGTTTAGATAAACTTTCCTTTTACCAATCTTACTAGGATTAGGACTCCAATCCTTGGCTAGCAAAGGTTTTGAGGCTATAAATAAAGCCCTCCGGGGTTGGCTTTAGTCATTCAATCAACAATTCAATTCACAAGCAACTGTGCAACCATAAGAAGAGAGAGAGAGAGATAGCGGAGAGAGAAGCGGCGGTTGTACGATTAAAGTTTCCTTTCATGTTTAATGCAAAGTTCTTTCTTTTATGCAAAGACATTTTCCCCGATGAGGAGTGAGTAGTCGTCTTACTTTTAGGGTCGGGGTGAGCCCGACAATAGCCATAAAAGTATGCTTAAATTCCTTATTTGGTTATGTGATTTCATCTTCTACCCCGCGCTCAATCCTTTATGAGAATTTAGGATCATTCCTTATTTACCTTATCTAAAGCGAAAATGGGTTATATATGTGAATTTGGATAGTAATTAGGTTTTGCCAGCGAAAGTTGACGTACTAAACCCTAATTATGAAAAAGATAGAAACAATTAGGTTTTTATGCGAAAGCCTCTATATTCCTAATTGGTTGATGATAAAAGCATGATCTTTTATGTGATTTAAGTAATAATGCATGCATGGTTATTTTCGTGGTAAATCCCGACCTTAGGAGCCTTTTAGTTATATTAAGAAAAACTCAAAAATAATATGTTTTTATTTCTTTCTTCATTATTTATGTTCGTACTTTATTTACTGCTACTGTCTGCAAAACGTCTCGAGATCGGCATATCTACTCGATATCGAGTACACTGTATCGAAGGAAAGTGAGTCGACAGTCTTTTGAGTCGACTGTAAAGCACTAATCTAATCCACATCAACCTACCCAGTGGATATCGAGTGCCTTCTGTTTCTTCTGTAGGTTTCACAGATCGACATGCATCACTAGGAATCAACAACCCCTGTCGATATCGACCATTCAACTCGATATCGAGGCTTTTTGTCGACACAACGCAGGAACTTCCAAAGACTACTCAGGAAACCACTGACTCGCCTCTTTGAGGATCGATCCTGATTCTCTACTGCTATATGATGTGCGCGCAAATTACCATATTTTCTATGCACATATGAATCCATTTGTATCGTCTTTTGCATGCATATTAATGGGAAAACATGGGATAAGTGTAGTTTAAGCTTAAATGTCAAATATATGGGTCTGCACAACTTTCTATGTGATTTCGCAGAAAACAGGATAAAAATGAACGAATTCGGAAGAGCGGAAAAAGAACTCGAAGTCTTCTGAAGAGGTCGAAATCGACTGGGGACCTCAACATCGAGTGCATCAGAGACATAGGAATCGAGCAGGAAATGAAACAGAGCATGTCGACACAAAAGGGGTCGATATCGACGTCTGAGGTCGATATCGATGTTGCCAAATCAACCAAATTGATAGAAGTTGAGTGCTAGTTCGAGTAGGAGAAGGAGAGCTCGAGATGAAGTTTTGAAGGGGTCGATATCAATGTCTAGGGTCGATATCGACCATGCCAGCAGAGGAATCCGACTCAGATTTTTGATAGAAATTTATCCAAAGCTTGCACGTCTATCCAAAAGTCGAGATTTCTTATGTTCAACACCAGATCTATCATGAGGAGGCTGATTTCACCATAGAGTTTTAGTTTTTACTTTTATTTAAGTTTATCTTAGAGAATAAAGATAAAGTTTCGAGTCTTTATCGACATCTATAAATAGAAGCCAATAGGGCTGAGTTTAGGTATCTAATTTATAAGACAATTCAGTTTCAATAGAGAGTAGTAACGAGAGAGAGAGAGAGAGAGGAGGCCGAGTGAAGTTGTAAAGCGGGAGCGGAGTGGCTTGTTCGGTTATACTTTCTTTCGAAGTTTTAATTCAAAGTAGCTTTCTTTCAACAATAATGATGATGATGTGCATGATGAGGAGCGAGTAGTCAACCCACTTCTAGGGTCGGGGTCAGCCCGACGATAGCAATGTGAGGTAAGTGCATCAAAGGTATGACTTTTATGCGATTCCATCTTCTACCCCATGCATGATCCTTTACGAAAGTTAGGGAGATTCATTATTTGCATTATTGAAGCGAAAGCCACTCATATTGTGAACTTGAATTACTCATGAATTGGATAATAACTCTTAGGAACTATGCGAGAGCCTCTAATCACCTAAGTGTTAGTAACGAAAGTTATTTGATGGAAAGGCATTAAATTTCATAACTTTAGCATAAAACTTGCATTGTTATCGTTGTGGCATGAAACCCCAACTTTGGAAGATTTTTAATTAATTGAATTCAATACAAAAGTCTTAGTTTTGTTTCTGATCATCCTCCTTTTCCATTCTATTTTCTTCGGACTCTTTTCCGACAAATTGGTTACGAAAACAGTTTCTGTGACAAGTGTCGAAATCGACTGTAAGGGTCAATATCGAGGTCTAACTTCGACATCGAGGTCTCTGCTCGACGTCGACTTTGCTGCTTTTGTCTTCTGCAGGAACTGCGCTAGGAAATCGACCAGAACTGAGGTCGATATCGACCAGATTACTCGATATCGAGTGTCTGCTGAGGTCGAAAGCTTTGATCGTGAGTACAACAAGGGAAGCGCTGACATACCTCCTCATGGATTCGATCCTGATTACCCTACTACTACAAGGGAGGGGATTCTTGTATTATTTGTTTGGGACAGGGAGTTAGCCTAGTTGTGCATTGTTTAATTTAAATATTTGAATCTCCTATACTACCACCCCCCTAGCGAACAAATTGGCGCCGTTTTCGAGGAGGCAATCAATCGCCACCTAAGTTAACCACGATCTTTTGAGCATATTTTGCAGGTTTATTCGACGTTCTGATCGCGGACCTATCCTGAACCAATCAACGAGCCTGAACGTTTCTACCATCTTCGTAACAAAGCAATTCGCATCATGGCTGACAACGAAACGCAGGCCGAAACCATAGAGCGGTTGAGGAAGGAAATCGAGGACCACAATGCTACAATCGGTGCTGAAAGGGCCGCCGCTGCTGCAGAGCGAGCCCGTGCTGATAGGGAGGAGGATGCGCGCAGACAAGCCAAAGAGCGGCTAAATCAGTATCCACAGACGGCGATGCAATACATGCATCAGCCGCTTCATGTTCCTGAATCCGCGATTTTAATTCCTCACTCCAACTATGAAGTAAAAATTAACTTCCTATCTGAGATAAAAAGAAATACTTTTGAAGGAAGACCTAATGAATGCCCCCTGCAACACATCTCTACTTTTATGGACTTATGTGAGACAGTTGCTGATGGAGTGAATTTAGAATATGTTAGATTAAAATCTTTTCAATGGTCTTTGGCAGGGAAGGCATTACAATGGCTTAAGAGTTTGGCTCCACGCTCGCTAAGGACATGGGCGGGGGTGAAAGATGCATTCTTGAACAAATTCTTCCCACCTTCTAAAACAGTGATGCTGCGACAAAGGATCATGGCTTTCAAACAAAAGCCAAGTGAAACCCTAGCACAGGCGTGGGAGCGCTTTAAGGACTTGCTGAGATCATGCCCGACGTATGGGCAACTTCCATATGTCATCTAGGAGATCTTCTACAACGCCCTTTATGCACCGAATAAGGAGAGGATCAATTCATATACCTTCTATCGGTACATTGAGCTTACACCAATGGAGGCATGGGAGACCATTGAGAGGCTCGTGAACTTTGACAACACATATGGGGCTGCTGCGGCCTATGATGCAAGGCCTCCCCCATCTATGCCCCTATATGAGCCTCCAAGGGAGATAGATCCTGATGTGCGGCAACAATTCCATAACGATCAAACACGCCGCCTTCAAAAGCAAGTCAAGTTCCTGAGCAACAATCAAACTTGTCAGGAGTGTGGTTCAACAAGGCATAACACTAGTGCATGTCCACATACTGAGCAAGTATCCATGGCGGAACAACATGAGGAGGTTAAGTGGACGAGATACTCCTATGGATGGGGCAATCAACAATATTGGGGTGATCAAAGGTTCTATCAACAAAGGGATCCCCCACCATATAGGGCACCAGGGCACCCTGAGCGGGAGACAAGAAAGGATGACCTGCGAATCATTCTTGATGAGATGCGGAGGAATCACGCTGAGTTCAAACAAGCCAACAACTCCGTCCATACTCAGCTGCAGGGCATCAATTCTAGGCTTGGGGAGATCGACGTGTGGAAGCGCAACATGGAGACTCAAATGAGTCAATTGGCGGAAGCAATGCCCAGAGCGTCAGGATCATTCCCTGGATCCACTGTTCCCAACCAAAAGGGCAAAACCACTGGTCATATTGCGGCAGTAAACCTAAGGAGTGGGCGTCAATTATAAACGCCCGAGCAAAAAGCGGAGGAGAAGGAGCCAGAACAGACGTCGATATCGACCAAGGTGACGTCGAAATCGACCTTCCTATCGATGTCGACCCTGATCCTGCGTCACCACAGAAATCGACTCCTTCAGTCGATATAGACCCTACTGATGTCGATGTCGACCTCACTGCAGCCGCGGGAAGGAAGAAGGTGTTGCCATTCCCATCTAGAAAGGTGATTAAGGACCCAGCGGAAAAGAAGTTCCAACAGTTCGTGAAGATGCTCCAAGGACTTAATGTCTCTATACCATTCACAGAGGCACTTCACGAGATGATATCTTATGTAAGGTTCCTTAAGGACATCGTGGGTAAGAAGTGATCGCTCTCCGAGATCGCAGAGGAGTGCAACAGGTTAGAGCTACCACAAAAGCGGGCGGACCCAGGTAAGTTTTCTATCGCTATAGGTCTAGGTCAATTCAAATTTAATGCTTTAGTTGACTTGGGCGCTAGCGTTAGCATGATGCCACTAACCATGTGGCACAAGGTAAAGATAGGTCCTCTGGAGCCCGTGGATGCAAGGTTGTACATGGCTAACAATACGGTAGTTATTCCAACTGGGATAGTAACGGATGTGCTAGTACAAGTAGGTAAATTCTTTGTCCCTGCTGATTTCCTAGTTGTTGATATAGCAGAGGACCCTGCTTATCCAATTATTTTAGGTAGGCCATTCCTAGCAACCGTCGATGCCAAAATTAGCGTAAAGAAAGGATTGCTCTCATTCACAATTAGTGACGAGGTGATAGAGTATGCCTTTAACTAGACGGTGAAAAATAAAGGGCCAATGGAGATAAAAGCCATCAACGGTGTCTACATTGCATGTGGAGAAGCAAAGATAAGAAGTATGACACCGGAGGAGCTCGAGAAGAGGGACATAGAAGCCCAAGTGGAGGAAGTTGTGGCAATCTTGAACGAAGGAGCCCAACAGAACATCGAAATCGACCCAGGTAAGTCGATATCGACCATTAATGTTCAAGATTATGTGCCAGGTCATAAGTATGGGGTCGATGGAGGAGAAGAGAAAACATCAAAATCGGGGTCAAGGGTCGATATCGACCACACCCTACCGAAATCGACCACCATCAGCGCTGAGAAGGGAGGAACGGAGACCTCGATATCGACCTCTGAGGGTCGAAATCGACCTAATCATATCGAGTCAAAACCCTCTAAATCGACTGATCCTCCAACAGTACAACAGAGGTCGATATCGACCTCTGAACATCGACATCGACCTGAGCCACAGACTGAGAAGAAGGTAAGTCAAGGTACGGATTCCTCTTGTTCAATTACGATTAAGGACTAATCATTATTTGGAAGAGGTGTGCCTTGGCATGTGCGCTTGTGTAGGGTATCCGATGATGATTCAAGCCACTATGAGATAGGAGACAAGGTCTATGTTGCCAAGACTAAGGACTAGTGGTTCCCTACAAGATTCAAGGATAAGAACTTAGGACCATTCACGGTGAATCAGATCCATCCAGGCGGAATGCAGCTGCGTGATAAGAAAGGAGTCATATTTGAGGCCCAAGCCACATGGGCTATGCAGATGCCGCCTTGAGAAGCGCAAAGGAAGAAGTCGGCCTAGCGACTTAAAAATCTAGAGCTTGTTACAAGGACTTAGTTTTAATTTTTAGACAGTTTTATTTTGGTTTTAGACATTTTATTATTTTGCATATTTTGTTTTGGTTTTATGTTTATTAACAAGTTACAGGAAAGAGAAAATCACACAGGAAGGGCATCGAAATCGATGTCTGATATCGACATCGACCTCAAGGTCGACATAGATAGGGTTTGTGATCGAGGCCGGATCACCCTGAAGCCTGAGCATAATCGATATGAACATCGATATCGATGTAAAGGGTCGATATCGACCTTGCCTACTGTCTTCTTCAACTCCTGAAATTTGTGATGGTTTAGTAAGTTTTCTTCTTAACCCTAGTTCTAATATAGTGAGGACACTGTAAATTTGAAGTATGGGGTGGGGGAAAGGCTTACTTGCATATTCATACTTAGTTTAGATTTGCATATTTATTTTAATGCATATTTAGTTTATTTCGAAAAAAACAAATTTTGACCCCCATCAAAAATTTTGAAAAGAGAAAGAGTCATGGATGTATAAAAAAGAGCTCTATAATGCAAAATTAGATTCATTAGAGATATAACATGAAATTGCCTAGATAAAGGGAGTCCCCATGAAGTGCAAAAAGAAAAAAAAAACATAAAGGAGATGAAAATTTGAAGTTGCTTTTGACATATGCATGATAAGATGATGGAGGAATTTTTATGAAATTTCCATACAAGTGCTTACTTATACAAGTCCATACCCTAGCCTTACCTATGCATATTTGCAAAAGCCACAAAGCCATATATGAGCCTTATCATGATCATTATTGCTCCACATATATACATATTGCCCATTTTATACCTTATACCCTATCCGGGGACAAAGTTTGAGAATGGATGTCATCTTTGGAGTTATATGGAGTTGTGCATTACTATGAAGTTGTTGGCAGGAATGAAAGAAATATGAATCATGGAAAATTTAATGAGCGAGAAAAAATCTAATCACCTCAGGAGATAAAGGTAGGTCGACCCTGCTCGTTGAGATGTTAATTCAGCGAGATGGGACACAAGGTAAGGAGTCCGAAGTACTAAGTATCTGGGGCCATTCATGACACCCATGTTTGCGACTCGCGAGAAGGCAGTTCTAAGATTAGAGAGGTAAAAGCATATATTGAAAAAAACGCATTCAGCGATGAAGTGAAGGGTGAGACATTATGAAGAAGGAATGTGGAATGTTTTGGAAAGAAAGTATGATTCCCTGGGTTTAACACCACATGGCCAAATATTAGCCCATCTTTAGCCTTTTACCAATTTATTTCTCACAAGCTTGCAAAAGTCCTCTTGATTATTAATGCTATGTCGCTAAAATTGTTTTTGCATATTACCTCCTTTATGAATATGAAATTGCTTTTATGCACAGGCATGGAATTGGTTGACATAAGTACCTTATCGAGGATGGCAATTGATTGTAGGGACATATGAAAAATGAATCTATGATGTTGAGGGTTCACTTTCTTCTCCTAAATGACCATTAAAGGTATTGCTTGGGGACAAGCAAGCTTAAGTATGGGGTGTTTGATGTGCGCGCAAATTGCCATATTTTCTATGCACATATGAATCCATTTTTATCTTCTTTTGCATGCATATTAATGGGAAAACATGGGATAAGTGTAGTTTATGCTTAAATGTCAAATATATGGGTCTACACGAGTTTCTATGTGATTTCGCAGAAAACATGATAAAAATGGACGAATTCGGAAGAGCGGAAAAAGAACTCGAACTCTTCTGAAGAGGTCGAAATCGACTGGGTACCTCGACATCGAGTGCATCAGAGACATAAGAATCGAGCAGGAAATGAAACAGAGCATGTCGATACAGAAGGGATCGATATCGACGTCTGAGGTCGATATCGATGTTGCCAGATCGACCAAATTGATAGAAGTCGAGTGCAAGTTCGAGTAGGAGAAGGAGAGCTCGAGATGAAGTTTTGAAGGGGTCGATATCGATGTCTAGGGTCGATATCGACCATGCAAGCAGAGGAATCCGACTCAGATTTTTGATAGAAATCTATCCAAAGCTTGCACGTCTATCCAAAAGTCGAGATTTCTTATCTTCAACACCAGATCTATCATGAGGAGGCTGAGTTCACCATAGAGTTTTAGTTTTTACTTTTATTTAAGTTTATCTTAGAGAATAAAGATAAAGTTTCGAGTCTTTATCGACATCTATAAATAGAAGCCAATAGGGCTGAGTTTAGGTATCTAATTTACAAGACAATTCAGTTTCAATAGAGACTAGTAACGAGAGAGAGAGGAGGCCGAGTGAAGTTTTAAAGCGGGAGCGGAGTGGCTTGTTCGGTTGTACTTTCTTTCGAAGTTTTAATTCAAAGTAGCTTTCTTTCAACAATAATGATGATGATGTGCATGATGAGGAGCGAGTAGTCAACCCACTTCTAGGGTCGGGGTGAGCCCGACGATAGCAATGTGAGGTAAGTGCATCAAAGGTATGACTTTTATGCGATTCCGTCTTCTACCCCATGCATAATCCTTTACGAAAGTTAGGGAGATTCATTATCTGCATTATTGAAGCGAAAGCCACTCATATTGTGAACTTGAATTACTCATGAATTGGATAGTAACTCTTAGGAACTATGCGAGAGCCTCTAATCACCTAAGTGTTAGTAACGAATGTTATTTGACGGAAAGGCATTAAATTTCATAACTTTAGCATAAAACTTGCATTGTTATCGTTGTGGCATGAAACCCTGACTTTGGAAGATTTTTAATTAATTGAATTCAATACAAAAGTCTTAGTTTTGTTTCTGATCATCCTCCTTTCCCATTCTATTTTCTTCGGACTTTTTTTCGACAAATTGGTTACGAAAACAGTTTATGTGACAAGTGTTGAAATCGACTATAAGGGTCGATATCGAGGTCTAACGTCGATATTGAGGTCTCTACTCGACGTCGACTTTGCTGCTTTTGTCTTCTGCAGGAACTGCGCTAGGAAATCGACCAGAACTGAGGTCGATATCGACCAGATTACTCGATATAGAGTGTCTGATGAGGTCGAAAGCTTTGATCGTGAGTACAACAAGGGAAGCGCTGACATACCTCCTCGTGGATTCGATCCTGAATTACCCTACTACTACAAGGGAGGGGATTCTTGTATTATTTGTTTGGGACAGGGAGTTAGCCTAGTTGTGCATTGTTTATTTTAAATATTTGAATCTCCTATACTACCACCCCCCTAGCGAACACTATATCAGGAGGGAGTCTTAAATTTATTTGTGAACAAAATTTAGTCGAATCCCCTCCTTACAAATTTTGGCGCCGTTGTCGTGGAGGCTATCAATCATGCCATGTCTAGTCTTACTAATCTCTTTACCTAGTGTTGTTTTGAAGGTGTATGTGACACGCTGATCGCACGCTTGAATTTTCTGCTTTAGATGATCCAGAACGCTTCCTTCGTCTACAAGAAAGGGCAAAAAGGATCATTACAAACGAGGAAACCATGCAATAAGAGCTCGAAAGGCTTAGAAAGCAAGTTAAGGGGTACGAGACTGAGCGCACTCAGCATACGCAGGCACAGTAAGGATTGCCGCAAGATATGAACAAGAGGCCCAAGCTTGCCGAGAAGCCCAAGAGCAATTACGCGAAGTCCCATAGAATGCCAAAGAATATATGCACCCAATGCTGGCGGTGCCTAAGTCTCTTATTATTCTCCCTAACGTGTCTTTTGAAATTAAAACTACTTTTATAGCGCAGATTAGGACATAAACTTTTGAGGGAAAGGGCTCTGAATGCCCTATGGCGCACATTACCACTTATATTGATTTATGTGACACCATTGCTGACGGTGTCAATTTAGAATATATGCACCTGAAAGCTTTTAGATGGTCTCTTGCAAGAAAGGCTATACATTGGTTGGAAAGCTTGCCCTCACGATCTATCCGCACATGGGGTGAACTTAAGGACATCTTCCTCAACAAGTTCTTTCCACCATCCAAGACGGCGCAGATTCGCTAGAGGATAATGGCCTTCAAGCAAAGACCAGGAGAGACGCCAGCTTAAGTCTGGGAGCGCTATGAAGGCCTGCTGAGATCCTGCCCTACGTATGGGCAACCGCCATATGTTATTCAGGAGATCATCTACAATGCCCTGGACATGCCTACTAGAGAGCGGATCAACACATATACCACCTATCTCTACCTAGAGCTTATACCTAATCAAGCCTGGGAGACGATTGAAAGGCTCGTGGAGCTTGACAACACCTATGAGACTCTTGCGGCGCCCGATGCGAGGCCGCCCCCATCCATGCCATTATATAAGCCATCAAAGGAGGTGATTTCTGAGGTGAATGATCAATTTATGAAAGACCAAGTAAAGCATCTCCAAAAGCAAGTTAGGTTTCTTACTAATAATCAAGCTTGTTTAGAATGTGGGTCACAAAAGCATAACACGACGGCTTATCCCTACACGGAGCAAGTTTAAATGGCTGAGACCCACGAGGAGGTAAAGTTTGTACGGGGGCCTAACTATGAAGGAGGCTATCAAGGTAATTGGGGATATCAACAACCTCAACAATATCAACAACCCCAGCCATATAGAGCACATGGCCATCCGGAGAGGGAAAGAAGGGATGACTCACAACTCATCACAGATGAAATAAGGAGAAACCAAGTGAAGAACAAACAATCTAGCAATGCCATCAACACCCAACTACATGGCATTAACGGAAGGCTTGGTGAGATAGATACAAGGAGGAAAAGCGTGCAGACCCAACTGGGTCAATCGGCGGCCAATGTTCCACAACAAGCCGGAGCGCTCCCAGGGCAACCTCAGGCGAATCCTAAGGGGCAACCATCATGCCACATTACTGCCATACGCTTAAGTAATGACAAGGAGATTCAAATCAATCATGACGAAACGGAGCCAACGGAGAAAGTCATTGGAGAGCCAGTCGATATCGACTAACCTATGTCGAGATCGACTGACCCACTCGATGTCGACACCTCTGTCGACGTCGACCCTGTCCAAGTGCACCCGAGATTGACCACAGTAGTCAATGTCGATACTCCTATTGATGTCGACTAGTCATCTTCACCACCTCGGGCCAATCCCGCGCCGCCAAAGAAGAAGCCACTTCCTTACCCCTCCAAGTCAATAAGGAACCCTGCAAAGGTAAAGTTCCAAAGATTTGTGAAGGTACTCTAAGGCCTAAACATCACCATACCATTCAAGGAGGTCCTTCATGAGATGACATCCTACGTCCAGTTCCTAAAGGACATGTTGAGCAAGAAGCGATCAATCGCTGAGATCGCAGAGAAGTGCAGCAAGGTAGACTACCCGGAGATGAGGAGTGATTTCGGGAGATTTGCCATTACAATTGGGCTTGGCTAACATCACTACAAGGCCTTGTGCGAATTAGGGGCTAGTGTGAGCCTCATGCCTTTGTCCATATGGTCAAAGGTCAATATTGGAGCCTTGAAGCCGGTGGATATGAAGCTTTATATGGCCGAAAACAACTTCGTGAAGCCCACAAGCATCATAGATGACATCCCAGTAAATGTGGGTAAGTCCTATGTACCCACAGATTTTATTGTGCTAGATATGGTGGAGGATCCTACATGCCTCATCATCCTAGGGAGGTCGTTCCTAGCCACGGCCGACGCCAATATCAGCATGAGGAAGGGACTATTGTCATTCACCATTGGCAATGAAGTCCTCGAGTTCTCCTTCCATCCTACTATGAAGGAGGTGAACCAAATGGAAGTCAAGGCCTTGCATGAAATATGGAGAGTAATCCCTTGTGACGAACCAATGGAGAGGACCTTGACCTATGAAGAACTAGAGGAGAGGGCCATGGAGGCCCAAATGGTGGAGGTTTTTGCTATTTGGTACCAAGCCAGCGAAGAGGAGAAGCCTGAAAAAGCACTCGATGTCGACACCCACCAGTCAATGTCGACCACCATGGAGCCAAACATGACGCTAAAAGATAAGTATGGGGTCGACGCAGACGAAGCACCCGAGATCGACCAAGGCCAGTCGATATCGACTGGACCTACTCGAGATCGACTCCCCTGATCGACTGCCCTCCATCGACTGCACCCCCATAGAAGAATCCCCTCGGTGTCGACCCCTATACTCGATGTCGAGCACTCCTACAGAGAATAAATGAATCGACGGTAAACCCAAGTAAAGATCCTCGTCCTTTAGAGCATCAATCTAATATCCCTATGAAAAGAGTATCCTTGTTTGTATGCCTTACTAACTTGATAGGAAAGCCGATAAGTGAATACAAGGAGGGCGACAAGGTGCTTATGGAGCAATTCAAACTAATGGAATGCAAAAGAAAGGATGGGAGAAAAAGAGGATTAGGGATGTAAAGGCTCAAATTTTTAAATCCTCATTTTTCGGAAAAAGAAAATCACAATGAATCTTAAAGCAGAATTTAGCGAAAAAACTCTCTAGCTCGGACTTTGGCCTCGTAAAATGGATTTCCGACCTAATTAAAATTTTGAGAACTAACATGGCGACCTCAATTCTCGGTTTTCAAAACCTAAATTCGTGAATGAGAGAGAGGGAATTTGGAAACTAACATCGGGGATTAATTTTGGGACGCCCCTCGGGATTCAAGCTTGCAACATCGGAACCAAGATTTGCGCTCCCCCCTCTCCTAGCCCTAGCCGAGATCCCCATACCAAACCCTAACCCCAAGTGAACACATGTGATGTGACTTGATTTTGAATTTAGTCAAAGATGCTTACCTTATTTGGGTGAGACACCCACATTTGGCTTTTGTTCCCCTCCTTCCTTGCATGGCCTTCTTTTGGAAAGAGACAATCCTCCTTCTTATCCTTCCACACCATCAAATCAACCCATTGCAAGGCGAAAATCTGATTGCTTTGACTTGCTCCATCCATAAAACATATTGAAACAACACTTTCATATTATCCACACACTTGAAGAGAGAAAAGCTCTAAAAAGCCAAAAACCCAAAAACCCTATCTACTGCATCTTGGTGCCGCCACCACCACACACCATTCCACCACCACCTCAGCCTCCCTATCTCCTCCACAACCACCACACAAAACACCAAAGCAACACCCTTCCTCCTCTCTTTCTCCCTCTCGGCAATCCCCCACAACACCACCCCACCACCTCTTTTCTCATCCCTCTCAAGAGCCAAGAAGTCTAGCAGCTACAATATATCATCTTACAAGGAGTCCAAGGAGGTCTTTTGGAGCCATTCAACAGCCCAGAAAATAAGGATCGGAGCCCCGGAGTTCGTTTGGATCAGTTTTGAGTGTAGGAAGGGTATGCTAGTTCTTTTCTTCTCCATTCACTTCCAAACTCTTAAAGTTCTCTCTTTTATTCTCAAACTAACTCCTCTCACTCACCCAACAAGTGCATCTAGGATATTCAGCCCAAATCGCCTCAATAGCCAACCGGGAGAAGAGAAAGTGAAGCAAGGAAGAGTCGGGTTAGAAATCTCTTTAAATTCTCATGTTTTCCTCATTATTTTTGTACTAACATGTGCTTGGGAGTTTTGGGAAACGAACTTCATGAGCTTTTAAGGTCAAACTTTTGATCAGTTACTTGGTTTTCAAAACGGTTTTCAGGACTAACTCGGGAACTATGTGATCGGTGACTAACTAGCATCATTGATGTGAATGATTGCCTAATATGATAATGAATGTGGACTAATGGCATGATTGATTGACTAATAGCATGATGAAATGTTAGAGTTATGTACCGTTAACTTATGCTTCTGAGATATGATGAATATGATGAACTTGAGATATGTGATATGCGCATATATAGTTATGAATATATGAATATGGCTGAATTGAATGATGAGAACGATATGGTATTGTGGAATGTGGCAATATGATCAGTGGTTGAGCTTGATGATGTTATGATGTGACTATGTCTTATTGAATGATGAGTACTTGTGTGTGATTGAATGGTTAGATGTAGACTTATATGGTTGTTCCGATATGAATCTAGGTGATATTATCTGATTGTTTGTTCTACTTGCTGGGATCGTACTTTTGTTGTTTTGCTAGCCAAGTAAGTCTCTTCGGAGCTTACTCAGATCGATAGAGAGAATTCCATGTCATATGTGCATGATATACTAGGTGCTTGCATTCATGATCAGCATGCCATGTAGTATCATGCTAGATTGCCTTGACCATTGAGCATCCTATTTCTTTATCTGTATGTAAATAGAACGACCGTTATCTGTGAAGTATCTAGGGTTTTGCTAGGGTCATAGGATGGTCTAGTCTCATCGGGTTCGTCCTGAGTCATTCGAGTCCAAATTTCAACTTTACTTACCACTCTTATTTATTTTACCTTTCTCATTGTATTATTTTTTTTCCCTTTTAAGTCCACATTCCTGATTATCAAAAAGCATGAAAACATGGGATCGGGTACCAATATAGACCTCACCCTTTTTATGAATTGGAATGCATTCGTGAGCTGGCCAGTCTCCGCCCTATCGGGAAGGGGGGCGGTGGTTAGGAAGCGGGATATACCACTTGGTATTTTTTGCTAAGGCCTTCATTATTATTATGCACTTGAACTTAGGGGCATGCTAGTGTGTTAATAGTCCATCCTGCATCTAGAAGCATGATTATTAGGTATAGCGTATGTGTGTGCTTAGGGCAGCGAAAACCGTAGGTGGTCATCATCTGATCCCGCTCACCATTAACGTTTGTAGGTATTCATTGTGTTCGTTCTATCAGTGCCACTTGCTTATTACGCGGGTCCCTTTTGCTCGGCGGAGAGTGAGTGTTGGAGTTCCTAACTTCACCAGACTTGGACTACTTTTTTGGACTGATGTTTTAGACTTCGTTTTGACCCGGATTTGCCACGACACCCCTTGTATCTACACTTTACTTCTGCTATTTGCATGATTCTTGGTTTTCCACGCTTAGACTTACGACAGGTACATGGAACTTCCCCGGGGATTACAACGATCCCTGCGAATATGGGTACGAAATCCCACTTTCAAAAAGTTAGTTTAGAATTTCAAACCTTCTACCTGTTATCGGGGCGCAAGATCCTAACGAGGGGTTTCATCCCTCAAAACGTAACTCGGAAATCATAATCCCGAGCCGTTACAAGTGACCATCCACAAGGTCTATCTAGGAGGGTTGGAGCTAAGAGATAAGAAAGGGACAATGTTCAAAGCGGAGCTTGAAAGCCCTAAAGAGGACGTACGAGCCATATGGTCCCTATATGTTCCGACCTGGATAGAAGAGCGGAAGAAGTCAGCCTAGTGAATATAAAATTTAGAGCATGTACATAGACTTTTTAGTTTTTAGATAGTTTGGTTTTTAGCATTTTAAATTTTTGGTTTTTGGTTTTGAAACTTTAAACTTTAAGTTTTTAGATTTTCGGGTGAAAACTAATAATTTACGGTACGAAGGATCTGCAAAAGCACTCGATCTCAACCAAATAGGTCGTTATCGACCAGGACAAGTCGAGTAGAGCGATTGTGATCGAGCCGAGATCACCCTGAGTTAAAGTAAGAGATCGAAGTCGATCGATCCAATCGATATTGACAGCCCAACTCGATCTCGACCTCCCCTGCAAACGTACCTGTTTTGAGCCGTTTCGACGTTTTCTAGTAAGTTATCTTGAATTCCACTTCTTATTTTATTTTTACAATGGGGACACTATAAGATTTAAGTATGGGGTGGGGTAAAAGCATTCTTACATTATTTCGCTCAATTTCAAATTGTTAATGCATATTATTTTAAAGTCTTGCTTTTGCATACATGGTTAGTTCTTACATATTAGGCATCACATACACATATTTTACACGCGCATAAAGTTTAGAGATTTTTGAGAAAAGGTACCCCCATCGAAAAAATTGAAAAGTGTCCTGGAAATAGTTACAAGACTCGACGATGCAAAAGTGGATCTGTTAGAGATATAGCAATTGAATTGCCTAGTAAAGGGAAGTCTCAATGAAGTGCGATTTTTATAGATTTTGAGTTGTCTAGGACTCGTTTGAAGCGTTATCTTGGTATTACCCATCCTTTCACTACTAAATGGAGGAGGAACTTTTTGAGACCCAGCCCTGTTGCCACCTGGGCTGCAGCTACAGGCACCCCTTGGATTTCTGGAGGGGGTAACTACAACTATTCCATCACTAATCTTGCATTGTGACTCTACCACAAGGTGCTGAACGACACCTTCTTTGGACAGAACGAGCTCAACAAGGTATCGCAGAGGACCTGGGCTGCACTGTACTATCTTACTCTTGAGGTGGAGGTCATGCCTAACTGGGTACAGTTGTTCTTGGACGCCTGTGCTGATATGTTGGTCGGAGGACCTCAGAGGGATACACACACTATAGGTTTTGGGGGACTCGTTACGTTGATTGTTGTTCGATGTAGAGAACCCGTTCATGATCTTGTTCCACTGGCTGGGGATTCACACATCTCTATGGAGATGCTTGTAAGGATAAGACATCTTGAGGGCGGTATGGCCCCGTACATCTGGCGAGCTGGTCATCAGAATGACCACATCATCTGCCTTCTTGCTGAGCTCCCTATGGGCCTGATGATTGCGGATTTCAAACTCCCGTCGGAGGCTAAAGACCGTTCTGATTAGCCGAATGATGATGATAATGATGTCGGTGCTGATGTTGCTAGGTGGAATGTGCCACTTTCTACTTTTATAAGGGGAGAGTCCAGTCGGGCTATGACTGAGGATTCTGACACCGACATGAGCTATGTCCCCTCCTCTTTTTCTGGTCGTTCTGGCCAATATGATTACTGATTGGATGAGATTCATCAGCTGTAGACTGCCCAGGGCGCGGAGTTCAGACAGTACCACCATGATCTCCGTCAATGCCCTGATGAGATCTACCAGAGGCAGAAGGATCAGGCCTGTGCACTCTCCGGCCTCCAGAGCAGCTTCGATTCCTTTGTCCAGCAGTTCTAGCATTACTACCCATTCCAACCGCCACCCCAGTGAGTGATATCATACCCTTTCTTACACTTCATTTTGTTTACTTATGTGTTTTGTCCTTGTGTTCAGGCATTGAGGACATTGGCATCTTTATGTGTGGGGGACGGGAATTATGGATTTATAGTGATGGATTTATATTTCATGGAATTATGGCTTTGTTTTAAGATATCTTGAATTTATGCTTCATGCTTTGGTCTGTACTCAGATAATCCTTATGTTTGGACATCTTACACTGTGTTATACTTATGGTTGTGTTTATTGCTTATAGTCATTGCTTCTATTTCAAAAAAAAGAATTATAACATGCATTGTATTGGACAAAAATGCGCAAATAATTGTACAACACATTTTATTTGATTTTTTTATATTTGAGTTCGACCCCTTTTGGTTATCCTCTTGATTCGAATTCATATCGATACCAAGATTTGCGTGGTTTTTATGATTTGGGTTGCACCCGAATTTTAACGGGTTGCCTACGTATCTCTTGGAAGAGAATCAAGCTTTACGTAGTTCATAGTATTTTGGGTTTGGCTTTTGGATTGTTTGGATTTGGTTTCATTTTCTTGTACGCATCATAGGATGAAGCTCAAGTCCACCTTCTCGGAAGGGTAGCTTGAACAACACTCCACCCGAGTAACTTGAGTCCGCCTTCTCGGAAGGGTAACTAAAGTAACCCGCCTATCATTTGCATAGAAAATTACTTGGCTTTGTTGTGAAATTTAATTTGGAATTCGACTTGTTTTAACTTAAAGGTCAATTTGGGGGATGTGATTGAACTCATTTATGAGTTTCCTACGTACCCTTTTGGAAGGGATCAAATCACACGTAGTTCTTGAAAAGGACAAATTTGAATTTGGTGGAATTTGATTTTGATTTGTCATGATCGAACTCGACGAGCGAAAGCCTTGTATCGAGTCGAAGGAGACATTTTGAATTTGATGGGAATTTGATTTGATTATTGGGATGACTGAACTCAAAGACCGAAAGCTTTGTATTGAGTTACAATTGACACTTTGGATTTAATGAAAACTTGAGATTTGGTTTGAGATTTGACTTAAAAGTCAATATAGGAATAGTAGAATTTGATCTTGAGTTGGTGACCGAACTCGATGAGTGGAAGCTTTATATCGAGTTAAAGGGAACACTTTGGCTCTGATGGAAATTTGATTTTTGGGGTGACTTAAAGTCGACAAAGGAATTTAATGAGATTTGATTGAAAGTTTGAGTATGACTGGACTCGGTGTGAATTTGATTTACACCAAGTTTCCTACTCATCCACTTATGTGTTGGAATCAAGTTATCGTAGTTCGGGACAAAAATGGATTTTGTATTTGGGTTTCATCGTGAAATCATTTGTGAATGGTGATTGAACTCGATAAGCAAAAGCTTTATATCGAGTCGGAGTGGATATTTTGAACTTGATGGAAATTTGATTTTTGGGATGACTGAACTCAATGAGCGAAAGCTTTGTATTGAGTTACAGTTGACACTTTGGTTTTAATGAACACTTGAGATTTGATTTGGGATGACTGGACTCGACAGGAATTTGATTTGCATCGAGTTTCCTACGTAGCTCCTGAAAGAGCATCAAGTCATGACGTAGTTCTAAACGAACTGATTTTGCTTGATTGACTTAACTTCATTTGGAACCGAAGAAAGACTTTTTCCAATTTGTGATTGAACTCGAAGGCCTTTGGCTTGACATTGAGTTTCCTACATATCTGACGAAGCGGAATCAAATCATATGTAGTTCTTAAAGAACCAATTTAATTTGGATTTGGCGATTGAACCCGACAAGCTTTAGCTTTATGTCGAGGTTCCTACGTACTCGGTTGGACGAGATCAAATCACTCGTAGTTCTTATTTGGACTGAGTTTATATTTGTTGAAACTCGATTTGCGGTGTTGACTCCGTTTTCATTTAGGAGCCAATTTGATATTGACTGATGTGCGCGCAAATTGCCATATTTTCTATGCACATATAAATCCATTTTATCGTCTTTTGCATGCATAATTAATGGGAAAACATGGGATAAGTGTATTTTACGCTTAAATATCAAATATATGGGTCTGCACGAGTTTCTATGTGATTTCGCAGAAAACAGGATAAAAATGGACGAATTTGGAAGAGCAGAAAAAGAACTCGAAGTCTTCTAAGGAGGTCGAAATCGACTGGGAACCTCGACATCAAGTGCATCAGAGACATAGGAATCGAGCAGGAAATGAAACAGAGCATGTCGACACAGAAGGGGTCCATATCGACGTCTGAGGTCGATATCGATGTTTCCAGATCGACCAAATTGATAGAAGTCGAGTGCTAGTTCAAGTAAGGGAAGGAGAGCTCGAGATAAAGTTTAGAAGGGGTCAATATCGATGTCTGGGGTCGATATCGACCATGCCAGTAGAGGAATCCGACTCAGATTTTTGATAGAAATCTATCCAAAGCTTGCACGTCTATCCAAAAGTCGAGATTTCTTATCTTCAACACCAGATCTATCAGATGGAGGCTGAGTTACCATGAAGTTAAAGTTTTTTTACTTTGTTTTAGTTTTATCTTAGAGAATAAAGATAAGGTTTCGAGTCCTTGTCGACATCTATAAATAGAAGCCAATAGGGCTGAGTTTAGGCAAAGAAGTTAGCATCCAATAACATCTAATTTACATACAATTCAGTTTCAATAGAGAGTAGTGACGAGTTAGAGAAAGAGAGAGAAGGACGAGTGAAGTTGTAAAGCGAGAGCGGAGTGGCTTGTTCGGTTGTACTTTCTTCGAAGTTTTAATTCAAAGTAGCTTTCTTTCAATAACATTGATGATGATGTGCACGATGAGGAGCGAGTAGTCAACCCACTTCTACGGTCGGGGTGAGCCCGACAATAGCAATGTGAGGTAAGTGCATCAAAGGTATGACTTTTATGCGATTCCGTCTTCTACCCCATGCATGATCCTTTGCAAAAGTTAGGGAGATTCATTATTTGCATTATTGAAGCGAAAGCCACTCATATTGTGAACTTGAATTGCTCATGAATTGGATAGTAACTCTTAGGAACTATGCGAAAGCCTCTAATCACCTAAGTGTTGATAACGAAAGTTATTTGACGGAAAGACATTAAATTTCATAGCTTTAGCATAAAACTTGCATTGTTATCGTTGTGGCATGAAACCCCGACTTTGGAAGCCTTTTAATTAATTGAATTCTTTATAAAAGTCTTAAGTTTTGTTTCTGTTCATCTTCCTTTCCCATTCTATGTTCTTCGGACTCTTTTCCGACAAATTGGGTACGAAAACAGTTTATGTAACAAGCATCAAAATCGACTGTAAGGGTCGATATCGAGGTCTAACATTTATATCAAGGTCTGTCTCGACGTCGACTTGCTGTTTTGTCTTCTGCAGGAAATGTGCTAGGAAATCGACCAGAACTGAGGTCGATATCGACCAGTATACTCGATATCGAGGTCTGCTGAGGTCAAAAGCTTTGATCGTGAGTACAACAAAGGAAGAGCTGACATATCTCCTCGTGGATTCGATCCTGAATTACCCTACTACTACAAGGGAGGGGATTCTTGTATTATTTGTTTGGGACAGGGAGTTAGCCTAGTTGTGCATTGTTATATTTGAATATTTGAATCTCCTACTCCACCTGCTAGCGAACATTGACCCACTAGAATTAATTGGCAAAGAATAGTTGGCGAGTTTAATTTTATGTTTTGAACAAACTCGAATTCTTAATTTATATCAATTATAATTTTTATATTTTAGTGAGTGGTTTTTGCAATTAAGCAAAATTTCTTTCAAATGTCTCGTACCTTTATGTGTGCACGTAGCTGGTAAGCTGGTTTGGACTCATTCCCCTCCTTTTTTTTTCCCATGTGCAAAATTGAGTCACGGGCTGAATTAAGCCCATTTCTTTCAATTAATCAGGTCAGCCTGGACTTGTCAAACGGTGATTCGGATCGGATTCGGTTCGGGTCAATTCGGGTGTAAAGGCTCGGATTTTAAAATCTTAAATTTTTTGGAAAAGGAAATTTAAAAATGAATTTAAACGGATTTAAAGTCATGTGTTATTAATAGAACCGATCTATAAAGTCACAAATTTTAGCCCGGTTCTGAATAAAACCGAGCTATAAAGTCACTATGTAATTTTAAAACATGAGTTTTTAAGCATGATTTTTAGGCTTGATGGAACTATAAAGTCATGTGTTATTTTAAAATTGGAGTTTTTAGCACGGTTTTTAGGTTGAACCGAGTTGTAAAGTCACCGTGTGATTGAGGTTTTTAGCACAAGTTTCAAATAAACAAGGCGATAAAGTAGTCCTCATGATTTTTACCACAATTTGAGGTTTTTACCGGAGTCAATCGATATATGTGTGTGTGTATATATGTGTGTGTGTGTGTGTGTGTGTGTGTATATATATATATATATATATATATATATATATAGGGAAGGGTTAGGGTGTAAAATTGTCATAGGGTGTAAAATGTTTAAGGTGTAAAATTTTAGGATGGGGCGTGCGGGTCAGAAAAAGAGAAAAAAAAAACCGGGAAAAATAAGGGGAAAAAAAAGCGAACCGGCTCCCTCCCAAACGCGCCTGGTCGCTCGCAAAAACCTTCGGAACCGAACAGGCCGGCGATTACAGACAGGCGAAACAATTGCAAGACCTGCACTCCTCGATAAGATTCAACGAAGCTCGGTTGAACATCCCGTAAAGAATCAACAACCACGAAACACATCATTAGAAGAAGGCAATTTAAGAAAAAGGTGCACAATATTTTCATCCTTACTATAGATTCAAATTCGAATTCGTTAACCTATTAATCTGGCAAAAAATGGCATAATGTAACACTATTTCAGTGTAATTTATGTAAACGAATTCCTGAATTTAATTAAAAATCACATTACAAGTAATAACAAACCTAGGGTTTGAAGTTTAAATAACAACAAAAGTCTGTCAATTAAAATCAATTTGCACTTCGAAATTGCACAAATTGAATTCAATACATTGTTATTTGACAATACGATTCTAATTTACTTGAAATTGATATGAAAATAACCTCAAAATAATGATATCTGAGAATTTGTTGTCTGATCTTAATATTCAGTTTAAAATGTTGTTTTAGCACTTACAGATTCATAAATTGCACTGTTAAGAGATTGATGACACATACTATTTGACTAATTTTAAAATTCAAATTACAGATTGCACAACATATGGAGTGTGTTACATATTTAAATTCTGAAAACATAGCATGCTCAGCTGCTTCTAGTAATGCAATCATTTCTATCACACCAAATAGTACTACTATAGAGGCTGAAAGAAATATTACTAATCTGAGAGAACAAGAGCAGTTGTGCTACAGAATATTTGTATCCCCAAATAACACAAGGTACTGGATTCCCATCTGCAGTGAAGAATTAGAACCAACAGAAGGAAAAGTTTTCCAAACAATTAATGAAGCTGTGAAGGCATATACAGATTATGCATATAAAGTGGGATTTGATGTAAGACATGGGACAACAGTTAAAGACGATGGTGTAGAGAAGCTGAAATACTTATAATGCAACAGATCTGGATACAAGAATGATAAGGTGACGAAGAATTTAAGGAAAAGGCTATATGCACGAGTTGGTTGTAGTGCTAGAATCATATTCAAAGATGTTGAGGGTGAAGGATATATGGTGAAAAAGTTTGAGGAGAAGCACACACATCCTTTTGTTGATGATATATGTAAGGTATACATGAAGAGGAATAGGAAGATGAAAAGCCATCATCAAAAGTTTGTGCTTGACTGTGCAAGGCAAAGGGTTGGACCTGCAAAAGCCTACAGATTATTTCAAGAAATGGTGGGAGGATATAGCAATGTTGGGCCGCTGGCTATTGATTTCAAAAACCAAAGAAGAGATCTTCTAGCTTATTTCAAAGGATCTGATGCTCAAGTTGTCATAGATAGGTTCTTCCACAAGCAAGAGATATGCAGTGCATTCTATTTCGCTTTTGATGTGGTTGAAGACAATAAATTGAATAGATTGTTCTGGTGTGATGCCACAAGTAGGAAGAACTACTCGTTATTTGGAGACATTATATCATTTGATTCAACTTACAATACAAACATGCATTACCACCATTCATATTTATAATTTACGTACCCCATTTATGTAAGCACTTTCCCCACATTTTACTTTATATATGTTATCTATAATTGCACAATGTATTATAAATTTACTTTATAATTTACTTTATATATGTTAATTTAGGATCAGAAATTGCACTGATACATAGAATGTTCCCACAGATTACTCATTTCTTCTTAACCCGCTTCTACAATGAACTCATTGCACATAACTCATTTAAATTTTATCTAATGTATATACATTTCTTATTTTCAAGGTACAAAATGGTCTTCAGTCCCTTCACAAGATATGACCACCACAAAACATTGGTACTGTTTGCATCAGGACTATTGCTGAATGAAAACGTGGAATCTTATGTGTGGCTATTTGAGCATTTCAAGAAAGCAATGGGTGGAAGTCCTAGAATTTTCACAACAGACCAAGATCCATCAATGAAGATTGCTGTTCAAACTGTATTTCTTGAAGCTAGGCACAGATTATGCATGTGGCATATTATGGAGAAGGTATCTCAAAAAATTGACAACTCCATGAATGGTTATTTCAAATTTACAGATAAGCTCAAAAGTATTGTGTGGAACAGAGAGATTACACCAGAAGATTTTGAAAGAGAGTGTCACTCTTTAATGGAAGAATTTGGAATGAGCCATCATACTTGGTTGCCTGATTTGTTCATTATCAGGGATAAGTAGATCCCTGCATACTTTTGAAATGAAAAGCTCAGTGATTTAGTTAAAACAACTTCCATTTCAGAAAGCATGAACAATTTCTTCCGTAAGTTCTCCAACTGCACTGTAAATTTAATAGAGTTTATGCTATATTATGATAGTGCCATTGAAACACAAAGGCATCTTCAGGGGAACAAAAACTACGACTCTGAAATCCTAAAACCAATCCTCATTTCGCCACTTCCCCTAGAGAAGCATGCATCCACGTTATACACAATAAAAATGTGGGGTAAATTTTAGGAAGAGTTACATGGAGCTTTGTACAATTGCAGGGTCACAAATGTGCAGAGCTTGAGACTGTTGAGATATATACTCTGAAGGAAAATAGCAAGGTATACACAGTCGAACATAAACTTGAAGATCATGATTGCTTTTGTTCTTGCCTTTTGTTCATCAGATTGGGCTACCCATGCTGGCATATATTGACTGTCTTAAAAGATTTACAAATAGAGAAGTTGCCAGAAAAACTATTACTGACCCGATGGACCAAGGCTGCAACATTGAGCAGCGTTTTTCACATTGGATGATGTTTTTGTCAGACAGTCATCTGCAAATCAAGAGCAGAAACTCTTATTGACAAATATGTTAGCTGAATTCCATTCTTGTGTGGACTTAGTTAAGGACAATAATGATCAGATTAAGCACTTGACAGATACATTGATACAGGCAAAAAAAGAGCTCCTACAAAGTGTAGCAACATCAGCTTCTTCATCAGCGTCAAAGTCTGGGATGTTTTATGAGTTTGCTGGGTATAACAGATTACTAATTTCTTCTTTAGGTACTTCTATAATAAACAGATTGCACATATGTCATTTATAACTGCACAATGTATAATATGTATGCACTATTTACTTTTGGTTGTTATGATTCCATAAATGTTTATGCACTTTCAAATATGACACATATCTTATATACTGTATAAACAACAAAGTAGTTAAAGTAGGTTTTTGGTAACTACACTCTAAAATCAGAAAAAGTAGTAAAAAATGAAGGAAGTTGAAGAGGCACCAGAAAAAGCAGTAAAAAAATGAAAGAAGTTGAAGAGGCGCCACTGATAAATAATTATTACAGTTGAAGGAAGTTGAAGAGGTTAAAGTACATTGGAAAATCGCCCTTTAAAAGACAGAAAAAAAAAATAAAGGAAGTTGGAAAGGGGCAGCTGCCTATAAAACTAGAATACCCTTCCTCCTCCTTATCCATCAAAAATCAGCTGCCAATATTTATCAAAACACTAAATTCCTCTGCCCCCGTAACAAACAAACCTCCCCCCACCCACAAAAAACAATGGCTTTAATCAACCCAGTGCAGTTCTGCGAAGATTACTACAGGCTAAATGGGGACCTGGACGAGATCCAATACCCAGGTTATCACATCCACCTTTTAGAAGAGGCATGTGAAACAGACACAGTAACTATTAGGAGGAATCTAATGGAAGCCGCTGAGTTCCATCAAGAATACTCCTTTTCAATCAGAAGGCAGATAAATGAAAATGCATACAAGATCTCAGAGGCATCTAGAGAAGATGATCAATAACTTCTACAGACGGTAATTTATAGGTCTTCTACAAAATATAGTTTTAATCTAAATAAAATATTTAACTTTTAAATTTAAAAATGTATGTAGTTGCAAGAAAAAAAAGAACAACTAGAGCAAGAACTGGAAGAGGTTCCAAGTAACATAATCGACTACATCAGGGAGGTCTTCCATGAAGAAGAAAAAAGAAGGCAAAAGATTGGTGACTTCTTGGGAATATAATGCAACAGACAGAAGAAGAAGAAGAAGGAGGAGGTAGACCTCTTTTTGAATGTTAAATATTTTGATTTATATTTAAAATGTTTGTAAAAGACTTTATTTTGAAATATTAGTAAATTTTCTGTTATTAAGTTTTCTTTACATATTCAATTTGAATTATTATTACTGCACATCATCATACAACAAATGCACAATATTATGTTGTAATTGCACAACAATTTTATATACCTGCAAAACATAATGTTACGCCTACACAACATAATGTTATTATTGCACAACACTAAATTATAAAAGCACAACATAAACGTATATGTGCACAAAATAAAGATACCTTTGAAAACTTATGCACCTGATATTATTGTTAACAAGATATTAGATTATCAAAAAAAAATTAAAAATAGAACAATTTAAACATTAATATCTTTTATAAAATAAAGTTTCCTTTACATAATCTATTTGAATTATTATTAGTGCACATCAACATACTGAATATGCACACTATGGTTTTGTAATTGCACAACATGATTGTATGCCTGCACAACATCATGCAATACATACACAACATAATCTTATCAATGCACAACAATAAATTATAACAGCACAACATAAAAGTATATTAGCATATTAAGGGAAATCTAATAGAAATAATAATCAGACTTTGTGCTTGACTTATTATAAATGCACTTTATTATTACAAAATATTATAATGGCAAAATTACAAAAAACCACCCTTTAAATATGGGTATTTTCACTTAACCACCCCTTAAATTTAAAATTACAGAAAACCACCCTTTATATGGTATTTGTTTACAATTCACCACCCATTCAACTATTTTCTTTAATTTATCATTAAATATATAATATTTTTAAACTCAAATTTGATTGTAAATATATTCATATTTTGAATTTAAGGGCTCGATCATATTTTAGGGATTATTTTATTTATTTTCAAAAAATAATAATAAATATAGCCTAGAATTATTATCTTAATTTATGGTTGAAAATATTTATAAAATTTTAAAATATTATCGAAATTACTCTTATTTATTTATATTTTAAATAAGGGTAATTTACATAATGTTTTAAAAATCTATAAACATTTTCAAACATAAATTAAGATAACAATTCTAGGCTTTATTGATTATTATTTTTAAAAATAAATACAATGATCCCTAAAATATAACCGGGCCCTTAAATTCAAATTTTGAATATATTTACAATCAAATTTGAGTTTAAAAATATTAAAATATGATATATTTAATGATAAAGTAACGAAAATAGTTGAATGGTGGTGAGTTGTAAACAAATACCATTTAAAGGGTGGTTTTCTGTAATTTTGAATTTAAGGGGTGATTAAGTGAAAACACCCATATTTAAAGGGTGGTTTTCTGTAATTTTCCCTATTATAATTTCAGTTTTTTTAGACAAATATAATATGTAAGAACTTTTAAATTTTTTTTAAATAGATATAATGATTGCATTTATAGGAAGTTGAAGAGTTTAAAGTGCCTAGGGAAACCGCCCTTTAGATAGAGCCAACCAGATGATAGGAGTTCAAGAGCCACAACTGCCTATATTACTCCCCTTCCCCTCAAAAACCATCACTCCCCCGCCCCCCCCCCCCCCCCCCCCCCCATCAAATTGTACCCCATCAAAAATCTTCTGAAAAGAGTCACCCCCTCATCAAATCGTACCCCCATCAAAATCGTCTAAAAAGAGTCACCCCCCCCCCCAAATCAAATCCTACCCCCATCAAAAATCGTCTGAAAAGAGTCATAAAAATTATTACTCCCCTTCCCCTCAAAAACCAACAAATCTCCCCCCTCAAACCAAAAAAATGAATGCATTCAAACTAGTGATTTTCTGCCAAGAATACTACAGAATCAATGGAGAGATCGGCAATATCCTGTACTCAAGATATCATATGTCTCTTTTAGAAGAAGAAGTAGAAACCAACACGGAGACCATCAAGAGGGACCTGATGTATGCCGCTGAGAAACATCAAGATTTCCTCTCGGCACTCAAACAGGAGAAAAATGGAAACGCTTACAAGATCTTGGAGTCAACTGTAGATGGTGATCAGCAACTACTGGAAGCGATAAGTTATAAAGCTTTTATACAGTATGATTTAAATAAGAATCCAATATTATTTAACTTTTGAATATATAAATTTATGTAGTTGCAAAAAAAACAAGAAGAAATGGAGGACAAACTGGTGGAGTACATAGGATACGTCATTGAATGCATCAGGGAAATCTTCGAAGAAGAAGACAAGAGAAGGAGGAAGATTTCAAACTTCCTTGGAAAGTAGGCCATCAAGAGAATGAAGAAGAAGAAAATGAAGAATACAGACTTTACTTTTGCAATCTTAATTATGCATAATTTTAGTTAAAATGTCTGTATTTCTTTTTAATTTGAAGTTTAAATGTTTGAAACAATGTTATTTTGAATTTCAGAATATTATGAATCTTAAATATTAATATGGTTTTATGATATTAGTGTTCCATGGCATATTAAATGTGATTTATTATAATGCACATCACTTTATTATATTTGCACAAGTTACTATTGTATTTGCACAAAAATATTGTCTAACTGCAAAACTTAATATTACCCCTACACAACCTAATCATATGAGTGCACAACATTAAGTAAAAATATCACAACATAAACGTATATGCGCACGAAATAAACTCATATTTAAAAACTTATACAACTGATATTATTTTAGAAAAAATATTATATTATTATAAAATCTGATTAAAAAAAGAAAAGAACAAAACTTATAAAACCAACAAAAAGAAAGGGGAAAAAATAATAATAGATTTAAAGTCAATTTTTGAAATTATGTGAAAACATAGCAAACAAATAGCAGAACAACATAACAAATAGATTACCAAACTCAATTAGATAAATAAAAACATTATATTACATATGCACAATAGGGTATTGGATTTGCACAACATGACAGTATGATTGCACATTATAATACTAGGCCAGCACAAGACTATATTATACTATCACGACATAAATGTATATAGTTGCACATAATACATTTATAGTTGCACATAATACATTTATAATTGCACAACACGGGTTTACTCATGCACTAATTACAGTCGAAAAAAGAAGTTGGACTTAAATGTGAGTTTTAATCTATATAAAACGCACAAAGAGTCAAACCCATTCACAAAACCCAGAAAAACATAAAATCCAAACAGATATAGACTGCCAACAGGCTTGTACCAACATAAACTAAAACCGACAAAAGCAACCCAAAAAAGGGCATCGCAAAGGGTTATACATTACAAGACAGTCAGAACCCAAAATGTGTATACCCTCAAAATTAATAACAACTGTCATGAAACTACCAATGTTTGAAAAAGTACTAGTTTCTTTGCAATCAATCCAACCTTAATTTCTGAGTACGAACACCTTTTAAAGTCAAGGCCGCATGTGACTTAGCTGCAGATATAATTTCAGAGCGCACTGCATTCACATCTGAACAGATTATGTCAGTCATATACTTCACACGTAGTTTTGAGATGTTCTTGTCACCCCCTTCTTCAAAACCACACTTGAATCCCTTCTCCAATCCAAAAAATGCCTCCATATGGCGCATCAGACAAATCCCGGAATGGGAACGCTTTTCCTCACCAGCCCAGGGAAGATAAATGTGTGATTAACTTAAAAGAGAAACAAAGTCTGCCTTCTTCAAAAATCCTTTAGACCTCAAATACTTAGTCAATAAATCTTGCTACGCAAAAATATCAAAAAAGAGGAAATTACTTTCAATGAACCACTGGAAATAGAAAGAACTAAAATAAAGGGCCAAAAGCAAAAAATTGATAGAGAAATATGAAAACTAACCAAAGTCCCAACTGTATATATTGGAAGATGGAACTAGAATTTGGAGTATCACTTGACGCATCCAGAAATTGAACAGCTTTCATCTTCAAATTAAAAACTACCATGCAATAGACGGTCCATTGATAAAGACCTAACACAAACTATACACAAATATAAAAAAAAAAGGCAACAGATACAAACAAAGTAAGAAAAAGGGTAAGGTAGATAAGAAACGAAATTATTAAAAAGCATAAAATAAAATTTATACTTAATTACCATATCAACCTCTTTTAATTGAGTGTGAGAAGCAGCAGCCAGTTCAGCATCAAGGCGGATACTAAATTTTGCCAAACGTTCAGTTAAGTTAACCTCAAGGGGGCTTGGGGCATATTGCTGCAAAATAAAAAAAAAGAACAAGGAAATAAACACATGTAGAATGATAAATAAATAGGACAAGAGGAGATGGAAAAAAAAACAAAAATAAATCTTACAGAAGATACGATAGATACAAAAAGCCTTGATGGAGAAACAACACTTTTGTATTGTTCTTTATGATTAAGGATAGAAGCCCATGCGTTCAAAACAGAAAAAGCCACTTCAAAATCTTCTTCAAGAGATTTTCAATCAGCTCTAATAACTTCAACAAAGGAGTTCTTAAAAAGAACCTCATTGCAATAGGCAAACAACAAATTATAAAAAGAAATATAACTCACATAAAATTAAATATAAAAAGAGAAGTCAATGATAAATAAAACAAACTTACACATCAGAAGCTGATCTCTTAGATAAATATGCACAAATGCAACGCTCAATGTTAGACAAATGCTCATTCACATCAACAACTCTAGAATAGTAAGGACTCTTCAAGGAAGTAGCAGGTTTAGGTACCCTCTTACCCCCAACATCTTTCTCACTTTGATCTTGCCTTGAAACATCTGAAACAACAGAAAAACCCCTAGTAGACCTACGTAAAGGCAAGACAAGAGGAGACTTTTGCTTCCTCTTAAACACTTTAGGACTTGCACAAGGGATGTCACTTGAAGTTGAAATCCCTGAAGAAGAAGCAACACCTCCCTCGGCATATTCCTTGGCAATACCGACAACTGAGGCAGGAACACCAGATACATCGTCAACATCCTTCGTTGCAACTCTGATATCATTATGTCCATCAGTATTGTGGTTGGGTGCAGATACAAAACCCTTTTGGGCATACTGATCACACTTGGCAAAATCCTGAGCAAAATCCTCTTCAGTAGATTTCTTTTGGGAATTGAAGAAAGGATCAGAACCAAAAAGATCAAAAGATGGCTCAGCAGGAAGATTCATTCCCATATTCCCCTTACTCTTAGCACCTGCAGAAGCACCCTTTTTCCCAATATCACAATCATTTTCACAACCAACACCACCAAGGCCCCCTCCAGCTACATAACCAAATGAAGCAAAAGGATGATCGTCCAGAGTAGCCACTTTCATCTTACCCTTATTCTTGTAAGCTAACTCAATTTGAGCAAGACAGTCCAAAAACACAGGATCTGACCATAAAGGATCATGGGAGGAATTCAAGAGAGAAGAAGAGGATTCATTCAAATGAGAATGGTCTGCAGAAGCAGACCCACCCTTATCACCCTCAACCTCAAAAACCAACAGCTTCTTTGCAGCATTACTAAGCGTTTTAACCATTTCATTATCTTTAAACTCATGAGGAATTTTATCAGCCAATTCAACAAAATCGGATATTGAAGAAGCAAGGGCAGCAGTTTTTTTAGCAGAGGATTGAATAAAACTCTACAAAATAAAAAAAACAACACGCAAATAGAGACCCAAAATCAAATAAAACTATAAAAAGACAAAAAAAATCACTTATATATAAGGTACAACAAAAACCTCGATAGGATATGATTCTTTATCAGGATCATATGGATTGTCAGTGGGAGCAGCTGAAGGAGGAGCACAGGGAGAAATAGGCTGACATGGAGGAACATATTGACGTCCCTGAATTCTGCCACGTCCAAAGCCTCCACTAGAAAGATCATCATCCTCACGCTGACGAAGCATTGGTGATGTCAACCCTATAAAAACAGGGAAAGATCGAGTTACTCTCCTTAATGAGGTACTTGAGAATAACTTCACCCCATCAATATAAAACAGCTAACAACCACAAACACACCAAAAACCCAAGAAAACAGATTCAGAACCAAAGTAACTAAAAAATGTAATGCATTGGAAAAAAAAGTCAATTACACAGGAAAATAATAAGGCCATTGATGCGGATCAAGATGGCCTTTTGTGGGTCAAACAATGATCTTGATCCAGGCGAGCTCTCAAGAACGATTCGAGGGCTATTGATGGCAAAGAGTGTCGTCCTCAAGAGGAAGAAGAAGGCGCCACCATGGCTTGAAGAAAAGATATTTTATTTATTTAATTATTATTATTATTATTATTATTATTATTAGTTTTAGTTATTTCCATATTTAGTAATTCTTATGTTTGTTGGAGCTAATTATGGAATGTCTTATTTTTAGTAATACTTAGTTAGGTGAATAAGGTAAAAAGGAAAGTCTATCTACATAGATTTTTCCTTAATCACTAAGGTTTGACTTTTCAAACTAAATCTAGGGTTTTATATATTTTATTATTATTTTAAGTCAGCCATGCTGATCCTTTGCAAGGTGAGGATGGCTTAGGAAGTCTATTTAACGTACGTTCAACATTAGGAAAAGTCAGATTTAAATATAGAATTGAGGAAACCCTTTGGCTAAATGGGTTCTTCAATTTTCAATCCAAATACCTTGCTTTAAACATTCATATCGTTGTTCTTAAGTTGAATCATCCATACAAACCACCTTCGAAACCCTAACTTCAAACACAAAGTCAAAACACAAAGAGGATCCTGAAAAACCGTCGCTGAAACCCTAGGTGCCACCGTCGCAGGAGAACAGGACCCTCCGTCGCTGAACCTGTGACCAGCAACAGGCGGCGGCCACCCCCTTAATGCAGCGGCGGCTGAATCCTTGGCGCCGTCGCTGATTAGCTTCTTCTCTCCTTGCTTGTCTTGCTTTGTGTGTTTGTTATTGCCTTGTTTTCCGTCGTCTTCAATTCCTTCACTCATATTGAATCATACTTGTTCCACCTCATGATAAATCAAGGAGTTATTGCAAGATCGGGCCGTCAACAAGTTGTTGTTCTTGATTCGAAGACCACGGGCTAAGGATCGGGAATAGCAACTCAACAAGTGGTATCAGTTTTGGGTTACTGCATCTCCTTTGATAATCTTGTTATTACTAATGTTTTGATTTGATGGCTTGGGAGATTTGGGGAGATTGGGATGATGATCCCGATCCCTGGAATGAGTTCCTTGATATGAAACGGGCTGCACATCAACGACGCCGGCAAGAGTTGCAGAGGAGAGCTTTGCAACAACAACAACAACAACAACAGCGTCAACGCGAAGCCAAAAGACGCCAACTTTGGCTTCAACGGCAAGCGGATATCGAAGAGGAAAGGCGTCGACAACAACATCAACGTCGCCGTCAGATTTGGCTTCTCCAACGAAGAGAGGCTGAGGAAGAACGACGACAAAAGGAGAGAGCACAACCTCAAGCCGACCTTTCTGCCATGTTCGCCGAATCAAGGGCCGAGTTCATGAAGGGCTTCAAAAAGGACTTCTCGGATTGCATTCATCAAGCTGTTGCTTCGGTCTTCACCCCTGCCCCAGCGGTTATAGTTGCCTCAACCACCGATGAGGTAATTGAGCCTAAGGAGCCTAGTGTTGCATTCGTTGCCCAGGATTCAGCACAGCGCGCCGATTTTGTTTCGCAGATTCCCGTTGACTCCGACCTCGGAATTGAGTCAACTCAGTCTTGTTGCGAAGCTTACTCAACGAGCTTTCCAAAGGTAGGTCACACGCTGCAAGACTCCCCAGGGAATGCATCCAAATGAGATCTGCAAGCTGACTGTAATTTTCTGCAGGATGTTTTGGTCGCTTCTGACGATGACGATGAGGACGTTGGGGACACTTCTCTTGAGTTAGCTATTGTACCTCTCGAGAATGTCCCTAATGTTGAGAATTTTGAAGTTCATAGGGTTATTGAGCCTATTGATATTGTTCCTTTTGATTTCTCAATGATCGCTATGACAGGTGTTGTTTTTGAGGTTTCTATGCATCGAATTCTGCTGGCGCCATCTCAAGTTGATGCTCAGGGAAGTGACTTTCTAATTGCTGCTCCTTCCCCACTGCTCTTCAATGACTCGATTCGAGGACGAATCGAAGCTAAGAGGGGGAGAATGATGCAGATCAAGATGACCTTTTGTGGGTCAAACAATGATCTTGATCCAGGCGAGCTCTCAAGACCGATTCGAGGGCTATTGATGGCAAAGAGTGTCATCCTCAAGAGGAAGAAGAAGGCGCCACCATGGCTTGAAGAAAAGATATTTTATTTAATTATTATTATTATTATTATTATTATTATTATTATTATTATTATTATTATTATTATTATTATTATTATTATTATTATTATTATTATTATTATTATTAGTTTTAGTTTTAGTTCTTTCCATATTTAGTAACTCCTATGTTAGTTGGAGCTAATTATGGAATGTCTTATTTTTAGTAATACTTAGTTAGGTGAATAAGGTAAAAAGGAAAGTCTATCTACCTTGATTTTTCCTTAATCACTAAGGTTTGACTTTTCAAACTAAATCTAGGGTTTCATATATTTTATTATTATTTTAAGTCAGCCATGCTGATCATTTGCAAAGTGAGGATGGCTTAGGAAGTCTATTTAACGTACGTTCAACATTAGGAAAAGTCAGATTGAAATATAGAATTGAGGAAACCCTTTGGCTAAATGGGTTCTTCAATCTTCAATCCAAATACCTTGCTTTATACATTCATATCACTGTTCTTAAGTTGAATCATCCATACAAACCACCTTCGAAACCCTAACTTCAAACACAAAGTCAAAACACAAAGAGGATCTTGAACAACCGTCGCTGAAACCCTAGGCGCCACCGTCGCAAGAGAACAGGCCCCTCCGTCGTTGAACCTGTGACCAGCAACAGGCGGCGGCCGCCCCCTTAATGCAGCGGCCACTGCATCCTTGGCTCCGTCACTGATTAGCTTCTTCTCTCCTTGCTTGTCTTGCTTTGTGTGTTCGTTATTGCCTTGTTTTCCATCGTCTTCAATTCCTTCACTCATATTGAATCATACTTGTTCCAACTCACGATAAATCAAGGAGTTATTGCAAGATCGGGCCGTCAACAAGTTGTTCTTGATTCGAAGCCCACGGGCTAAGGATCGGGAATAGCAATACATCAGCCATTAGCTTCAATATGAAAGGGAATTATCCCTGGACACCAAATTATTAAAAAATGCAAAACATGATACTATAATAGCACAACAGAATAGTATAAATACAAAAGATAGTAAAAAAAATACTCACAATAAGGAAGAGGATAGGACCTCTGAACTGACTGGTTTTGTTCTTTTCCCAAATTTTCTTTGAATCCACTAAGCTTTCAAGAACAAATGCACACCAAATCAACTCCTTGAAGTCCTCATTTCCACACAAAACTTTAACCAAGCTTTGATTAACATTCCCATATTGGTTACTGTCCACAAGCAAGGAATGAAATAACACAGCAAAGTTGACAACAAATTGATCACTAGCAACAACATCAGCAACCATATTATTAGTAAGAACAGATGAAGTAATGGAATCTTCACCAGAAAACAAACTCCTCCACTTCTTAAGAATATCTAAGTTCTCTTTAGAACTCTTCCTACATATCAATTTCTTCCCCATTGGCAAGCCTAATGTAATATGTACATCAACTTCAGTAATATCTAAATTACTTCCATCACCCAATGACAAGAGGAAAACCTGTCGTTGTTCCTGCCAAAGAATTACTCAAACCTACAACTAGTATAGTTGGTAAGAAAGAGGTCGATCCACAGGGAAATCTATTAAGTTCAAGTGGTTATCTAATCGCAAGTAAACAAAAAGAGAGTTTTTATGGGAAAAAGATTCGCCTTTTGTCAAAGCGGAAACAAGTAAACAAGGCAATGAAAGTTGTAGAATGCAATAGAGAGAAATAGGTTCACCTACAATTTGTCACTTTAATTGATGAATTTGATCCTTGTTTCAGCCTCTAGTTCTCTTCTTTTCCTATCAATGTCCTTGTCCAGATCTTAGGTAAATTACTAGTCCTACGAGTCCTAGCAATCCTTATCTCTAAATAACCCTAACACGGTTAAGATTTAACCTAGAGATAGCATTAAGACTATGAATTAACCAAGGTATATGCAATATCAAGCTACGAGTCGATATTTAACATATATTCAACTTCCTACACATCCAATTAGTCCTACGAGTCCTAAAGGGATATGATTGCTACTTGGGTTAAGGTTCGCTACGAGGAATCTACAAAACCCTAGCAATTGAATGAATCTACTCTAACTAGTTGATCAGGCCAGAGAGAATAAAACACATTCAAAGAATTAAGCGCAAGGAAGCCAAAACATTCAAATAGGAATAAGAACTAGATTAAGAAACTCACAATTCAACAATCAAGATCCAAACTGTAGGCGAAACCTTCGAGAGTTTAGTTGCTCATGCTCAACGTGCTCTCAACAATTCTCAAAAGTGCATAAGGTTATTCGTTAGATGCCTAAGAAAATAACCCTAATAGTCCTTAAATAAACCTAAGAAAGTCGGCCAAAAACAATTCTAAAGAAACCCTAATTAATGAATCGGCGGTTCTGCTGAGGCCGCGGGGTGGCTACCTCAGGCGACGGGGCGGCCAGGCGATCAGCGAAATCCTTCGGCAAGTCTTCTGGCCGCGGGGCGGCTAGCTCGGCCGCGGGGCGGCCATTCTGTTCACAGCGATTTTTTCTCTTCGAATTTGGTCTCGATGTCAACATGAAAGTTGTAGATCTCGGAAAGAGCTTTCCAACGCATGCTTATAATAGGCATTCCGACCACCGAGGCCTCCAGAAAGTGCAAAACAAGTTCAGCTTGTCTGACGACAACTTCTACTGACTTGTTTATCACTTAGGCTCTCGAAATTCGATTCCACTCCCGTGCTCTTCACTTTTCTTCCTCAACTTGAATCCTCCTTCATCCAAGAGCTCCTCATTCCTCGTCGGATCCACATCTACCTGAAATAAAACATAAAATTGCATAGATTCCGACTCTTCCAATACCACTGGTAAACATGTAATTGTAACTAAAATATGCACTATTTACAACCAAACTATGCTAAATGAATCCTAATATGCATATCTAATCATGCTCTATCAAATTCCCCCACACTTGAACCTTTGCTTGTCCTCAAGCAATGGAAAAATCAACTCTGCAGCCCCACAGAATAGCTATTCATGTATCAACCCCAATATTCTTTAAGTGCATGAAAACTAGCAAACACAATAGATTAACAACATCATAGCACATAATTACAATAATCAATTAAATCAGGCAACCATATCCATTCTAGACCTCACAAGGAATATGTGTTTCACTCTCGCTCAAGTGTTTAAGGTTAAATGTTTACGCTCAAAACTCAATCTTTAAAAACTTAGCTACAATAGTCTTGCACCAGTGTTCTAGCTCTCCACCGCCGGTGACTCTACACACAACAAAAATCATAAGGTCTTTCAATTGGGTTGTAATGGGGCCAAGGTAGAAAACATAAGGTATGGAACAATTTAGGCCATGTGGTGCTCATAATCCGGGAACTAAGGATGCAACCAAATTACAATACCACTCACAAGATCATATCATAACTCTACAATGTATACAACTCCAATCTCAAGTATCAAACTTCACAAACCATACTCAACTCATTCTCTTATTCTCTTTTTTTTTCTTTTGCATTTTTTTCTTTTTTTTTCTTTTTTTTTCTTTTTTTCATATGCTCTTCTTCATGCCATATCAAATGATTTTCCTTGACTTTTACCCCTAAGTGAATTTTATCCTCCTTAAGTCCCAAGTAATGTGTAAACTACTAGCAAGAATCAAAACATCTCATAAGAGTACTCCAAACATACAATCCATCACTAAAACCATCATCCACAATATCAATATTCACCAACTATTCCTAATTCCCGGATGGGTCAGGCTATAATTGGCTATGGAAAAATCTTGTGGAGCTCAAAAGAATAGGCAATTAGGCTTAATATTGGATTCAAGCAGAGGATAATATGCAAGGTGGGAATAGAGTCAAATAGAGCTAATGGTGCCTCAATCATCTTTAAGTCATGTGCAGATATCATAATATGCAGCCTTGAATAAGATATCTAAATGCAAGCCAAAGAGGAAGCAATTAAAGAGAGTACACACAACAAGCAAGAGGACATAATATACTTTGTCCAAACATAGGCCAAAATAAACTCACCAGGTCATGTCTAGAACTTCAAGATCACCCAAAATCAAATATCTTATGTGCTCAATCATTAACCAACTATGCTCACCAAATAGTGTGGAAATCAGATATCAAAGGTTTTCAACAATCCAAGCACATCATGGGGCATAAGTCTCAATAAATAAATTAGAGGACAAGTGGCATCCATATGGGAAAATAAGACCTAATCCTAGCTAATGCATAAATATAATTACATAAATATAAATATTTTTTAATTTTTTGGTTTTTTTTATAACACGTTGATATGTGTGCAATGTCAACCAAAAACAAATATAAAAGTGCAACTGAAAATGAACATGCAATCCTAATCCTATTATGCCATGCAATTCTTCCCCCACACTTAAATCAGACATTGTCCTCAATGACATAAAAGACAACAAAAGATAAAAATATGAAGAAAAGAAATAAAAAAAAACTAACATGTTTATTGCGGTGGTGGTAGGTAAGGTGGGTAGTGAAAGGAATCCTGTCAGTCCCGTCAGAGGCCGCGGGGCGGCCATGCTAGGCCGCGGGGCGGCTGAGCATATGACCTAGCCGCGGGGCGGCATTCCAGGCCGCGGGGCGGCCTGTGCTTTCTCTTAAACGCCTTTTCTCCCTGCAGTGTTAGCTCCCCAGAACCGAATAGAACCAAAAATTAATCTAATAAAACAAAAGACATAGACGAAAATAGAAAACTTACCTTGGGTTGCCTCCCAAGTAGCGCCTTTGTTTACTGTCATTGGCTCGACAGTTTATTCATCCACTCATTCAAGACTCAAGCGGACATTGTCAGTGCCCTCAAGAGCAAATCAAATTGTCGTGCCCAACCGATATTCGAATGCACACTAAAGATGAAACAATTGGTAATTAAAAATATAGCAATGAGAACCGTTACCAACTTACTATTCATTCGAGCTTGATTCTCCCGGAAGGGTATGTAGGACCACCAATACAGTTCCGCTGGTGGTTTGTTGAAGTAGTGGCTCCATGGATCGACATATTCACCAAAATCTCCCAATTTGCAAAAAGTACTAGTTTCTTGTTCGGGAACCACAGAAATCGGTTCCGGACTTGGCTCCTTGATAGGCGAGTTGGGGATGATATCTACGAATGGAGGGAGCATCGAAACATACTCAATCTCTAGGGACGTATCCTGAGATTTCACGTCGATAACCACTAGATGCTCTTCTCCATTATCGTAGAATTCATCGTTGCTTGCATCTTGGCTTTCATCAATTTGAGGAGTAGAACATCGCTCAACTACCAACTCCTTCAATGTTTGAGTGAGTTGGATAATTGCTTCCTCATTTCGATTATTCATCTCACGTAATTGCCCCATTTGCTCCATCAAGACACTGATTGAATCCTCCATGGACGGGTCGGAGTACTCCATTGGTTGAAACATCGAAGTGTAGGATTCTTCATCTGCCGATTGGTCACCCATGTAGCAGAAAAGATCCCATAGTCCCGATACTCCTAAACCAGCAAAGCTTCCGTTGTTTATGGACTTGGCAAGTTCTCGTGTCTCAGGAGTCATGCCCTCAATAACGCAAAGCACCATATCTCGCAAACTATCTTGGAAACCCCGTGAATAACGGATGTCCACTAAATTTTGCAATCTCGTGAGGTAATGGTGAAAATACTCTCCCTGAAACTGCCATAACTTCAACATCTTGAAATATTAGCAATTAGGTGTCGCGAACCATAAGATAGGTCCACGACGGGGTTAGATGTAAATATATACAAAGGTTAGCGATAAAAAAAAAACACAAGAAATTTCAAGAATTCCCCGGCAACGGCGCCAAATTTGACAAGAGGAAAACCTGTCGTTGTTCCTGCCAAAGAATTACTCAAACCTACAACTAGTATAGTTGGTAAGAAAGAGGTCGATCCACAGGGAAATCTATTAAGTTCAAGTGGTTATCTAATCGCAAGTAAACAAAAAGAGAGTTTTTATGGGAAAAAGATTCGCCTTTTGTCAAAGCGGAAACAAGTAAACAAGGCAATGAAAGTTGTAGAATGCAATAGAGAGAAATAGGTTCACCTACAATTTGTCACTTTAATTGATGAATTTGATCCTTGTTTCAGCCTCTAGTTCTCTTCTTTTCCTATCAATGTCCTTGTCCAGATCTTAGGTAAATTACTAGTCCTACGAGTCCTAGCAATCCTTATCTCTAAATAACCCTAACACGGTTAAGATTTAACCTAGAGATAGCATTAAGACTATGAATTAACCAAGGTATATGCAATATCAAGCTACGAGTCGATATTTAACATATATTCAACTTCCTACACATCCAATTAGTCCTACGAGTCCTAAAGGGATATGATTGCTACTTGGGTTAAGGTTCGCTACGAGGAATCTACAAAACCCTAGCAATTGAATGAATCTACTCTAACTAGTTGATCAGGCCAGAGAGAATAAAACACATTCAAAGAATTAAGCGCAAGGAAGCCAAAACATTCAAATAGGAATAAGAACTAGATTAAGAAACTCACAATTCAACAATCAAGATCCAAACTGTAGGCGAAACCTTCGAGAGTTTAGTTGCTCATGCTCAACGTGCTCTCAACAATTCTCAAAAGTGCATAAGGTTATTCGTTAGATGCCTAAGAAAATAACCCTAATAGTCCTTAAATAAACCTAAGAAAGTCGGCCAAAAACAATTCTAAAGAAACCCTAATTAATGAATCGGCGGTTCTGCTGAGGCCGCGGGGCGGCTACCTCAGGCGACGGGGCGGCCAGGCGATCAGCGAAATCCTTCGGCAAGTCTTCTGGCCGCGGGGCGGCTAGCTCGGCCGCGGGGCGGCCATTCTGTTCACAGCGATTTTTTCTCTTCGAATTTGGTCTCGATGTCAACATGAAAGTTGTAGATCTCGGAAAGAGCTTTCCAACGCATGCTTATAATAGGCATTCCGACCACCGAGGCCTCCAGAAAGTGCAAAACAAGTTCAGCTTGTCTGACGACAACTTCTACTGACTTGTTTATCACTTAGGCTCTCGAAATTCGACTCCACTCCCGTGCTCTTCACTTTTCTTCCTCAACTTGAATCCTCCTTCATCCAAGAGCTCCTCATTCCTCGTCGGATCCACATCTACCTGAAATAAAACATAAAATTGCATAGATTCCGACTCTTCCAATACCACTGGTAAACATGTAATTGTAACTAAAATATGCACTATTTACAACCAAACTATGCTAAATGAATCCTAATATGCATATCTAATCATGCTCTATCACCCAACACCAAGCAACATCTGTTCGCGTCAAAATGATAAACCAACCAATGACAAAGACACAAAGGAAGATAGTGAATACCCAAATCTAATAAACACCCAAATCCTATCCTTTTGACACAATCTTTTTGTTTATCATTAAATCTAACCAATGCAGAAACAAACGCTCGAGGATTGGACCTTGTTTTTAAAGAGGGGTATTGATTAGCCCTTCTAATCCTCGGCTTCTTAACAAGAACAACCCCCTCCCCAACTTCTTGGGGGACAATGGATGCTTGGAGTAGCACATCAGGAGCTTCAGGCTGCACATTAGGCTCGTCAGATTGCACATGCTCTGCACCAGTTGGTTGCCCTTCCTTATCAACAGAAACACCAACTCCAGAAGGAAGCTTATCACTAACATTGGGCGGGAAATGACTAGACAAAATCTCAGGAATAGGAGCTGAGGAAATACCATGAGACACATCATTGGATGAACCACCTAGACTAGTACGATCTTCCCTTGAGTGACGATTAAGGGGCACATCATCTTCTGAGTCAATATTCATTGACCCACCTTCCCCCTCTTCACCACCTGATACGGAAAACCTAGGGGAATCCCGTGCCAAATCAATAGCATTAGGAGCCTTACGGGGAGCCCGAGATTTCTTGATATGTTTTCGACCACAAGACGCAACAGCAAGAGATAGACCATCACCACTAGACCGTGTTCATTTACCTATAAGGACACAAACGTCAAATGATAGAATAATAAAGAACTGATAGATTAAAATATAAACAAACAATAAAACCCTAACCGCTAATAACTGAACACGAAGAACAATAAACACATAAAATTGACAAAGGACAATAAATGAACACCAAAAAGTGATAAAAAATGAAAACGAAACAGAGTGGAAATATAAATTCACAAACAACATTAGTAAAATCGAATAACTAAGAGCATAAAAGACTAAAAAACAATAAAATAGATAAAGAAACCAGGTATAAATGAACGAAATCGAAAATGAAACAGATTGAATACACAAATGCACACACACATTAACCAATACAAGCATTGAAACATAAAATCATTGAACAAAAGATATAAACGAAACCGCACAAAATGGAGGGACCAACAAAACCCTAACCCCCCGACAAATTAAATAGGAGAGAAAAACAAGAAATCAATGTCGTACCTACTGGAGAGCTCGACATCATGGAAGAACGATAAAACAACAACGCACAAAGGATTGCCGAAGATCAAGGACACCGAGAAATCGAGCACAAAACCTCCAACGGGAAAGAGAAAAGAAGATCAGAGTTGAAAGAGGAAAAAACGAACCCAATAGTAGAAACAATATGGGAATAAGAACATGGGCAGCCCAAACAAACAGGCTCAACTCCCTTCATTAAACACTAATCCGCCCCAACAACTTAATTAAGGAAATTTTACACCTTAAGCAAATTTTACACCATATATAAGGCAATTTTACATTTGAACCTTTGCCTATATATATATATATATATATATATATATAAATAGGAATAGAGCTTGAACCGGATTTCGTTTTATTTAAGTGAACTGAACCGGACCCATCTAAAATAAAAAAAAATGTTGAACCAGTTCAGTAAACCCTTCTCCTACCTCCAGTCCAACCATTTGCAACTGTTGAACAAAGCTAGTTTTTACCTACCTCAAATCTCATCCGAATCTAATCGTTTTTGTTTCTAAATTGTTACCCAATCTCTACTATATCTATATCTATTATCAATTTGTGATTTCGAACCCAAACGAACTCAAACGGGTTTATGCCAAATTCGAATTTTTATCTAAAACGGCCCTTTCGTGATAGATTTTTATCCAATTAACCATCTAGATAGCTTCTAGTAACATTTATAGTTATCCTTATAGATTCGATTCAATCCAATTCGGCTCCGTTTGACATCGACTATAAATACTAGGGTTCGGTGTTTGTTGAAATTCATTCTGTAGAGAGGAAATCTGAGTTTCTTACCTGTCCCATTACGTTTTAAACATCTCCGGCAACAATCCCCTTCACAAATTTTCTATAAAAACATTATGAAACCGAAAGCCCCAATTTTCGATTCAACCTCACCGGAGCCACTCTCGTCCGCCACCATTAGCCGCTGTCGAAGCCACCAGCCACCACCGGGAGGTGCGCCTCATCGCCACGAAGCCGTATACACCAATAGTGTTCCATTCCGTTCATTATCGAAGCCTCGAGGAGTCGCCGAAGTATCGCTGGAACCGTGCCGGAAAGAAGCTGTTGGAGTTGCTGTCGGGGTGAAGGTTGATGAAGCCTAATTATGTAAAAGCTCCCGTACTTTCGGTTTTGTTAAAATATACCCCTGTTTCAGCATAATTAATTTCAGGAAAAATCCCATACTTTTCAGGGTTGTTTTAAACGTTTTCAATCTCCTTAATTCCACAGTGCTTCGTCAATCCTTAGACGTCTACGAGGGAATTCGAGTCAACCCAACCATTTAAGTCAAAGCTTGCGACTTCGAATCAAGGCAAGTGACTTTCCGAGCCTTTTGCTCACTTGGTGTCTTTCGTGTCTAGTTGTTTTATTTCCTTGGAATGCTTGCTAAATTAATTAAAATAAATTACAATTCACTTGGCATCCATGTTACCTATAAATAATATGAGTTATCTTGTGTTATGTGATCACCTAGGATGTCTTAATAAAATAGTTAACAATTTGAGGATTATGTGTTATGATTGGAACTCAATTGAATCAAGATCAATCAAAGTAAAATGTATCAATCAATGTAAACCAATGTGAACCACAATGTGTAAGTTGAAGCGAAAGTGTTGTTGTAGAGTCAGGTCGGGGTCGTTATTCCTCGGTCTAAATGTTTCATAAAACTCACACACTTCCTGATGAGGTGTGTTACACAATGAAAGCGGTTGTAGGTCATATCCAGTATGTCAGGGTGGGACCGGTATTAGTCGATATAAGTGATTTGTGTGTCAATCCATTTAATGTGAGTGTGTGAGTGAAGATTAATATATAAATAACATATGCGTGCTTTGAACCAGGTATTGGGGGACAAAAGATCAACCTTAATTGACTGTCTAGACCGCGGTTTAAAACTCTCTGGAAGAGTCCTGCCCTCTGGGTCAATTCTAGGCCACATCGAGTACCTTTTAAGCCAATACAGTTTAAACCTTATAATAATGTGTTAAACGTGTAAAGTTTGTAAAAGTGTGTGAGGAAGTGAGTGAAGTAATGTTTTAAAAAGTGTTTTTACGGTGATTACAATTAGCATTGTATCATATTCCATTCGTACTCGGAGTATGGTTCCTAAGAGTGTTTGAGGCTCGCATCTTTTCTTACTCAATCCTTCGGGATTATCCATGTCTCATAGTTGTGTTTTAAATTGTTAAGCCTCCACATAAATATTCTCAATAATCGCATCTGGGTTTAGATCCATACTGTATTATGGTAACTGGGTTTGAATTTAGAGAAGTCCCATTTTTCAGTCGTCATTTGCTAGTTCTTACGAACTAACCGTCCTATTGTTTTTTAGACAGCAGGTTTAGGTCGAGTCTCAGAAGAGAAAACGAAGAAAAGTTGAGAAGACATTTAAGTTTTTTTTTCATTGTATTTAAAGTTTAAATTTTTAGATATAATGTATAAGAGTTTATTATTTTATTTAAAAGTCTTCTGTTGTATTGTTCTCAATTGGTAATTAAATCCTCAATTTTAGAGGAGAATTTAATAAAGAGTTACTCTTATACTTCAAGACTTTCGCTATTAATTGTATTTTATTTATGTGAATCTGTCATCATCTTGTTTGTGGGAGCATGGTTGCATGTCCCTATAAGCCTAAGGTGGTTACAAAGACATTAAAGTCCGAGTAATCACTAGCACTGTGACATTTCCTTGGGTTATAAAAGGGGTGTTACACATTTTGAGTTTTGTCAAACCAAACCCATCTTCATCCTCCATTGTTTAGCCCATCTCACAACTCTACCACCACCCTTCCGCCACCTACAACCCCTACCTCGGCGTCCGTTTCTGGCCACCATACTACCACCAACATCACCTCCTCTAGCCCCTTGTCCTCTATTTTCCAAGCACCTTCGCAACCCCTGGTTTCAAGCTCAAGGCCGAGCACTGACGTGGGGAGAACTAAATCGAAATATATAACAAAATATAAAACAACACAACTCTTAGCCTCTTCAAATAAATTCAAGACTCCCCGCTATAGTAGTAGGGAATCAGGTTCGATCCACGAGGAAGCGAGTCAGCGGGATCCTAGTAAAGTTGAAAGCACGCCCTGAATGTTCGACCAGAAGCCTCGATCTCGAGCACAAACCTCAACGTCGACCTTGGCTGTCGATGCTTTCTGCAACAGAAAACCTGCAGAGACAAAAACAAGCAGTCGATATCGACTAGGGAGGTCGATATCGATGTTAGAGTAGAAATCGACTGGCTTAGAAGACTGCCAGTCGACACAGGGTGGTCTATATCGAGTAGGGGCCTTGAAATCGACCTCAGCTAATTTATGCAGAAGACTCGAGATCGACACAGAAGATCGTCAATCTGGCACAGTGGTCGATAATGATATCTAGGGGTCGATATCGATGTGTTCCTGCAGAAAGGTTAATTCTTGTCGGCGAAGAAAGGCCAAAGAAATAAGGATGGCAAAGGAGCAATGATCAAAAATAAACCAGGGGTGTTGGGTTTTTCGATAACTCAATGAACGACAGGCAAATAGAGATGTAAACTAATAAAGAAAAGATCTTCCAAAGCCAGGGATTACCGCGACGACAAACATGATAGTAGAAGTAAGAAACCAATAAAGATGCATGCTCTTGCAATAAATTAACCTAATTTGCGTCTAACTTTGTCATAATTGATTTTATAAACTTTCGAATAGAAACCCTAATTACAACCCAAGTTTCACAACATGAGTTCCTTAAATTCGCATTTAAAGATGAAGCACAAGGTAGAGCGAGATAAGAGATACCTTCTTTAGCGACATACAAACCTTACCACCATGGCTATCGTCGGGTTCACCCCGACCCTAGAAGAAAGGGCGACTACTCGCTCATGTTGAAAGAAGACATGCTCGGAATTGAAAGGAAATAAACTTGCATTGATGAAAAACTTTGAATCTTTACAATCTCAACGCCAACTATTGCAAGCGCCGAAACCCTAAAGCTCAAAACCTAAAACTCTAACTTAATTGCTTAACGCTATTGTGTCTTTCTTGCTTGAATGAATAAAAACCAGCCCCTAGGGCTTTATTTGTAGGCTACTAATTCTTGCTATCCAAGGATAGTATCTTCTATCTAATCTCTAAACTCTATCCAAACAGGTAGGATAGATCTTTTATTTTGGTAAATATCTAAAACAACTTAATAAATCTTTAAGGTAAAAAGTAATAACTCTCAGCTGTGATCTATCTAATATTACAAGATAATTCGGGCTTTAGTTGATAAAATTCCCAATCCGAGTCTTGAAAAACGTGTCTATCCCGTGTCGAAGTATGGTCGATATCGACCTCTCCTAGTCGATATCGACCTCTCTGTTTCTGCTCGATGGGTTCTTCTCCACTCGATTTCTGGTGTCAGGTCGATATCGACCTCAGGTAGTCGATATCGAGTGTCTTCTTGGTTGGTCTATGTGGTCTATCTCGACACTTAGAGTCTGTGTCGATGTCTGTAGTCGATATCGACCAGTCCTGTCGATATCGACCTCACCTCAGCTTCACTTGGCTTCTTCGTTTTGACTCCGATTCCAATCAAATTCCTGCATATTCAAACCAAAACTTGTGCAGACTCTATTTCTTGCATGTTAGCTCATTCTACGCAAATTCATCTTATTTTTAACCTTTATTTTAGGAATCGAATGAAATATTAAGTCAAAACTTGTGAATAAAATAGGTACAAATATATACATCAAGCACCACAACCCCACTTCTCCTCCTTTCTCGTAAGGCAGTAGTGCCAGCTTCAGTATCACCTCCCTTGACGTCAACGAGCCCAGATGCCGCCAAGAGCACCATCGCCGAGCCCCTTCTTCTCCTCTTTCGTCCTGTTTTCGTCCACACATCTAGGTGAGTTTCTCTCCTCCTCTTCCTCCCTAAAATGGTGTAAAGCTCCACCGTTAAGCTTCTCCTCCTTCATCCTAGGCATTCCGGCATCGATTCACCCTTGGCGGAGCTTGAAGGACCTCCGGCGAACCTCCGATGAGGCCGTCGCGCACAAACCCCTCAGTGAGCCTCGACCCCCTCCTTTCCCTTCCTTGTGTGCTATTTCGAATTCCTATGCATCCTTCCTTATCTTTGAGCTGACTAGGGAAGGGAGGGTGAGAGCAGCGAGCTAGAGAGCTGACCGGAGAGCGAGATCGTGAGTTTAAGCAAGGGAGGGTGATGAGCGTGGGTTCGAGTGAGAGAGGGAGAGAGGAGAGTGCGGCGAAAGCAAGAGAGGGAAGGCTGAGGGAGAGGAAGCTGAGGAGGAGGGAGTCGACGCCGGAGAACCAGGCAGGCAGCGAGGGCAGAGCTTCTTCTCAAGCGGGTCGAGCTGATTCAGGAGGAAGAAGATGGCGGTCGGCCTGCAGTGCCTCATCACTGCCAGCTCGGCATGGGTCCGAGTTTTATTTTATTTCTTTGGAATCCGAAAGCAGATTGGAAGAGAAAGAAAAGAGGATTTGGACCAGATTATCTTAAAAAGGGATTTGGGCTAGATCTGTTTTTAAAAGAGAAGGGAGTCGGGCCTGTTTCTTTTAGTCCGGTTTGGGCTGGTTTTGAGGGTCCGATTTGAGTTAAATAAATAAGGCCTAGTTTAGAATGTTATATAAAATACAATATTGTTATGGAGATTTAAAATATAATATTATTAGTGAGATATAAAATACAATATTATAATTGAGATTTAAAAATATAATACTATTATTGTGATTTCAAATATTATATTACGGGACATGATTTTTAAAAGAGAACTTGGAAAATAAGTTTTAAAGGATGTAAATTGTTTTTCGAAATGAAATTGGATTAATAAGATGTAAAAAGGGGAATTTTTGAAAATATTCTAACATTGTCGGATTTGTTCTAATAAGATAATAAAATACGTTGAATTAAAGGGTAATGTTTTGTAAATGGATTTTGGCTCAAGCATGATTTGTGAAGGTGTTTGAATGATGATTTAAGTTAACTTGAGAGTCTAAGGGTTTTAGGGAATTTCGGGGAGTTGCTTACCTTGACTAAATGGTTGTTCGATTTGGTGATTTATATATGTGTGATTATGGTATGATATATGTGATATGATGAATATGATGACCTATGAATTCAAGCATGATGCCATGAAATTGATAGGATTGTTAAGTATAAAATATGATATGTGGTAATGATTCGATGTGTTATATGATTAATTATGAAGCATGCGTTGATATATGATATAGGATGAGATTATGATGTGTCGACATATGAAAGCATGATGTTATATTATATGATGAGAAGTATGAATGCCTGAAATGATGATATACTATGCTACATGTTACGAATTAACAGTGATGAGATAAGGGATGATATGTGAGATGCGAGAGGAGATGTGAGATGGTATACGATGAATTATGAGATAAGTTGAATGATGATGATGATACGGAATTATAACAATGAGATCCTTGATTAGATGAATTTTATGAGGATTGTGTGTGGTTGAATGTGTGAATATAGACTTATACGATTGTTATGCTTACTAGGTGATCTTTAATCTATCGTAATGCTGGCCTTGCTGTTCTGCACCGCCAGGTAAGTCTCAACGGAGCTTACTCAGATCGAATAGATATTACATGCCTTATGTGCATGATTTACTAGGTGCTTGCATTCATGATCAACATATCATGTAGTATCCTGTTAGGTTGCACTGATTGTTGAGCATTCTATTTTTTTATGCCTATGTAAACAGAACGATCTTTATCTGTGAAGTAACTAGAGTCTTTGCTAGGGTCATAGGACGACCCAATCCCATCAGGTCCCGTCCTGAATCAATCGAGTCATACGGAACTTCCTTTACTTATATTATGAGTATAATTACGAGATTGCCTATGGCCTTTATATATGATTACGGGTCGGGCCTGCGAGCCGATTCGATTATAATGGAATGGAATGCATCCATGAGCTAGCCAATGTCCGCCCTATCGGAAGAGGGTGGAGGTAGGAGAGGGATATACCATTTGGTATTCTGTGATAAGGCCTTATTATTATTATTAAACACTTGATCTTAGGGGCATGCTAGTGTGTTCATATTCCGCCTTGCATCTAGAAGCATGATTATTAGGTATAGCGTATGTGTGTACATATGGTGGGGGCAGCACCCTTAATGAAGGGACAGACCCATGTGGGCATCATCTGATCCCGCCCACTATCAAAGTTTTTAGGTATCCATTATGCTTATCACCATTGTTACTGATTTGGCTTCATGACTGCGAGGTCTAACATGATGGCAAGAGAGAGTCGAGGCTCTGACTTCACCAATACATTAATGGTTTAGTTTGGGTGTTTTCATCTGCTTTTGACCCGGCTCCAACGTGGCACTCTTATGTATGAATTTGGGAACTTTCTTGGTTGTATGATCAACGAATTTCACGACATAGGTCATAGAGCAGGTACTGGAGACTTAACATCGGGGATTCCAACGATCCCTCTCGGCTTTTGGGTGTGAAATCCCACTTTTAAAGCGTAATTGTTGGTTTCAAACCTTCAACCTATACTCGGGGTGCAAGATTCCATTGAGGGATTTCATCCCTCGAAACGTAACCTGGGAATCATAATGAGTTGGGAACGGTAGGCAAAATGGGAAGAGACCCAAGCGGTAGACATCCCTTATGAATGTAGAATTCGGGGAACGGTAGGCAAAATACTAGCTTTCTTTTACAGACGAGTTTCGAAGACTCCAAGGAGCCCGAGGGTTGGAGTAGCATGGGTTAGGAGGCCGTGAGGTATTTTCCCCTCCGGTCAGCCGTCCCTCGAAGGACGGCATAGATCGTCTCTGTGCTTTCATAAACTTCAAAAGAGATCATATTTGCCTCGTTGACTGCTCTGTGCTAAGTGTTGTATGCTTAGGCTAGAAGTCTGATCGGTATGCCTTTACTATGAAACATGTGTTGAATGTTTGTGCAAATGGGATAACGGGAGATACCTCATGCTTATGTAGTTGGATTTCCAGTTTGCTGGAACATTCCTTTCCATTGTCCAACCCTCTTTGAGGACTCCTAACCTTTCCATCGTCCGTCCCACAAAAGTGTCTGGGTGTGATGATTAGGTTAAATAGTATCCACTCCCTCTCGTTCTGATTCCTATTCCGTGTCCCAAACCTTGATGTTCCCATCGAGCTCTAATGCCTGATGATAAGTTGATTGCATCGGAAGTTATAATCGGATACATGGTTACTTGAGTGTGTGATGGGAAATGAGTGTTGGCATGATTTCGGGTCTAGAGAGTGAGTTGCCTTAGGGAGTCATCCTTCTGGATTTCTGAAATGGTCAAACCGTATCCTCTTGTCACAAGAGCCTAAACACGAACCCTAACATCCTCTTCCGGAAAGTAAAGTGAATAACCTTTCACCTTATCATGATAAGTCGTACTAGAGTCCCACGGGAATTGGGGTGACGAGTCGTTGGGATGAGTTGATGATTGCCCTTAGGGATTTCTGTCTAATTATAATGGTAGCTTCTCTAAAATTGCATGACTTGATGTGAGATTATGTACATTCTCGACATAAACCTTGTGAATGACCATTAGCGAGAAACTGCATATGCCATTATATCCATGCTTAGCTACATTGCTTAGGTCTCGTGTTATACCTTGCTACAATTATGTCAAGATCCTATATAGGTCTAACATAATCTACTTGGCTTGTTGCAATTGCAGTGATAATGTTTAATTGAGTATATGTGTCCTATGTTATGAATCAGCATGATTGTTGCTCTCCCTGGACTTAGGTTCATGATAGTGTGGTCTGCTCTTCTTGGTATATATATTCCCGTAAAATGATTTCCTTAGCATGTTACTCGATGATTATCGTGCCTTTTGTGACAATAAACCCATAGCATGCTCACCCCTTTGGACATTCGTGATGCCCCCTCCTCCTACCTTATGATATACTCTTGTGCTTGCATGAACATATGACTTGGCCCCTCGCATTCAATATGAACATTATGCTAAATTCATTTAGATCACCCTTGACTATGCTCATGTCCTACCACGTGTCACCCGTATCATATAGGACCTATACTTTCGAAATGTATCTTTTCGTATGATTACATGTCGTATTCACCCTATTATGCGAACATTATTTGACATAGAGTGTGATAGGTTACTATATTGCCTTTATGTGTCCTATTCATGACATTTATTCCGATTAGCATGATATATCTCGACACCCTTGCATTAAACTCCACATTGTTATGACACGACTATGTGTATGCCATACCTGAGTCATTGCTCTTACATGAGAGGTGATAGCTTGCTAGTTCGTCTCGTATGTGTATTGTTATAGAATTGAGCATTTTCTCCCTCTACGAACGCATGTCACGCTATTCTTTGAGATAGGTACACGCTAGTGTTCTATGATGTGACAGATATGCTTCATGATTGATATGTGTTTTGCTTGCCGCAATTATAACCTCATAGATTTCCATAAGGGCATCGTTGTCGTTCCCGGGTTAGAACCTTACCTCTAGTCTCGTCGTCTTTAGCCTGGGTCCATGTTCAAGCCTGTCAAGAATTCGGATTGTCTACCCTTGTCCTTCCCTATCTCCGTTAACTTGGAACCTTGTGCGATAGTTCTAGAATTGACATGATGATGAATTCTGACGTGCTGACCTTGATAGGTTGTGATGGTGGTAAATGTTTCTTCGATACTTTGGTGTTCTGATATGCAATGATGATATGACATGTTGACATTCTGAGTTAACAATTATTACCTAAATGTTTTGCCTATAAAATGTGGATTCAAATGTGGGACCATGATTTGGTAATATGATATGATAGATGATAGGCTTTGTCAGTGCAAGACAATGAACCAATGTGATATTAATATGATATTATCCTTGTTGTGATCGTTGGCATGATGCAACTTGACAATTTGACTTGAATACGTCTATATGTATAATGATTCACAATATTGTTGAGTATAGTGATACCTTGAGTTGCTTGATATGACTGACGATGTATTAATAATATTGTGGATATGGAATGTTAGCAAGTATGACGTAGGAAATGTGTGATGACTTCATGGTTGTTCTGCTCCATTTTGTGGGTTGAGGACCTTAGGTAGAATGATCGGAGAGCAGTGAGAGGATTTGAGTTATAGGTTGATCGATGATAGTATGAACTAGAGATGTAGGGAGGCGATGTTAGCTTAGATGAGACCAAGCGAGTTCTAGGATTGATAGGAGATAGTGGTTAGTGGATTTCAGACGAGCTTCTAGGTAGGCCTTATGAGAGAAGTAGGATTAGGATGGCAGGATTTTGAGCGAGAGGTGTTGGTATATGCGGGTAGCATAGGAGGGTAGCTGGATGAGGACTAGGGTAGTTCGTTAGGGTAATCTTAAGAGTTGGTGTGATATAGGTAGTTATGATAGTTCTAGGTGTGGATAGGTAGGCTAGGAGTTGATCAAGCCTGTAGCGGAAGTGTTGATAGAAAGGTTAATGCACTAGGAGTAGGTTAGGTTGTCTAGGAGCGAATCGTGGATGACGTAAGGTTGATCGACTAGAACTGCTAGGGAATCGTAAAAATCGGGACTAGGTCATAGGTGTTGCGATTAAGGAACGACCTTGGTAAGAAATGAGTTGGGAAATGCTTGAGAAATCGTAACCTTAGTAATTAGGGTGATCATATGTTAATAGGACTGGACGAGAAATATGTAATTTGGGGTTGTTCAAGTAATGTTGAGGATGCTTGACGGAATTTTGATCAAAGGGACTTGATTGGCGAATATTAGTATAAAGTAATGGAAATCGGAATTGATGTGTAGGAATTGTTGTAGCTATTGAGGTATTAGGGAATAAAAGATGGACCTTTGAGGAAGGCCAGTAAGGTGAGAATGTCGTTGAGGTTGTTGTAGGACTAATTGCTTGAGGTTCAAGATAAGAAGGTTTTGAGTAATGAATGAGGGAGCTAGGCAAGGTAGGGGAGATTGAGAATACTAATAGTTGGATATTGTGGAAGATTCAATCTAGTTGCGATACTTGGGTAACTTGTGTAAGAATGATATGAAAATTCTATGGGAATGATGATTCAGTAAATAGGAGCTTAAGCGGTAATACGTCTAGGTTTGAGGAATTTTAAATTGGGCAATTAGGAATATGCGAAAATGAGGAACTAGAGTAGGACAACTTGAGAAATCGCGATTGGATAAGGTTTAGTGAGGATCAGAATGGGGAATCAGTACGTTGAACAGGCGAATTGCCATGATCTTTTGGGAAATGAAATGTCATGTTTCAGATCAGTTGGGTCTTGATTAGTTAGTAAGGCAGAATATGCATGTTGATCAATCGAGCTAGATGGGACTAAAGAGGAACTTGGTGATTCGTGTTATGAGTTAGCACAAGGAGGTTCTCTGGGGTAGAATTGTCGAGAGTAGGCGGTCGAATATTTCTATCAAGGTGAGATGCTTGTGTTATCCTGGGATGTGCATGTCGATTAGGAAAATGAAACTTGCATTCTGTATTGAGGACATAGCATGATGTTGATGAGGCTAGCAGTAGGAGTCTGATTTTTAGAAGTGGATTAGCAGTGGGAATGCTTAGTGGCGTCGGAAGTAAGATTTGAATATTTTGGTGACTTCGGTTTCCTCTTTAAGGGTTAATGGTCGGACGAAATTTGAAGGACGCAGGCAAAATGGATGAAATTGGTAGAAAACCCCTAGGATGAGGATGTACTTGATAGGAGTCTTGGTGGATGACCGAGATATTGAGCTTGGCGAAATAGGTAAAGGGACGGTTACGAATTTCGAGATTTGGGCTTTAGATGGTTGGGTGGAAAGTTAGAGCCGGAGTTTGAAATGTTGAGGAAAATCGATCCTTAGACGACTTGATGACCTAAATGCTGAGATACCTAGTAATTGGTTTGGGACCTAGGCTTGATCGCGGGTGTTATAAGGCTAAAGAGAGCATCTATGATTGGGATATAAAATAAGCACGGTGCAATTGTAATTGGGATTATTATCGGATTTGAGTTGGTAGATCTAGATGAGGTTGATCTTGACTTGAGAGTAATGATCGATTAGTGATGGTTGGGTTCTGTTGTGAATGGTAACTGTATGTGGAGTACTTTGAATATGTGACCTGTTGATATGTGGTAGAGTTAGCCGTGATGTGTACTTCCATTGTGCTGAAATGAGAATCCATGACATGAATAATTATATGAGATGATGACCTTCGATATGTTGCTAGGTGTTAGGGTATGCGACTGACTTGAGAATGTGAATGTGGATTGATATACTATATGACGTCTTGAGTTCTGAAATGTGAAACTGATAAAAACTAAATTGATAGACCCTGATTCTGACTTGGAACTTAGGAAGAGAATATGGAATTAGCCCTTCAAAGTGGATTGTAGGATGATTGGGAAGTTGGGGGTGTTTCGACTAATTTCAGATTTGAGAGATTTTGAACGAAGATTTAAAAAGAACTCGCTCCGATTTTAAGAAAACTATTGCGACCCGGGTTTTTCATTATGACGCCCTACGAAGTGGATAGAAGCATTTATGGGGGCACCTGTGGATCGCTTGCTGAGACCTAGTGGAGACGCCATGATGTTCTTTTGAGTTATGATATGACTGAAAAGTCGGAGTGAAGATGTGGTAGGGGCCCATACCACATTCTTGCAACGACCGATTGGGAGTATTATAATCATGACGACGATACTGTGAGGCCTCATGGGGGCACTTATGAGGCACTTACGAGATCAGTGACCTGACCATTGGACTCACCCATTTCAAACATCATCCCCTATTTTAGAATGATTTTAGTCTCGGAGACGAGACTTGTTTTAAATCGGATATTTTAAGGGAAACTTGTCCTAAATTTAATAAATCGAACTTGAAATTCTTAAAACGAATTCCGGCCCAATCTTGAACCTTCTAAAATCGATTCCGTCTTTTTCTCGGAATTCGAAAAAAATTTCTCTGTATAACGATATTCTTTCAGTTTTACAAATCGAATTAACTGAGAGAGCGGGTTTTCGAAATCCAATACTTGAAAATTTAAATTCTGACTTCGGGACCATAATTTCCGTCTTCTTCACCCATTCTTATCCAAATCCCTAGAAATGGTCCCCTTTCTCCTTCTTTGACCAATTTTAACCACAACTCACCTCCTCCTCTTTTGGGAAAACACCCACTCTTCTTTAACGCCCTCCCATCTTGATTTCCCTCCCTTAAACAAACACATACTGTAGTCCTCTTGAATCAGCCACAAACCACTGCTTTCCCTCTTCAAAAGTCTGAACAGTAGCCCAATTCCCCCCCCCCCCCCCCCCCAATTTCATTCCAATTTCAAAACCCCTTCACCCCTTTTTGAGTTTTGTCAAATCAAACCCATCTTTAACCTCCATTGTTTAGCCCATCTCACCACTCTACCACCACCCTTCCGCCACCCACAACCCCCACCTCGGCGTCCGTTTCTGGCCACCACACTACCACCAACATCACCTCCTCTAGCCCCTTGTCCTTTGTTTTCCAAGCAACACCGCGGCCCTTAGTTTCTAGCTCAATGCCAACCACCACATCCCTACTTGTCCTCCTTTCCCGAAAATCAGTAGTGCCAGCTTCAGTCTCACCTCCCTTGACGTCAACGAGCCCAGATGCTGGCAAGAGCACCATCGCCGAGCCCCTTCTTCTCCTCTTTGCTCCTGTTTTCGTCCACACATCTAGGTGAGTTTCTCTCCTCCTCTTCCTCCCTAAAATGGTGTAAAGCTCCACCTTTAAGCTTCTCCTCCTTTGTCCTAGCCATTCCGGCATCGATTCACCCCTGACGGAGCTTGAAGGACCTCCGGCGAACCTCCGACGAGCCCATCGCGCACAAACCCCTCGGTGAGCCTCCTATTTCGAATTCCTATGCATCCTTCCTTATATTTGAGCTAATTGGGGAAGGGAGGCTGAGAGCAGCGAGCTTGAGAGCTGACCGGAGAGTGAGAGCGCGAGTTTAAGCGAGGGAGGGTGATGAGCGTGGGTTTGAGCGAGAGAGGGAGAGAGGAGAGTGCGGCGAAAGTGAGAGACGGAAGGCTGAGGGAGAGGAAGCTGAGGAGGAGGGAGCCGACGCCGAAGAACCATGCGGGCAGCGAGGGCAGAGCTTCTTCTCAAGCGGGTTGAGCAGATTCAGGAGGAAGAAGATGGCGGTGGGCCTGCAGTGCCTCATCAATGCCAGCTCGGCATGGGTCCCACTTTCATTTTATTTCTTTGGAGTCCAAAAGCAGATTGGAAGAGAAAGAAAAGAGGATTTGGACCGGATTGTGTTAAAAAGGGATTTGGGCCGGATCTGTTTTTAAAAGAGAAGGGAGTTAGGCCTGTTTCATTTAGTCTAGTTTTGGGCTCGGTTTTAGGGTGCAGATTGAGTTAAATAAATAAGGCCTGGTTTAGAATGTTATATAAAATACAATATTATTATGGAGATTTAAAATATAATATTATTAGTGAGATATAAAACACAATATTATTATTGAGATTTAAATATATAATACTATTATTGTGATTTAAAATATTATATTATGGGACTTGAATTTTAAAGAGAACTTGGAAAATAAGTTTTAAAGGATGTAAATTATTTTGCGAAATGAAATTGGATTAATAAGATGTAAAAAAGGGGAATTTTTGAAAATATTCTAACATTGTCGGATTTGCTTTAATAAGATAATAAAATAAGTTGAATTAAAGTGTAATGTTTTGTAAATGGATTTTGGGTCAAGCGTGATTTGTGAAGGTGTTTGAATGATGATTTAAGTTAACTTGAGAGTGTAAGGGTTTTAGGGGATTTTGGGGAGTTGACTTACCTTGACTAAATGGTTGTTCGATTTGGTAATTTATATATGTGTGATTATGATATGATATATGTGATATGATGAATATGATGACCTATGAATTCAAGGATGATGCCATGAAATTGAAATGATTGTTAAGTATAAAATATGATATGTGATAATGATTTGATGTGTTATATGAATAATTATGAAGCATGCGATGATATCTGGTATAGGATGAGATTATGATGTGTCGACATATGAAAGCATGATGTTATATTATATGAAGAGAAGTATGAAAACCTGAAGACCCCAGGCCTCCGTAGAGGGTACGAACCAAACACCAACGACTACACAACCCGACTCTACAACCCTACACAACCAAGCGGACAACTTGGAGGCACAAGGAGGGGGCTCGTGGATACCAAGATCACCAAGTCTTGCGAAGTTGATGAACTCAAAGAAACCAAGCTGAGATCTATACCAATTGTGCAATCGATGAGCCACGCTTCGAATCGATTGTCTTTCACTCGTGTGTTTTCAACACAAAACTGAGATTTCTGAATAATGAATGACGTAAGTTCTACAATGAAGAAGCATCCCTTATAACCCTAATTAGGCCGATTTTTAGTAAAATAAATGAATAAAAGAAATAATTAAAATAACCCTAAAGTTTCCTAAAATAACTTAAGTAAGAAAGTTGCTAAAATAGGAAATACATAAGGTGTTCCACACTTAGTGAAAATCGGCACTTCTAAGGCCTAAGGAGGTTCGGCCTCTTGAAGTCCTATGCACATATATGTCTTCATTGGTGGCTCCGGGAGTTGAACCGTGCTCGAGAACAAAGCATGACTCACAAACATGAATGAGTCTCGTTGAAGCTTCTTAGCTCGGGCTCAAGTCATTGGTCCTTCTCCAAGTATGATAGGCGTGTCTAGAGGTGTAGAAGATGGTCCCGCATCAGTTATTGTAATATGGTTTGCCTTGATTATTGTCACTGTTAAATCGGTTGGGGTAGATAGTGGGTTTGGAAGTAGTAGGTTATTTCCATTGAGAACTCTTTTTTTTTTTTTTCCGGTGAGACCCTTTGTTTGGTCTTGCCTCTTGTATCTTTGGTTTAATCACCGCATCTATATATTTACCGATTCAGATCAAAACTGTGTGATTTTCACTCAAATGTGTCCCAAACATGTTTATATGGTGTATAGGTCATAACGGGAGCTTTGTGCGCGAAAAACATTACGTGAAATTTTCGGACCAAAAGTGACCATGTCAGCGTCACCATTCTATATCCACCAAAACTGTGTTGTTTTCACTCAAATATGTACCAAACACTTTTATATGGTATAAAGGTCATAATGGGAGCTTTGTGTGCGAAAAGCTTTCCGTGAAATTATCGGACCAAAAGTAACCATATCGGCGTCACCTTTCTTTATCCACCAAAACTGTGTGGTTTTTGCTCAAATGTGTCCCAAACAAGTTTATATGGTGTTTAGGTCATAATGGGTGCTTTATGTGCGAAAAGCTTTCCGTGAAATTTTCGGAGCAAAAGTAACCATATCGGCATCACCTTTCTTCATCCACCAAAACTGTGTTGTTTTCGCTCAAATATGATAGGCGTGTCTAGAGGTGTAGAAGATGGTCCCGCATCAGTTATTGTAATATGGTTTGCCTTGATTATTGTCACTGTTAAATTTGTTGGGGTAGATAGTGGGTTTGGAAGTAGATGGTTATTTCCATTGAGAACTCTTAATTTTTTTTTTTCCGGTGAGACCCTTTGTTTGGACTTGCCTCTTGTATCTTTGGTTTAATCACCGCATCTATATATTTACCGATTCAGATCAAAACTGTGTGATTTTCGCTCAAATGTGTCCCAAACATGTTTATATGGTGTATTCATAATGAGAGCTTTGTGCGCGAAAACCTTTCCGTCAAATTTTCGGACCAAAAGTGACCATGTCAGCGTCACCATTCTTTATCCACCAAAACTGTTTTGTTTTCGCTCAAATATGTACCAAACATGTTTATATGGTGTATAGGTCATAATGGGAGCTTTGTGCGTGCGAAAAGCTTTCCGTGAAATTTTCGGACCAAAAGTGACCATATGGGCGTCACCTTTCTTTACCCACCAAAACTATTTTGTTATCGCTCAAATATGTACCAAACATGTTTATATGGTGTATATGTCATAATGGGAGCTTTGTGCGCGAAAAGCTTTCATTGAAATTTTCGGACCAAAAGTGACCATATCGGCGTCACCTTTCTTTATCCAACAAAACTGTGTGATTTTCGCTCAAATGTGTCCCAAACAATGTTTATATGGTGTTTAAGGTCATAATGGGAGCTTCATGCACGAAAAGCTTTCCGTGAAATTTTCGGACCAAAAGTGACCATTTCGGCGTCACCTTTCTTTATCCACCAAAATTGTGTGGTTTTCGCTTAAATCTGTCCCAAACATGTTTATATGGTTTATAGGTCATAATGGGAGCTTTGTGCGCAAAAAGCTTTACGTGAAATTTTGGGATCAAAAGTGACCATGTCAGCGTCACCATTCTTTATTCACCAAAACTGTGTTGTTTTCACTCATATATGTACCAAACATATTTATATGGCGTATAGGTCATAATGGGAGATTTGTGCGCGAAAAGCCTTCCGTGAAATTTTCGGATCAAAAGTGACCATATCGGCGTCACCTTTCTTTATCAACAAAAACTGTGTGGTTTTTGCTCAAATGTGTCCCAAACATGTTTATATGGTGTATAGGTCATAATGGGAGTTTTGTGCGCGAAAAGCTTTCCGTAAATTTTTGGACCAAAAGTGACCATATCGGCGTCACCTTTGTTTATCCACCAAAACTGTGTTGTTATTGCTTAATTATGTACCAAACATGTTGATATGTTTTATAGGTTATAATGGGAGTTTTGTGCGCGAAAAGCTTTCCGTGAAATTTCGGACCAAAAGTGACCATATCGGCGTCACCTTTCTTTATCCATCAAAGCTATGTGGTTTTCGCTCAAATGTATCCCAAAAAGGTTTATATGGTGTTTAGGTTATAATGGGAGCTTTGTGTGCGAAACGGTTTCCGTAAAATTTTCGGACCATGAGTGACCATATCGGCCCTTGACCTGACTATCACCATTCATGCAACTTTTCCATCCATTCATGAGCCTACTCTGTACAGCCAGCACATTTTTATGAAGCATTTTTGTTTCTAACCGCCCAATCAAAGCAATATCCTTCTCAAAACAATAGGAATTTATCAGACTGTTTTTGACCGGGTCCTTTAAACCTGCTATGTTCCAAGCTGCGATTTTTAATTTATCCATGAATTATCTTTAGGTGAGTGGTACCCTCAGAATTGACCGAACAGTTTGGAACCGATACAAAAACTGATTCTGTCATAGCCCCCACAACATCAACTACATCAGATTCTAAAGCTGCAAATCTGGACGCAGTTGCACTCAAATTACCCACTTGATCAGCAACTGCCTTAACCGGGCTGGCACGAGCAGCTTTCCTCTTGTCCACATTACTACAGGCACCCTCACCCATCTGAGCAGAGATCACAGATCCGTCGCACCTAATTACAGCAGTAACAGATGCAGACGAGGTGGAGTTTAGGGTATCACAATCTGTGACAGCAGTGACACCAGCAGCAGCAGGCTCACCAATCCTCACACCACCCGGAGGAGAGTTTCCAACACCAGGAAGCCTAGACGAAGAAGCTTTCAAAAAAATCCTGACAGTAGTAGTAGCAACAGATGCCACCGTCCCAAATTGGACTGATACATCTCTATATTCTCCAACCTTCTCTTTGCCCTTCCACTTGACGTTGTCCTTGGGAACCCAAGAACCATTAGGACAAGCATCCCGATTATGCTGCTGCTTGAGCACCTGCCTGGAGGGCTCTCGGTTCAGCAAACAACGATCCTCAAAATGCCCAAATTTCTCACAAATCATACATCTCGCTAGGAGCCACTCAAAGATAACTCTTTGCTGATACGAGGTACCATCGGAGTTCACAATCTCAATCGACCGAATCCCTGCATCCTTGACAGAAACATCCACGAGCAGACGCGCATATGAAATGTGCTCTCCCCTGGCAGTTCTACAATCTATTCAAATAGGAGTCCCTATCGAACTCTCAATCCGACTTAAATTGTTATTAGTGAACAACGGGGGTTCAAGGTTTGACAAACAAACCCAGCAAAGAATTCGATCAAATGAAGACCAAGCAATGGGCATTCCTGACTTCCATCTCTTCAAAATAAGAGGTTTCGATCCCATAACATTCCATGGTCCATTACTAAGAACCCAATCCAGCTCTTCCTCAGACACAAATCGAAAAACAAATACACCATTATTTTTTTGGAAGATTTTAGGAGGAATTACCTTCCATTGCGATTCAACCATTTTTGACACTTTCACAAAGAGGATACGGGTACCTACAATAACACCAATGAGAGTAGCAGACCAATGGCGCTGAGAGTCGACCACGTCCTCAGCCCTAATCTCAACTCTTCCTTTCGAAACATCAACAAAGAACTTCAGCTTTTCTGCACATCCAATTTCCCTGTTTAAGCTTATGGGGGAAACAAATTCAAGGATAGCGATTTTCGGTTTTGGAGCAAAACTACGCTGCAAGGCTTGAGCAAAAGACAGAACTTCATCCTCAGAGTCAGGAATGAACCTCTTGTTACCCAGCTGGAAAGAGGAAACCCCTCCGTCGCCTTTGCAGTCCCCGGTCACCACCAGACTCCCAAATTCACTCCCACTCGCGCTTGAAGAACAGAAGGCTTAGAGGACGAAATAGCTTTTCCCCCTGTAGATCTAGGGAGGTTGTCACCACCAGACCGGTGACGGAGCTCCGACAGTAGCATGTTTGTATGGATAATCGCTTGGAGTAAATTCTCTCTCTCACTTCTCTAGCCTCTTGTCTCTGTGTGTCTGAGTTCTGTGTGTGGTTTTCGCTCAAATGTGTCCTAAACATGTTTATATGGTGTATATGTCATAATGGGAGCTTTGTGCGCGAAAAGTTTTTCGTGAAATTTTTAGACCATAAGTGACCATATCGGCGTCTCCTTTCATTATCCACCAAAACTGTGTTGTTTTCGCTCAAATATGTACCAAACATATTTATATAATGTGTAGGTTATAATGGGAGCTTTGTGCGCGATAAGCTTTCAGTGAAATTTTCGAACCAAAAGTAACCATATCGGCGTCACCTTTCTTCATCCACCAAAACTGTGTGGTTTTCGCTCAAATGTGTCCCAAACATGTTTATATGGTGTATATGTCATACTGGGAGCTTTGTGCGCCAAAAGCTTTCCGTGAAATTTTTCGGACCAAAACTGACCATATCGGCGTCGCCTTTCTTTATCCACCAAAACTCAATTGTTTTCGCTCAAATATATACCAAACATGTTTTTATGGTGTACAGTTTATAATGGGAGCTTTGTGCACGAAAAGCTTTCCGTGAAATTTTCGAACCAAAAGTGACCATACCGGCATCACCTTTCTTTATCCACCAAAACTATGTGGTTTTCGCTCAAATGTGTCCCAAACATGTTTCTATAGTGTATATGTCATACTGGGAGCTTTGTGCGCGAAAAGCTTTTCGTGAAATTTTCGGACAAAAAGTGACCATATCGGCGCCACCTTTCTTTATCCACCAAAACTGTGTGGTTTTCACTCAAATGTGTCCCAAACATTTTATATGGTGTTTAGGTCATAATGGGAGGATTGTGTTCGAAAAGCTTTCCGTGAAATTTTCGGACCAAAATTGACCATATCTGCGTCACCTTTCTTTATCCTCCAAAACTGTGTGGTTTTGTCTCAAATGTGTCCCAAACATGTTTGTATCGTGTATAGGTCATAATGGGAGCTTTGTGTGGGAAAAGCTTTCAGTCAAATTTTCGGACCTAAACTGACTATATCGGCGTCACCTTTCTATATCCACAAAAACTGTGTGGTTTTCACTCAAATGTGTCCCAAACACTTTTATATGGTGTATATGTCATAATGGAAGATTTGTGCGGGAAAAGCTTTCCGTGAAATTTTCGGAACAAAAAAGACCATATCGGCGTCACATTTCTTTATCCACTAAAATTCTGCTGTTTTCGCTCAAAAATGTACCAAACACGTTTATATGGTGTATAGGTTATAATGTGAGCGTTGTGCGCGAAAAGCTTTCCGTGAAATTTTCGGACCAAAAGTGACCATATCGGCGTCACCTTTCTTTATCCACAAAAACTGTGTGGTTTTCGCTCAAATGTGTCCCAAACATGTTTATATGGTGTATATGTCATAATGGTAGCTTTGTGCTCGAAAAGTTTTCCGTGAAATTTTCAGACAATAAGTGACCATATCGACGTCTCCTTTCTTTATCAACCAAAACTGTGTTGTTTTAGCTCAAATATGTACCAAGCATGTTTATATGGTGTATAGGTGATAATGGGAGCTTTGTGCGTGAAAAACTTTCCGTGAAATTTTTGGACCAAAAGTAACCATATCTGCGTCACCTTTCTTCATCCAACAAATCTGTGTGATCTTCCCTCTAATGTGTCCCAAACATGTTTATATGGTGTATATGTCATAATGGGAGCTTTGTGCACGAAAAGCTTTCCGTTAAATTTTCGGACCAAAAGTGACCATATCGGCGTCACATTTCTTTATCCACCAAAGCTTTGTTGTTTTTGCTCAAATATGTACCAAACATGTTTATATGGTGTATAGTTTGTAATGGGAGCTTTGTGCGCGAAAAGCTTTCCGTGAAATTTTCGAACCAAAAGTGACCATACCGGCGTTACCTTTCTTTATCCACCAAAACTGTGTGGTTTTCTCTAAAATGTGTACCAAACATGTTTATATGGTGTTTAGGTCATAATGGGAGTTTTGTTGTCGAAAAGCTTTCCGTAAAATTTTCGGATCAAAAGTGACCATATCGGCATCACCTTTCTTTATCCACCAAAAACTGTGTTGTTTTCGCTCAAATATGTACCAAACATGTTTATATGGTGTATTTGTTATAATGGTAGCTTTGTGTACGAAAAGCTTTCCGTGAAATGTTCGGACCAAAAGTGACCATATCGGCCTCACCTTTCTTTATCCACCAAAACTGTGTGGTTTTGTGCGTGAATGTGTACCAAACATGTTTATATGGTGTTTGGGTCATAATGGGAGTTTTGTGCGCGAAAACCTTTCCGTGAAATTTTCGAACCAAAAGTGACCATACCGGCATCACCTTTCTTTATCCACCAAAACTGTGTGGTTTTCGCTCAAATGTGTCCCAAACATGTTTCTATAGTGTATATGTCATACTGGGAGCTTTGTGCGCTAAAAGCTTTTCGTGAAATTTTCGGACCAAAAGTGACCATATCGGCGTCACCTTTCTTTATCCACAAAAACTGTGTGGTTTTCGCTCAAATGTGTCCCAAACATGTTTATATGGTGTATATGTCATAATGGTAGCTTTGTGCTCGAAAAGTTTTCCGTGAAATTTTCAAACAATAAGTGACCATATCGACGTCTCCTTTCTTTATCAACCAAAACTGCGTTGTTTTCGCTCAAATATGTACCAAACATGTTTATATGGTGTATAGGTGATAATGGGATCTTTGTGCGTGAAAAGCTTTTCGTGAAATTTTCGGACCAAAAGTAACCATATCTGCGTCACCTTTCTTCATCCAACAAAACTGTGTGATCTTCCCTCTAATGTGTCCCAAACATGTTTATATGGTGTATATGTCATAATGGGAGCTTTGTGCACGAAAAGCTTTCCGTTAAATTTTCGGACCAAAAGTGACCACATCGGCGTCACATTTCTTTATCCACCAAACATTTGTTGTTTTTGCTCAAATATGTACCAAACATGTTTATATGGTGTATAGTTTGTAATGGGAGCTTTGTGCGCGAAAAGCTTTCCGTGAAATTTTCGAACCAAAAGTGACCATACCGGCGTTACCTTTCTTTATCCACCAAAACTGTGTGGTTTTCTCTAAAATGTGTACCAAACATGTTTATATGGTGTTTAGGTCATAATGGGAGTTTTGTTGTCGAAAAGCTTTCCGTAAAATTTTCGGATCAAAAGTGACCATATCGGCATCACCTTTCTTTATCCACAAAAACTGTGTTGTTTTCGCTCAAATATGTACCAAACACGTTTATATGTTGTATTTGTTATAATGGGAGCTTTGTGTGCGAAAAGCTTTCCGTGAAATGTTCGGACCAAAAGTGACCATATCGGCCTCACCTTTCTTTATCCACCAAAACTGTGTGGTTTTGTGCGCGAATGTGTACCAAACATGTTTATATGGTGTTTGGGTCATAATGGGAGTTTTGTGCGCGAAAACCTTTCCATTAAATTTTCGAACCAAAAGTGACCATACCGGCATCACCTTTCTTTATCCACCAAAACTGTGTGGTTTTCGCTCAAATGTGTCCCAAACATGTTTCTATAGTGTATATGTCATACTGGGAGCTTTGTGCGCTAAAAGCTTTTCGTGAAATTTTCGGACCAAAAGTGACCATATCGGTGTCACCTTTCTTTATCCACAAAAACTGTGTGGTTTTCGCTCAAATGTGTCCCAAACATGTTTATATGGTGTATATGTCATAATGGTAGCTTTGTGCTCGAAAAGTTTTCCGTGAAATTTTCAAACAATAAGTGACCATATCGACGTCTCCTTTCTTTATCAACCAAAACTGTGTTGTTTTCGCTCAAATATGTACCAAACATGTTTATATGGTGTATAGGTGATAATGGGATCTTTGTGCGTGAAAAGCTTTTCGTGAAATTTTCGGACCAAAAGTAACCATATCTGCGTCACCTTTCTTCATCCAACAAAACTGTGTGATCTTCCCTCTAATGTGTCCCAAACATGTTTATATGGTGTATATGTCATAATGGGAGCTTTGTGCACGAAAAGCTTTCCGTTAAATTTTCGGACCAAAAGTGACCACATCGGCGTCACATTTCTATATCCACCAAACATTTGTTGTTTTTGCTCAAATATGTACCAAACATGTTTATATGGTGTATAGTTTGTAATGGGAGCTTTGTGCGCGAAAAACTTTCCGTGAAATTTTCGAACCAAAAGTGACCATACCGGCGTTACCTTTCTTTATCCACCAAAACTGTGTGGTTTTCTCTAAAATGTGTACCAAACATGTTTATATGGTGTTTAGGTCATAATGGGAGTTTTGTGCGCGAAAAGCTTTCCGTGAAATTTTCGGATCAAAAGTGACCATATCGGCATCACCTTTCTTTATCCACAAAAAACTGTGATGTTTTCGCTCAAATATGTACCAAATACGTTTATATGGTGTATTTGTTATAATGGGAGCTTTGTGTGCGAAAAGCTTTCGGTGAAATGTTCGGACCAAAAGTGACCATATCGGCCTCACCTTTCTTTATCCACCAAAATTGTGTGGTTTTCTACGCGAATGTGTACCAAACATGTTTATATAGTGTTTAGGTCATAATGGGAGTTTTGTGCGCGAAAACCTTTCCGTGAAATTTTCGGACCAAAAGTGACCTTATCGGCGTCACCTTTCTTTATTCACAAAAATTGTGTGGTTTTCGCTCAAATGTGTCATAAATATGTTTATATGGTGTATATGTCATAATGGGAGCTTTATGCGCGAAAATCTTTCCATGAAATTTTCGGACCAAAAGTGACCATATCGGCGTCACCTTTCTTTATCCACCAAAACTGTGTGGTTTTCGCTCAAATATAAACCAAAGATGTTTATATGGTGTTTAGGTCATAATGGGAGCTTTGTGTGCGAAAAGCTTTCCGTGAAATTTTCGGACCAAAAGTGACCATATCAACGTCACCTTTCTTCATACACCAAAACTGTGTGGTTTTCGCTCAAATGTGTCCCAAACAATATAGTGTAGGTCATAATGGGAGCTTTCTGCGCGAAAAGCTTTCCGAAAAATATTTGGACCAAAAGTGACCATATCGGCATCACCTTTCTTTATCCACCAAAACTCTGTGGTTTTCGCTCAAATGTGTCCCAAACATGTTTATATGGTGTATATGTCATACTGGGAGCTTTGTGCGCCAAAAGCTTTCCGTGAAATTTTTCGCACCAAAACTGACCATATCGGCGTCGCCTTTCTTTATCCACCAAAACTCAGTTGTTTTCGCTCAAATATGTACGAAACATGTTTTTATGGTGTATAGTTTATAATGGGAGCTTTGTGCACGAAAAGCTTTCCGTTAAATTTTCGGACCAAAAGTGACTATACCGGCATCACCTTTCTTTATCCACCAAAACTGTGTGGTTTTCGCTCAAATGTGTCCCAAACATGTTTCTATAGTGTATATGTCATACTGGGAGCTTTGTGCGCTAAAAGCTTTTCGTGAAATTTTCGGACCAAAAGTGACCATGTCCGCGTCACCTTTCTTTATCCACCAAAACTGTGTGGTTTTCGCTCAAATGTGTCCAAAACATGTTTATATGGTGTTTAGGTCATAATGGGAGGATTGTGTTCGAAAAGCTTTCCGTGAAATTTTCGGACCAAAAGTGACCATATCTGCGTCACCTTTCTTGATCATCCAAAACTGTGTGGTTTTGGCTCAAATGTGTCCCAAACATGTTTGTATCGTGTATAGGTCATAATGGGAGCTTTGTGCGTGAAAAGCTTTCCGTGAAATTTTCGGACCAAAAGTAACCATATCTGCGTCACCTTTCTTCATCCAACAAAACTGTGTGATCTTCCCTCTAATGTGTCCCAAACATGTTTATATGGTGTATATGTCATAATGGGAGCTTTGTGCACGAAAAGCTTTCCGTTAAATTTTCGGACCAAAAGTGACCACATCGGCGTCACATTTCTTTATCCACCAAAGCTTTGTTGTTTTTGCTCAAATATGTACCAAACATGTTTATATGGTGTATAGTTTGTAATGGGAGCTTTGTGCGCGAAAAGCTTTCCGTGAAATTTTCGAACCAAAAGTGACCATACCGGCGTTACTTTTCTTTATCCACCAAAACTGTGTGGTTTTCTCTAAAATGTGTACCAAACATGTTTATATGGTGTTTAGGTCATAATGGAAGTTTTGTGCGCGAAAAGCTTTCCGTGAAATTTTCGGATCAAAAGTGACCATATCGGCATCACCTTTCTTTATCCACCAAAAACTGTGTTGTTTTCGCTCAAATATGTACCAAACATGTTTATATGGTGTATTTGTTATAATGGTAGCTTTGTGTGCGAAAAGCTTTCCGTGAAATTTTGCGGACCAAAAGTGACCATATCGGCCTCACCTTTCTTTATCCACCAAAACTGTGTGGTTTTGTGCGCGAATGTGTACCAAACATGTTTATATGGTGTTTAGGTCATAATGGGAGTTTTGTGCGCGAAAAGCTTTCCGTGAAATTTTCAGACCAAAAGTGACCATATCGGCGTCACCTTTCTTTATTCACAAAAAATGTGTGGTTTTCGCTCAAATGTGTCCCAAATATGTTTATATGGTGTATATGTCATAATGGGAGCTTTATGCGCGAAAATCTTTTCATGAAATTTTCGGACCAAAAGTGACCATATCGGCGTCACCTTTCTTTATCCACCAAAACTGTGCGGTTTTCGCTCAAATGTGTCCCAAACAATATAGTGTAGGTAATAATGGGAGCTTTGTGCGCGAAAAGCTTTCCGAAAAATATTAGGACCAAAAGTGACCATATCGGCATCACCTTTCTTTATCCACCAAATATGTGTGGTTTTCGCTCAAATGTGTCCCAAACACTTTTATATTGTGTATATGTCATAATAAGACCTTTGTGTGCGAAAAGCTTTACGTGAAATTATCAGACCAAAAGTGACCATATCGGAGTCACATTTCTTTATCCACCAAAACTGTGTGGTTTTCGCTCAAATGTGTCCCAAACACTTTTATATGGTGTATATGTCATAATGGAAGCTTTGTGCGCGAAAAGATTTCCGTGAAATTTTCAGACCAAAAGTGACCATATCGACGTCACCTTTTTTTATCCACCAAAACTGTGTGGTTTTCGCTAAAATATGTCCCAAACATGTTTATATGGTGTTTATGTCATAATCGGAGCTTTGTGCGTGAAAAGCTTTCTGTGAAATTTTCGGACCAAAAGTGACCATATCGGCGTCACCTTTCTTTATCCACCAAAGCTGTGTTGTTTTTGCTAAAATGTGTACCAAACAATGTTTATATGGTGTTTAGGTCATAACGGGAGTTTTGTGCGCGAAAAGCTTTCTGTGAAATTTTCGGACCAAAAGTGAGCAAATCGGCGTCACCTTTCTTTATGCACCAAAACTGTGTGGTTTTCGCTCAAATATGTCCCACACAAGTTTATATGGTGTATATGACATAATGGAAGCTTTGTGCGTGAACAGCTTTCCGTGAAATTTTTGGACCAAAAGTGACCATAACTGTGTTGTTTTTGCTCAAATATGTAACAATCATGTTTATATGGTGTATAGGTTATAATGGGAGGTTTGTGTGCGAAAAATAATCATATCGGCGTCACCTTTCTTCATCCAACAAAACTGTGTGGTTTTCTGTCAAATGTGTCCCAATCATGTTTATATAGTGTAGGTCATAATGGGAGCTTTATGCACGAAAAGCGTTCCGTCAAATTTTCGGACCAAAAGCGACCATATCGGCGTCATCATTCTTTATCTACCAAAACTGTTTGGTTTTCGCTCAAATGTTTCCCAAACATGTTTATATAGTGTAGGTCATAATAGGAGCTTTGTGTGCGAAAACCTTTCCGTCAAATTTTCGCACCAGAAGTGACCATATCGGCGTCACCTTTCTTTATCCACTAAAACTGTGTGGTTTCGCTCAAATGTGTCACAAACACTTTTATATGGTGTATATGTCATAATGGAAGCTTTGTGCGCGAAAAGCTTTCCGTGAAATTTTCGGACCAAAAGTGACCATATCGGCGTCACCTTTCTTTATCCACCATAACTCTGTGGTTTTCGCTCAAATGTGTCCCAAACATGTTTATATGATGTTTAGGTTATAATGGGAGCTTTGTGTGTGAAAAGCTTTCCGTGAAATTTTCGGACCAAAAGTGAGCATATCAGCGTCACTTTTCTTTATACACAAAACTGTGAGGTTTTTGCTCAAATATTTCCCAAACATGTTTATATAGTGTAGGTCATAATGGGAGCTTTGTGTGCGAAAAGCTTTCCGACATATTTTTGGACCAAAAGTGACCATATCGGCGTCACCTTTCTTTATCCACCAAATATGTGTGGTAGAAGTCGAGTGCCAGTCTGAGGAGAAGAAGGAGTGCTCGAGATAGATATAAACCGAGGTCGATATCGATGTCCTATGGTCGATATCGATGTTGTCAGCAGAGAAGTCCGACTCAGATTTTGATAGAACTCTATCCAAAGCTTGCACGTCTATCCAAAAGTCGAGATCTTCTATCCAATGCACCAGACTTCATCCTTTTGAGTTATTTACCATGGAAATTTTAGTTTTTACTTTATTAAGTTTTATCTTAGACAATAAAGATAGGTTTTTGAGTCTTTGGATAACAAAGTTTGATATCTATATCTAGAGGCAATTAGGGCTGAGTTTATTCATTGAATTACATATAGTTTTAGTAGTTTATCGTAGAGAATTTGTAGAGAGAGAGAGAGGAGGCCGATTGAGGTTGGTGGAAGCAAGAGCGGAATTGGCTTGGTTCAGTTGTAATTTCTCTTTAGTTCAATACATATTAGTTTTCTTTTCAATGATGATGATGAGTTCAATGATAAGAAGCGAGTAGTCAACCCACTTCTAGGGTCGGGGTGAGCCTGACGATAGCAATGTAGGGTAAGTGCATCAAAGGTATGACTTTTATGCGATTCCGTCTCCTATCCTATGCATGATCCTTTGCGAAAGTTAGGGAGATTCATTATTTGCATTATTGAAGCGAAAGCCCCTCATATTGTGAACTTGGATTACTCATGAATTTGATAGTAACTCTTAGGAATTATGCGAGAGCCTCTAATCACCTAAGTGTTAGTAACGAAAGTTATTTGACGGAAAGACATTAAATTTCATAACTTTAGCATCATACTTGCATTGTTATCATTGTGGCATGAAACCCCGACATTGAAAGCTTTTAATTAATTGAATTTGATATAAAGTTCAAGTTTTGATTTCTGACCATCTTTCTACAACTATTCTACGCTCTTCGGTCACTTTTCCGACACATAGGTTACGTACAACAATTTCTGTGACAAACATCGAAATCAACTGTAAAGGTCGATATCGAGCACTAACGTCGATATCGAGGTTCCACTCGATGTCGATTTGGCTTGCTTTTGTCTTTTGCAGGAACTCTACTGGAAATCGACCAGAACTGAGGTCGATATCGACCAGACACATCGATATCGAGTGTCTTCTGAGGTTGAAAGCTTGATCGTGATTACAACAAGGGAAGTGCTGACATACCTCCTCGTGGATTCGATCCTGAATTACCCTACCATTGCATCGTGAGGGATTCTTGTATTATTTGGTTGAACAAGGAGTCAGCGTAGTTCAGATATATATTTGAATATTTGAATCGCTTCTCCCCTAAACAAACAAATTGGCGCCGTTGTCGGGGAGGCAATCAATCGCCACCTAAGTTTTCTCACGTTCTTTTAGACCTTATTTTGCAGGTTTATGCGACGTTGTGATCGCAGACCTATCTTGGAAACCATTGATGAGCCTGAACGATTCTTCCATCTTCGCAACAAAGCTATTCAAATCATGGCAGGCAACGAGACGCATGCTGAGACCATAGAGCGGTTGAGAAAGGAGATTGAGGACCGTAACGCTACAATCGCTGATGAGAGGGCCGCTGCTGCTGCAGAGCGAGCCCGTGCTGATAGGGAGGAGGATGCTGATGTGCATGTTCTTAGTCATATTTTTCCATATACTTTAGTGTTAATATAAGTCTTTTTCATTGGTTATGCATTGGGTTTAGTGTCTTTTGCATATATTTTCATGTTTCATAAGAAATAGATGTCTTCACTAGCTTTTGTGTGATTTACAGGATTTTTGAAGCTGTTTTTGAAGAAACTTTCAAGAAAGAAAAGATGCGGAAAAGAATAAGGAGCGCATAGGAAAAAGAACGGAAGCAATCAGAGTTCAAACAAAGGAGATATGTGCGTTTTACTAAGTTGTACCGACCCTGTACCGATCGCCCCTGGGTCGGTACCAAGGCATAATCTGACAGAACAAGCCAATCTGAGCAACAGTAGTCATACCGACCCTAAGGGGGCTCGGTACCGAGGTGGGCCGGGTCGGTACGGGCTCGTTGGCGGCTATTTTTATCCGGATTTAATTATTTTTACCTCTTTTCCTTAAATAGACTTTAGATAAAATCCATATATTTGTTATTTCCTAATTAGGTTTATGGGCTATTAAGTATAAATAGGATTTTTAGGGTTTGGAGGAGTCTCTCTCTTCCTCCTACCAATTTTCAGCCCACGTTTAGAATTCTCAGCACACTTTTGAGAGCGTTTGTGAGCGGATTTGAGAGCTTTTTGAAGCGATTTCTTCGGCGAAAGTTGAGGAACGTTTTGTAAGGCTTTTGGGACGCATTGTTGACATTATTCTCATGTTTTTATGCAATTTTAATTTCTGATTTTTAGTTATTTCATGAATTTTGAGTTATTCACCATGAATATGCGTGAGTAGTCGCCTTTTCTAGGGTTGGGGTGATCCCAACGATAGTTATGCTTGCAATTTTGCTATGAATTGATGAATTGATTGGTTCTTATCTATTTTATATGCTTAAGTACTCAATGAAAATTGGGGAAATTCCTTTTTGCAATTGAATTGAAAGATTGAATTGTGAATTGGATGGTAATTAGGGTTTTGAACGCAAGTTTGATAACCTAATTAAGATTGTTAGTAAAGTTTATTAATTTGTGAAAATAAATTGATTACTTTGCTAGGGTTGATGCAAGTTGACCTATTTAATAGATAAAAACATGATTTTATATGATTCATTGAAATGCTTGCATGATTATCGTTGTGGGGATCCTTGTGCCCTAGACTTTTATTATTATTGATTTTTCCTAAAAATTCCAGCAGCCCACAAAACCCCAAAAATCTCTATATTTGTCATCTCTCCTCGCTATTCTTCCTTCTTGGTAACTAAAATTGAGTCACTGACTTTCTCCCTGTGAACGAACTTGACCCTACTATACTATAGCGGGGTTTCGATCTTATAAATTTATTTGATTGAAAATAAACCCTTCAACAGATGCGTGCAGACAAGCCCAAGAGCGGCTCAATCAGTATCCACAGACGACGATGCAATACATGCATCCGCCGCTTCACGTTCCTGAATCTGATATACTTATTCCTCCTTCCAATTATGAAATTAAAATTAACTTCCTATCCGAAATTAAAAGAAATACTTTTAAAGGAAGACCTAATGAATGCCCACTGCAACACATCTCTACTTTTATGGATTTATGTGAAACAATTGCTGATGGTGTAAATTTAGAGTATGTGAGACTGAAATCTTTTCGATGGTCTTTGGCAGGCAAGGCATTACAATGGCTTGAGAGTTTGGCTCCATGCTCGCTGAGGACATGGGCAGAGGTGAAGGACTCATTCCTAAACAAATTCTTTCCTCCCTCTAAGACGGCGATGCTGCGACAAAGGATCACGACTTTCAAACAAAAGCCAGGTGAAACATTAGCACATGCGTGGGAGCGATTTAAGGACTTGCTGAGATCATGCCCGACGCATGGACAACTTTCATATGTCATCCAGGAAATATTCTACAACTCCCTTGATGCGCCAAATAAGGAGAGGATCAATTCATTTACCTCCTATCCGTACATTGAGCTTACACCAACGGAGGCCTAGGAGACCATTGAGAGGCTCGGGAACTTTAACAACACCTATGGGACTGCTGCGGCCTATGACTCAAGGCCTGCCCCATCGATGCCACTTTATAAGCCTCCGAAGGAGATTGATCCTGAGGTGCGGCAACAATTCCACAACGATTAAACACGCCGCCTTCAAAAGCAAGTCAGGTTCCTGAGCAACAATCAACCTTGTCAGGAATGTGGTTCAACAAGGCATAACACTAGTGCCTCTCCACATACTGAGCAAGTATCTATGGCGGAACAACATGAGGAAGCCAAGTGGACGAGAGGCTCCTATAGAGGGGGCAATCAAGAATATTGGGGGAGATCAAAGGTTCTATCAACAAAGGGATCCCCCACCATATAGAGCAACAGGGCACCCTAAGCGGGAGACTAGGAAGGACGACCTACAGATCATTCTTGATGAGATGCGGAGGAACCATGCTGAGTTTAAACAAGCCAATAACTCCGTCCATACACTGCTGCAGGGCATCAACTCTAGGCTTGAGGAGATAGACGTTTGGAAGCGCAACATGGAGACCCAAATGGGTCGATTGGCAGAAGCAATACCCAAAGCGTCAGGATCATTCCCTGGATCAACCGTACCCAATCAAAAGGGCAAAACCACTGGATATATAGTGGCGATGAATCTAAGGAGTGGGCATTAAGTACAAACGCCCGAGCAAAAAGCGGAGGAGAAGACCCCAGAACAAACATCGATATCGACCCCCCTGTCGATATCGACCAAGGGGACGTCGATGTCGACTACACTGCAGTCGATGTCGACACTGCTGCTGAGTCACCACAAAAATCGACTCCCCTAGTCGATGTCAACCCCCATCCAGTCGATGTCGATCTCACTCTAGCCGTAGGGAATAAGAAGGTGTTGTCGTTCCCAACAAAAAAGATGACTAAGGACCCGGTTAAAAAGAAGTTCCAACGGTTCGTGAAGATGCTTCAAGGACTCAATGTCTCAATACCATTCATAGAAGCACTTCATGAGATGTCGTCCTATGTAAGGTTCTTTAAGGACATATTGGGTAAGAAGCGATCGCTTTCTGAGATCGCAGAGGAGTGCAACAGATTGGAGCTACCACAAAAGCGGGCGGACCCAGGTAAGTTTTCTATCGCTATAGGCTTAGGTCGATATCGCTTTAATGCTTTAGTTGATTTGGGCGCTAGCATTAGCATGATGCCACTAACCATATGGCACAAGGTAAAGATAGGTCCTCTAGAGCCCGTGGATGCAAGGTTATACATGACAAATAATACGGTAGTGATTCCAACAGGATTGGTAACTGATGTGCCAGTACAAGTAGGTAAATTCTTTGTCCCTGTTGATTTCTTAGTTTTTGATATAGCAGAGGACCCTTCTTGTCCCATTATTTTAGGTAGGCCATTCCTACCAATTGTCGATGCCAATATAAGCGTGAAGAAAGGATTGATCTCATTCACTATTAGCGACGAAGTGACAGAGTATGCCTTCAACCAGACGGTAAGGAACAATGAAGGGCCAATGGAGATTAAGGCCATCAATGGTGTCTACATTGCATGTGGTGAAGCAAAGGTAAGGAGTATGACACCGGAAGAGCTTGAAAAGAGGGCCATAGAAGCCCAAGTGGAGGAGGTTGTGGCAATCTTGAACGAAGGAGCCATACAGAACATCGAAATTGACCCAGGTAAGTCAAAATCGACTAACAATGTTCAAGATGCTGTGCCAGGTCATAAGTATGGGGTCGACGGAGGAGAAGGAACCTCGAAATCGAGCATGAAGGTCGATATCGACCATGCCCGTAAGCCAAAATCGACCACCACATAAGCTGAGAAAGGAGGAACAAAATCCTCGATATCGACCTCTGAGGGACGAAATCGACCTGATCATGTTGAGGAGAAAGCCTCCAAATCGACTAAACCTCCAGGAGCACAACAGAGCTCGATATCGACCACTAAATATCGATGTCGACCTGAGCCACAGAAAGAGAAAAAGGTAAGTCAAGGTACGGATTCCTCCTGTTCCATCTCAATTAAAGATTTATCATTATTTAGAAGAGGTGTGCCTTGGCATGTGCGCTTGTGTAGGGTATCCGATGATGATTCGAACCAATATGAGATAGGAGACAAGATGTATGTCGCCAAATCAAAAGAACAATGGTTCCCTACTAGATTCAAAGATAAGATGATGGGACCTTTCACGGTGAATCAAATCCATCCAGGTGGAATGCAGTTGCGTGACAAGAAAGGAGTGTTGTTTGAGGCCTAAGCCATATGGGCTCTGCAGATGCCGCCTTGAGAGCGCAAAGGAAGAAGTCGGCCTAGCCACTTTAAAGTCTAGAGCTTGTAACAGAGACACTTAGTTTTTGGTTTTGGACACTTTTAGTTTGACACTTTACATTATTATTGCATGATTTGGTTTAGGTTTTAACAAAGTGCAGGAAAGAGGAAAGAAAAGAGCAAAAACAAGCATCGAAATCGAGTAAGAAGCTCGATATCGACCTTAAGGTCGATTCAGATCAGCTTGTGGTCGAGGCCGGATCACCCTGAAGCTTGAGGCAGAAATCGATGAAAGAGATCGATTTCGATGATGCAAGGTCGATATCGACCATACCTACAGATTCTTCGACTCTTGAAATTTGTGACGGTTTAGTAAGTTTGCTCTCTTAACCCTAGTTTTAATACAGTGCGGACAATGTAATCTTTAAGTATAGGGTGGGGGAAAGGCATATTTGCACGTTTTTAGCATATTTTAAAAATTTTCATAAGTTTTTGCTTAGTTTATACAATGTTCATGCATAATACTTAGTTAATTTAGAATTGCATATTTATCTTTAAGAATTGCATCATATAGTTTTTATTTTCGAAAAAAAAAAGAAAAAAAATGACCCCCATCAAAAAAATTGAAAATAAAGAAAAGAGTCATGAAAGTATAAAAAAGAGCTCTACGATGCAAATTTAGATTCATTAGAGATATCACATGAAATTGCCTAGTTAAGGGAAGTCCCAATGAAGAGCAAAAAGAAAAAAATGAAGGAGGTAAAAATTTGAAGTTGCTTTTGACATGTGCATGATAAGATGATGGAGGACTTTTATATATTTCCATACAAGTGCTTACAAAAGTTCATATCCTAGCCTTACCTATGCATATTTTCAAAAGTCACAAGCCATATATGAGCCTTATTATGTCATTATCATTATTGCTCCACATATATCATATTGCCCATTTTATACCTTATACCCTATCCGGGAACAAGTTTGAGAATGGATGTTATCTTTGGAGTTGTTATATGGAGTTTGTGCATATTTATTGAAGTTGTTGGCAGAAATGAGAAAATTATGAATAATGGAAAATTTAATGAGCGAGAAAAAATCCGATCACCTCAGGAGATAAAGGTAGGTCGACCCTGCTCGTTGAGATGTTAGTTCAGCGAGATGGGACACAAGGTGAGGAGTCCGAAGTACTAAGTATCCGAGGCCATTCATGAGACCCATGTTTGCGACTCGCGAGAAGGCAGTGCTAAGGTCAGAGAGGTAAAAGCATTATAATGAAAAAAGCATTGAGCGAAGTGTGAAAGGTAAGAAACATTATGAAGAAGGAATGTGAAATGTTTTGGAAAGAAAGTACATTTCCCCGGATTTAACACCACATAGCCAAAAATTAGCCCACCTTTAGCCTTTTACCAATCTACTTCTCTATAGCTTGAAAAAGTCCTCTTGATTATAAATGCTATGTCGCTGAAATTGTTTTATGAATATAAACCTCCTTTTATGAGTATGAAATTGCTTTTATGCACATGCATGGATTTGATTGACATTAGTGCCTTATCGAGGATCGCAATTGATTGTAGGGACCTATGAAAAATGAATCTATGATGTTGAGGGTTTACTTTCTTCCCCTGAATGACCATTAAAGGTATTGCTTGGGGACAAGCAAGCTTAAGTATGGGGTGTTTGATGTGCGCGCAAATAGCCATATTTTCTATGCACATTTAAGTCCATTTTATCGTCATTCGCATGCATATTAGTAGAAAAACATAAGATTAGTGTAGTTTATGCTTTATTGTCAAATATATGAGTCTGCACGAGTTTCTATGTGATTTCACATAAAACAGGGCAAAGTTGGACAGATTTGGAAGAGCGGAAAAAGAACTCGAAGTCTTCTGAAGAGGTCGAAATCGACTAATGAACCTCGACAACGAGTACAGTAGAGAGGCAGGAATCGAGCTGAGCACAAAACTGAGCACGTCGATAAAACAGAGGTCGATATCGATGTATGAGGTCCATATCGAGTGGCCTTGATCGAGCATACTGATAGAAGTCGAGTGTCAGTCCGAGGAGAAGAAGGAGTGCTCGAGATAGAGATAAACCGAGGTCGATATCGATGTCCTATGGTCGATATCGATGTTGTCAGCAGAGAAATCCGACTCAGATTTTGACAGAACTCTATCCAAAGCTTCCACGTCTATCCAAAAGTCAAGATCTTCTATCCAACGCACCAGACTTCATCCTTTTGAGTTATTTACCATGGAAATTTTAGTTTTTACTTTATTAAGTTTTATCTTAGAGAATAAAGATAGTTTTTCGAGTCTTTGGATAGCAAAGTTCGATATCTATATCTAGAAGCCATTAGGGCTGAGTTTATTCATTGCATTACAGAAAGTTTTAGTAGTTTATCGCAGAGAATTTGTAGAGAGAGAGAGAGGAGTCAGATTGAGGTTGGTGGAAGCAAGAACGGAATTGGCTTGGTTCGGTTGTAATTTCTCTTTAGTTCAATACATATTAGTTTTCTTTTCGATGATGATGATGAGTTCAACGATGAGAAGTGAGTAATCAACCTACTTCTAGGGTCGGGGTGAGCCCGGTGATAGCAACGTAGGGTAAGTGCATCAAAGGTATGATTTTTATGCAATTCCGTCTTCTATCTTATGCATGATCCTTTGCGAAAGTTAGGGAGATTCATTATTTGCATTATTGAAGCGAAAGCCAATCATATTGTGAACTTGGATTACTCATGAATTGGATAGTAACTCTTAAGAATTATGCGAGAGCCTCTAATCATCTAAGTGTTGGTAACGAAAGTTATTTGACGGAAAGACATTAAATTTCATAACTTTAGCATCATACTTGCATAGTTATCGTTTTGGCATGAAACCCCGACTTTGGAAGCTTTTAATTAATTGAATTTGATATAAAGTTTAAGTTTTGATTTCTGAAAATTCTTTCTCCAACCATTCTACGCTCTTCGGACACTTTTCCGACACATAGGTTACGTACAACATTTTCTGTGACAAACATCGAAATCAACTGTAAAGGTTGATATTGAGCACCAACGTCGATATCGAGGTTCCACTCGACGTCGATTTGGCTTGCTTTTGTCTTATGCGGGAACTCTACTGGAAATCGACCAGAACTGAGGTCGATATCGACCAGAAACATCGATATCGAGTTTCTTATGAGGTCGAAAGCTTGATCGTGATTACAACAAGGGAAGCGTTGACATACCTCCTCGTGGATTCGATCCTGAATTACCCCACCACTGCATCGGGAGGGATTCTTGTATTATTTGGTTAAACAGGGAGTTACCGTAGTTAAGATATATATTTGAATATTTGAATCGCACCTCCCCTAAACGAACATGTGATTTTTGCTCAAATGTGTCCCAAACATGTTTATATGGTTTATATGTCATTATGGGATCTTTGTGCGCGAAAAGCTTTCCGTGAAATTTTCGGACCAAAATTGACGATATCCGCGTCACCTTTCTTTATCCACCAAAACTGTGTGGTTTTCGCTAAAATGTGTTCCAAACATGTTTATATCGTGTTTAGGTCATAATGAGAGCTTTGTGCGTGAAAAGCTTTCCGTGAAATTTTCGGACCAAAAGTGACTATATCGGAGTTACCTTTCTTTATCCACCAAAACTGTGTGGTTTTCGCTCAAATGTGTCCCAAACAAGTTTATATGTTGTATATGTCATAATGGGAGCTTTGTGCGCGAAAAGCTTTCCATGAAATTTTCGGACCAAAAGTGACCATATCGGCGTCACCTTTCTTTATGCACCAAAACTGTGTTGTTTTCGCTCAAATATGTACCAAACATGTTTATATGGTGTATAGGTTATAATGGGAGCTTTGTGAGCGAAAAGCTTTCCATGAAATTTTCGGACAAAAATTGACCATATCGGCGTCACCTTTCTTTATCCACCAAAACTGTGTGGTTTTCGCTCAAATGTGTCCAAACATGTTTATATGGTGTATATGTCATAATGGGAGCTTTGTGTGCCAAAAGCTTTCCGTGAAATTTTCGGACCAAAAAGTGACCATATCAGCGTCACCTTTCTTTATCCACCAAAACTCTTTTGTTTTCGCTCAAATATGTACCAAACATGTTAATATGGTGTATAGGTTATAATGGGAGTTTTGTGCGCGAAAAGCTTTCAGTGAAATTTTCGGACCAAAAGTGACCATATCGGCGTCACCTTTCTTTATCCACCAAAACTGTGTGGTTTTCACTCAAATGTGTCCGAAATATGTTTATATGGTGTATATGTCATAATGGGAGCTTTATGCGCGAAAAGCGCTCCGTGAAATTTTCGGACCAAAAGTGACCATATCGGCGTCACCTTTCTTTATCCACCAAAACTGTGTGGTTTTCGCTCAAATGTGTCCGAAATATGTTTATATGGTGTATATATCATAATGGGAGCTTTATGCGCGAAAAGCGCTCCGTGAAATTTTCGGACCAAAAGTAACCATATCGGCGTCACCTTTATTTATCCACCAAAACTGTGTGGTTTTCGCTCAAATGTGTCCCAAACATGTTTATACGGTGTTTAGGTCATAATGCGAGCTTTGTGTGTGAAAAGTTTTCCGTGAATTTTTCGGACAAAAAGTGACCATATCGGCGTCACCTTTCTTTATCCAACAAAACTGTGTGGTTTTCGCTCAAATGTGTCCCAAAGATGTTTATATAGTGTATAGGTCATAATAGGAGCTTTGTGCGCGAAAAGCTTTCCATCAAATTTTTGGACCAAAAGTGACCATATCGGCGTCACATTTCTTTATCCACTGTTCATTTAGGGGAGGTGTGACTCTGCTTAAATAAAATATTCAATATAAACTCTAATTATGCCAACTCCCTTATCAAGCAAATAAATACACGAATCCCTACCGATGTAGTGGTAGGGTAATTCAGGATCGAATCCACGAGTAGGTATGCCAGCGCTTCCTTAGTTGCAATCACGATCAAGCTTTCGACCTCAGGAGACACTCGATATCGAGGTGTCTGGTTGATATCGACCTCAGTTCTGGTCGATTTCCAACAAAGTTCCTACAGAAGACAAAAGCAAACACAGTCGACGTCGAGATAGACCTCGATATCGATGTTAGTGCTCGATATCGACCTTGCTAGTCGATTGCGATGTCTGTAACAGAAACTGTAAACATAACCTATGTGTCGGAAAAGAAGTCCAAAGAGCTTAGAATGGTAAAGGAAAGATGAACATAAATCAAAACTCAAACTTTTCGTCTTAATTCAATCAACTAAATGCTTCTAAAGTCGGGGATTCATGCCACAACGATAACAATGCAAGTTTGATGCTAAAGTTATGAAATTTAATGTCTTTCCGTCAAATAACTTTCGTTACCAACACTTAGGTCATTAGAGGGTCTCGCATAATTCCTAAGAGTTACTATCCAATTCATGAGCAATCTAAGTTCACAATATGATTGGATTTCACTTCAATAATGCAAATAATGAATCTCCCTAACTTTCGCAAAGGATCATGCATAGGATAGAAGACGGAATCGCATAAAAATCATACCTTTGATGCATTTACCCTACATTGCTATCGTCGGGCTCACCCCGACCCTAGAGTGGGTTGACTACTCGCGCTTCATCGTGGAACTCATCATCATCATTGAAAAGAAAACTACTTTGATTAAACTAAAGAGAAAGTTACAACCGAACAAAGCCAATTCCGCTCTCGCTTCTCTCCAACCTCGACCCGGCCTCCTCTCTCTCTCTCTCTCTCTCTAATTCGAGTTCTTTTTCCGCTCTTGCAAATCTATCCATTTTAGCCTTGTTTTCTGCGAAATCACATAGAAACTCGTGCAGACCCATATATTTGACAATAATGCATAAACTACACTAATCTCATGATTTCCCACTAATATGCATGCTAATGAATGATAAAATGGACTTAAATGTGCATAGAAAATATCGCAATTTGCGAGCACATCAAACACCCCATACTTAAGCTTGCTTATCCCCAAGCAATACTTTTAATGGTCATTCAGGGGAAGAAAGTAAACCCTCAACATCATAGATTCATTCTCATATATCCCTACAATCAATTGCCATCCTCGATAAGGTACTAATGTCAACCAAATCCATGCCTGTGCAATAAAGCAACATCATACTTCACAAAAGGAGGTTTATATGCATAAAAACAATTCCGTAACATAGCATTAATAATCAAGAGGACTTTTGCAAGCTATAGAGAAGTAGATTGGTAAAAGGCTAAAGGTGGGCTAATATTTGGCCATGTTGTGTTAAATCCGGGGAAAAAAAACTTTCTTTACAAAACATTCCATATTCCTTCTTCATCATGTTTCTCACCTTTCACTCATCGCTCAATGCTTTTTTTCATTATAATGCTTTTACCTCTCTAACCTTAGCACTGCCTTCTCGCAAGTCGCAAACATGGGTGTCATGGATGGCCCCGGATACTTAGTACTTCGGACTCCTCACCTTGTGTCCCATCTCGCTGAAGTAACATCTCAACGAGCAGGGTCGACCTACCTTTATCTCATGAGGTGATCGGATTTTTTCTCGCTCATTAAATGTTCCATAATTCAAAATTTCTTTCATTCCTGCCAATAACTTCAATAATAATATGCACAAACTCCATATAACAACTCCAAAGATGACATCAATTCTCAAACTTGTCCCCGGATAGGGTATAAGGTAAAAAAAAACGGGCAATATGTAATATATGTTGAGAAATAACGATAATGTTGTAGTAAGGCTCATATATGGCTTGTGACTTTTGCAAATATGCATAGGTAAGGCTTGGATATGATCTTTTATAAGCACTTGTATGGAAATATATAAAGTCCTCCATCATCTTATTATGCACATGTCAAAAGCAACTTCAAATTTTCATCTCCTTCATTTTTTTTTCTTTTTGCACTTCATTGGGACTTCTCTTAACTAGGCAATTTCATGTTATATCTCTAATGAATCTAATTTTGCATCGTAGAGTTCCTTATTTATGCTTCCAAGACTCTTTTCTTTATTTTCACAATTTTGATGGGGGTCTTTTTTTTCGAATATATAAACTATATGATGCAATGCTTGAAGATAAATATGGCATCTAAATCAACTAAGTATGAATATGCATAAACATATAAAAACTATGCAATAACTATGAAAAATTTTCAAAATATGCTAAAAATATGCAAGTATATGCAAGTAAGCCTTTCCCCCACCCTTTACTTAAAGATTACAGTGTCCTCACTATATTAGAACTAGGGTTAAGAAATAAACTTACTAAAATGTCACAATTTTCAGGAGTCGGAGAAGACTGCAGTGGTGGCCGATATCGACCTTTAATATCGAAATCGATAATCGATCTCTTTCATCGATTTTTGGCTCAAGCTTCAGGGTGATTCGGCCTCGACCACAAGCTCCTCGGAATCGACCTTAAGGTCGATATCGAGCTTTGCACTTGATTTCGATGTGTCTTTTGTACTCTTTCTCTTCTGCAACTTGTTAGAAAAAATATAACCAAAACATGCAATAATATAAAGTCTCAAACAAAGTCAAAAGCTGTCCAAGACCAAAACTAAATGTCTTTGTTACAAGCTCTTGACTTTTAAGTCGCTACACCGACTTCTTCTTTCCGTGCTCTGAAGGTGGCATCTGCAGAGCCCATGTGGCTTGGGCGTCAAATAAAACTCCTTTCTTGTCATGCATCTGCATTCCGCCTGGATGGATTTGATTCACCGTGAATGGTCCCATCCTCTTGTCTTTGAATCTATTAGGGAACCAATGATCTTTTGACTTCGCAACATAAACTTTATCTCCTACTTCATATTGGTTTCAATCATCATCGGATACCCTACACAAGCGCACATGCCAAGGCACACCTCTTCCAAATAATGATAAATCTTTAATTGAGATGGAACAGGAGGAATCCGTACCTTGACTTACCTTCTTCTCTATCTGTGGCTCAGGTCGACATCGATCATCAGTCGTCGATATCGAGCTCTGTTGGACTCTTGGAGGTTCAGTCGATTTGGAGTGGTTTTTCTCGACATGATCAGGTCGATTTCGACCTTCAGAGATTAATATCGAGGTCTTTGCTCCTCCTTTCTCAGCTTCTATGGTGGTCGATTTCGGCATTGTGTTGTGGTCGATATCGACCTTTATGCTCGATTTCGAGGTTCCTTCTCCTCCATCGACCCCATACTTATAACCTGGCACAAAATCTTGAACTTTGTTAGTCGATATCGACTTACCTGGGTCGATGTCGATGTTCTTTTTGGCTCATTCGTTCAAGATTGCCACAACTTCCTCAACTTGGGCTTCTATGGCCCTCTTTTCAAGCTCTTCCGGTGTCATACTCCTTACCTTGGCTTCTCCACATGCGATGTAGACACCATTTATGGCCTTTATCTCCATTGGCCCTTCATGCTTCTTTACCGTCTTGTTGAAGGCGTACTCTATAACTTCGTCACTGATTGTGAATTAGAGCAATCCTTTCTTCACGCTTATGTTGGCATCGACGGTTGCTAGGAATGGACTACCTAAAATAATTCGACAAGCAGGGTCCGATGCAATATCAACAACTAAGAAATCAGCAGGGACAAAGAATTTACCTAATTCTACTGGCACATTAGTTACCATCCCTGTTGGAATCACTATCGTATTATTCGCCATGTACAACTTTGCATCCATGGGCTCCAGAGGACCTATCTTTACCTTTTGCCATATGGTTAGTGGCATCATGCTAACGCTAGCGCCCAAATCAATTAAAGCATTAAAGCGATATCAACCTAATCCTATAGTGATAGAAAACTTACCTGGGTCCGCCCGCTTCTGTGGTATCTCCAATCTCTTGCACTCCTCTACGATCTCAGAAAGCGATCGCTTCTTACCCAATATGTCCTTAAGAAACCTCACATAAGATGGCATCTCATGAAGTGCTTCTGTGAATGGTATTGAGAGATTAATTCGTTGAAGCATCTTCACGAACCACGGGAACTTCTTTTTTGCCGGGTCCTTAATCACCTTTTTTGATGGGAATGGCAACACCTTCTTATTCTCCGCGGCTGGAGTTAGATCAACATCGACTGGATGGGGGTCGACATCGACTAGAGGAGTCGATTTTCGTGGTGACTCAGATTCAGTGTCGACATCGAGTGGATGGTCGACATCGACGTCACCTTGGTCGATATCGACAGGGAGGGTCGACATCGACATCTGTTCTGGGGCCTTCTCCTCCGCTTTTTGCTCGGGCGTTTGTACTTGACGCCCACTCCTTAGATTCATCGCCACTATGTGTCAAGTAGTTTTGCCCTTTTGGTTGGGCACAGTTGATCCATGGAATGCTCCTGACGGTTTGGGTATTTGCTCCGCTAATTGACCCATTTGGGTCTCCATGTTGCGCTTCCAAACGTCTATCTCCCCAAGCCTGGAATTGATACCCTGCAGTTGAGTATGCACAAAGTTGTTGGCTTGTTTGAACTCAGCATGGTTCCTCCGCATCTCATCAAGAATGATCTGCAGGTCATCCTTCCTTGTTTCCCGCTCAGGGTGCCCAGGTGCTCTATATGGTGGGGGATCCCTTTGTTGATAGAATCTTTGATCTCCCTAATATTGTTGATTGCCCCCTCCATAGGAGCCTCTCGTCCACTTGGCTTCCTCATGTTGTTCCGCCATAGATACTTGCTCAATATGTGGACAAGCACTAGTGTTATGCCTTGTTGAGCCACATTCCTGACAAGTTTGATTGTTGCTCAGGAACCTCACTTGCTTTTGAAGGCGGCGTGTTTGATCATTGTGGAATTGTTGCCGCACGTCAGGATCTATCTCCTTTGGAGGCTCATATAGTGGCATTGATGGGGCAGGCCTTGAGTCATAGGCTGCAGCAGTCCCATAAGTGTTGTCGAAGTTGACTAGCCTGTCAATCGTCTCTGAGGCCTCCGTTGGTGTAAGCTCAATCTACCGATAGGAGGTATATGAATTGATCCTCTCCTTATTCGGCTTATCGAGGGAGTTGTAGAAGATCTCCTGGATGTCATATGGAAGTTGCCCATGCGTCGGGCATGATCTCAGCAAGTCCTTAAAATACTCCCACGCCTGTGCCAATGTTTCACCTGGCTTTTGTTTGAAAGCCGAGATCCTTTGCCGCAGCATCGCCGTCTTAGAGGGAGGAAAGAATTTGTTTAGGAATGCATCCTTCACCTCTGCCCATGTCCTCAGTGAGTGTGGAGTCAAACTCTCTAGCCATTGTAATGGCTTCCCTTCCAAAGACCATCGAAAAGATTTCAGTCTCACATACTCTAGATTTACACCATTACCAATAGTTTCACATAAATCCACAAAAGTAGAGATGTGTTGCAGTGGGCATTCATTTTGTCTTCCCTCAAAGGTGTTTCTTTTAATTTCAGATAGGAAGTTTATTTTAATTTCATAGTTTGAAGGAAGAATAAGTATAGCGGATTCAGGAACATGAAGCGGCGGATGCATGTATTGTATCGCCGTATATGGATACTGATTCAGCCGCTCTTGGGCTTGTCAACGCACATCCTCCTCCCTATCAGCATGGGCTCGCTCTGCAGCAGCCCCGACCCTCTCAGCAGCGATTGTAGCATTGTGGTCCTCAATCTCTTTCCTCAACCACCCTGTGGTCTCAGCCTGCATCTCGTTATCCGCCATGATTTGAATAGCTTTGTTGTGAAGATGGAAGAAACTTTCAGGCACGTGAATGGTTTCCAGGATAGGTCCGTGATCAGAACATCGCATAAACCTCCAAAATAAGCACTAAAAGTAGATCATGAGAAAACTTAGGTGGCGATTGATTTCCTCCCCGACAACGGCGCCAATTTGTTCGTTTAGGGGAGGTGTGATTCTACTTAAATAAAATATTCAATATAAACTCTAACTATGCCAACTCCCTTATCAAGCAAATAAATACAAGAATCCCTCCAGATGCAGTGGTAGGGTAATTCAGGATCGAATCCACGAGGAGGTATGTCAGCGCTTCCTTAGTTGCAATCACGATCAAGCTTTCGACCTCAGGAGACACTCGATATCGAGGTGTCTAGTCGATATCGACATTAGTTCTAGTCGATTTCCAATAAAGTTCCTACAGAAGACAAAAGCAAACACAGTCGACGTCGAGATAGACCTCGATATCGATGTTAGTGCTCGATATCGACCTTGCCAGTCGATTTCGTTGTCTGTACCAGAAACTGTAAACATAACCTATGTGTCAGAAAAGAAGTCCAAAGAGCTTAGAATGGTAAAGGAAAGATGAACAGAAATCAAAACTCAAACTTTTCATCTTAATTCAATTAACTAAAAGCTTCCAAAGTCAGGGATTCATGCCACAATGATAACAATGCACGTTTGATGCTAAAGTTATGAAATTTAATGTCTTTCCGTCAAATAACTTTAGTTACCAACACTTAGGTGATTAGAGGGTCTCGCATAATTCCTAAGAGTTACTATCCAATTCATGAGCAATCCAAGTTCATAATATGATTCGATTTTGCTTCAATAATGCAAATAATGAATCTCCATAACTTTCGCAAAGGATCATGCATAGGATAGAAGACGGAATCACATAAAAATCATACCTTTGATGCACTTACCCTACATTGCTATCGTCGGGCTCACCCCGACCCTAAAAGTGGGTTGACTACTCGCGCTTCATCATGGAACTCATCATCATCATTGAAAAGAAAACTACTTTGATTAAACTAAAGAGAAAGTTACAACCGAACAAAGCAAATTCCGCTCTCGCTTCTCTCCAACCTAAACTCGGCCTCTTCTCTCTCTCTCTAACTCGCTACTCTCTATTGAAATTGAAATTCTCTACATGCTTGGATGAATACTTAATTCTTGGATGATTAAACTCAACCCTAACGGTCTCTAGATATAGATCTCAAATCTTGCTAGCCAAGGATTCGAAAAACTATCTTTATTCTCTAAGATAAAACTTAATAAAGTAAAACTAAAAACTCCATGGTAATACTAGTAAAGGATGAAGTCTGGTGTATTGGATAGAAGATCTCGACTTTAGGATAGACGTGCAAGCTTCGGATAGAATTCTATCAAAATCTAAGTCGGACTTCTTCTGCTGATAACATCGATATCGACCTCTGTTGTGTCGACATGCTCTATTTCGCCTCGTTTTTTGCAAAATCACATAGAAACTCATGCAGACCCATATATTTGACAATAATGCATAAACTAAACTAATCTCATGATTTCCCACTAATATGCATGCTAAAGAATGATAAAATGGACTTAAATGTGTATAGAAAATATGGCAATTTGCGCACACATCATCCACCAACAATGTGTAGTTTTTGATCAAATGTGTCCTAAACACTTTTATATGGTGTATATGTCGTAATGGGAGCTTTGTGCGCGAAAAGCTTTTCGTGAAATTTTCGAACCAAAAGTGACCATATCGGTGTCAAATTTCTTTATCCACCAGAACTGTAATGTTTTTGCTCATATATGTACCAAACATGTTTATATGGTGTATAGGTTATAATGGGAGCTTTGTGTCCAAAAAGCTTTCCGTGAAATTATCGGACCAAAAGTGACCATATCAGCGTCACCTTTCTTTATCCACCAAAACTGTGTGGTTTTCGCTCAAATGTTTCCCAAACATGTTTATATGGTGTATATGTCATAATGGGAGCTTTATGCACGAAAAGTTTTCTGTGAAATTTTCGGACCATAAGTGACCACATCGGTGTCACCTTTCTCTATCCACCAAAACTGTGTTGTTTTCGCTCAAATATGTACCAAACATGTTTATATGGTGTATAGATTATAATGGGAGCTTTGTGCGGGAAAAGCTTTTCGTGAAATTATCGAACCAAAAGTAACCATATCAGCCGTCACCTTTCTTTATCCACCAAAACTGTGTGGTTTTTGCTCAAATGTTTCCCAAACATGTTTATACGGTGTATATTTCATAATGGGAGCTTTGTGCGCGAATAGTTTTCCGTGAAATTTTCGGACCATAAGTGACCACATCGGTGTCTCCTTTCTTTATCCACCAAAACTGTATTGTTTTCGCTCAAATATGTACCAAACATGTTTATATGGTGTATAGGTTATAATGGGAGCTTTGTGCGCGAAAAGCTTTCCGTGAAATTTTCGGACGAAAAGTAACCATATCGGTGTCTCCTTTCTTCATCCACCAAAACTGTGTGGTTTTCACTCAAATGTGTTGAACCAATCTCTCATGAATTTATGATGCATCACAATCAGTGAAACATTCCTCAGATAACTGAACCACTCCCTTAACAACCTTGAATCATATAAAACCATAATCAGTGAAATATTTAAATATCCTTGTTATTGATGCTGAACAAATCACTCTTAAATTTGATGAACCAATCTATGATGTGAGTTATAATTTTTATATTTAAATATTCATTAATTTTAGCACGCCAAACTACTTTGATACTGATATAACTGAACCATATCAATTATTGATGCTGAACCAATCGCTCATATAAATGAACCATATCAATTATTGATGCTGAACCAATCTCTAATGAATTTGATGAACCACTCTTTGATACTGATACTGAACCATAACCTCTCGTAACTCAGATACCTTAACCACTCAAATAATTGATGCTGAACCAATCTCTCGTAACTCTCTGAGTTTTACATTATGTATGTTTATTTAATCAAACAAATTTAAATTAGTAAAAATATAAAATTTAAATATATAATATTGAAATAAAATACAAATACTGATTTTATAATTGAATAACCATTACAATAAATAAATACATAATATTTAAAAATTATATATCTAAATATTCATTGATTTTAGCACGGCGGATTTGCTCTATTTGGACAACTTCCTTCTTGAAGTCCTTGTGAATTCTTTTAAGTTCTTCAATACGGACTTCAATCCTTCCCTTCTCTCTAGTCATCTACAAATAAACATATATAAATCAAAATCAATATTTTAAATACACAAAAAGATACGAAAATAATTTCTAAAATTCCCATAACCACTTCATTGGTGTTGCCATTTAGAAGAGCAACTTCGTGCCTCCTTTCAACTTCAGCCTTCTCCCTTAACGTCATTTTAAAATGCATTTCATGAACTGATGCAGCGGCAAAAAGCCTTTTTCTCTCTCCAGTGATATTTGTGTCAGCATCATCGTCTATAAATGACATATGATACCCAGGATAAAGAAAATCATCAAGGAGATCCATGTGTTCATGGGTAACTTCAATCCACCGAACAAGCTCACACTTATATTCAAGGAGATCAATTGGGAAAATGGTTTGAGTGAAGAAGTACAACTTGAATCACTGCTCTCCATTGCAAACAAAAGATAAAAAATAAAGTTTCAGGGGGAGAAGTCACAACTTGAATCTGCTGCTCTGCATTACACAAAATGACAATTATATAGAGAGGTAATATGACGGTTCAGATACTAAGAATTCGAAAGGTTAGATAAAAAAAAGAGAAGATGGCAGTTCCCTATAAAAGTGTACAAATAAGATGTAGTTCCCTATAAAAGTGTACGTAATAAATAATAAAGAGAAGTTGAAAAGTTACATAAAAAACAGATAAATTAAGTCCCAAGTACAAAATACTGTAATAAAAACAAATACAAATATTAAAATAATATACATAATATAATAAATATAATACTGATTTTATATTAATTACTAATATTAAATTATAAACAGAAAATGATTGTATATATACATGAGGATGGTGACAGTTAAAGACAAGTTTAAAAGACAGTTAAAGACAGTTAAAAGATAGTTAAAAGACAGTTAAATACTAATATTAAATTTTCACATATATGTATTATCTCTCTGAACCACACTCAATTATCTTTCTGAACCACTCTTAAATCCTTGACCCAATTCAATCATTGAAATAATGCTATGCTGAACCACACATAGTTATCTCTTTTAACCAAACTCAGTTATTTCTCTGAACCACACTCAGTTATCACTCTGAACCCAATGCTGTGTTGAACCACACATAATTAAATCTTGACCCACTTAGTTATCTTAAACCAGTTGAATCATTGAACCAATGCTATGTTGAACCACAAACAGTTATCTTTTTGAACCACACTCAATTATCCTCTAAACCACACTCAGTTATCTCTCTGATTATCTCTCTGAACCACACTCGGTTTTCTCTCTGAACCACACTCACTTATCTCTCTGAACCACTCTTAAATCCTTGAACCAATTGAATAATTGAAGCAATGCTATTATGAACCACAAACAGTTATCTCTCTGAACCACACTCAATTATCGTCTGAACCACACTCAGTTATGTCTCTGATTATCTCTCTGAACCACCCTCGGTTTTCTCTCTGAACCACACTCACTTATCTCTCTAAACCACTCTTAAATCCTTGAACCAATTGAATCATTGAACCAATGTTATGCTGAACCTCACACAGTTATCTATCTGAACCATACTCAGTTATCTCTCTGAACCACACTCATTTATTCTGTTTGATTATCTCTCTGAACCACACTCAGTTTTTCTCTCTGAACCACACTCACTTATCTCTCTGAACCACTCATAAATCCTTGAACCAATTGAATCATTGAACCAATGCTATGCTGAATCTCACACTCATTTATTCTCTCTAATTATCTCTCTGAACCACACTCATTATCTCTATCTGAACCGCACTCAATTATCTCTCTATGAACCACTATCAGGTATCCCTCTGAACCAATGCTATGCTTAACCATTTGAATCATTGAATCACTTTAAAAATCCTTGAACCAGTTGAATCATTGAACCAATACTATGTTGAACCATAAACAGTTATCTCTCTGAACCACACTCAGTTGTATGTGTGAACCAAATATCTTTAACCACTCATAGAAGTTTTAATTGTGAACCAGTAAAATATTTTATGAAAAAATCCTTGAACCAAAATCAGTTAATAACATGAACCACATACAGGGAGATTCCTTGAACCAATGATATGCTGTTCTTATATAAATCCTTATATTTTTTTACTACAACACAAATATATTGCTGAACCATATAAAACCAAATATATTTACATATTTTAAATTGTATAGAAAAATATAAGAAATATATAAAAGCAATCTATGAATATAAGAACTATATAATCCATGAATTACATAAAATTGTTAAGTACTAAAATAAAATTGTTCACACAATCACCAATCACATTACAAAATCCAGAAATCCTTTATACATTTACTTCGAAATCCAACAACATCATTCTATTTTTGTTAACCCTAGGGTAAAATTCTTAATTCTTCCCAAAATATTATCTTTCTCTTTATTAATAGGAGACTTCACAATTGCCTGCATGTAAAGCTCCCAGAGATTGATTAATATTTTGGTAGAATTCCTTGAAAATCCACTATGCCAATCAGGTCCGTTGATCCCCATAAATGTTTCCATGTGACGCATGCAGAAGACGCCACAATCAACAAAATTGTCTGACGTTGCCCATTTAATTCTATATAGTATGGTTTGAAATTCCGAATAAGATCTGCTTTGGCTTTCAAATTCTTCAAATCCAAGTACTAACTCAGAAAATTAACCTTCAATTAAAAAAACACTTAGTATATGGTTAAGATAAAATATTGAATAAAAAAGATTTATACACAAGAATAAATATACTTACAGTGACTCTTGGAATATTAGCATATTTGATAGGAAAGTCCACTGTCAGCTTCATGTTATCGATTACAGCTACATCCTTTGTCTTGAAATTGACAAATATAATATAAAAGTGTTGTGATGCTAGAATTGGAAACACAATCTGTCAAAAAAACAACTATAATTAATATAATTGAACCAATGCTATGTTGAACCACACACAGTTATCTCTCTGAACCACACTCAGTTATCTCTCTGATTATCCCTCTGAACCACACTCAATTTCTTTCTGAACCACTATCAGTTATCTCTCTGAACCAATGCCATAATAAACAAATATAAATATATAAAATTAATTTTGATTTTTAAATAAAACATACCAAATCAATTTCACCCAAGTTTGTAGGACATTTTACTGTAAGAAGTTCATCAAATTTATTACGAAAGACATTAAATCTCTCTTCAAGTTCACCATCAGTGGGATACACAATTGAGTTTGCCTGGAAACACATGAACCACAATTAATTAAAATCTTAAGATAATTTAATATAATCACCCAAATTAATTAAAATCTTAACTTACACCGAGATCACAGGTGGCAAAGTATCTTTTAATAGATCCATATCCCCGATGAGATTCTTCATAATTCAGCACACAACTCCATGTATCAATAATTTGAGCATCAACATACTGATCAAATTGTAGTGACTGGATTAGCATCCGTGGGATTACGATACCTTTGAAGCTGAAAAAAATTTCCCTGATAATTTCATAAATTAAAAAACTATTAATATCAAGAATCAGAGACCAGAAATATTCCCACTGAACCACAAAACAAGTATGTTGTTGAACCACAAACATTTATGTTGCTGAACCACAAAGATTTATATTGCTGAACCAAAGTCAATTACTGTTATGAACCAGAGACTATAAGATAACCTGAACCACACTAAAAATAATATGTATAATTACTGAACCACACAGATATATATAGCTGAACCAAAAGCAATAATTATTACTGAACCACACTAAATATTACTAAACCACACTAAAAATCCCTCCCCCAGAAATATTTATTTCATGAACCAATGCTTCTATATAGGATGAACCAATATATATCTTTCCTGAATCTATTATATTTAAAATCATGAACAACTTACAACACATCATCTTCAACTTCTGTCACATATTTATAAAGCTTTAGAGCAAAAGCAGACTTTCTCTGAGAAGGATTAACAAATCTATAATAAAATGGGCTTCTCATTTCTTTTGATGGCCCAATATCCCTCGATGGTTGAACCCTTTTATCAGCATTGCCTTTTGTTTTATTGTCTTCCTGCAATATAAATTTATCAAAACATAACAGAATAAATAAAAACATAATTAAATATAAAATATAAAATAAACTTAATGCAAACCTTATATTCCTTCACACAACACAATTTTTCACATCCTGTTTTGAGGTGAATTATTTGTTGAAATCCACATTGTGCCATACTTTAATTTCATTCCGAATAATTTCTTCTTTTTTCTTCTTTCATCATTAACAATTTCCATGTCAAAAATTTTGGCCTTTCTACAAACCTTCGGCAATGGAATTTTCAAAACTGTTTTGTTCTTCTGTGCACCAGCATATGTAGATACACCCTATAAAAGGAAGAGAAAAAAAATAGAAATATTATTTTGAAATACAATATAAATAAATATAATTAAAGAAACATATTAAAGAAAAATATTTAAAAATTACCTTTGAAATATCAGTTTCTACTGGTTCAATCACTTGGGGTCCCACAGCTACTGTTGGTTTTTCAAAACCCTGATAAATTATTAATACATGTTAAAAATTTTATATAAAAAATAAAAAGATTTAAAGTAAACACTGTTAAATGACTTACATTCTTCTTTAATGATTGAATTGCAGCAACATCAGCTAACCCCTGAAGAGGATTTTTAAGAACATTGGTCTGAGCACCCACTGGTTGATCCTCTGTAAGAGACTGGAAAACAGCAGGGATGTCGTCTTGAAGGATCTTTGGAAATGTTTTTTCAACAGTTCTAAACATTTCTGCAATTGTTGGAGTATTTCCAGGAGGTGTGAGGCCAAGATTCCACAATGGATCAGAAAGCCGAATCTTATCCATCTCTTCTTTCTTGGCAATAGCAATGTCAACAATCCGCATAAGCCTATCAATTTCAGGATTGTTTGCAAACTCGTCTGGTGTTAAATTAATATCAGGAGAGCTTGAAGGTTGTTCACAAATAATCTGCTTTGCAGCATGATTCAAATAACTAAGTTCAGCATCTTCATGTTTCTCAGAAATAGACCCAATTGTCAACTCCACTATATTTAAAATAGTTTTAACCTAGTAAACACATCTCAGACTTGTATCTCTCTTTCAAGCTCTGCAATACAAGTAAAAATGTTGTTATATAATTAAATAATATTATAACTACAACTCAATTTTGTAAATAAATTTAAAAAAAAAACTTACTTTTTTAGTAGGACCTTCAAATAACTAAGCATGGTCCTTTATAACTTCCTCCCATACAGGCTGTTCATGGTCTCTTGTAGTCCCCTCATTGACAGCTTCTTTATCTTCAGATAACAGTTAAAAAATTATATAAAAAATTTATAAGCCTTACTTCCATTATATTTTCTGAACCACATACTAATATCAATGTTGAACCAGTATCACTGCACAATTACTTCATATTTGAACCACTTTAATTATTTATATGCTGAACTAATGAACCACTACAAGCAATTTATGTTGAACCACTACAAGCAGTTTATGCTGAACCACATGAACCAGTCTCTGTATATTTTATGAACCACTGTTATTTATGCTGAACCACTACAAGCTATTTATGTTGAACCTCATACTTCTTTTGAACTATTGTTATTTATGCTAACCACTACAAGCTATTTTTGCTGAACCACTACAACTTATCTCTCTGAACCACACTCATTATCTCTCTGAACCACACTCAGTTATCTCTCTGAACCACACTCAATTATCTCTCTGAACCACACTCATTATCTCTTTGAACCACACTCTTTATTTCTCTGAACCACACTCATTATCACACTGAACCACACTTATTATCTCTCTGAACCACACTCAGTTATGCTGAACCACATACCACCTCATACTAAAAATTTATGCTGAAACACATACTGCTATTTATAATGAACCACATACTAATAACTTATTTTGAACCACATACTACCTAATCAAAATAAATTTCATTTAAAACCATACTTTTTCTGGTGGGCCTTCAAGTAGTCCACATATTACTGGATCTTCCAAAGTGCGCTCTTTAGATGTAGAGACTTGTTGTGGAATGATGTGCGCGCAAATTGCCATATTTTCTAAGCACATTTATGTCCATTTTATTATCATTTGCATGCGTATTAGTGGGAAATCATAAGATTAGTGCAGTTTATGCATTATTGTCAAATATAGAGGTCTGTACGAGTTTCTATGTTATTTCACATAATTCGAGACGAAAATGAACAGAGCATGTCGACACAGAAGAGGTCGATATCGATGTCCCAAGGTCGATATCGAGTGGCCTGAATCGAGCATATAGATAGAAGTCGAGTGCCAATCTGAGGATGAGAAGGACAGCTCGAGATAGAGATAAAGAGAGGTCGATATCGAGGACCAAGGTCGATATCGATGTTGCTACAGAAAAAGTCCGACTCAGTTGTTGATAGAATTCTATCTGAAGCGTTCGAGATAATTCTAAAGTCGAGATCTTCTATCATTAAGCACCAGACTTCATCCTTTATGAGTTTTACCAAGGAGTTTTTAGTTTTACCTTTATTAAGTTTTATCTTAGAGAATAAAGATAGGTTTTCGAATCCTTGGCTAGCAAGATTTGAGATCTATATCTAGAGGCCATTAGGGCTGAGTTTAATGATCCATAGCCTCACATCCAAGCAATCAGTTTTACATTATAGAATGCAGAGAATTTGTAGAGAGAGAGAGGCCGAGTGAGTTGTGTAAGCGAGAGCGGAGTGGCTTTGTTCGGTTATACTTTCTTTATTTTCCAATACAACGTAGTTTCTTTTCCATGATGATGATGAGTTCAACGATGAAGTGCGAATAGTCAACTTACTTCTAGGGTCGGGGTGAGCCCGACGATAGCAATGTAGGGTAAGTGCATCAAAGATATGATTTTTATGCGATTCCGTCTTCTATCCTATGCATGATCCTTTGCGACAGTTGAGGAGATTCATTATTTGCATTATTGAAGCGAAAGTCAATCATATTGTGAACTTGGATTACTCATGAATTGGATAGTAACTCTTAGGAATTGTGAGAGAGCCTCTAATCACCTAAGTTTTGATAACGAAAGTTATTTGACGGAAAACATTAAATTTCATAACTTTAGCATCATACTTGCATGAATATCGTTGTGGCATGAATCCCCGACCTTGGAAGCTTTTAGTTTATTGAATTTGATAAAAAGTTTGAGTTTTTATTTTTGTCCATCTTTCCTACACCATCCTAAGCTCTTCGGACTACTTTTTCGACAAATAGGTTACAATACAGTTTCTGTTACAGACATCGAAATCGACTGTGAAGGTCGATATTGAGCACTAACATCAATATCGAGGTTCAACTTGACGTCAACTACTTTGCTTTTGTCTTCTGCAGGAAACTCACTGGAAATCGACCAGAACTGAGGTCGATATCGACCAGACACCTCGATATCGGGTGTCCCCTGGAGTCGAAAGCATGATCGTGATTGCAACTTAGGGAGCGCAGACATACCTCCTCGTGGATTTGATCCTGAATTACCCTACCACTATATCGGGAGGGATTCTTGTATTTATTTGCTTGAACAGGGAGTTGGCTTAGTTGTGATAATTATTTGATATTGTGTTTAATCGAATCACCTCCCCTGCCATTGTCGGAGAGGCAATCAATCACCACCTAAGTTTTCTCAAGATCTTTTTTTAGTGCTTATTTTGCAGGTTTATGCGACGCTCTGATCGTGGACCTATCCTGGAAAGCATAAACGAGACTGAACGTTTCTTCCATCTTCGCAACAAAGCTATTCAAATCATGGCGGACAACGAGACACAGGCTGAGACCATAGAGCGGTTGAGGAAGGAAATTGAGGAGGATGATAGGGAGGAGGATGCGTGTAGACAAGCCCAAGAGCGGCTCAATCAGTATCCACAGACGGCGATGCAATACATGCATCCACCGCTACATGTTCCTGAATCCGCTATTTTAATTCCTCCTTCGAATTATGAAATAAAAATTAACTTCATATCTGAGATTAAAAGAAATACTTTTGAAGGTAGACCTAATGAATGCCCATTGCAACATATTTCTTCTTTCATGGACTTATGTCAAACTATTGCTGATGGTGTGAATCTAGAGTGTGTGAGACTGAAATCTTTCCGATGGTCTTTGGCAGGAAAGGCATTGCAATGGTAAGAGAGTTTGGCTCCACGCTCGCTGAGGACATGGGCAGAGGTGAAGGATGTGTTCCTAAACAAGTTCTTTCCACCATCTAAAATGGCGATGCTGCGGCAAAGGATCACGGCTTTCAAACAAAAGCCAAGTGAAACCTTGGCACAGGCGTGGGAGCGTTTTAAGGACTTGTTGAGATCATGCCCGGCACATGGGCAACTTCCATATGTCATCCATCAGATCTTCTACAACTCCCTTGATGCACCGAATAAGGAGAGAATCAATTCATATACCTCCTATCAGTACATTGAGCTTACACCAACGGAGGCTTGGGAGACAATTGAGAGGCTGGTGAACTTTGATAACACGTATATGACGGCTACGGCCTATTACTCAAGGCATGCCCCATCTATGCCACTTTATGAGCCTCCGAAGGAGATAGATCCTGATGTGTGGCAACAATTCCATAACGATCAAACACGCCGCCTTCAAAAGCAAGTCAGGTTCCTGAGCAACAATCAACCTTGTCAGGAATGTGGCTCAACAAGGCATAACACTAGTGCCTGTCCACATCTTGAGCAAGTATCTATGGCGGAACAACATGAGGAAGCCAAATGGACGAGAGGCTCCTATGGAGGGGGCAATCAACAATATTGGGGAGATCAAAGGTTCAATCAACAAAGGGATCCCCCACCATATAGAGCACAAGGGCACCCTTAGCGCGAAACAAGGAAGGATGACCTGCAGATCATTCTTGATGAGATGCGGAGGAACCATGCTAAGTTCAGACAAGCTAATAACTCCGTCCATACTCAGCTGCAGGGCATCAACTCTAGGCTTGGGGAGATAGACGTTTAGAAGCACAACATAGAGACCGAAATGGGTTAATTGGCGGAAGCAATACCCAAAGCGTTAGGGGCATTGCCTGGATAACCTGTGCCCAACCAAAAGGGCAAAACTACTAGACACATAGCGGCCATGAACTTAAGGAGTGGCCGTCAATTGCAAACGCCCGAGCAAAAAGCGGAGGAGAAGGCCCCAGAACAAATGTCGATATCGACCCCCTATCGATATCGACCATGGTGACGTCGATGTCAAGGCTCTTGATCTCGATGTCGACACTGCTGCTGAATCACCACAGAAATCGACTCCTCCAATCGATGTCGAGCCACATCCAATCGATGTCGACCTAACTCCAGCCGCAGGGAAGAAGAAGGTGTTGCCATTCCCATCAAAGAAGGTGATTAAGGACCCGACGGAAAAGAAGATCCAGCGGTTCGTGAAGATGCTTCAAGGACTTAATGTCTCAATACCATTCACCGAAGCACTTCATAAGATGCCATCTTATGTGAGGTTCCTTAAGGACATATTGGCTGAGATCGCAGAGGAGTGCAACAGATTGGAGCTACCACAGAAGTGGGCGGACCCAGGTAAGTTTTCTATCACTGTAGGCTTAGGTCGATATCGCTTTGATGTTTTAGTTGATTTTGGCGCTAGCGTTAACATGATGCCACTAACCATATGGCACAAGGTAAAGATAGGTCCCCTGGAGCCCGTGGATGCAAAGTTATACATGGCGAACAATACGGTAGTGATTCCAACAGGGATGGTAGATGATGTGCCAGTGTAAGTAGGTAAATTCTTTGTCCCTGCTGACTTCTTAGTTGTTGATATGGCAGAGGACCCTGCTTGTCCAATTATTTTAGGTAGGCCATTCCTAGCAACCGTCTATGCCAACATAAGCGTGAAGAAAGGATTGCTCTCATTCACCATTAGTGACGAAGTGATAGAGTACGCCTTCAACAAGACGGTGAGAAACAATGAAGGACCAATGGAGATTAAGGCTGTCAATGGTGTTTATATCACATGCAGGGAAGCAAAGGTAAGGAGTATGACACCGAAATAGCTTGAAAAGAGGGCCATAGAAGCCCAAATTGGTCGAAAATTGGTCGAAAATAGTTATAAGCAAATAAAGAGTGCGCAAGATGTGTTAAATGTCAAATATATCATGTTAGTGTACTACAAGCTGGTAAGCTAAAATATACAAATTTAATATGATAGTTGAGCATACAATAAAAAGAAAATTATATTGCTAAGCTCTCGAGAGCACAGATCCCGTCACTTGGGTGGTGAATCGCTCGAAATTCAACGGTAGCTCAACTATCGGTTCAAATCTGCAAAAGCAAAACAAGGTTAAATTAGTGGGTTATAACAAAATATCCACATGGGCTTTTAAATTAAAGGACAGCCCAAAACAGCATGCAAAAGCCAGCCCAATTTGGCTAACCGTAGCTTTCAAAAAGCAAGAAGAAAGTCAGTTAAAAGAGATAAAAAAAATCTAGCCACATGTAAATCAAAAAAGAAAAAAATCAGCAGCTAAAAGGAATAAAAAAAAGATAGAAGATCAGTGTGTTGTGTCAAAAAAAGGATAGAATATTGAAAGATATGATCTATTCTCCAATCTCCAATTCCTTCACCACTTCACCCTATAAAAGATATCCAGGTGTAGGGTTGAAAAAAAAAAAGAAGAGAGGCTGAAAGATACAGCTCAACAAAAACAAAAACACACGCAGGAAAAGAAAAGCTACAGAAAACAAATACACAGTAGCACATCAACAGCAAGCAAGGAAGAAGAAGAGGCCACCAAGGTAGCCTTTCTCTATGTTGGGTTCTAATCGATTACCTCTCAAATCAAGTAGAAGTGCTGTCGAAAGCGATTCTCGAAACCCCGCCCTTGAAAACCTTACGAGCTTTTCTCGTGGCCTGGGTTTCGGAATCGTCGAATTGCACTAATAAATGGCGAAATGCTGCCCAATTTTTCCTAAACAAACCTACTGATTCTCACATAAGTTTCAAACAGTCAAAGGAAAAAAATTCAAAGAAAGCAGATTTTCTCCTTAAACTAAATCTGTTCAGATTGCCTATAAAAAACCCTAACACACGAGATCAACAAATTGCTCTAAGTTAGGGCTAAAATGGACATCACAAACAGTGGGTTCAAACAATAAAAAGGCCCTAAATTAGCCTGTGCTTACAAATACAAAGGGAACAAATTTTCTGCAGCAAGTAAATCGGTTCTTTTGTTCAAACAAACTATGTTACTGTCATAAAAAAAAAAAAAGAGGAGATGACAATCCAGCATAAAAAAAAATTTAAGGCGAAGACTTCAAATTGGTGGAGAGGATGAACGTACCTAATCCGGGCTAGGTTCACCAAACCAATGTTTTCAATTGGCGAGAGTTCGATCCGGCCGCTTCTTTCATCTGTTTGCCCTAATCCAAAAAAAACCCCGAATTTACAAATTAGCTGAATCCGAGAATTGAGTATCCAATTAAAAATTGGTGAAGAGGGGGAGTCGAAATTCTCAACCTAGATTATCCAAATATTAAATCAGGTTGCGAATTTGGGTATTGGGGGTTTCAAGAAGAGAGTACCCTAAAACATACCTAATTGGAGAAATCCGAGTAGAAGCTTCGCAGTAGACGCAGCCTGGGTCATAGAAGATCGATTCGTTCCGCTCGCCTTCCCTTTAGATTACTCAAATCGAGAAGCCCTAAAAGTCCACATATAGTAACATTAGAAATTGAAACCCAAAATCGGGGCGTTAATCATATAAATTCTAAGCTAAACACACAGATTTGGGATTAAAATTTACAAGAGAAGGAAGCAAAACCTGGAGTCTACCGTGGATCAAAGCGGTCTTGACTCGTTCCGGGCCTCGAAAGCTCGATCCGCTCCGCCCTCGCTACACTCTTGCTTAACCCTGCCCCTGCTCCCCTTTGCTTCAATCGCCCAAGATCGAACCTCCGAGACGGTGGAAGCTGTCGAAGAGTATGGTTCTCGTCTTTGGTCGCTCAAAGAAAGAGAGGATCTGAGCGAATGAAATGAAGGAACGATAAACAAATAAAAAAATGAGGAAGGCAGCTGCTGCTAGCTAAAACAAAAAGAAAGAAAGACATTTGGGCTGGGCAAATAAATCCGGGCCTTGGGTTAAAAAAAAAAGGGAGTTGGTCTCAATAAAAATAAAAAATAAAAACAAATGGGTCTGCTTTAGTCTAATTCGGAAATGGGCTTTAATTAAAATGGAAATGGGCTCAGATCCGAGGCCTTGTGTCTAATGCAAAGAACACACAAAACGTAATCAATATATATACATGACCGAACAAATTTGGATAGGATGATTATTAATTACAAGGTTGGCCAATTAAAAGAAAAGAATTATATGATTGGCACAAATTAAAATTGGTTTTAGCAAAATCATAAAGTTAAACCTGTAAAATTTCTCTACGCCGTCTAGACGAGAAAAGATTTTCAGGAACAAGCAAATTATAATGATTTTTGTTGCGCCAGTTTATTCTATGTGGGTCGGTTTCAAAATTGACTCCTAAGTCAAAAACGGAGTCAAAATATCAAATCAAATTTACCCAAATTCAAATTGTTCCTCGAAGGGAACTACGACCGATTTGATTCAGAGTTGTCGGATACGTAGGCCACCGGACACAAAACTTAAGCTCGTCTGGTTCAATCGTCAAACCAAAAAATCAAATTAGTTTTATAAAGAACTACGTAAAGACTTGATGCTCTTCTATGAGTTACGTAGGAAGTCCGATATCAAAATTCCATATATATCGGATCCAGTCGCCTATCTCAAATTAAATTAAATTTGTTCTTAAATAAAGAACTACGGGTGATTTGATCCCGTTTCAAACGGGTACGTAGGACACCCGACCAAACTCGTCGGGTTCAATCACCAAACCCAAAAATTGAATAAATTCAAACACTCTGAACTACGTAAGGTTTGATTCTCTTCCAAGAGATACGTAGGCAACCCGTTAAAATTCGGGTGCAGCCCAAATCACCAAAACCACTCAAATCAAGAGGATAACCAAAAGGGGCCGAACTTAAATTCTAAAAAAAATTAAATAAAATATTTTTTACAATTATTCGCGCATTTTTGTTCAACATATTTTTGGCACGCACGGTGGGACCCTTTTTGCCTTTTCATCGCTTAGATGTGTTGATACTAATATTCGCCTATTTCTTATTTGTAGGAGAAAATGGCACCAAGAGTTATGGTCAAATTCAACGAACTGCCAGCAACTTTCCTCGTGGAGGGCGGTCGTTGGATGAGGAAGAGATCATTCAAGGTCCAGTTCGACGTGACTAGGGAGTCAATCATCGCTGAGATCCCAACCAGCAACATGTTCGAGGCAATTGAAGATGAAATGCCATAGAACTCCATCCCAACCAACGGAACTGATCCAACTCCCGAGATTGCTCGTCGTCCAATCATTCGGATTATCAAGAAAAGCACGAATCCGATGAAGGTCTCAAAGCTAGCGGTTCATGAGGCGAAGAAGGAAAACAAGCCTCGCCGAAAGAGGGGGCGCAAATGTGGCTCCCAACGCGGAAAGACTGGGGCACTCCACAAATTGGCTCGTTCCCCTGCTCTAGAATAGGCCAATGCAACATTGTGGAGAGCTGCCAAGGATCTTCTCGATAGCCCGAGGAAAATCCTCATTGGCTCTATTCCTGTTGACATAGACAATGTAGCGCAGGTTTTGGTTACCTCCTATTCTGATGAAGAGTCGGAGGCAATATCATCAACTGTGAAGGCTCAAAAGGCCAAAATTCTAGAGGTGAGTGTACCAGAGCCTTCCGAGCCTCAAAAGGAGACGTCTAATGCTTCTCAGTCCCAAGAGAAGGGAAAGGGTCCGGCTATAGCCAAGAAATCTACGTCGCTTCCCAACCAATTTGAGAAATGCAAACGACGGGTGACAAGGTCTATGTCTAAGGCCAAGTCATTTGCTGGTGTGACCACCCAGTCTTTGAATTCAGAAATGGTCCAAGAAAAGGGGCAAAACTTCCCACTGTATGGAGATTCTACTTCTATATTTCAAGAGGAGGAGTTTCCGCTGGTTGTGAGCGGAGGCGGATCACATTCTGGTTCTGAAGACGAAATTGAAAGCATGTCAGTCTTAGTGATTGGGGCAACAAACACCGAAGAGCAGCTCTAGGAACTACAAAAGAAGCTAGAGGAGAGAGACGCTCAAATTCAATTGTTCATGACTCAGCTCCAATAGCAAAATTCGGAGAATAGGCAGGAGCAAAATTCTGAGAATAGGCAAGAGTAAACTGCAGAGAATAGGCAGGTACCTCCCAGAACGGGAGAAAGCGGTACCTCTATCTCTCCTCAAGAAATAAAAGAATGGATCGCACAGGGGATCCGAGAGTTCAAGATCTCCCAAAGTCCGCCTGTGATTGGCTACAGAAAACCTTATCTCGCGGAGTTTGACGCCATCCCATTTCCTCCGAATTGTTAGAGGCCAAACTTTGATAAATTCGATGGGATTAACGGGTCACCTCGCGAACACTTGGCCCACTTTTACTCGGCGTGTGGAGAAACCGCCTTAAGTGATCCTCTATTGATTAGGCAGTTTATCCATTCATTACGAGGGTCAGCCTTCACTTGGTACACACAGCTTCAGCCAGAATCTATCCAGACATGGGATGACTTACAAAAAGAATTCTTGGCTCAATTTGTGAGCTCGAAAGCCAGAGTCTCCATTATGGACTTGGCAAACACCCAACAGAGGTCAAATGAATCAGCAAATGACTTTATCGCGAGGTGGAGAAGTTTGAGGCTTCAATGCTCAGAGAAATTGAGCGAAGAAGCGTGTGTGCGGATGTGCGTCAACAATCTACTTCTTGAGCTTGCAATTCATGTTGGTAGTGCAGAGCCTCGTGCTTTCGATGCCTTGGTTTCCAAAGCTTGCAATGTTGAGCGACAACTGGCTTGACGCAAGCTTACAATGAACCGACCTCAAATTAATGAAGGAAGGAGGGAGGACAATAAAAAGCCCGTAAAGAAAGGAGAGTCCATGGCTACTTTCATCAAGCCTCAAGGAAAATCCTCGGGGAGCAACTCCAAGGCACAAGAGAAGACGCAAACCAGAGAGTCTGCTAAAAGACTATCTCTCGAGGAGAGGAAGCAGAAGAAATATCCCTTTGACGATGAGGATGTAAGGGGGATATTCAATGAGTTAATAGCTACAAAAATATTGTCACTCCTCGAGCCAAAGAGGCCAAACGAGGCTAACAAAACGGGTGATCCAAAGTATTGCCCTTATCATCGGATTGTTATTCATCCTCTCAAAGTCGGAAGAAGTCTCATCAAAAGAGAACCCGACATGGCGGACCTACGGGCTTCAGAATGATTGGTAGAAAACCCGAGAAGTGAAACAAGAAAAAGAAAAGTAAGAAGAGAAACAAGAAGAACAAGAAGCCAGAAGATGATTCTGACGAAGAGTACATTCAGCTTGTATGCCGAAGGATCACTCTTAAGGACTTTGTTCCTAAAGAGCTCCTCGACAATGATTCCTCCGAAGATGAGTCATTTTGGGAAGAAGAAGTTGTTCAATGTTGTATGGCCACATGGGCCGAAACAATTGAAGAAGAAGAGTTAAAGGCTGACGAGGTAACTCTTCGTTCGGGGAAAAAGTTGCCACCTAATAAGCCCAAGGAAAAAGGGAAAGGAAGGGGCCACTTGTTGGTGAGACCTCAAACGCTGCAAATTTTGAAGAGACGGTTGAAAATGAGGCTCCCACACTGGCTCAAAACAACCATGAAGCTAGGGCATCCGCTCAAAAAGATGATATGTCCCGAAAGCCTGTGTTGTGTCATAAAGCTTCTTTTAAGGAGCAAGTGAAGTACGACGTGATCGGCCATTTAAAGCGCATTCCAGCACGCTTAAGTGTATACGATGCATTGTAAATGTCCACCAAGTTAAGGAAAGCCTTGATTCAAGCCCTCATGGATCCAGAAGATTACAAAGACCAAGTGGATCAAGTTGAGGTTGATGAGGTGACCTTTCCCACTTCATCTCAATGTGCGTCATGCATGGCATCCGTAACATTCTCCGACGGAGACCTCCAGTTAGGGAATATCGATCATAATAAACCCTTATATGTCACAGGTATGATCGGAGACGCAAAACTCAACAGAATCCTATTGGATTGTGGATCCGCGGTGAAGCTATTACCCTTACGGGTTTTGGAGGCTATGGGGTTGACGATCGATCATTTATCACCTACGTTACTCACCATTCAAGGTTTCAATCAGGTGGGTCAAAAAGCTTTGGGTGTCTGTCATTGCTTTGAATGTGGTACTAGATGATCTCTACCAAGACGCCTTGTTCCATGTCATTGACGCTGGAACCTCCTATAACGCTTTGCTTGGGAGACCATGGCTCCATGACAGTAAGTCGATTGCTTCTACACTTCATCAGTGCTTGAAGTACACCGATGAAAACGGACACGAAAGGACTATCCGTGGCGATAACGATCCTTTTCAAGGGGAAAGCGTTAATTACGCAGACGCCAAGTTCTATAAGACAGTGCACTCCGATCCCGATCCACACGTAGAAGTGAAAAGAGAGGGTAAAAGTGCAAATCCACAAAAGGAAGTAACCACCTCACCAAAGACCTTATTACCCCGAGTCTCCCTTGTCCGTAGAATGGAAGAGCCAGAGACATGTCCTAAAGTGTTGTTCAAGTACACACCCAAGGACAAGAGACAACCCGGCCAGAAGCCATTGAGTGCAGCAGAGAAGGCTATGCACTCCCTAATGACAAGCTACACTTGTCCTCTCCGCAGGATTGATCAATCCGTTCCAAAGAAGAAGTTGGTCATTCAAAGACATTTCGGAGATGAAAGAAGTGAAAATGTAAGGGTGGTGTTCAAGGGAGAATCTTCCATGACACAAGTCGAGCAGGACTCTCCAAAGCATCATAAGGCCATCAAAGTTAAGGTGACAAGAACTCCGCTGAGAAACAAAGCTTCGCAGAAATCCCTAAACAAGATCTCGGTGGATGATCTACAGATCTTTCAAGAGGGAGAGTTATTGCCTGCAAAAGTCTTGGAGCCTATGACTCTAACAAGCCAATAACAAAGTATGTTCTTTCAAGACGCAGTAAATGCTCCCCGAGTCTCGGTCTTCGAAAGACTTGAGATGAGTGCTCCAAGAGCGTTTGTGTTCGAGAGGCTTGAAAGAGTTAACGTGCCTAAGAACAAGAGGGCCAACACCAAGAAGACTAGAAAGTGGAAGCTAAAGTTGAAGGAGCCGAAAGCTCCCACTTGCGAATCCGAGGATCCCATGGATGCTCAAACAGAAGTAGTGAATACGGTGTTGACCTATACAAGGAGTGAACCAAGTGAAGATCCTCAGGATTTTCTCAATGTGGTCCAACCTGCTCCACCAGAAATGGAAGATGGTGGTCAAGCCACCGTTGACAAGCTACAAGAGATCAACTTGGGGACCACAGAAGATCCTAAACCCGTATTTGTTAGTGCTTTGTTAATAGATGAGGAAAAAGAATCATATGAGAAGCTCCTCAGTGAATACAAAGATGTGTTTGCTTAGGGGTATCAAGACATGCCTGGTTTGGACCCCAAGGTGTCTATGCACAAGCTATCCGTCTCCGAAGAGGAAAAGCCAGTCAAGCAAGCCCAACGTCGTTTTCCACCCGAGCTGACAGTGCAGATTAAAGCCGAAGTCAACAAGCTCATTGAGGGTGGGTTCATTCGTGAAGTCCAATACCCAATTTGGTTGGCAAACATTGTTCCCGTCAAGAAAAAGAACGACCAGCTCCGTATTTGTGTGGATTTTTGGGACTTAAATGAAGCATGTCCCAAAGATGAATTCCCTCTTTTGATAACCGAGTTGTTGGTTGATTCCACCACGGGTTTTCAAGCTTTATCCCTCATGGATGGCTTCTCGGGATATAACCAAATTAAAATGCATCTCGAAGATAAGGAATTAACAGTTTTTCGGACACCTCTAGGCACGTATTGCTACACAGTAATGCCTTTTGGTTTGAAAAATGCGGGAGCGACCTATCAAAGAGCCATGACGGTGATCTTTCATGATCTGCTTCACAACACCATTGAGTGTTATGTGGATGACCTTGTGGTGAAAACAAAGAAAAGAGAGGATCATTTGGATGATGTTAAGAGAATCTTTGAGAGGTTGCGAAAACACCAATTGAAGATGAATCCCCTAAATTGCGCCTTTGGTGTAACGTCAGACAAGTTTCTTGGCTTCATTGTTCGGGGACGAGGAATAGAAATTGACCCCGATAAAATCAAGGCGATCATGCAAATGCAAGCCCCGAAGAATCTTCGTGAATTACGAGGTTTGCAGGGCAAACTTGCCTATATCTGACGATTCATTTCAAATTTGACGGGGAGGTGTCAGCCCTTTCTAAGGTTGACGAAGAAAGATGTTCCATTCACATGGGACCAAGCCTGTCAAAATGCTCTTGACAGCATCAAGAAATACTTGACTGATCCGCCAGTCCTCCTGGCCCCAGTTCAAGGAAGACCTTTAGTTTTGTACACCGCAAGTCTTAAGCGGTCGTTAGGGGCAATATTAGCCCAAAATAATGATAATGGAAAGGAAAATGCCTTATATTACATCAGTCGAACGATGGTCGGGGCAGAACTAAATTATCCTGCTATGGAGAAAATATGTCTAGCATTGATCTTTGCTATCCAAAAGCTACGATATTATCTCTTGTCTCATCAAATCACATTAATCTCTAGCGCTGATCCCTTGTGATACATTTTGTCTAAGACGGTGTTGTCAGGGAGACTAGCTAAATGGGCTATGCTTCTTGCTCCCTTTGACATCAAGTTTGTGCCTCAAAAGGCGATCAAGGGGCAAGCCATAGCGGATTTCTTAGCCGCCCATCCTACTCCCGATAACAAGGAGTTAGTGGATGATTTGCCAGATGAAGAAGTCTTCATGACAGAAGAAAAAGCTTGGCAATTATACTTTGATGGTGCTGCAAATAGAAGAGGGGTCGGAGTGGGCATAATGTTCATTACCCCAACCGATGGAATAGTGCCCTATTCATTTTCTCTTTTAGAGAACTGCACAAACAATGTTGCAGAATATGAGGCACTCATCATTGGCTTAGAGATAGCTCTTGAGATGAATGTTGACCCGTTAAAGGTGTTCGGAGACTCTCAGTTAGTAATCAGGCAACTAAATGGTCAATATGAAGTCAAAAACGCAAATTTGCTTCTTTTACATCAAAGAGCCAAACATCTTATGCACTAGTTCTGTCAAATAGATGTTGTGTATATATCAAGGTCCGAAAATGACCGAGCAGATGCATTAGCTATATTGGCAGCGTCATTGACATTGCCAAGTGAAAGAGAAATTCAAATTACGATTGGGGAGCGGCATTTGCTTATACCAGCTTTAGAGCGATCAGAGCCTGCTGAAGAGGTGGATGTTGTTTCTGTATACGAAATTGAGGAAGAAGCAGATTAGAGACAACCGCTCATTGAGTATCTTCGTCATGGAGTCCTTCCCAATGATGCTAAGAAGATAGTGGATGTTAAAAGACGAGTGTCAAGGTTCCTACTTAAGAATGAAACTTTGTATCGAAGGACATTCGACGGAATGTTATTAAGATGCTTGTCAAATGAAGACGCCAAATATATCCTTGCAGAAACCCATGCTGGGCTATGTGGAGCGCATCAAGCCGGTCCTAAACTAGCTAATCAGATCAAGCGATTGGGCTATTATTGGACAACAATGGTAAAAGATGCTATGGATTTCTCCAAGGCTTGTCACGCATGTCAAATCCACAGTGACTTCATACACCAGCCTCCCCAAATGTTACACCCAACCACTTTGTCATGGCCATTCCATGCGTGGGGCCTCGATGTTGTGGGGTGCAAAAGCCGTCATCCTCTCGAGGGTACCAATATATTCTGGCAGCTACAGATTACTTCTCAAAATGGGCTGAAGCCGTACCATTGAAAGAAGTGGGAGCTAAAGAAATTGCTAACTTCATAAGAACTCACTTGATCTATCGATATGGAGTTCCTTCAAAAATCATCTCAGACAACGCTCTTTACTTCAAAAATTAGATGTTGGTGAAGTTGAGCGAGAAGTTTTGGTTTAAGCATAGCTTCTCATCGAGCTATAACCCTTCATCAAATGGTCAAGCTAAATCATTTAATAAAGTGCTATGCAAGATACTAAAGAAGATGGTTTCAAAATCCAAAAGAGATTGACATGAACGGCTACCGGAGGCGTTGTGGGCCTATCGGACAACAACACGAACCTTGACTGGTTGTACACCATACAATTTAGTTTTTGGGATTGAGGTTGTTTTACCCTTAGAAATAAAGTTGCCATCTCTCAGAGTCGCGGTTCAGCTCACCGACCCGGAAGAGAATGTCAAGATTCGTCTGGCCGAGCTCGAAGCATTGGATGAGCACCGGCTAGCGACACAACAGAAACTTGAAATCTACCAACCTCAAGTGGCTGGGGCATTCAATAAACGGGTCAAATTTCGCTCATTCATTGTTGGTGACTTGGTCCTTACCATCAGACGACCAATTGTGATCAACCGAAAATCCCAAGGAAAATATGAAGCGAAATGGGACGGTCCTTATGTGGTGACCAAAGTTTTCCCCAAAGGGGCATATGAGCTCTCAAATGCCGAAGGCGAAGTGATATACTCCTGCGTGAATGGAAAGTTTGTGAAGAAATATTTCACATAAAGCCTCGAGAGTCAAAGTGCCCAGAACTACGTCATGACTTGATCTCCAATAAGGAGCACGTAGGACGTTTGGCAACTAAAATATGTCAAATTCAGTCGCGAAAAAAAAAAACTATGGGTTCGCAAATGATAGTCGAAGCGTTTGGAAACCCTTCCTAGAAGGTGTGCCCAAATAATTCGAGTGATGCGGTAAAAAAAGATCCCAGTTAAATGAAAGCAGAAGTATGGACTTGAAGTTAGTCCGAAACTGAAGCACCCTGTCGTATATGTGAAGAAAAGGGTGCTCAAATGAACTACGAATGGCTTGATCCCTCATAAAGAGGGCACGTAGGCAGTCTAGCTAGTCGAGAATGCTGGATGCAGCCCAAAAAACAAACAACACTAGTCTCCCCCTTTCAATGGGGATATATGTGTACTTCTCAAGGTTAGCCAATAATGATCAAAATTGCGAAGATCACACCTATTCAGGATAAAGCACCCCAGATGTGAGTGCCGCATTGTTCCTTCTCAAAGGCCAAAGCAAATGAGGTCAAAAGATTAAGGCGAACTTTGAATGTGTTCGACAAATTTCTCACAAATTCAAATTTCGGGGGCATCTGTTTGGGAGTAAAATTTCGTGTTTGATTAAGAGTTATCATGTGAGCTCATTTTTGTGGAAGATTTCATGTAATACTTTATATATCAAAAGCGAGTACAAATTGGTTGACAATAGTTATAAGCAAATAAAGAGTGCGCAAGATGTGTTAAATGTCAAATATATCATGTTAGCGTACTACAAGCTGGTAAGCTATAATATACAAATTTAATATGATAGTTGAGCATATAATAAAAAGAAAATTATATTGTTAAGCTCTCGAGAGCACAGATCCCGTCACTTGGTGGTGAATCGCTCGAAATCCAACGGTAGCTCAACTGTCGGTTCAAGTCTGCAAAAGCAAAACAAGGTTAAATTAGTGGGTTATAACAAAATATCCACATGGGCTTTTTTAAATTAAAGGACAGCCCAAAACAGCTTGCAAAAGCCAGCCCAATTTGGCTAACCGTAGCTTTCAAAAAGCAAGAAGAAAGTCAGTTAAAGAGATAAAAAAAATCTAGCCACATGTAAATAAAAAAAGAAAAAAATCAGCAGCTATAAGGAATAAAAAAAAAGATAGAAGATCCGTGTGTTGTGTCAAAAAAAGGATAGAATATTGAAAGATACGATCTATTCTCCAATCTCCAATTCTTTCACCACTTCACCCTATAAAAGATATCCAGGTCTAGGGTTGAAAAAAAAAGAAGAGAGGCTGAAAGATACAGCTCAACAAAAACAAAAACACACGCAGGAAAAGAAAAGCTACAAAAAACAAATACACAGTAGCACATCAACAGCAAGCAAGGAAGAAGAAGAGGCCACCAAGGTATCCTTTTCTCTATGTTGGGTTCTAATCGATTCCCGGAATCCCGCCCTTGAAAACCTTACGAGCTTTTCTCGTGGCCTGGGTTTCGGAATCGTTAAACCTCTCAAATCAAGTCGGAGTGATGTCGAAAACGATTCTTGAAACCCCGCCCTTGAAAACCTTACGAGCTTTTCTCGTGGCCTGGGTTTCGGAATCATCGAATTGCACTAATAAAGGGCGAAATGCTGCCCAATTTTTCCTAAACAAACCTACTGATTCTCACACAAGTTTCAAACAGTCAAAGGAAAAAAATTCAAAGAAAGCAGATTTTCTCCTTAAACTAAATCTGTTCAGATTGGCTATAAAAACCCCTAACACACGAGATCAACAAATTGCTCTAAGTTAGGGATAAAATGGACATCACAAACAGTGGGTTCAAACAATAAAAAGGCCCTAATTTAGCCTGTGCTTACAAATACAAAGGGAACAAATTTTCTGCAGCAAGTAAATCGGTTCTTTTGTTCAAACAAACTACGTTACTGTCATAAAAAAAGAGGAGATGACAATCCAGCAAGACTTTTTTTTTTCTCTCAACCAAAATTTACCAGAAAGAGAGAGCAACAGACAGTTAAAAAAAAAAAATTTAAGGCGAAGACTTCAAATTGGTGGAGAGGGTGAACGTACCTAATCCGGGCTAGGTTCACCAAACCAATGTTTTCAATTGGCGAGAGTTCGATCCGGCCGCTTCTTTCATCCGTTTGCCCTAATCCAAAAAAACCCCGAAATTACAAATTAGCTAAATCCGAGAATTGAGTATCCAATTAAAAAATTGGTGAAGAGGGGGAGTCGAAATTCTCAACCTAGATTATCCAAATATTAAATCAGGTTGCGAATTTGGGTATTGGGGGTTTCAAGAAGAGAGTACCCTAAAACATACCTAATTTTGGAGAAATCCGAGTAGAAGCTTCGCAGTAGACGCAGCCTGGGTCATAGAAGATCGATTCGTTCCGCTCGCCTTCCCTTTAGATTACTCAAATCGAGAAGCCCCAAAAGTCCTCAAATAGCAACATTAGAAATTGAAACCCAAAATCGGGGCGTTAATCATCTAAATTCTAAGCTAAACACACAGATTTGGGGTTAAAATTTACAAGAGAAGGAAGCAAAACCTGGAGCTCTACCGTGGATCAAAGCGGTCTTGACTCGTTCCGGGCCTCGAAAGCTCGATCCGCTCCGCCCTCGCTACACTCTTGCTTCGCCCTGCCCATGCTCCCCTTTGCTTCAATCGCCCAAGATCGAACCTCCGAGACGGTGGAAGCTGTCGAAGAGTATGGTTCTCGTCTTCGGTCGCTCTGAGAAAGAGAGGATCTGAGCGAATGAAATGAAGGAACAATAAACAAATAAAAAAATGAGGAAGGCAGCTGCTACTAGCTAAAACAAAAAGAGAGAAAGACATTTGGGCTGGGCAAATAAATCCGGGCCTTGGGTTAAAAAAAAGGGAGTTGGACTCAATAAAAATAAAAAATAAAAACAAATGGGCCTGTTTTAAACTAATTCGGAAATGGGCTTTAATTAAAATGGAAATGGGCTCGGATCCGAGGCCTTGTGTCTAATGCAAAGAACACACAAAACGTAACCAATATATCTATCTATATATATCCTTACTCCTATAAAAGCGAGGGTAAGAATTGGGCAGATGTTATATACACCGTTGATAGTGTGAGTTATCTATGGCCTAAAATCAATCTGAGGCCCAAATCCTTCCTTAGCTACTGTTTCTTATAAAATATGTTATAATAGCCGTTCATTGTTTTTTACTGAATCCAATCAACGACTTAGAGCTTACTTTTAGTCTAATGCCTTATTTAACCCTCAAAGTTTCAATTTAAAATTATTTATTTTTTTATTTTAGGTTCCTTTTCAGTCTTTTCCTTTAATTGAGGACTCGTGTTCCACCGCTTACCATGTTGTCTACCTCCCTCCATCTCCACTTTCGATTGCAGGCCTCTTTCTCTCCAGCTTCCTCTGTTGTCTTCTTTTCTGCCTCCCTCTCTTTTTTTGCTTTGTTACCTGCGCACAACCTTCTCCTATGCCTTCTCTTTCTTTGTATTTATTTGCAATTGGTCTTCTACAATCTTTTTTCGGCGAGTGTCGCTCCTTCTGCTTGTTTGGTTTCTGGAGTTGAGGTTCGATTTCGCTCCTAATTTCAGGTATGGATTTTGTTGAAATTGGGTTGTTTTCATTTTGTGCTTTACGAAATATGGCTGATTTGCGTGCTTTATTTTGTAGCTTACTACAGTTGGGACCAGAACACAAGAGGTACGTTATTCTACCAAATTTCTTTCCATATCCAATTCCTTCGTTCTTGTTGAGTGACTAGGAACCCGTCGTTCGCCTTTTTTGAGGCAGTTTCGAATTTAGATAGGTGAGTCGATGATGCACTCAAGGTATTTGATAAAATGCCTAATAAAGATTAGCCTCAAATTTTTGCTCAGTACTTGTGACCTTTTCCTTCTTCTTTTTGTGCTTGATACTGTTTGATGTTTTTGCGATATGTTCAATTTTTATTTTAATAGAAATATCAGCTGATGTGCTAACCTAAGTTATGTATCTTTTTCATGATGTCCTGGAATGCAACTATGAGTTGAAGCTTCTGCAGTGTGCAACATTGAACTTTTCATACTCCTATAAAAGCGAGGGTAAGAATTGGGCAGATGTTATATACACCGTTGATAGTGTGAGTTATCTATGGCCCAAAATCAATCTGAGGCCCAAATCCTTCCTTAGCTACTGTTTCTTATAAAATATGTTATAATAGCCGTTCATTGTTTTTTACTGAATCCAATCAACGGCTTAGAGCTTACTTTTAGTCTAATGCCTTATTTAACCCTCAAAGTTTCAATTTAAAATTTTTTTTTTTTATTTTAGGTTCCTTTTCAGTCTTTTCCTTTAATTGAGGGCTCGTGTTCCACCGCTTACCATATTGTCTACCTCCCTCCATCTCCACTTTCGATTGCAGGCCTCTTTCTCTCCAGCTTCCTCTGTTGTCTTCTCTTCTGCCTCCCTCTCTTTTTTTGCTTTGTTACCTGCGCACAACCTTCTCCTATGCCTTCTCTTTCTTTGTATTTATTTGCAATTGGTCTTCTACAATCTTTTTTCGGCGAGTGTCGCTCCTTCTGCTTGTTTGGTTTCTGGAGTTGAGGTTCGATTTCGCTCCTAATTTCAGGTATGGATTTTGTTGAAATTGGGTTGTTTTCATTTTGTGCTTTACGAAATATGGCTGATTTGCGTGCTTTATTTTGTAGCTTACTACAGTTGGGACCAGAACACAAGAGGTACGTTATTCTACCAAATTTCTTTCCATATCCAATTCCTTCGTTCTTGTTGAGTGACTAGGAACCCGTCGTTCGCCTTTTTTGAGGCAGTTTCGAATTTAGATAGGTGAGTCGATGATGCACTCAAGGTATTTGATAAAATGCCTAATAAAGATTAGCCTCAAATTTTTGCTCAGTACTTGTGACCTTTTCCTTCTTCTTTTTGTGCTTGATACTGTTTGATGTTTTTGCGATATGTTCAATTTTTATTTTAATAGAAATATCAGCTGATGTGCTAACCTAAGTTATGTATCTTTTTCATGATGTCCTGGAATGCAACTATGAGTTGAAGCTTCTGCAGTGTGCAACATTTAATTTCATCCTATGAAAAGTTCAATGTTGAACATGAGTTAACGATTTATATTGAATGAATTAAGCCAAATGCATAATAGGATGCAAGAGGAGAGCAATAGGAAAACAACTTAAAGATGGGGTATGACTTATTGGGCATTGTGTCATATAAGACTCACATATCAAACTTTTCATAACAATCATTCGAGAAGAAATTCCCAAAATATTGAGAGCATGTTACTTGCTGCAATTTCTGGAAAGTTCATGGGCTGAATTGTTGTTGATAGCTTAGATTTCTAGAAACTAGCTTCAATTTAGAGTATTTTGAGCTTTGAATGGTTGCATTTGGGCAAGTATTGAAGGAGATATGATGATTTAAGCTTGCAACAGCAAATCTGAACAACTTTATATGTGACATTACTATTTCGATCACCATTTGCAAATAAATGATGAGAATGGATTGATTCTTTTTTCATTATCCTCTTAACTGGTTGTAGTTGGTGGCCTATGAAGTACTTGGGTAAATTCTTTGTCATTAGGGAGCTATCTTAATTAGAAATGGCCTTACCACTTTTGGGAAAATATTGAGAGCAAGTTACTTGCTGCAATTTCTGGGAAGTTCGTGGGCTGAGCTGTTGCTCATAGCTTAGATTTCTAGAAACTAGCTTCAATTTAGAGCATTTTGGGTTCTGAATGGTTGCATTTGGACAAGTATTGAAGGAGATATGATGATTTAAACTTGCAACATCAAATCTGAAAAACTGTATATGACATTTAGCTTTTTTAATGTTCTAAAAAATGAGTTTTGTATATAATTCTATGAATTTTGGCATGTAGTTTTCAATCATATTCCTGATTTTCCACCTATATTTGGGAGTCAAATTTCTCTTTCATTCATGCACCCTTAGATATAGCTTAGTTTTTACTGCCCATTTTATTTTGATATGTAAATGGATGACTTGGCATACATGAATTTCTTTTTCTTTTTTATATTTTTTTACGGTTGGGTATTAACTGTTTTATCCTTTTTTTAAAAAAAAATTAGCTTGGTCACAAACCTGCACCACTTTTTCACATTAATCTTTCATCCATTCCCTTCTATTCATTCATTAGTTTCCATTTTGTCCTAATCTTAAAATTTCTCATGTTTATTTTCTTGTTACTTGTTAGTATTTTTTAATCGTTTAGGGATGGTAACTTCATCTTCCTTAATGTTTAGGCTTTTCTTTTTCCTGGATACATGGCTTCAATTTGAGAACAAATAGGAAGTGAGTGTGTTCTCCAAGCTGACGAATGGTTATTGTCTTGTTGCATACATGTTTGGGTTTGTTGTGATTATATTTTGTTCTTAAAACCTTGTTCACAGGAATTACTTACTTTTCTGTTCCTCACAATAAGTGTCCTTATTCATGCTCGATTTCTTTCTGTTAGCAGGAAACAGGAAAGAGCTTCTGTTGGCTCACACCACAACTGACGAGGGTGAGTTCATGCAGAGGCAGAACTATTTCTGTCATTGACTGCTGTAATTATGAGCACTTAATTTACTCAGTATTGGTTTTGCATTGGGATTTGACAAGTGTTTTTTTTGTCTATGTCTAATGTTTCTTTGAAGAGCCTTCTTTATTTGAAACCTATAATTGTGTTAACTAATATTGGCCTAATATATTTTATGGTTTGAACCACCTCTGGAGTTGTAGTTTCTGCAATATTGATGTGCCTCATATCCTTGTCATATACTTATTCTCTAATAGAAATGCTTATTCTTAACTAATTTGTGAGGGGAAAAAAACATGCAGTTAGTGTTAAAGGGTAGGTAGATGTATCATGTTTCCTGTTTGAAATGTTCTCGGTCTGTTGGTTTATTAAACTATTTAGTTAGGGTTTTTCTCATGCTTCTATTAATTAATGTTATCTCCATGTTATGAATTTCAACTCATTTTTTGGTTGAGATATTCTTTGTTAATCTTTGTCATATTATATTTAGTAGTAGCCTTTTAAAGATCGGGAGGCATGGTTGGGGCTCGATTATAGCACCCTACTTCATGTTAAAACACTCTCGATGAGTTTTTCTTCATCCTGCTTTCATTGAGTTTTAGCACCCTCATTTTTTCACCCTTGTCTTATTTAATTGTAGTGGTTTCCCGAATTGGATTTCATTTGTATTGTATGATTTTAATTGCTCCGGGCTTCCAATCTCTTATAGGGTGAAGACACAAGGCTATCGGTGAAGAACTTCTACCAGAGTAAGACCCTTCTTTTAAGCTCCCTCCCGAGCCTTCAAGGCTAGATATATTTCTCAAGATCAATGAAATTTCTACCTACCGTAGCTAAATACACGCGTATGCCTGGATTTGTTTTATTTTACACATGATTTGATGTGAATCCTCACCCATTCCAATAAACTTGTTATATTCAATGATCCAAGGCCCTTTTTTTTATAATCAAAACATTTCACAATCTTTTCATAACCTTCTAAATATCCATGAACGTTGCAGGTTGATGCCACAGTCTCCTTTCCTCTCGCCTCTTGCCTCTTGCTAGAACGAAGATAGAGATCAAATGATCATTTATTCTCTCCCTCCCTCCCTTTTTTTACACCCTTGCTCCTTTACTTGCTTTTGCCGCAAGTTGCTCTTTTAATTCTATTGGCACACACATTTTAGTTGTTCCTTCTCCTTGTTTGGTTTCTTAGTTTCAGTTTAAGGTACATATTTTCCTTCTGTTTTAATTGCAATTGCATTTGCTGTTTGTAACTTTAATTGTTCTTCACCAATCTTCTTTGCTCGATTCCTTTTGTGTCTGTTGTTCCCTATGTTTAATTGATTTCTCAAGTTGAGGTTAGATTTATACCCCCTAATTTCAGGCCTTCTGTTACATTTGCAATTGGATCTGTTGTTTATAACTCAAAGTGTTCTAAACTCTATTGCGTATATGATTCCGTTTAAAAAATTAAGTGTTCAAATTTCAGAGTTCGAGGCTATTTCTGATTTTGAAGGGTTTTTGATTTTGTAGGATATGTTTAACAAGAAAGTTGCGTGTATTGTCCCTGTTCTCGGCCACTCCATCCGCCTTCTGCTCTCCAATTTTGCCTCCTTTGTCAACCAGGTAACCTCATTTGATCTCTCAATATATTTTATCAAAGATTTAGTTTTCTTTGTGTATATATGATCCACTTTCAATTGTATCTTTAAATTTCTGATTCTCGGCTAGCATCTTGGCTGAAATTTTAGATTGGTCTAGCCTGGAGCTCATATCATGAAATTAAACACCTAATTTAAGACAAGAAAACATACAAACCTAATTGAAGTAAACACATAGAATAGAAAACATTACTAACACAAGTCATTCAACAAAATATGTTCCATGAACTAAAGCAAGCTATGGGTCCTTAAATCATGTCAATTAAACCTGCAATCATCTAAATTATGAAGCATAAATTATGGGTGAAATCAAATTAACCATATCTAAATTCAAGCAAAAAAAAAACAGTCGCCGCTAAAAGCTAAAACAAAATAGATCCAACATTAATCTGAAAAACTGTTAGGATATGGAGAAAATTAATTTTAAGCAGTAGCTTTACTGTATTAGGACTAAATGACTCCAATAATCACGTAAACGACAGTACTTTGATGCACTAATAGCAGTCAATGAGCATTTTGGTAAACTTATTTCAACAGTACTTTGAATTTTTGATTTTTAAGCTGCAGGTCTATTGAATTTTTTGCTCCTTCAAGGCATTGGGTTTTGTCTACTCCCAATTGAAGTTAAACTTGAACCCTAATATTCCCCCTTTTTGGACTTAGTTGCAATTGTTTTCTGATTTGAATTTCGTTTTAATTTCAAATTGCATGGTCTTCTTTGCTTCTTCTGACGTTTCAAGTGAACATCATCCACCTTTGTTGTTGTCTTGCACGACCATATGATCCCCAACGCTGCAGGGTTAGGTGATAAACATCATCATGATATAGATATTTTTACAAAATAAAACATGACCTGGGTGAATATTTTCAGTTGCTCTACATCTTGCTATTCTTATAGGCTTTGAAATCATGTAGCTGTCTATGACGAGCAAATAGAAGATGTAGATATTTTAATTATCTACTTAAAATCTAATACATTTTTTTCATTAATTTGTTTGAATTGAACGATAAATAATTGTAGAAATGAGTGTCTTATTTGAATTTCTAATTTGGCAAATGGATTGCTAGCGAAGTTAGATATTTTTTTATTTCTGTTAAACTATTTCAAAGGTAGATCAGATGTCAAAAATTCTTAAGGGGTACTTGTTCACAACTAAAGTGGAAACAAAGATTTCCTCATTAATCAGTCTTAGCCAGATTTTTATGTGATTTATTTGCTACCGCAACTGATGATGAAATCTATTTGATGGTACTAATGACCAGATTAAAGCTGTTATTCAAGCTTTAGTTTGTCCTAGGCTTGTTGAACTACTGCTGTGAGTATTAGGAAATCCATAATATGCTTATTTTGTGTCCAATGTTGAACCGAATGTATTATGTAGCACAATATGGTAGGATGTCTGCTGTTCAAGATGCATTTTTTTAACTTCATGCCTGGGTGTCAAAATTAGGATCTGATGGCATTGCCAAGGCAGCAGCAGCAAAGTTACTTGTGTCTTCCAATCAAATTGCCTGCTTACTAGGGAAGGGTGATGCAGTTATAGCAGAAATGAGGAAGGCTACCGGTGATATACTCTATAGTCTTCAATTTCTTGGTACCATCTCTTTTAGTAAGGGGACACACCAATAATTCTGCAGGTTATTAGTTATATCCCGAGATTTTGATTAGGGATGCAGTACCAACACTCCTGCGATAATTGTGTTTGGAGATATATTCCACATTTGATTCGGGAAATAAAAGAAAATATCATGCCTTCTGCAGAGTGCCTTCACACCTATGGACGAGACTTGCAGAAGTTGGTTCTCCAATAACCGGAGTCCACCTAACTTCCTGGCTGAGGCAGTCGGGTTGCTTACATCCCTGCTTCCTACCTACTTGGATCCTCGTAAGATTATTTAAGATTTCTCGGGTGTTGTTTCTTTGCCTCTGCAGAAAGTGGCTATGATAATTCTATTGTTGCTATTCTGGTAAGTCCATTCATAGATTACATTTGTTTAAACCTTCTTCATAACTTTTTGTTACTTAGGCCCATTCGTTTGAATAGATTTTTTAAAATTTTTATTTCTTTTATAGTTGAAACTTGTTTGTTTTCTAAAATTGAGTGGGTGCTTGAGAATTTAAATTGGCATTTCTACACGTTGTGACTAGGTAGATGCTGGTAAGACCAACTCCAAAATATTGCAGAATGCAACCTAAGACAAAGCTACTTGGTAAGATGTGTTCTTCATTTACGAAAACATGAAATTACCACAGTATCATAATGAGCTTGGTTCAGGCATTCATTTATTAAACTTCTTTCAAAAAGTAGACTTTTTAGTTGGTAAATGAAGCTGACAGGGAACACGCTTTATTTACAGAAGCAATGGCTAAATGTCGAAGGTTGGAGAATTATCTCTTCAAAAAGGATCTTACAACTCATTTCGAGCATCCAGTGAAGTGCAAAGGCGAGAAGAATGATGTACATGTTAGTTCCTTATACACCAAACATACCCAATGTCATTTCTTTTCCTTGTACTGATAGTTTTAATGTTTTATAATGACAAGTACCCAATGTCATAGACTACCAAAAGAAAATTTGCTTCACAAACTTTTTCCACTGTGAAGGAAATGCAGCATCATCGAGTGGAACACATTATATTATGGGTATTAATTTGTGCTTTTCACATTACTCATTGATCTTTAGTTATTATTGCACAAAAATGAGAACTTAATGATTGAATGTGCCTTGCAAAGGGAGAATTTTGTAAGTAGTTAACTAAAGAGTTCTCCATACTAATGTGTTCTTGGTTAAATTATTTTTTTCCTATGCTTTATTATTTCTTTAATTGTCATATTGAGTGATTGGATTTACTATTGAATTCTTGTTTCATTTCCACCTACAGGTTTCAGCTAGGCACCGACCTGTTTTCTGCCAATGCTGATGCAAAAATTTGAGAACAAGTTGCAATGCGCAACAGCTTAACGCGGGATTAGGTGGTTATCCTTCAAGTTTGTCATCTCTCAAGCTATGTTTCGAGTGTTCACTCCTATCGTCTTCATTATTCTTCTTGACCTCATAAACTGTTGAGACGGGGGCGCATATTTGGCTGCTCTATTGAACACACATGGCTACAATGGCGAGTATTTTCTGCAGGCCTCTAGAAGCTGAGAGAGATAAGGGCAAAAATGGACAGCGAAATATGGGGGAATAAGGCGGCAAGTGTTGAGGACGCGAGGGCGACAACAAAAATAAAGAAAACAAGTCAGAAGCCGTGCAGCGCACGGCCTACATTCCTAGTACTTCTATAAAAGTGTGGGCAGGATGCGATCTGGACCGTTGGAGTTAAAATAATCTATGGACAAAATTCGTTTTCAATTTCAAGTGCTCTGTTCGTACGATCTCTTTCTTCCACCTCCTGCTTCACCCGTGCTCTTCTAATTCCACCTCTTGCTTCCTCACTCCATACCTATCTTTCCAGTTTTCCACCTCCTGTCTGCCGTTTGCTTTCTTGCTCCCACACTCCCACCTTATGCTCCCTGTCGTCGTCTCCTATCTCTCCTCTCAGTGCCTCCCCCGCCATCTCCTGTCGTTGTTGAGCCCCCGCCATCTCCTGTCGCTGTTGAGCTCGGATTCAAGCGCAGGTAACCTCCTTCGACTCGTCTCGGTTGTTGAGCTCGGATTCAAGCCCAGGTAATCACCCTCTCATATCTCTCCTCTCTGTTCGATCTCGGCTCAGTTGGGCCCCAATCTCCTCTCGCTGTTGATCTCAGGCTATGCCCGACTTTGCCTTGCGCTGCTCTAGCATCTTCTTGTTCAGATCTCCCCTGCCGCTGTTTTGTTATTCCTTCGAGGTCTCTTCCTTCCCTTCTATAAAAGTGTGGGCAGGATGCGATCTGGACTGTTGGAGTTAAAATAATCTACGGACAAAATTCGTTTTCAGTTTCAAGTGCTCTGTTCGTACAATCTCTTTCTTCCACCTCCTGCTTCACCCGTGCTCTTCTAATTCCACCTCTTGCTTCCTCACTCCATACCTATCTTTCCATTTTTCCACCTACTGTCTGCCGTTTGCTTTCTTGCTCCCACACTCCCACCTTATGCTCCCTGTCGTCGTCTCCTATCTCTCCTCTCAGTGCCTCCCCCGCCATCTCCTGTCGTTGTTGAGCCCCCGCCATCTCCTGTCGCTGTTGAGCTCGGATTCAAGCGCAGGTAACCTCCTTCGACTCGTCTCGGTTGTTGAGCTCGGATTCAAGCCCAGGTAATCTCCCTCTCCTATCTCTCCTCTCTGTTCGATCTTGGCTCGGTTGGGCCACAATCTCCTCTCGCTGTTGATCTCAGGCTATGCCCGACTTTGCCTTGCGCTGCTCTAGCATCTTCTTGTTCAGATCTCCCCTGCCGCTGTTTTGTTATTCCTTCGAGGTCTCTTCCTTCCCTTCTATAAAAGTGTGGGCAGGATGCGATCTGGACTGTTGGAGTTAAAATAATCTACGGACAAAATTCGTTTTTAGTTTCAAGTGCTCTGTTCGTACAATCTCTTTCTTCCACCTCCTGCTTCACCCGTGCTCTTCTAATTCCACCTCTTGCTTCCTCACTCCATACCTATCTTTCCAGTTTTCCACCTACTGTCTGCCGTTTGCTTTCTTGCTCCCACACTCCCACCTTATGCTCCCTGTCGTCGTCTCCTATCTCTCCTCTCAGTGCCTCCCCCGCCATCTCCTGTCGTTGTTGAGCCCCCGCCATCTCCTGTCGCTGTTGAGCTCGGATTCAAGCGCAGGTAACCTCCTTCGACTCGTCTCGGTTGTTGAGCTCGGATTCAAGCCCAGGTAATCGCCCTCTCCTATCTCTCCTCTCTGTTCGATCTCGGCTCGGTTGGGCCACAATCTCCTCTCGCTGTTGATCTCAGGCTATGCCCGACTTTGCCTTGCGCTGCTCTAGCATCTTCTTGTTCAGATCTCCCCTGCCGCTGTTTTGTTATTCCTTCGAGGTCTCTTCCTTACCTACAGATCTCTGGTGAGTTCCTCTTCTGCGCTTGTCTCCATCTCCCACATCCCTTGTTCATTGTTGCTGCGATTTCTGTTTGTAGTTCATTTTTTTTTATGGGTTTTGCAGTTCAAATTGTTTAAGCTCAGTTTGAGAGGTTTGGCTTGCAAAATAAGTCACATTATGGTCTTTAAATTAAGAATTTGTGTGTTGAAAGAAGGTTGAGGAATGAGGTCTTTAAATTAAGGGTTATGGCTTTGAAAGTTAGGATCGCCTTTAAATTGAGGATTGGAATTGTGAAATTGAGGGTTATGACCTTCAAACTTACAATTGGGGACTTCAAATTGAGGGTTACAGTCTTGAAATTGAGGATTAGGGCCTCAGAATTGGGGATTGACATATTTTAATTAGATTTGAAATTGAAATTGAAATTGAAAATTTTAGGTCTCATCGGATGATATTGCACATACTTGAGCTTTATATTAATGTAATATGTAATCTAATCTGTTCCCCTTATGTTGGTTTTTTTAAGATCTTTTAGTTCAATCAGGTAGTAAAGTACATCCAAAGTTGATTTCGCTCAAGAATTATCATATGCCAATAAGGGTAGCCTTTTCTCATTTCATTTAATGATCTTAACCAAAGTTATGGTTTCATTACGAGTGTGAAATTCTTATCTTGCCATTGATGGTGGTTTCCTATCTATTGACACAACATGTAGGTTTTCATTCATCCCTTTGAACTGATTGATAAAATGCCTAAATAGAATAGAGCATTTGTTGTGAAATGGTTAGTTGTGCTACTGCTCATCTTGTGCTTGCTGAGATTATTTTGGTTTCTTACTTTCTTTTTTGTAGCTTTTGTTTTGAATTGTTATGGTTGCGTGTCTTAAGAGTTTCTTCATATTTTATCACTCTCTTCTTCCTAAATTAGGTGATTTCCTTTAGTATATTTGTTGGGAATTCCTTAGTTTTGACAGAAAAAAAAAACTTGTTGGATCTTCTTTTCCTGACAAATCCTCAGTCATCTCTCTCGGTGTTGAGCATGGATTCAGACCCAGTTAATCTCCTTCGATTCCTCTCTGCCCGCTGTTGTCTCTTATCAGTCTCAGGCTATGCACGAACCTGCCATGCACTTGAATCCACCTTTTTTTTCCATAGCTTGCACAACTCCTCTTTACAATATATGTTTATGAATCTACTTTCTTTACCATCTTCTGTTGGCTCTAATGTACCTTTAAATTGAGGATTGGAATTATGAAATTGAGGGTTATGACCTTCAAACTTAGAATTGGGGACTCCAAATTGAGGGTTTCAGGGAAAGAAGGTGTCAATTTAGAGACGGAATCTCATTGGTGCATAAAAGTACGTGCATAAAATCTCGCCGAACCCTATGTTCTATAGATGTTTGTCGATGAATATGAGGGCATTCTTTTGCCCAACTCCCTTTTAGTTCCGTCAATTCCAGAGCTCGGCAAGAATGGTTGGACTTCATTCCGGCATTTTCTGCCACCAATTGATGAACCAGACCTCAAGCCTATGGTGATTTTCTCCTTTTCCTTCTCCTCACAATTCAGCATGATTTATTTAAGAAAAAATCGTGTTTTGATCGTAGGACGTCAAAGAAGAAAAACAAAGTTAAGAATGCTCTCGAGAAAGAACTATTGCAGTCATTGTTTAATGTTCCCAAAACGCCAGAAGATGAACCCAAAAAATATATCATGCCCAAGTAAATAAGCAGATCAGGGAGATTTGGAAGGGTGGTGACTAAACCTTTGGAAGACCCTCCAATCAAGCAGAAAACTCTTCATGTTACCTCTTTGCAAACTTCTAAATATGGTCAGCATGATATTTTCGCTTCTTATAATTAATAAAAAAAATTGTCTGATTATGCAACATGTACTATGTGCCTTGTGCATAAAGAACTCAATATTCCATACATAAAGCTTAAATATCTTGCGAATAATAGTTTTTCTTGTGTTTAATTAGGCATGGTATAGTAGAGTTTATTACATTATCCCCTCTATGAACCTAAGATATGTTTCTTGCTACACTTCATGTTTTCTCCTCGATTTATTCTTGCTATATGAGTAGAAGATGAGGATATATAGCTTCGATGTCTTTCGACAAGCTGTCAAGAAACACTGGGCTACAATGAAAGAGTACGTCCAAGCTGTAAGTGATTTCTGGAACTCATTTACCCATTGCCTGCTCTTCAATTCCTTTCTTTTCCCTCTCCATGCTATTAATTCATTCATTTGTACTCTGTAGTTTGACATCAACTGATATGCCTTGCCAGTGATTCTTTTCTTACAAGTTAAACTTACACCTGTTTCTTGTAACAAGCAATCTGAATTCTGAACCTTTCTTATGCTGTATTGTAGTCTGGTGAAGCATTTATCAAGGCATTCAAGGGGAATTATGCACGGCCGAATAGATTGATGGAACAGTTACATTGATCTCACGATCAAGAGTAATTTCTGGGCCTTTAATCATTAGATTGAGTCTTACTGTAATCAGCTTGAGGTTTAACCGTGAGATTCACAAGAATTCGATATGGACTTGTTGCTGTTAGTTCTCAAAACTTTATAGTTGTAGTTCTTTCTTGTATCCCTTTTGTAGTCTGATTGTTGTCTTCCAGTCTTAATTTTTTCTTTCCTTCTGTTGGTCATCTGTTTTTTTATTTCCCAGGTACTAATATCTGGCAAGGAAGAGCCAGAGGCACGATTATCAGCGCAGGTAGTTCAGCACTATCTGGTTGTCCATTGCTGAAAGTTATGATTAAGGATCGAACGACTATGCTTTCTACAACCTTCCCTTGGTTACCACCGCCTTCACCCTTGTGGTGCTCCTCGTGGCCATCTGATTCAACCTAATTAGACGTCTCCTCCCTATCTTCAGTTCAGAGTCGACTCACCGAGGAGAGCATTTCGCCACCTTCGTCTATAGCCACAAACCACCAGATGCCATCACAGTAAAGAGGGGTGGGCAATGTAATGTTTTAAGAGATCTTGGTCGTTGAGTATAGGAGTTTTCTATGGCCTAATTGATCCAATTTCCTTTGCAGGAGTTGGAATTAGAAGTGTTTGATCGTCTTTACCTATTTTACCTGTTCTGCATCTTCTTGTGGACCGATTTCCAGTTCCTGCGCGCTCTCTGTCGAAGCACTGCTCCCTCTGTTGGAATTGAGCACATGCCACTTTTTCTCCCTTTTTAAATTGCTTTGCTGCTTCAATGATGTTACAATTGTTTCTCCTGTATTCCAAACATGGTCCTCTCCACCTCCTGCTTCATTTGTCTTCCCTATCAACCTTCCCACCTTGGGGTTCCATTTTTCTGATTTCGCAGCCTTCCCACCGCCTTCGGCCCATTCTAAAATTTCTAGGTTTCTTCTCCTTCCGTATACTTTTATCAATGATCCTAATTGCTCCTGGTAGCTTAGAAGGCTCTTGGGGATGTCCTGCTTTTCACCGCCTAACCCTCCTTATCAATTCTTCCTCTTGCTCTCTGTCAGTGATAAGCTCTTAATCGGCCGGCGAACGACAACCTCACACCAAAGATGGCACCCAAGGTAACAAATTTTGTTGTCGTTTTTGTGAGTTTAGATTTTAGGGTTATATCTTATTTGTTTGTCTTAGGTTTTATTTCTCCATTTTAATCACTTTTCTGGATGTGTGCAGAGATGGTTTATTTTAATCTTTCTTATTAAGCTTCAATTCAAAGAATGCATATCCCTTTTGTTTGATGATATCTCAGTTTCGTTTCTCTGCAAACTTTGATGAAATATTGGATTCAAAACTCTTACAATTTAAGGTACACACATGTAATTTAGTCATGCACTCTATATGTTCGATGAAATGTCCCACAAATAGCCATGTAATTTTTCATTCCATTTGAAAAAATTTAGACGTACTTTGTATAAATCTATTAAAAGCTCTTGAATTTCATGTTGGAGTTCATTATTCAACCCTTCCTTAGCAAGGGTAACATCCTACCATTACCAAAGTAGCGCAAAACACTTGTATTTTCTTTGATATCTTACTCCTGTTATTTATGTTATTTTTGAAGGATCTTTGAGGAAGAGTATGACAGCTCCATCAAGGAGGAAATCAGCAAGGTTTTCAAAGTTCAAGAGGAGCTTGATATCGATGTGTTGGTTCATGGAGAGCCTGAGGTGCATCTCCTTCTTTTACTTGTAACACCTTGTCAAGATCAGTCAAAAGAAAAAATATCACCTGAAATGTCTTCTGATCGTGTTGTTTTTTTGTTTGCAGAGAATAGTATGGTTGAATAATTTGGGCAGCAGTTGTTTTCGCCTTCACTATCAATGTGTGGATGCAGTCCTATGGTTCTCGGTATGTAAAGTCACCTGTCATCTATGGTTATGTGAGCTGCCCCAAGACGATGACCGTGTTCTGATCATCTCTTCCCAGAGCATGACTAACCACCCAATGAAGGGTATGCTTATTGGCCTGGTCACCATCTTCAATGGGTCCTTTGTCAAAAACGACAAACCCAGGTACATTTATCTCATAAACAAGAAAATATTCAAAATCTGAACTGCTTGTTTTTCATGATACTTGTTTCCCAATCATGAATAACATTCTTATGCATCTACTCCAGATTCAAGACCCGCTACCAGGTTGCTCTTGCTATCAGGGATCAAGTTTAGGACCTTGAAAAGGTTGGCATCAATTTTATCTAAATCGACGAGGCTGCTCTCTGAGAAGGTCCGCCTCTGCGAAAGTCTTAGCACACTTTCTACTTGAAATGGGTTGTTCACTCCTTTCGCATCACCAACTGTGGCGTCCAGGATACCACCCAGGTTCGAATTCCCCTCCCCTACTTATTACAATAACACTTCAGGGGTCGTACTAACAGTACACGCTTGTTTTCCCACAGATCTACACCCACGTCAATGATATCATTCACTCCATCATCAACATGGACGCTGATGTGATCACCATTGACAACTCCCAATCCGACGAGAAGCTCCTCTTCGTCTTCTGCTAGGGAGTCAAGTACGGTACAAAAATCCGACCTGGTGTCTACGATATCCACCCTCCATGGATACCCTCCACTGATGAGATCGATAACCGCGTGAAGAAGATGGTTGTTATCCTTGAGACAGACATCTTTTTGGTTACCTATGTGCTAACCAAATTGTCATAATAGGACTGCACAAACAAGCACCCTTCAGGCTGTGTCTATGGAAAGTTGTTGCACCAGGCTTAAATTTAAAATCTGGAGAAACTTCATGATAACATTCAAACTTCCTTAGGTTATTGGGATAATGCACATCCCAACCAAGAGGTATGCTTGAATAGTGTCACATCATGAGATCGTTTTAGTTTCCTTAAATTTTTTCTATTCATACACAATTGGTTTATATTAATCATGTGAGTTTGATACACATTATGGTCTTTTTCCATGTCATTACAATTTCTAAATGATGATAAATTCAGAGTCTAATTTATATTAAACGGCATTACTCCACATCTCCACTAAACATGACAACAGCTTAATCATTGCCATGCTTTTTTCCCATCCCACATTTACTTTCCTTAAATTTTTTCTATTCATACACAATTGGTTTATATTAATCATGTGAGTTTGATACACATTATGGTCTTTTTACATGTCATTACAATTTCTAAATGATGATAAATTCAGAGTCTAATTTATATTAAACGGCATTACTCCACATCTCCATTAAACATGACAACAGCTTAATCATTGCCATGCTTTTTTCCTATCCCACATTTACCATCACTCTTGAGGGTCATATTAGTACCAACATCAAGTTAACTTATCATCCTTTTAACATGTTACGATATCTTTGGTTGATCTTAATGTGATTCACCACCACTTGCATTAGTTTTCCTTGTCCATTTATGCCGAATTCAACCTGACTGAGGTGAGAGATCTCTCTGTTTGCCTCTTTTTTGCTACTATCTGCCTATTGTTGAGCCATTGTCTTATTTTTGTTTCATTTTTAAAGATTTATTACATTATTTCTTCCCAATTTTGGTACGTCTTTCGGCTTGGTTGAGCTGAGTTATGTATTGTGTTGTTTTTTATGAACAAGTGCATTAGCTTTTTGTACTTAAGGTACTTAGTTCTTTTTTCTATGATTGTATTTTTCTCTCCAATTTCGGGTTTTCATGTATTCTAGGCAAATTGAAATTGAAGCATTTTATTGGGCTTGTGTACCGGCTATGGAAGATGCTCCATCATGAGCACTACTTGTTGTATTTGCTTCGGTCCAGTTAAATTTACAACTCTATTTAAGTTTAAGCTTGTTGAAGTTCGTTAAAAAAATATTAGCAATATGTAGAGTGTATAAAGAATAAATACGTGATTCTCATGTGTATGGAGATTTGCAAGAGTAAAGACTGAGTTTGCTAATGATATACATGAATGAAAACTGATGGATACGCTGATACTTTAACTTCCATATTTTCGTTTTTGGCTTATTATTTCTTTATATAATTTTCTTGTAGCTAAAAATCTCATTCTTGCTGGTGTGAAATCTGTCACATTGCATGATGGAGGAGCCGTTGAGCTGTGGGAATTGTGTAGCAATTTTCTGTTTTCAGAGGACGATGTTGGAAAGAATCGTGCGCTTGCTTCTGTCCAGAAACTGCAAGAGCTTAACAACATTGTTTTAGTTAATACATTGACTGCAGAACTCACCAAAGAAAACCTTTCACAGTTCCAGGTACTATGGAAATGGCTGCTCTTTGTTCTTGCTATGAGCTTTCTATGCTTACATATATTTCTACTACTTTGGCCTCTATTTTTAAGTCATAATTCAAGTTTACTGATAGATGATGCACTAAGGGCTCTCTAACTCTTGATTAAATAGTAGTATTGACTATTGACTGTATAGTAATATGTAAGAGGCTGAGTGTGTCTTATATATGAGTTGTGGACATTGTCTTATCTCCTAAGAGCTGGTAAATTCTGGTATTCTATGTAACTAAAGGATGATGGATATGTTGGTATGATGAGGTGAGAACGACTCTAGATGAGTATATATCAATATTGTCATGTGGCATTGCTAGATCTATCCACTGATCAATTCCAAAATTATCCTCGACCACTCTACTGTTGGACTAAAACATGGGAAGGAATTGAGTCATCTAAGTTACTGACAAGATTAATTGACCTGAATTTTGTGCTTTCCCATTTTCTTTAGATGCTCTTCACATGCGATTTTATGTGTGTATGTTTCATGCATAATACGCCCGCGATGTTGCTTACTACAGCTTCTGCTCTCGTTTATTTAAATACTAAGTGCTTCAGCGGGTCAATTGTTGTGGTAGTCGGCTTAGTCTCATTTATGGATGGGTTTGTGTGTTAATAGAAGTTGGCGTGCTACCCTTATCATCTTACTCAAGTAAATTAAAATTTGCAGGTTGTTGTGTTCATTGACATCAGCTTGGAGAAAGCAATTGAATTTGATAAGGCCTTTTAGGAAGTATTTTCTTTGACTCAATATTTCACACTCCAGTTATTTAACAAGTAAATTATTCAAGGAAAAGTCTTAAATTAATACTACTACTTTAACCCAACAATAAAATTGCATGATTCCTATTAACATATTTATAATAAAAAATATTTTAAAAAGATAAAAAAGATACTAAGTATTAATTTTCATCGTTATTAAGTGAGTTGTCTTTTTTATTGAAAACTATAATAAAGTAAAGTAATGACAATGTTTTATTTTAATTTGTAGTGTAAGATTAAAATTTTACACTTCGTGTTAATATATCTTGGTCCATAATTCAAATATCCTACCATTCATAATTTCATACTACAGGTAAATGGCACGTTTACGTTTTTCTAATCTATATATCTATATAAACCTTTAAAATAGAAAAATTCTCACTTATATATCATATCCACCTATTCCTCTTATTTTCAACTAATAATTTTTTTCTTGGAGTTTAATTTAAAATATTAAATGAATATATAACTCATCTCTATTTTTAAATTTGTATATATTATCACAATGGAGTCAATTTTAAATGAATATATTAAATCATTCTCTTATGGTTTTGTTGTTATAAGTTTAATTAAAAATATTTAACTAATATTTTATTTAATTGTATAATATTAATTTATTTTATTATCAAAATTTTATTTTTAAAGATTTGCGTCATGCATGACACGTGAACCATTAGACATATAGATCGCACTGATTTGTCATTGCTAGGTTTGGAAAAGAACAACATTTAAAAGGGTAACCCCATCATCCAACACCAACCTATCAGATGCTTTCTGCACTACATTTTTTCTGAGAAAATCAAGTCCCAAATTCTCAAAAGGAATAGATCAAAACACATTAATTTATGAAAATTCAATGAGATGGGTAATTCCAAATTTTATATAAAACTTGAAAACCCATTAATAAATAGTATGTGATATTATTTCAACTAAAAATCCTCAGGAAACAATAAAAATAAAGTCCATTTAATTTGGCAATTCATCAAACATCTTGAAGGCATTCTTACCTCTCCCAATTCAAAGCCCCATAAGTATGTCGTCCGACGTACACCACTGAAAGGAGCACATGGTACAAGAGGGATAAGGAGACGGGAAAATTTTTATAATTATAAAACCACAAGGGCAAAGATCTAGGGTAAAGATCGAATCCTAAACTGGAAAGAGGAGAGAACAATAGGCTTAACTGATGAAGATCTGATAGCAATCTGCCACTAATAACTTCGGCAATGCTCAATAATTAGGCACAGTCGCCATGCTTGTGATAACGCAAGGAAGAAATGGCGGAGAGATCTAAGAGGAAGATGAAATTTTGCTGGAGAAAAAATTGGGAAGCTTAGAGGCGGAGAAAGTGAAGAAATGGAAATTTTAGAAAGCACATGGGTAAGCAATAGCCAGAGCAACAATAGCCAGAACACTGCTTCATGTTGTCTTTGCTCTTAAAATCTCTGATATATCATATTAACCCTAAAACGATTGAAATTTTACAACAGATAAAGCAAAGTTTACTGCCTAATATCACTTTATGGTTTACAAATTTATTATATAGGACATTATATCTGGAACTAATAATAAAAAATCTTATTTTTATGTTTTATTTTATTTTATGTTTCTGAGCTTATTAGTGATTTATCAAGTTTTCATTGTGCTTCTTTAGAGGTATGACAGTGTATCTCCAACTTTCCCTATGTTTCAAGTTTAGTGGTTTTACAACTTTTACTGCAACCTGGCACAACAATACACAGTCTATCTATGAACTTTTGGCAGACAACCCTTCTGCATTATATATGAAAAGCATATTGCTGGGTACTGACGGGAAGCTTGTGTAAGTTTTCTCTTCAACTGTTCTTAATTCATTTGGACTTCCTTATAGATTCTTCTAACTTATGCTAGATACAGCTTTGAGAACTGGGTTTGTTTTTATTATAGGAACACACAAGATTTTTTGAATAGCTTGTTTCAAAATTGGATACCTACCAGCCATATAAAACATTTCTTGTGTTTTTTTTGTTAACATCATTCTACTGCTACTATTGCTGGTTGTTGTGAATTTGTTTCTAGATACTTATTTGCATTTTATAAAAATAAATTCAATTATGTATTTGATGGGCAATGTACCTCCTAATTTGAAGAAGCAAGAGATTGCAGGTAAAAACTCATGAATTCATGTTTTACCTTTCATTTCTAACATCTTTTATGTTTTACCTCCTAATCTGTTAGTGTCCATTGGCGTGTCTATAAGGGACCTATGGCAGGTAAAAACTCATGAATTCGTTTATACTAATATAAATTTTTTTTTTTATCTTTTTTCTTGGTTCTAGATGTTCTTTTAAACATTGATCCTGGGTTCCACAACATCCACAGCAATTATGCCCCCACCACTAATTCTTAATTTAGATAAATGAGTGAACATGCTTAGTTTTTGGCTCAAACTTGTATCATTCTCAATTGTGCTTGACTACAAGTTCAGCTACACAAGGTTCTAGCTGAGCCTACTCATCTGCTTGGCGCTGCTTGTGCTAACGAAGCATTCAATCTGGTGCTTTTGGAATTGATGTCATTCACAATATGTTACTTCTTCTGGAGTCCTATTTCAGTCATGAATTAGTTGCTTCAAATTTAAATGTTCCTACTTCAATAGGTGTATGTAAATCAAGGTTTCTTTTGTCCAATTTTGGATTTTCTTAGTGAAATTTTGATGTATGGTTAGGGCTTTGTTAGGGTTCTTTTGTTCAATGGTCATTTATGCGTATTCAACCCCATTGCTCGCTGTCTTTTTCCTATACTTCCTCTGCTTTTTTTATGAGTGCATGTCTTTGTTTGTCTTCTCTCTTTGTGTGTTGCTAATCGCCTATATTCTGTTTTCTCCTAATGACTTTTGTGGCTTTGGTTCTTTCAGCACAAACACGAGTAGATGGGAAATAATTTACCAACCAAATAAGGTAAAAATTTTGGCACTGTCTTGATTCGGTCGATTAACAAATCATTCATTATACTATGAAACAGGCTAATATTATGGTTAAGGATAGTGTACTGCCATCATCACAAGATTTTCAGAGGAATGTGATTTTAATTTATCCTAAATTAAATAAAAATGCATTTGCTCGCCCTATTCTCATTGTAGTGTGTTTTAATCACATGTGTTTGTATGGTTTTATAGGATACTAAGGAAGGCTGAAGAGATTTTTAGGCTCGAGAAGGAGTTGTACATGGTATTTAAAGGGAAGACACCTTTGTATGACAGACTTGAGAACACTCTGAGCTTCCAATTAAGCAGACTACCATCCATACCTAAATCTCCAAATTTCAACGAAATTAGGTGTCTCTTCTCACTTATTTGGAGGTGGGTTATGTATTTACACGTTACTTGTGTGACCAATTCAGGACTGCACTCTGTTCCATATTATACGTCATGCATCAGCGCCATGCGAAGCATGGCCCCTAAACCTAGTATACATACATCCACCATGTCCGAACAAATTTGGATAGGATGATTATTAATTACAAGGTTGGCCAATTAAAAGAAAAGAATTATATGATTGGCACAAATTTAAATTGGTTTTAGCAAAATCATAAAGTTAAACCTGTAAAATTTTCTTGCCAGTTTATTCTATGTGGGTCGGTTTCAAAATTGACTCCTAAGTCAAAAACGGAGTCAAAATATCAAATCAAATTTACCCAAATTCAAATTGTTCCTCGAAGGGAACTACGACCGATTTGATTCAGAGTTGTCGGATACGTAGGCCACCGGACACAAAACTTAAGCTCGTCTGGTTCAATCGTCAAACCAAAAAATCAAATTAGTTTTATAAAGAACTACGTAAAGACTTGATGCTCTTCTATGAGTTACGTAGGAAGTCCGATATCAAAATTCCATATATATCGGATCCAGTCGCCTATCTCAAATTAAATTAAATTTGTTCTTAAATAAAGAACTACGGGTGATTTGATCCCGTTTCAAACGGGTACGTTGGACACCCGACCAAACTTGTCTGGTTCAATCACCAAACCCAAAAATTGAATAAATTCAAACACTCTGAACTACGTAAGGCTTGATTCTCTTCCAAGAGATACGTAGGCAACCCGTTAAAATTCGGGTGCAGCCCAAATCACCAAAACCACTCAAGTCTTGGTGTCGATACAACTTCGAATCAAGAGGATAACCAAAAGGGGTCGAACTTAAATTCTAAAAAAAATTACATAAAATATGTTTTACAATTATTCGCGCACTTTTGTTCAACAACCTAGTTAAGGGAAGTCACAATGAAGTGCGAATTTTTTAGAAAAAACCATGAAGGTGATGAAAAATTTGAAGTTGCTTTTGACATGTGCATGATAAGATGATGGAGGACTTTAAGAAATTTCCATACAAGTGCTTACAAAGTTCAATATCCTAGCCTTACCTATGCATATTTGCAAAAGTCACAAGCCATATATGAGCCTTACTATATCATTATCATTATTGCTCAACACATATATTACAAATTTCTCATTTTTTATACCTTATACCCTATCCGGGGACAAGTTTGAGAATGGAAGTCAACTTTGGAGTTGTTATATGGAGTTTGTGCATTATTATATGAAGTTGTTCGCAAGAATGAAACAAAATTTGAATTATGGAAAATTTAATGAGTGAGAAAAAATCCGATCACCTCAGGAGATAAAGGTAGGTCGACCCTACTCGTTGAGATGTTAGTTTGGCGAGATGGGACACAAGGTGAGGAGTCCGAAGTACTAAGTATCCGGGGCCATTCATGACACCCATGTTTGCGACTCGCGAGAAGGCAGTGCTAAGGTTAGAGAGGTAAAAGCATTATAATGAAAAAAAACACTAGTACAAATTAGGCCTAATATCACGGATATTTCGAGCCTAATATCACGGATATGATAAAAGACACGCCCGGGCTTCACGTCAGTGGGCTATTAGATAAGCCACTCTAATATCACGGATATCTCAATTGACACACCCGTGATATTAGACTGTGGCATTTTTCATATTACACTCTAATATCACGGATCTTTCATTTGACACGCCCGTGATATTAGACTATGACATTTTTCATATTACCACTCTAATATCACGGATCTCCCATTTTACACGCCCGTGATATTAGGGTCTTTTTTTTTTATTAAAAAAATGACTTTACAGCCCGGTTATATTTGACCCGGGCTATAAAGTTCTATTAAAGAAGAAAAAAAATGACTTTACAGCCCGACAACAAGGTCTGGGCTATAAAGTTCCTTTTTTTTAATGGATCAAATCTCTCTTGTACATTTTTACAGCTTTCACTAGCAGATAAAAAAATCACAAAAACAAGAATGAAACTCTAAAAGTATCTCAGACATGAGAAATAGAAGACGATTGTTTTCTTGCAACCATGTGTTGGTATTTTGAACAACAAATTCAAATTCGAGCACACATACACATCGCATGACCACATGATTTACACCAAGTAGAAGATACCTTCATTTCAAGCTCAAGTGACGAAATGCTTTTAGTGGCCATGTGTGTTTGAAACTATACTTGACAGCTAGATCTTGATTATCGCAGCTAAGCAAGAGTTGGAGCATCAATACACCAAGTCTCAACCCTGAACAGATTGGACCTTGAAGGAAAAAGACATGATATGGATTAACATATTATACTTTACAACATGAATTGTAGGTAAATGTTTCAAGGAATGTTAACTCAAATATTTCATGGCAGCATTAGATATTACTTTCTTACTTTCTGATGTGCATCAAGGATGAAGTTCCTTAAAACAAGTAACAGCAGAGTTTCTGTTGTTTCTTACTTTCATGGCATTTGACACTAACAGTAGGAACATCCAAGAAAAAAGAGATGCCAAACAAGTAGCAACACTACAAAATCAAGCTTTAGAATCATCTTAAAGTTGGCATGGGAGACATGAATAAGTGATAACAAACGGATCCAAGAAAGCGGAGCAAACATATGATCCATCCTATGATACTATTTTGAAATCTTTTAGTTCAAGCCAGATAGTCCTAGATACAGATGAAGGTTAGGTACTAACCTAGCAATTTCGTACTTATTTACATATGTGGGTTTTCCTCATATAGAGTGATAAAAGATGGATCAAACCTCCAGATATCTTGTATAAAAGGGTTTAAAATGTCAATGTTCTTACTATTTGCTCCAACTGAAAAATAAAGCAAAAAATAGAATATTTATTAATAACAGTGACTAGCATGTATATTAGAAATTGAAAGCATGGCTAATTTTCTTTTCAAAATAAAGATTCCAAGTTTAACGGTAAGGATTTCCCAAAAGAAACTACAACAGATTGGAAGTAGATATATACCCGAGTAAAATCAAGGATTGCCAAAGGGTAAGCTTCCAGGTCAATCTTTTGCCGCCACAATGATACAGGGCATCTTATAACAGATATTTAAACAATGACCAACAATATCCAGAAGTAGCTATGACATCATTCTCCATGAAATCTCATCCTAACTTCAGGGAAATGATTGAATGATGCAGTGAATAAACCCCATGCATGATTAACAAGATTCCCAGCTCAAACTAAATCTACAAGTTCAATCCAAGGTAAGTGAATGCTGATAAGTAGAGAACTTGTCTTTTATGTTTATTGTTTGAGTTCAATCTCTGTTTGCGATATTTATTTCTTCACTTCAGTTTTTCATTAGTTATCTCCTTTATTTGAGGCCAGACAATTTTTTTGTGAACTTGTTTAAGCTAAAAACCTGTGTAGCTTGACGTTAATTTGATATTAGAAGCAAATAAACCTTCACTAAAATTTAGGCAGGAAAGTGGAAGCTTAAGCAGATAATCATTTTCATATGCATTGAGCAATCATCATGTACTGACATGAATTATGTTTTCTCAAGATGGAGATAGGCTATCAACTAATAATGCAAGAAAGACCAAGGCAAGTTAACTCCAAACCTGAAACCATTCATGGAGCAACAATGACAGAAGAAATACCAGCAAGTTGCCCTGAAGCAATCGAGGAAAGAACCCCTATTGAAGATCGCACACAGATCCTGCTTGTAGCTCTTCAAGAACACAGTCACACACATACAAAAGTAAAAAACAGCAAGCATACACAGAAGAAGTAATAAATTTATATATACAGAAGAACAAGATGGATCTTAAAAAGAGAAACTACCTTAGTTAGAATCACATTAAGGAGTTCTGCCCTGCTTTTGAATCCAACTCCTCATGAATACTTCTGTTCAAATAAAAGAAAAACTTTCTTAAGAAAATTTTTATGAAAATCAACCAGAAAAGAAAACAACCAGATGCAGATCATCAAACAGCAAAAGAAAATAAGATTAATCTCAATCACAATTAAGAAACAAAAATAACTTACCTCTTGCACCATCTCAAGGACATGGTGGGGTGATTTGCCAAGAATCTGACTCAACCAAAATATAACTCTTTAGTTAAAAAAAATTCATATCCATTGCTGAGCAATAAGATTGAATCACTAATTTAGAATCAAAATAAGCTCCGCATTGTTTTAGAAACAATATGTAATCTAACATATAAACATGAACCTAAAGTTACTAATGAGTAAATACATTTCCTTCGGATATTAAAAATTGCAAGATTCTATCTAAAATATCAGTATGTGCCAAACCTTAGGCAGGTATGAAGACATGATCATCTAGCTATAGGAGTAAGATCGAATTTGCAGCCAGATCTTGAAAAGGCTACCAGTTGAGATTATTTTAAAATAAAAGAGTGTAATTTTCTTAAGTGATATACTGATATCCATTGTAAACAATTCACCAATAAAAAAAATCCTTCACTTAGGGAATAACCTGATGAGTAAAAAAATAAATTAGATCGTTAATTGCAGAAGAAAGACTAAATTAAAGGCTACCAGTTGAGATTATTTTCAAATACAACAGTGTAACTCCTTAAGTGATATCTATTCTAAACACTTCATTACTAATGTTTGTCCTTTTCTACCTTAAGCTTTTCGTTCCTTTTCTAACTTATCCAAGGCGTCAAACACCATGGCCTCTGCGCCAAGATCATTACTGAGTTCTCTCCTGCACAAGAAACCCATCAAAACAATAAACATAATGAAGTTAAGGGCCATCAAGTAGACAAGTAGGTGTTAATATGGCAAATTCAGTCGTCAGAAGAACAAGTGCAAATAATAGTGAGGGACATCATAATACTCTGGCAAAAGCAAGCCTAGTTGATGTGCAGTTTTTTACATGTCCGGGTTTAGATAACCCGATGCTTGTCCTCCTTCCTGCGAGGAGTTAAACTAAGAAGAGCGATGCTTTAAAGCATTGAGCGATGAGTGAAAGGTGAGAAACATTATGAAGAAGGAATGTAGAATGTTTTGGAAAGAAAGTTATTTCCCCGGATTTAACACCACATGGCCAAATATTTGCCCACCTTTAGCCTTTTACCAATCTACTTCTCTATAGCTTGCAAAAGTCCTCTTCATTATCAATGCTATGTTACGAAATTGTTTTATGCATATAAACCTCCTTTTATGAGTATGATGTTGCTTTATTGCACAGGCATGGATTTGGTTGACATTAGTACCTTATCGAGGATGGAAATTGATTGTAGGGACATATGAAAAATGAATCTATGATGTTGAGGGGTTACTTTCTTCCCCTGAATGACCATTAAAAGTATTGCTTGGGGATAAGCAAGCTTAAGTATGGGGTGTTTAATGTGCGTGCAAATTGCCATATTTTCTATGCACATTTATGTCCATTTTATTATCATTTGCATGCGTATTAGTGGGAAATCATAAGAGTAGTGTAGTTTATGCATTATTGTCAAATATAGAGGTCTGCATGAGTTTTTATGTTATTTCACAGAATTCGAGACGAAAATGGACAGATTTGGACAAGGGAAGAAGAGCGGAAAAAGAACTCGAAGTCTTCTGAGAGGTCGAAATCGATGATTAACCTCGACATCGAGTAAAATAGAGCACCAGGAATCGAGCAGAGAAAAACAGAGCATGTTGACACAGAAGATGTCGATATCGATGTCCCAAGGTCAATATCGAGTGGCCTGAATCGAGCATATAGATAGAAGTCGAGTGCCAATCCGAGGAAGAGAATGACAGCTCGAGATAGAGATAAAGAGAGGTCGATATCGAGGACCAAGGTCGATATCGATGTTGATGCAGAAGAAGTCTGACTCAGTTGTTGATAGAATTCTATCCTAAGCGTTCGCGATAATCCTAAAGTCGAGATCTTCTATCATTAAGCACTAGACTTCATCCTTTATGAGTTTTACCAAGGTGTTTTTAGTTTTACCTTTATTAAGTTTTATCTTAGAGAATAAAGATAGGTTTTCGAATACTTGGCTAGCAAGATTTGAGATCTATATCTAGAGGCCATTAGGGCTGAGTTTAATGATCCATAGAATCATATCCAAGCAATCAGTTTTACATTATGATGCAGTGGTAGGGTAATTCAGGATTGAATCCACGAGGAGGTATGTCAGCGCTTCCTCAGTTGCAATCACGATTAAGCTTTTCGACCTCAGGGGAAACTCGATATCGAGGTGTCTGGTCGATATCGACCTCAGTTCTGGTCAATTTCCAGTGAGTTTCCTGCAGAAGACAAAAGCAAAGCAGTTGACGTCGAGATGAACCTCGATATCAATGTTAGTTCTCGATATCGACCTTGCCAGTCGATTTCGATGTCTGTAACAGAAACTGTAAAGCGTAACCTATGTGTCGGAAAAGTAGTCCGAAGAATTTAGAATGGTTATGGAAAGATGGTCAGAAATAAAAACTCAAACTTTTTATCAAATTCAATTAACTAAAAGCTTCCAAGGTCGGGGATTCATGCCACAACGATATTCATGCAAGTATGATGCTAAAGTTATGAAATTTAATGTCTTTCCGTCAAATAACTTTTGTTACCAACTTTTAGGTGATTAGAGGCTCTCGCATAATTCCTAAGAGTTACTATCCAATTCATGAGTAATCCAAGTTCACAATATGATTGACTTTCGCTTCAATAATGCAAATAATTAATCTCCCTAACTTTCGCAAAGGATCATGCATATGATAGAAGACGGAATCGCATAAAAATCATACCATTGATGCACTTACCCTACATTGCTATCGCCGGGCTCACCTCGACCCTAGAAGTGGGTTGACTACTCGCGTCTCATCGTTGAACTCATCATCATGTAAAAAAACTACTTTGATTTAAAACTTAAGAGAAAGAATACACCGAACAAAGCCACTCCGCTCTCGCTTCAGCATCTCTCTCTCTACTAAATCTCTGCGATAAAACTAAAACTCTTGCTGTTCTTGGATGATTAAACTCAGACCTAATGGCCTCTAATTATAGATCTCAAATCTTGCTAGCCAAGGATTCGAATACCTATCTTTATTCTCTAAGATAAAACTTAATAAAGTAAAAGCTAAAAATTCCATGGTAAAATATCTAAAGTGATAAATCTGGCATTGAAGATAGAAGATCTCGACTTTAGGATAGATGTGCAAGCTTCGGATAGAATTCTATCAAAAACTGAGTCGGACTTCTTCTGCTGGCAACATCGATATCGACCCTGGTCCTCGATATCGACCTCTCTTTTATCTTATCTCGAGATATCCTTCTCTTCCTTAGATTGGAACTCGACTTCTATCAATATCATCGATCTAAGCCACTTGATATCGACCTTGGGACATCGATATCGACCTCTTCTGTGTCGACATGCTCTGTTCTTCCTATGCTCGATTCCTGGTTGCTCAGTTCACTCGATGTCGAGGTTCATAGTCGATTTCGACCTCTTCAGAAGACTTCGAGTTCTTTTTCCTCTCTTCTTCTCTTGTCCAAATTTGTCCATTTTCGTGCTTATTTTGCAGGTTTATGCGACGCTCTGATCGCGGACCTATCCTGGAAAGCATAGACAAGCCTGGATGTTTCTTCCATCTTCGCAACAAAGCTATTCAAATCATGGCGGATAACGAGACACAGGCTGAGAGCATTGAGCGGTTGAGGAAAGAAATGGAGGATCATAATGCTAAAATCGCTGCTGAAAGGGCCGCCGCCGCTGCAGAGCGAGCTCGTGCTGACAGGGAGGAGGATACGCGCAGACAAGCCCAAGAGCGGCTCAATCAATATCCACAAACGGCGATGCAATACATGCTTTCGCCGCTACATATTCCTGAATCCGCTATCTTAATTCCTCCCTCAAATTATGAAATAAAAATTAACTTCCTATCTGAGATTAAAAGAAATACTTTTAAAGGAAGACCTAATGAATGCCCATTGCAACATATCTTTACTTTCATGGATTTGTGTGAAACTATTGCTGATGGTGTGAATCTAGAGTATGTGAGACTAAATTCTTTTCGATGGTCTTTGGCAGGAAAGGCATTACAATGGCTAGAGAGTTTGGCTCCACGCTCGCTGAGGACATGGGCAGAGGTGAAGGATGCGTTTCTAAACAAGTTCTTTCCACCATCTAAAACGGCGATGCTGCGGCAAAGAATCACGGCTTTCAAACAAAAGCCAGGTGAAACACTAGCACATGCGTGGGAGCGTTTTAAGGACTTGCTGAGATCATGCCCGACGCATGGGCAACTTCCATATGTCATCCAGGAGATCTTCTACAACTCCCTTGATGCACCGAATAAGAAGAGGATCAATTCATATACCTCCTATCGGTACATTGAGCTCATACCAACGGAGGCCTAGGAGACGATTGAGAGGCTAGTCAACTTTGACAACACTTATGGGACTGCAGCGGCCTATGATTGAAGGCCTGCCCCATCTATGCCACTTTAGGAGCCTCCAAAGGAGATTAATCCTGATGTGCGGAAACAATTCCACAACGATCAAACACGCCGCCTTTAAAAGCAAGTAAGGTTTCTGAGCAACAATCAACCTTGTCAGGAATGTGGTTCAACGAGGCATAACACTAGTGCCTGCCCACATCTTGAGCAAGTATCTATGGCGGAACAACATGAAGAAGCCAAATGGACGAGATGCTCCTATGGAGGGGGCAATCAACAATATTGGGGAGATCAACGATTCTATCAACAAAGGGATCCCCCACCATATAGGGCACCTGGGCACCCTGAGCGGGAAACAAGGAAGGATGACCTGCAGATCATTCTTGATGAGATGTGGAGGAACCACGATGAGTTTAAACAAGCAAATAACTCCATCTATACTCAGCTGCAGGGCATCAACTCTAGACTTGGGGAGATAGACGTTTGGAAGCGCAACATGTAGACCCAAATGGGTCAATTGGCGGAAGCAATACCCAAAGCGTCAGGAGCATTGCCTGGATCAACTGTGCCCAACCAAAAGAGCAAAACTACTGGACACATAGCGGCCATGAACTTAAGGAGTGGGCGTCAAGTACAAACACCCGAGCAAAAAGAGGAGGAGAAGGCCCCAGAACAAACATCGATATCGACCCCCCTTGTCGATATCGACCATGGTGACGTCGATGTCAACCCTCCTGTAGTCGATGTCAACACTGAATCTGAATCAGCACAGAAATCGACTCCTCCAATCGATGTCGACCCCCATCCAGTCGATGTCGACCTAACTCCAGCCGTAAAAAAGAAGAAGGTGTTGACATTCCCATCAAAGAAGGTGATTAAGGACTCGGCGGAAAAGAAGTTCCAGCGGTTCGTGAAGATGCTTTAAGGACTTAATGTCTCAATTCCATCCACCGAAGTACTTCATGAGATGCCATCATATGTAAGGTTCCTTAAGAACATACTGGGTAAGAAGCGATCAATTGCTGAGATCGCAGAGGAGTGCAATAGATTGGAGCTACCACAGAAGCGGGCGGACCCAGGTAAGTTTTCTATCGCTATAGGCTTAGGTCGATATCGCTTTAATGCTTTAGTTGATTTGGGCGCTAGCATTAGCATGATGCCACTAACCATATGGTACAAGGTAAAAATAGGTCCCCTGGAACCCGTGGATGCAAAGTTATATATGGCGAACAATACGATAGTGATTCCAACAGGGATGGTAGATGATGTGCCAGTGCAAGTAGGTAAGTTCTTTGTCCCTACTGATTTCTTAGTTGTTGATATGGTAGAGGACCCTGCTTGTCCCATTATTTTAGGTAGGCCATTCATAGCAACCGTTGATGTCAACATAAGCATGAAGAAAGGATTGCTCTCATTCACCATCAGTGACGAAGTGATAGAGTACGCCTTCAACAAGATGGTAAGGAACAATGAAGGGCCAATGGAGATAAAGGCCATCAATGGTGTCTACATCACATGCGGGGAAGCTAAGGTAAGGAGTATGACACCAAAAGAGCTTGAAAAGAGGGCCATAGAAGCCCAAGTGGAGGAGGTCGTGACAATCTTGAATGAAGGAGCGAAAAAACATCAAAATCGACCTAGGTAAGTCGATATCGACTAACAAAGTTCAAGATTCTGTGCCAGGTTATAAGTATGGGGTCGACGGAGGAGAAGGAACCTCGAAATCGAGCATAAAGGTCGATATCGACCATAAGCAAATGCCGAAATCGACTGCCATAGAAGTTGAGAAAGAAGGAGTAGATCCCTCGATATCGATCTCTAAAGGTCAAAGTCGACCTGATCATGTCGAGCAGAACCACTCCAAATCGACTGAATCTCCAGGAGCAAAACAGAGCTCGATATCGACGACTGAAGATTGATGTCGACCTGAGCCATAGAAAGAAGAAAAGGTAAGGCAAGGTACATATTTCTCCTTTTCCATCTCAATTAGAGATTTATCATTATTTGGAAGAGGTGTACCTTGACATGTGCATTTGTGTAGGGTATCCGATGATGATCCGAGCGATTATGAGATAGGAGACAAGGTTTATGTCGCCAAATCAAAAGATCATTGGTTCCCTAATAGATTCAAAGACAAAAGGATGGGACCATTCACAGTGAATTAAATCCATCCAGGCGGGATGCAGCTGAGAGACAAGAAAGGAGTTTTGTTTGAGGCCCAAGCTACATGGGCTCTGCATATGCCGCCTTGAGCGCAAAGGAGAAGTCGGCCTAGCGACTTTAAAGTCTAGAGCTTGTAAAAGATGATGATGAGTTTATTTTCAATCAAATAAATTTATAAGATCGAAACCCCGCTATAGTATAGTATAGTAGGGTCAAGTTCGTTCGCAGGGAGAAAGTCAGTGACTCAATTGTAGTTACCAAAGAGTAAGAAATAACAAGAAGGGATGAAAAGTATAGAGTTTTGGGGGTTTGTATGTTGCTGAATTTTTAGAAATATATCAATAATATAAAAGATCTAGGGCGTAGAGATCACCACAACGATAACTAAGCATGCATCGCAATGAATCATATGAAATTCATGTTTTTATCTATTAAAACGGTCAATTTGCATCAACCCTAGTAAAGCTATTAACTCATTTGCATAAATCGATAAACTTTACTAACAATCCTAATTAGGCCATTCAAAACTTGCGTTTCAACACCATAATTACTATCCAATTCACAAATTCAATCTTTCAATTGAATTGCGAAAAGGAATTTTCCCAATTTTCATTGAGTACTTAGCACATAACAATAGATAAAACCATCAATTCATCAATTCATAGCAAATTCGCAAGCATAACTATCGTTGGGATCACCCCAACCCTAGAAAAGGCGACTACTCACGCATATTCATGGTGAATAACTCAAAATTCATGAAAAGAGACATAAAACAGAAATTATAAATTGAATAAAACCTAAAAATAATGTCAACAATGCATCCCAAAAGCCTTACAAAACGTTCCTCAACTTTCGCCGAAGAAATCGCTTCAAAAAGCTCTCAAATCCGCTCACAAATGCTCTCAAAAGTGTACTGAGAAATTAAGGAAACTAGGGCTGGAAAAGAACTCCCTTTTTCAAACCCTAAAAATCCTATTTATGTATAATAGCCCATAAACTAAATTATGAAATAAGAAATATAACAATTTTATTTAAAGTTTATCTAAGGAAAGGGGTAAAAATAATTAAATCTGGCTAAAAATCGTCCGCCAGGATTCTGTACCGACACGGGGCCACCTCGGTACCAAGACCCCTTAGGGTCGGTATGGGTACTGTTGCTCAAATTGGCTCGTTCTGTCAGATTATACCTCGGTACCGACCCAGGTGGTGTCGGTACAGGGTCGGTACAGCTCAGTAAAACGCTCATATCTCCTTCGTTAGAAGTCCGATTGCTTCCGTTCTTTTTCTTATGCGCTCCTTATTCTTTTCCTCATCTTTTCCCTCTTGAAAGCTTCTTCAAAAACAGCTTCAAAAATCCTGTAAATCACACAAAAGCTAGTGAAGACATCTATTTCTCATGAAACGTGAAAATCTATGCAAAAGACACTAAACCCAATGCATAACCAATGAAAAAGACTTTTATTCATACTAAAGTATATGGAAAAATATGACTAAAAACATGCATATCAAAATACCCCATACTTAGACTTGCTTGTCCTCAAGCAATAACCGAACGTGGGTCTTTTATCCCACAAACATACTCTTTACGCACTAGCCTTTTCAATTTAGTGCAACATGAATAAAGTAGACAAACGTCCTAGCATGTACATGAGTGATCAAGTAGCATGCATGCTTATCCATCCAACCTCACAGGGGAAAGTGTTTCACTCGCTCTCATGTGGCTTTAAGAACAACTCTCAACTCAAAATCAAATGCAAAAACTCTTAAATATTGAAACTTATATCACCAAATTTGCAACCAATTAATGCTAATGCAAACAAAAATCATCAGGAGATCTTTCGCTCAATGGAAGACTCAAAGAAGTCTCCATTCGACGGGGTTGTAATGGGGTTTGGTATGAAATAAAGGGCATGAAATTATTTGGCTATGTGGTGCTCAATAAAGTTCGGGAATCAAGACTCCTAAATCTTCAACACAACTCAACCAAACAATAACTCTCAATCATATGAATCAACCAAACTCATCAACATATCTCATGAAGAACTCAACCCTTTTTCCAACTCTAGATACCTCTCATTAATACAAATCATGCATACACTACAACAAAAATGCCTATTAGCGGGAAAATTTTTCGTCGTTGAAAATTGGTTTTTTGTCACTAAAGAGATTTGACGAGGAAATGCATTTCGTCGTCAGTTCGTCGCGAAAAGCTTGTCAAGGAAAGGTTAATCGAGAGAAATAAATTTGACGTTGAAACTTTTAGCGATGAAATCATTTTATCTCGCAATAGCTTTTAGCGACTAATATTTTTCTCATAAAAAGTCAAATGTTTTGTCACAAAATGATTGGAAGGATTCGAAAATAATCGTTGAATGTGTTTGATGAGAAATACAATTTCATCGCTAAAATGTTTTTTCCTCGTTAATAGTGACATCAAATTATGTCGAGTTTATTGGCGACTAAAATTTTCATCGCAAAAACAATATACATTTTGTCGTAAAAATAGATCAAGCATTTGAGAATAGTTGCTAAATATATATGACGATAAAAGTGATTTCCTTGCTAAAATATTTATTTTCTCACCAATGGTAAGTACTAATTATAGCGTTTTATTTTGTCAAAAAAAATTATAGCTTTTTAAATATAAAAAAAATTATATAATAGACATTTTGCGACAAATTTATATTTGTTGGTGTAGATAATTTTGGTGAGGAAATTATTTTTATGACAATAAGTGTTTTTTAGCGAGAAAATAAAATAGCATCTCTATTCAATCAAAATCTGTACCCAATATATTTTATTTCTTTATTCAATTATTTCAATTCCAATTTAATTAAAAAAAATACAAGCTCCATTCAATAAACGTCAACAATTGAAAATCAGAAATGCTACAAATAACATAACTATACACTCAATCAATAACATAACTATACAGTACACTCCATTCATTCATTCATCTGGATAAAGCTACAAGCTTCATTCATTCATTCATCAAGTACGAACAATCAATAACAAAACTATACACTCAATCTGGATAAAAACTCAGTGCTTGGGGGATAAGGATAGCAGAAGCTCTCGGTTGACCTCAGTACGTGCTCGGTGAAATCAAACGAGGAGATCGGTGACGGGGCCGAGGAACTCAGGGGCGAAGAGAGCAGGGAGTACTGCAGAAGAGAAAAAGGAGAGGGAGGTGAAGAATTATGGTTGGATTGATTACATAAAATAACTTAATGAGATTTATATACAAGAGAAGTATACATGGTCGCCTCGATGGCCGTCGAAGACCCCGAAGTAATGCACCGGTGCCTTCTTCCCGAAGTGGTCACCCTGTCGGACGACGACCAGAGCGGAGAAAGAACCAATAGGACAACGACCAGAGCCTCGCCGCCCCGTACGGAGCTGATTTGAGCGTCGGAGTAGGGGTGGGAGGTAGATTCGATCTGAATCTCCACCGCGCGCTGAACCCTAGCCCCGAATCAGCGCCGCGCAGCCCTGTTTCGAGGTCGATGAGGCTTTACAAGCGAGATTTGGTAATTTGAAGGGTTGGGGAGTTCTGTTCCTCCAATATGTTGTTCCTTATGAGGTCGCTCTCACAGATCTGACTGATTTGGAAGATGGAGTTGTTGGAGGGTGAATGGATGGACATGAAGGGAGATCTGGTTTGAATGGATTGATGAGAAATGAAAAGCGGCTAGAGAATAGAAGAACAGATAGAGAGGGAGACCCAATATAAACAGATTTTCCAAAACCCTAAACACTTTTAATTTAATTTTTAATATAGCCCGCTTCAATTTGATTTTCATTTTTTTCATTGCTTCCCGCCTTGCCCGCCTCTACTTATCTCGAAAGTTTGAACATCCCTATTCTACTTTTCTGTTTTCATTTTTTTAATATTTTAATTTTTCATCTATCCAAAAAAAAAAAAATCCAATTTCCATCTTTTTTTTTAAAATTTTTTTCTTGTTCTATAACCAATAACATGAACTTTAGTTAAATTAGTTCCGTTCCTATGTCATGGTGTAATGTTTTTAAAATAGTGTAATATTATAAATTTAAATAAAGGATTAGCAAAAGTTAGTATAAAAAAATTTCGAGTTGATCAAGTAAAAAATTTAGAAAATTTTGTTATTAAAGTATCTTAGAATTCTTTATTAAAATCATAATATCATTAAAAAAATTTCTTATCGTTTAAAATAGTATATAGATATATTGATTAGAAAATAAATAGTATGTCAAGAAAAAAAATTAACAACTGATTAAAAAAACACTAATATAGATATATGTTTTGAATTAATCCAATCGATTGCTCAACAAGAGCAAAAAAAATAATATATTTATAACTTTACTAGTAATGTAACCCGTGCCTTGCACGTAGACCTGTCAATCGGGTCATTCGGGCCGGGTTCGGGTGTGGGGTCATTTCAGGTTTCGGGTAAAACAGGTTCCGAGTAAAACGGATCACGGTTAGATCCGGGTTGATTTGAAATCGGGTTTGACCCGGTTTCGGGTCAAATCGGGTCGATTTCGGGTTTGTCAAATTTTTCTTTTTTAAATAAAAAAATCATGATTTGGTAATTTTGCGATAATTTTCAAATACTAAAATTAAAGACGTGGTTCATAAGTTTTAGTGTTTGTAATTATATACTATATCTGATCAAAAATATTTAATTTTTATTATTTCTTGTAATTTTTAATAAAATTTAAAAATATATAAAATATCAAATTTTTAAATAATTTTTAAAAATAATTTCATGCAATTAATAATAAGCATAGAATTATTTTAATATTTAATTTTTTTTAGAGTTTTTTGTTCTTAAAAAATGTGATGAAAAATCAAAAATCAAATATTATGGATTGGAAGGAGTATTACACAATAAAAATAAATATAAAAGTTGATTTGAAAATGAAACATCAAGTGATTGTAATTATAAAGTGTAAATAAATTGGAATCTCCATAAAAAAAATTAATCATATATAATTATAAATCAATTGGGTTAATCGGATCACCGTGTCATTAGGTCAATTAGATCAATCGGGTCAAAATTACCGGGTCAATCGGGTCATCGGGTCGAAACCCAGATGACCCAGAAAATTACCGGGTTTTCGGGTTCGGGTCGGAAAAAAATTTCGGGTCAAAATTTTCGGGTCCTGACCCAAATTTTACCGGTCGTTCGGGTCGGGTTTTCGGGTCGAGTTATGTTTTGACAGGTCTACTTGCACGTATTATTAATAAATTATATATCATATTTTATTATATCAATATATTTGAATTACCTTTTTTTTTGAATTTTACGTGAAGATTAAAATAGTTTGTTTGAAATCTTATAATAAAAACATTCAATCATAAATTAAAGATCATATAATTAAAGATCATGGTCGGTGAAATTCAATATATAAAGTAACATAAAAATAATTGTGCTTTTTATAAAAAAAAAACTTATAACCAAATAAGATCTTAATAACAAATGCTTAAATATTTATATTATTTATTTAAATTATTTAGTAATAGTTAATTGTAATTATTATTTTATATTATGTGATTTGTACATTTGTGTTTTCTAGCTTCTAAAGAGCTATTGATATTTGTTTTTATATTTTTTTAAATTAAAGCTTAATTACCAAACTATTTCTAGGATATAGTAAAAAGTAATAATTTTTAATTTACATTAACATAAAATTATAATGCAGGTAATCATACACCAATCCTTGATTTATCAACATACTTTTTTTAAATTTATTTATCTTTGTATAAAGCCCTGCCTCAATAATGTGAGTAAATTATTTAAAATCTTAAAATACATATTAAAAAATCCAACATTATATGTTTTTATTTAAAAAAAACTCTACATTTTTATTTATTTCCAATAAACTTTCCAAAACTTTATCTTCTTGTGCAAAAGTTATCCTAAATTAATTATTTTTATTTTATTTTCTTCTTCTACTTTTACCTTAATCTATAAGAATTATTTTAACAATTACATAGCTTAAATTAGGCAAAGAGCTAGATTTGTCGACATTATATTCACTTTAAATATAATTAGGTAAAAAAATTATAATACATGTTAAATTAGGAAAAAAAAATTTGCCGGCATGAATAATATTATATAGATTTATCTAAAACGATAAGTTTTCTACCCAATTAATATATAAGGTTGAATATCTATAAAAAAAACCTAATTAAGATAATACCATTTTAATTCAGAATACGACACGTATGTGAATCGCACCCCATATTAATCCAGAATATGACACGTATGCGAATCGCACCAGAGCACGTTTCAGATCTCTATTTTAGTATTTTACTAATTTTAGTTTACTCGCCCGTTGTGCGGTTTCTTAATAAACAAAATGATGTTTAATTTATATTTTTCTTTCCGAAATTTGAAGGTTATAATAGTTTGGTTGAAATCTTTGAATCTTTTAATACACCGTAGTATAAAAAGGTTATATAAAATAACTTAAGATAAAATATTCTATCGATAATATATTTTGCAACATTTTAATCAAAATAAATTAACACCAACAACTTCATCCTAATATTAAAAAAAAAGGACTAATTGGAATAGTCTATCTTAAAACTCATAATTACTTATCAATTATGTGTATATATATAAATATACAAACATTACACCTAAATCTCAAAAAAATCATGGTGGATTTTCATCAATACCCTTCTACACATACATTTATTCAACTTATTATTCATCCAAAATAGGATTTTCTTAGAATTTGATATCTAAAGTAAATGATTAGAAATACATTTAAAAAAACAGATTAATGTTTTATATACACAGGATGACACGTAGATAAAAAGATTAGGTCCTAAACTCATCTTTATTGTAAATTATTAATTATATATTTTAAAAAGGTGAAAAGTAATAATTATACTTGAAATTGAAAACGTATGAAATCTTAAAATGTATTTATATTTAAACAAAATCTTTCAAATTAAGATGTAGATAAAATTATAAAAATTTCTATTATTATATTGTAAAGATTATTTATTAGATGTGAAGTATAAAAAGGTTTTCTAACTAATTAAAATATAATTTTGAATATTTATAATCAAAATTAAACCACAATATGACACGTATGTGATATTAACACCATTTTAATCCAAAATATGACACATATGCAAATCGCACCAGAATATGAAACGGGCCTTACCATATAACGGGGGAAGAATTATAAACCACTACATCAACTTTAATCCAATTGCTATAATTTTATTAGAAAAAAAAGAGATATTGTTATTTAATTACAAAATACCGTACGTTTTTTTTTCTAAATGGATACAGTTACAAACTTTTTTTCCCAATATTGATTCATAAGAAATTAGAGTGAATTTGGAGAATATAAGATGTGAATATTTATATATTGACTAGTATAGTATAGGTCTCGTCCCGTGCACGGAGAATACATTAATACAATTAATATTATAAATAATCCAGAAAAATATTTTAATATTCTTTTTTATTTAATATGTAGTATATATTTATTACGTTAGTTTACTAAAATATCTATGGACGGATGGATTGTGGCTAGCTACATATTATGGCTACATAATATTTTAATAATTTATTTTGGCCTCCAAAAACAATATAGATATAAATAAATGATTAAATAATTAATTTTGATATAAATAATTCTCTCCACCAAAAAACAATCTAGATATAAATAAAATATACTTCGTATTACATATTTATCTATTAGTATTTTTGGTAAGTATGACTACAAAATATTTTATATTTATATTTTTTTAAATTAACTAAAAAATATATATAAATAGACTGTGGCTTATATAACTTTCTATAAACTATAACAACATATTATTTTATTAATTTTTTTCCCATATGATCAACCACAACGTGTCACATAGGATTTTTTCCCTATGATAAACCACAACGTGCCACATAGCTTTTAGTATATGTATATAGATTCATGAGAATTATTGCAAATTAGAAAATTTCCAATATTCGATCGTTAATTAATAGTCGAAAAGATGTGAATATTTCCAATAACAATTATATAGTAGTATTTGGAGAAATTATAAAATATCGTAGTATTTTTTTTCCAATATTGATTCATAGAGTGAATTTGGAGAATAATATTGGAGAAAAAAAGATAACTTTTTTTTGACAAAAATACATATTTACATATAGATATATTATATTCAATTTTTACCAAATATTGGATAGATTATTTGATTTATAAAAATAAGTGGGACCATTAAATGAGATGACAAAATTATATTGATTTATTAATTGATGTGGCTAAAAACAATAACATCCCTCATATTAATCCAGAATATGACACGTATGCGAATCACACCAGAAGCCGTTTTAGACCTCTGTTTTAGTATTTTATTATATATATATTGATTTTAGCTCTAAGTAGAAATTAAAAAAACAATTGCGTTTTATCACAACAATTTTTCTATATAGAAATGTGAAATACTCTATTAGCTGTAAAATATTTAATTTTTTTTATTTTTTATACGCTTTTTAACAAACAAAAAAACTCTGTAAAAATATTACTGTTTTAAATAATATCATAAGACTGATAATCGATAATGAAATCATCTTAAAAAATTAATTAAAAAATGATATTTGATAGAATTATTAATATTTGTAAAAAAGCATGTGAAATAGGAGGAAGGGAGGAAATTTTTTTTGGAGAAAGTATTTCTTCCTTTATAATTTACAGAAAGTAAAAAAATCTTGTACACAATATTTTTTTCTTAACCCCAGTGGAAAAAATCACTATTTGACAATCTTCTAGGTCGATGATAATTATTCGATCAACAAAAAAAATGGGTCTCTCCTTTTGACCCAATCCGAATGGGCTGACGATTAAGATCACAAATGGTATTCCCTCGCTACTGATATGTTTTTTTGTGATAAATTCTTTTCTCGGAAAACACATACTTTTAGCAAAAAATTGAAATCTTTGTCACTAATAAATTTGACATGTTTGACATAATTTCCCCAAAAATATGACGACAAATTTTGAATTTGTCATAGTTTTCCCCATACAAGTAGTGACGAAAATGATATCTCCTCCCTAAATGGTTGTTTCAATGACAACAATATTTCTCATAAAATATGAACATATGGAGAGGAATTTATATTTTTCTCGTTAAAGACTTTGAGCCATGTTCTCTATTTTTAACAAAGCAATAACGGCGAAACTGGAATTTCCTCGCCAACTAGTATGTTTATCGACATATTATTTTCTCAGAAAACACATACTTTTAGCGAGAAATTACAATTTTTGTTGCCAATACAGTTGTCGGATTTTACGTAATTCCTACCTAACATATAGCGACAAAAATTTAAATTCCTCGACGAATGTATTTTTTGGTGATGAATTCATTCCTCGCTAAAAGCTCCAAATTCGTCGCTATTTTCCTTATAGTTTCGGCGACCATATCATGATAACAATTAAAGACGAATCGAAAAATTTGTTATTGAATGTCACTTTTAGCGAGGAATGTAGGTTTCCCTATAAAGTTCACCTCCCCTTTTACGAGGAACATATATGTTCGTCGCCAAATGGCACATTTACTGAGGAAAAAAATTTTGACACTAAAACTTTTGTCGCTAATAATCCTTTCTGTTGTAGTGATAAAAGAAAATAAATAAGAATTATTTGGCTTATGCACTTTATTCATATACTTATAACTTCACCTTCTTTTTTTCTTTTTTTTTTCCTTTTTTTTTCCTGTTTTTTTTCTTTTTTTTTTGGAGAACGAAAATTATAAAATAAAATAAAAATAGTGCATTTATAATGTGAGCCAAAAATTCTTTTACATAATATGTAGCAAGAAAAAATATAAAAACCCACCCATACTTCCATAAACTCAAAATTCTTCTCACTTGAACCCAAACATAAGCTCATTCTTTCCACTAAATCCTTAATCCAACCAACTCTAAGTCTTAATTCCCAAATGGGGGTCAGGCTCAATTCGGCTAGGAAATAATGTTGGGGAGCTTATATAATATATAAAGGTCTCAGGCTAATGTTATGACTTCAAACAGAGATAATGTAGGGTAAGTAAAAAGAGGATAAAATTGGCTCAAAAGGTGCCTTCATCATTTAATTCTCATTCACATCAAACATATAAATATATTGGCATTGAAAAATAGATAACCATCGCAATACTCGGAGATAATATACATATGAAGAGTAAACTCACTCAAGAAAGTAGAGGGATTTTTATGTTCTCCCTATAAGGCCAAAATTCTCACTAGGTAAAAGTTTTGTTGGACTTCAGTCATGCCTAAGAACTTAGATCATACACGCTCAATTATGTCTACCTAACCATATTATGCTATGGGACTTATATCATCACGTCAGCCATTATTTATCATCATAGGACATCTAAGTTAGGGTATAAAGCTAAAACTAACACATAAAATAAACATGCATTTTTTCCCTTTTTTTTTCCTTTTTTTTTCCTTTTTTACTTAAAGCAAGACTAAGATAATTAAAATATGCCTAAGGACTTAAAACTTAAAATGCATAAGACTTAAACATGAATGCATAACATAATCCAAATAAAATGAAATGAAGTACAACACATAGAAGAACAATTCTAAAAAATAATGACACACAAGTTTTCTGAATCCCCACCCCATACTTCAAAATAAACAGTGTCCCCACTATCAAAAGAAAAATCAATGTAAAAGGAAAACGACTCAGAAACTCACAAAAACAAGATGCAGAAGCTGCTGAAGAAATCAAGAAGCTCTACTCAGAGGGCGGCGGCGGTGGTGGAAATGGGTTTTGTGGGAAGAAAGAGGATACCCAAGATATGAAAGAGGACTCGCGTGCTTCCTGTAGGTCCATCCTCTCATTCAAGCGTGTAAACTCCTTCCTCAGAACAGTCTGCCCTTCCTGCAAGCTCTCCTGGCCTAGTCTCAGAAATTGCAGCTCACTCATGATATCATCAAAAGTAGAATGCTGCTGTGTAGAAGTCCTACTCGGGCCAGCCCCATCAAATAAGTAGTGGCTACTAGGCCTAGCGTCATGATTCATGAATTCAGTATGCTCCGGCTAACTCTCCTCATTCTGGAACCCAGCTTCATAGGCTAGAGAGTCGCCATGTCTGTCAGGCTGGTGAACCACTAAACCTAATGTGTCCTCTGGATGGGGATACCTAGGCGGTCGCTGACGTCTCAGAGGATCTCCCAAAATCTCCTCTGAGGCTGGACAATATTCATCAACCCAAGTGTTGTGCCAATTCGGTACATACAACAAGTCCAAGTTCTGCTTGAGAATCTCAACATTATGACCATGAAAAGTAGAAAAGAACTTGTCCCTTTTTCTCATGATCACCTTTGCACTTGTCAAATATGCAATGTCTATAAGCTGAGTGATGTACATATTTATATCTCCTTTTATTGCATCATTTGACTTCATATTTCATTCGATTTCCAAAGAAAAGGTTCAAAAGAATATAAACTTGTGTAAGAATGGGCTAAAATACAAGAAGTAGAGTTTGCACAAGTTTTGAGCTAACCATGCAGGAATTCGAGCGAAATCGGAGTCAAAACGGAGAAGCCAAGTGAAGCTGAGCAGAGGTAGATATCGACCTTCAACATAGATATCGACCTCTGGTGTCGATATCGACCCCTATATCGACCTCAACATAGACATCGACCAGAGCTGGACAAGTCGAGCAGGAACAGAGACCTCGATATCGACCCCTGATCTCGACAGAAGATAGACTCGGTTTTGAGATGCGGATTGGAACTATATCTTCAAGGAGGCACGGAATTATCTTACACTTTCAAGATAGATGACAGCTGAAGACTTAGTTATCTTTTTACCTTTAAGTTATTTAAGTTTTATCAAAATAAAAGACCTATCCTAATTGTTTGGATAGAGTTCATAGTTTAGATAGGAGTTACAATCCTTGGATAGCAAGGATTAGTAGCCTATAAATAAAGCCCTAGGGGGCTGGCATTCAATCATTCAATTAATCATCAATCAAGACAATAGAGTTAGAGTTAGAGAGAGGTTTTAGGGTTTGACGTTTGCGAAAGTTGACGTTGAGTTGTAAAGCTTCAGAGTTTATTTTAATGCAAGTTTCTTCTTTTCAATCAACAATGAGTTCCATGATGAGAAGCGAGTAGTTCCCCAAAGCTCTTAGGGTCGGGGTGAGCCCGACGTTAGCCATGCGCGTTCGAGGTAAGTGTTTGATGTCGATATCGTTGTGTCTATCTCTCCTCCTACGATTCTATGTTTAGTCCTAATCGAAAGAAAAGGGATTCATGCTAACAACTTGAGTTATAAACATAAAATTGGTAGAGACAATTAGGTTTATTTGCAAGAGTAATCCTAAGAGTTGGTGTACGGCGAAAGCTTGTCCCTCGGGTGAAATAGTGCAATTGTCCGTCTTATTTATCTTATCGCATGCATTGGTTAACGTTGTGGTAAACCCTAATCCTAGGAGTTGCCTTTTGCATAGTTTCATTCACATAAACCACTGTTATTTCTGTGCATCTCTTCTCATCCATTCTTAAATCTTCGGTCCTTCTTTGCCGACGAAAAACTAACCCACTGCAGGAAGACATCGATATCGACCCCAGACGTGGATATCGACCACTGAGTTCGTCGACAGTTTTTTGAGTCGACAACGATCATCACTGCGGAGGTTGCTGAACATCGATATCGACACCAGACATCGATATCGACCATACTGTGTCGACTAGTAGTCTTCTGAGCCAGTCGATTTCGTGACTGACATCGATATCGACCCTTTCCAGTCGATATCGACCACTTGTTTTTGTCTTTGCAGGTCTTCTGTTGCAGAGAACATCGACAGCCGAGGTCGACATCGAGGCCCAAGGTCGAAATCGAAGCTTTTGGTCGACGCAGACTTGAGATTTCCAAAGCTACTAGGATCCCGCTGACACGCCTCCTCGTGGATCGATCCTGACTACCCTTCCACTACAACGGGAGGAAGTCTTATAATTATTTGCATAGGCTAGGAGTTGGTTTACGTTTATTACATCTTTATTATTTATAATTACTCGACATATCAAGCCTCCTGCAACAACACTGAGTAGCCGCAGACTTGTATCTTGTTAGATCAACTTGTAGGCGCTTGGCCAAAAGCACAATCATACCACCAAACCAAATCTCATCGGCGTTCTTCGTGTAATCTCTAACACGCGCAAGGAACTCATAACCCAAATTTAGGGGCATTTCCATCTCGAATAATACCCCCCCTTAAACAAGCAATTTCCATCCTTGTAGGCCTAGAAAGCTCCTTCTTTTCCCACATAGTACTACCAAAAATCCTAAGGATAATGCTAAATAGTGGGTTCACGATATCCTTACTTGGAAGAGCTCTGTCAGGCCATCTGGGCGTGCCGGTAATCTGTTTTCATGTATCCAAAGCCTTGCAGCTGACGACGTTGTATGGCTCTACAAGGTTGGGGAATCCCAACAGAGCGTTGAACTGCTGCAAGGTGAATGTGTGCATCTCATTCCCTAGTTGGAATGTAATGGGGCCCTCAAAATCTAGCCCATTGATTTCCGTCTGCAGAGTAGCTACAAACTCAGCAATGAGAGCTGGATAGAAGCGCGGGACAGGATCCAGTAAACACGTGGTGCCTAAATAGGAAAAAGCCTCCACTATGTCATCCTGTATGCCCAGACTCACTCCATCTACAGGGTCATACCACCGAGCCCGAAGCTTGTGGTTCTTGATGATGTCCTTATACTCCTTCTTCTGACGTGTGTCATAGATGATTACATCATCCAATGTAACCGTATAAGATGACTCTCTAACCCTCTTGCTCTTAGAACGGAACATGTTCCTGAAACAAAGCAAAGAAACTCAAGCTAAATATCTTTCTATAACAATAAAACCAAGTCAATTATGATCAAGCCATGCATACCTACATAACCGAGTAGACACAAAAGAAATAAGATGCACTAAATAAATCCTATAAGCATATAAAGCATGTGCAAACATATAACCACATAACAATAAGTGCATTCTTGAAAATATCAAATGAACTCAAATGCACACAAACTCACCACCATATAGAATAACTATAATGCACTACTTATATATAAAACATATGCTCAACCTAGACTATATGAGTAAGGGAAACAATATAACTAATGTAACATCATGTATGAGCACTATAATGCATCCCCTAATCATACAACAATATGCCCAACAAAAGTAATATAAGTACTGCACAACTCATTATACACAAATCAACCGTCACAACCCCATATTTGAGTTCAAAACAAGTCAAATAAATATGCAATGGACATATAAATTGCTCACAATTGTCAAATAATGCAAAGATATAATTTTTATGCTAAAATAGAAGAAACTAATCAACCTAAAGCATAAAAATCAAATCCAAATCAAAACCCAAAACGAATCGCAAGAAAATCATAAGATTTAATTTGCTCACAATCCATAATCAATTTGACAATGCTATGAACATCAAAGATGCTCCAAATCAACCCAACAACACAACCACATCAACAATTTTGACCAATTCGACCCTCGGTAAAAAGCCCCAATTTTCAATCCTACTTCAAATCCTAGGTTTTCAATTTCAACCTAAATCATCAAATCAATCAACATAATTGAAATAAATAAGTTTAGGGTAAGAAAACATACCAATATTGAGTAGAAAGACGAAGAAAATCGAAGGTTTTGAAGAGTAACGAGCCTAAAGAACCGAAATAGCGTTTTTGGATAAGTGGGTTCGGTGGGTGCGATGTGGGGCTCGAACCGGGGTGAGGTTGGGCTCAGGGGGTGCGCCAGAGGGTGGGGTTGCGAGCGGCGGCAGTGGTGTGGCCGGAGGTGGCTCGTGGTGGGCGTGGGAGGTGCAGAGAGAAGATGGGGCTGCTGGTCGGGGTTCGAAACCGAGGGCTGGGGAACGTGAAACGGGGCCTAGGCTGGCAGTGAAAAAGAAAGAAAGAAAGAGGGGAAGAAAAGAAAAAGAAAAGAAAAAGAGAAAAGAAAAGAAATTTTTTTTTTTTGTTTCCGATTTTATGATTTTTTTTGGGAAAGATGTGGGGTCAGTACCGAGGCTAGGAGCCTCGGTACGGGGTCGGTATGCCTACTGGAATTTCTCTATTTTTCGAGATTCACTTACCTGTCCGTCAAGAGGGTTGGTACCGACCCTAGGTACCTCGGTATGGCATCGGTACAGCTACTGGAATTTCTCAGTTCTCCGAGTTGACTTACTTGTCCGTTAGGGGGGTCGGTACCGAGGTAGGGAGCCTCGGTATGACCTCGTTACAGGTGTTTCCTGGTTTCTTTTTCCGTTTTTCGCCCATTTTCGCAGTGGTTTCCTCCTAAGACCTGCATGGTTAGTGCAATATGCTCTCCCCCAGCTATCCTACCTATCCTAAAATTAAAAAACTAAAAATAAAACTTAGAAAGAAAAGGAAAGAAAAGCGGGTTGCCACCCCGTAAGCGCTACCTTTAACGTCGTTAGCTTGACGTGGTTACCTCATCTTCATTCCAATGTTGTAAAAGCCCAAGTGACTCTTATTTCTTCCTCTGGATCCACCTATCATAGTACTTCTTGAGTTGGTGACCATTGACCTTGAATATGGCTCCTCCTTCATCAACTAGATCCACCGCTTCATAGGGATAAATATGATGAACCACGAATGGCCCACTCCATCTCGATCTAAGCTTCCCTAGAAACAATCATAATATAGAATTGAAAAGAAGAACTTTATCACCTACCTCATAGGTCTTTGGGACCAACTTCTTGTCGTGCCACTTCTTGGTGCGCTCTTTGTAGATTTTGGCGTTTTCATAAGCTTTGAGCCTCAACTCCTCCAATTCTTGTAAGTCCATGAATCTCTTTGCTCCGGCCGCGTCAAGGTCCATGTTAAGCTCCTTGAGAGCCCATAACGCTCTATGCTCAAGCTCGACGGGGAAATGGCAAGACCTACTATAAACCAAGTTGTAGGGAGTTGTGCGCAATGGTGTCTTGTACGCCATTCTATATGCCCAAAGTGCATCATCTAACTTAGATGACCAATCCTTTCTTGAGCGCGACACCGTCTTCTCTAAGATGCTCTTGATTTACCGATTTGAAACCTCCACTTGGCCGCTAGTTTGAGGGTGATAAGGTGTTGCCACCTTATGCATTACCCCATACTTATCCAAAAGAGCCTCGAAGCCCCTCTCTATGAAGTGAGATCCTCCATCGCTAATAAGAACCCTCGGAACTCCAAACTTGGGAAATATGTTACTCTTCATAAATTTAGCTACAACTTTAGAATCATTAGTACGTGTAGCTATTGCCTCAACCCATTTAGAAACATAATCAACCGCTACCAAGATATATTTATAAGGCCCTGATGAAGGAGAGGGCCCCATAAAATCAATACCCCATACGTCAAAAAGTTCAACCTCTAGGATTCCGGTGAGAGGGTTCTCATGTCTCCAAGTGATATTCCCCGCTCTTTGGCACTCATCGCAACCTTCAATGTAAGCATGTACATCCTTGAACAAGGTGGGCCAATAGAAGCCACTTTGAAGAATCTTCGTCGTGGTCTTGAAGCTCTTTACGTGGCCACCCGTCGGAAGGGTGTGGCAATGCTTGATGATGCTCTCAATATCTTCATCCGGCACACAATGTCTAAAGATATGGTCACTTCCTTGCTTGAACAAGTAAGGTTCATCCCAATAGTAGTGTGACGTCGTGGAGGAATTTCTCCTTGGCTTGCGAGGTTAAATCCTTAGGGATTTCTCCCCCTACAATATAATTAGCAAAATCCGCAAACCAAGGGGTCCTCGACCCTCTAACGGCATAAATATGGTAAGATATAGGAGAAGGAGGGGTATAAAAGGAATCCTCACCGGAACTCACCGAATCGGAGCGAATGAGCTTAAGGAAGCTTTCGTCCAGCCTCGACTCATTGATTGGCACTTCATTTTCGGACTCCTTCAGGTGGTTTAACGGCAACCTAGACAGATGGTCAGCCACCGAGTTTTCCGCTCCTTTCTTGTCCCTAATCTCACAATCAAATTCCTGCAACAAAAGCATCCACCGAAGGAGCCTAGGCTTGGCATCCTTCTTAGTCATCAAATACCTTACCGCTGCGTGATCCGTATAAATAATAACCTTAGAACCTACTAAATAAGTACGAAAGTTTTCAAAGCCAAATACCACGGCGAGGAATTCCTTCTCCGTCGTGGTGTACATACTTTGCGCTTCATCGAGTGTCTTACTTGCATAGTAGATTGCATGAAGCTTCTTGTCTTTTCTTTTCCCAAGCACGACACCCAAAGCATAGTCACTAGCATCACACATGATCTCAAAGGGAAGGTTCCAATCGGGCGATTGCATAATAGGAGTGGAAATAAGGGCTTCTCCTAACTTGTTGAATGCATCAAGACATTCTGCAGAAAACTCAAAGGCTACATCTTTCATAAGCAAATTAGTTAGAGGTTTAGCAATCTTTGAGAAGTCTTAAATGAATCTCCTATAAAAGCCAGCATGTCCTAAAAAGCTCCTAATTTCTTTTACATTGGAGTAAGGAGGTATTTCTCAATCAATTCAATTTTAGCACGATCTACCTCAATTCCTCTATTTGAAACCAAATGCCCTAAAATAATTCCCTCTTGAACCATAAAGTGACATTTTTCCCAATTAAGCACCAAATTAGTTTCTTCATATCTTTCTAGCACCCTACTCAAGTTGGCAAGACATGAATCAAAAGAAGAACCATAAACAGAAAAATCATCCATAAATACTTTTACTATATCCTCAATCATCTCAGAAAAATAGCCATCATACACCTTTGAAAAGTTGCAGGGGCATTACAGAGCCCAAACGGCATCCTCCTGTAAGCAAAAGTTCCATAAGGACAAGTAAAAGTTGTCTTCTCCTGATCATCTGGATGAATGAGAATCTGCCAAAAACCACTATAGCCATCCAAATAGCAAAAATACTCGTGTTGTGCTAGACGCTCAAGAACTTGATCAATAAAAGGAATAGGAAAATGATCTTTCCTTGTAGCACTATTCAACTTCCTATAATCAATGCACATGCGCCATTTAATAGTGGTTCTAGTAGGGACTAACTCACCCTTCTCATTCTCAATCACAGTCATTCCACCTTTTTTAGGGACAACATGAATAGGGCTCACCCATTTACTATCAGAAATAGCATAAATAATTCCAGCATCTAACATTTTCAAAATTTCAGATTTGACTACTTCTTTCATATTTGGGTTAAGCCTGCGCTGACGTTCTATGGTTGGCTTATGATCATCCTCCAAGAATATTTTATGCATGCACAAAGAAGGTAAAATTCCAATGATATCATCCAAAGAATAACCAATAGCCTTCCTATAGGTTCTAAGCACATTAAGTAACTTCTCTACTTTTTCCTCATTCAATTTTGCATTAATGATTATAGGAATAGTAGAATTGGGACCCAAGAAAGCATACCTCAAACCTTTTGGAAGTGGCTTAAGCTCTGGAGAAGGCTCGATTGGAACAAGTGTTGGCTCTTCCTTCTCCGTCTTCAATATTGCTTCCAGAACCTCTAAAGAATAAACTTCCTCTTGGTCCACCAGAAGACCTGAGACTGGGCCTGCAGACTCAAGACAATCAAAATAGCTTACCTCTACCATGTCCGTGGTTTCCTTCATCGTTGGATTGAAGCGAAACTCAACGATGTCATCCCCAATCTCAAATGTTAGGAGTCCCTTCCTAACATCAATTATTGCTCTAGCGGTTGCTAAGAACGGTCGTCCAAGAATGATGGGCACCACTGGATCCTCTAGCATATCCTTAACAATAAAATCAGTAGGGATGAAAAACTTACCTGCACGGACGGGAACATTATCAATCACCCCAGTTGGTGATACTACTGCGCCATTAGCCATGGACACTCTCATGTTGACGGGCTCTAGGGCTCCTAAGCACGTCTTTGACCATATAGAAAGGGGGAGAAGGCTTACAATTGCACCTAAATCACACAGAGCCTTCAAACGGTAAGATCCTAAACCAATAGTAATAGCAAACTTACCTGGATCTCCAAGTTTCTCAGGGAACTTCACTGAATGGACCTCCTCAGAAAGTTCAGACATGGATCTCTTCTTAGCTAAGATGTTTTTCAAAAACTTAGTGTAAGCAGGCATCTCACTCAAAGCGTCAGTGAAAGGAATAGTTATATTCAAACTTTGAAGCATCTTCACAAACCTTTGAAACTTACCTTCCGTTGTGTTCTTTACCTTTTTCGGAGGGTATGAAAGAACTTTCGTCGGATTCGGGGCTGAAATAGGCACGGCAGAAGTATCCGTCGCTGCTGAAGAAGGGTTGGTACCGAGGCCGGGGGGTCAGTACGACCCTCGGTACAGACTGTACTGGAGAGAGGAGGGTCACCTGTTGAAGAAAGGGGGTCTGTACGGCCCTCGGTACAGCTACTGGAATCAGGAGAAAAAGAAGAAACGACGGTCGTACCTGCAGGTGGGGTCGGTACCGACCCTGGGGGGCTCGGTACAGCCTCGGTACGACCATTGTTTTCACCGTTTTCCTCCTCGTTTGACGTGCTTTTGTGACCAGACACTTTCTTCCCACTTCTTAGGTGAATTGTAGCTATTTGCCCTTTAGGGTTCTAAACGGGGCGGCCCAGGAATTTCCCTTGAGGTCGAGGGATTTGAGCCGCTAGGTGCCCTTGTTGAGACTCCACTCCCTTCTTCCATGTTTCCAAATCTCCTAGTTGTGCTTGAACACCTTTAATTTGAGAATTCACATCGGAACAAAGCCCATTGAATCCTTTCTTAAGCTCTTGTACCCATGATGGTGGTTCTTGATAGCCAGAGGGCCTATATGGGGGAATCCTTTGATCTTAGGGAGGTTGGCTTCCTTGGCCTTGTCCATAGTTACCCCAATTAGGGTAATGGTTGTTCCTCCCTGCATAGTTGTTATTGTAATTGGGAGGCCTATAAGGGCCCCTCATATAATTTACCTCTTCATAGTGTTCCGCCCTTTGTACCTGGCTAACATTATCGCAATCTATAGTATTATGAGATTGAGAACCACATTCTAAACAAGGTTGGTTTCACGATAGAAAACTTACTTGTTTCTTGAGGCGTCGGGTCTCATCATCATGGAATTTCTTACGCACATCTGGGTCAATTTCATTAGAAGGCTCATCAAGTTTCTCACCTGACGGTCTAGCCTCTTGGGTGCCATACATAGCATCATACTCCGTTAGCTTGTCTAAAAGAGCCCATGCATAAGTCGGAGTCATCTCAAGGAACCCACAATCGGTGTGTAGGTTCAATCGAGTCATGGTCTCTGCATTGATGCCCTGAAAGAATATTTCTTGGAGGACATACTCGGGTTGCCCATGGGTAGGGCATTATCTCTGCAACTCCTTGAACCTTTCCTAGGTATCTAGAAATGTCTCTCTTGGCAATTGGTGAAAGGAGGTGATCTTCTTCCTAAGCTCCGTTGTCTTCGCCGGTGGAAAGAATTTTGTCATGAACAAGTCATACAAAGCCTTCCATGTAGTGATAGACCTAGGCGGTAGACTCTCCAACCAATTCAGGGCCTTTCCTGCAAGAGACCATTTAAAAGCCTTTAATTGAACGTATTCTAACTATATATTATCAACAACAATAGTATCGCATAAATCAATGAAATTCTTGATATGAAGCATGGGGCATTCATTAGCTTTGCCCTCAAATTGAGATCTTTTAATTAAAGAGATGAAGTGAGATTTGATCTCAAAGTTGCACTCAATCTCACGGAGGACGATTGTAGACTCAGGCACCCTCAGTTATGGGTGCATATATTGTTTTGCATTCCTTGGGATAGCATCTAACTGCTGTTGCAGATGAGCAGTCGCTTCCCTTTCTCTTTCTGCAGCGAGCCTAAACTGCTCCATCTGCCGACGGAGTTCAGCCATCTCCGTAGCAACATTAACATTGTTGCCATTATTGCTTTTGTTGTCTCCCATTGTCCTGGCTTCTCGTAGTCTGCGATGGAAAGAGCGTTCCGGTTCGGGATCGATAGCAAAATCGAAATCGAGCCGACGTCGCCCCGATGGCACAAACTGTAACCAAAAACAAAGCAAAAGACACCGCAATTAAAAACAAAGGGGGATGGGCTATTCCCAAATCCTAATAGTAACTAAAACTTTGGCACAATTGAAACCTCCCCGGCAACGGCGCCAATTGGATGATGGATTTATTTTCAATCAAATATATTTATAAGATCGAAACCCCGCTATAGTATAGTAGGGTCAAGTTCGTTCGCAGGGAGAAAGTCATTGACTCAATTCTAGTTACCAAAGAGTAAGAAATAACAAGAAGGGATGAAAAGTATAGAGTTTTGGGGGTTTGTATGTTGCTGAATTTTTAGAAATATATCAATAATATAAAAGATCTAGGGTGTAGAGATCACCAGAACGATAACTAAGCATGCATCGCAATGAATCATATGAAATTCATGTTTTTATCTATTAAAAAGGTCAGTTTGCATCAACCCTAGTAAAGCTATTAACTTATTTGCATAAATCGATAAACTTTACTAACAATCCTAATTAGGTTATTCAAAACTTGCGTTTCAACACCCTAATTACTATCCAATTAACAAATTCAATCTTTCAATTCAATTGTGAAAAGAAATTTCCCCAATTTTCATTGAGTACTTAGCACATAACAATAGATAAAACCATCAATTCATCAATTCATAGCAAATTCGCAAGCATAACTATCGTTGGGATCACACAAACCCTAGAAAAGGCAACTACTCACGTATATTCATTGTGAATAACTCAAAATTCATGAAAAGAGACATAAAACAGAAATTATAAATTGAATAAAACCTGAAAATAATGTCAAAAATGCGTCCCAAAAGCCTTACAAAACGTTCCTCAACTTTCGCCGAAGAAATCGCTTTAAAAAGCTCTCAAATCTGCTCACAAATGCTCTCAAAAGTGTGCTGAGAAATTCAGGAAACTAGGGCTGGAAAAGAACTCCCTTTTTCAAATTCTAAAAATCCTATTTATATTTAATAGCCCATAAACTAAATTAGGAAATAAGAAATATAACAATTTTATTTAAAGTTTATCTAAGGAAAGGGGTAAAAATAATTAAATCTGGCTAAAATTGTTCGCCAGGAGTCTGTACCGACACGGGGCCACTTCGGTGCCGAGACCCTTTAGGGTCGGTATGGGTACTGTTGCTCAAATTGGGTCGTTCTGTCAGATTATGCCTCGGTACCGACTCAGGTGGTGTCGGGACAGGGTTGGTACAACTCAGTAAAATGCTCCTATCTCCTTCGTTAGAACTCTGATTGCTTCTGTTCTTTTTCCTATGAGCTTCTTATTCTTTTCTGCATCTTTTCCTTCTTCAAAGTTTCTTCAAAAACAGCTTCAAAAATCCTGTAAATCACACCAAAGCTAGTGAAGACATCTATTTTTCATGAAACGTGAAAATCTATGCAAAAGACACTAAACCCAATTCATAACCAATGAAAAAGACGTATATTCACCCTAAAGTATATGGAAAAATATGACTAAAAACATGCACATCAAAAGACACTTAGTTTTTGGTTTTGGACATTTTTTACTTTGCTTTGAGACTTTACATTATGCATGTTTTGGTTTTATTTTTTTTAACAAGTTGCAGGAAAGAAGGAGAAAAAAACAAGCATCGAAATCGAGTAAGAAGCACGATATCGACCTTAAGGTTGATTCCGAGGGGCTTCTGGTCGAGGCCGGATTACCCTGAATCATTAACCAGAAAATCGATGAAAGAAGTCGATTTCGATGTTATAGGTCGATATCGACCACTACTGCAGACTTCTTCGACTCCTGAAATTTGTGAAGTTTTAGTAAGTTTCTTTCTTAACCCTAGTTCTAATACAGTAAGTGATGTACATATTTGTACCTCTTTTTATTGCAACTTTTACTTCATATTTCATTCGATTTCCAAAGAAAAGATTCAAAATCATATAGACTTGTGTAAGAATGAGCTAACGTGCAAGAAATAGAGTCTGCACAAGTTTTTATCTAATTATGTAGGAATTCGAGCGAAATCAGAGTCAAAACAGAGAAGCCAAGGAGAGCAGAGGAGTGGTCGAAATTGACCCAGATGGTCGATATCGACTGCAGAGCATCGACACAGAACTGAGTGTCGAGACAGACAACAACACAACAGAGAAAAGCACTCGATATCGATCTACAAACATCGGTATCGACCTGAACCCAGGAATCGAGTGAAGCTGAGCTTGTCTAGCAGAAATAGAGACATCGAAATCGACCTACCTGGTCGATATCGACCATACTTCGACATGGGATAGACACGCTTTTCGAGACACAGATTGGCTATTCTATCTTCAAGGAGCACATATTATCTTATAGCTTTTAGATAGATCGCAGCTGAGAATTATTTATTTTTTCCTTAGAGATTTATCAAGTTGTTAGAGTTTTATCAAAATAAAACACTTATCCTAATTGTTTGGATAGAGTTCATAGTTTAGAAAGAAGTTACAATCCTTGGCTAGCAAGGGTTAGTAGCCTATAAATAAATCCCTAGGGGGCTGACATTCAATCATCCACAGATACACATTCAGAATTACATTCAATAGAGTTAGAGTTAGAAGAAGCTTTAGGGTTTAGCGTTTGCGAGAGTCGACGTTGAGTTGTAAAGTTTCGAAGTTATCAATGCAATTTTCCTTTAAATCAATGATGAGTTCCATGATGAGGTGCGAGTAGTCTCCCAAAGCTTCTAGAGTCAGGGCGAGCCCGACGTTAGTAATGCGCGCCTGAGGTAAGTGTTAGATGTTGATATCGTTGTGTCTATATCATCTCCTACGATTCTATGTTTAGTCCTAATCGAAAGAAAAGGGATTCATGCTAACAACTTAAGTTATAAACATAAAATTGGTAGAGACAATTAGGTTTATTTGCAAGAGTAATCCTAAGAGTTGGTGTACAATGAAAGCTTGTCCCTCGGGTTAAATAGCGCAATTGTCCGTCTTATTTATCTTTGTTCTGTTCATCGCTCCTTATTCATCCCTAAGCCTTCGGCCTTTCTTTGCCGACAAAAAGCTAACAACTTTGCAGGAGAAGACATCGATATCGACCCCAGACATCGATATTGACCACTGAGTTTCGTCGACAATTTTCTGAGTCGACGACGATCATCCCTGCCGAGTTATGGAGATCGATATCGACCCTCCAACCTCGATATCGACCATACTGTGTCGACTGACAGTCTTCTGAGCCAATCGATTTATGGAACTGACATCGATATCGACCTACACTAGTCGATATCGACTACTTGTTTTTGTCTCTGCAGGTTTTTCTGTTGCAGAGAGTAGCGACATCCAAGGTCGAAATAGAGCACCAAGGTCGAGATCGAGGCTTCTAGTCGACGAAAGACGTGAGCTTTCCGACACTACTAGGATCCCGCTAACACGTCTCCTCGTGGATCGATCCTGACTACCCTTCCACTACAACGGGAGGAAGTCTTGTAATTATTTGCATAGGCTAGGAGTCGGTTTTGCACTTATTTCATATATTTGTATTTAAGAACTCGACTTTCCTCCTACTGAACAAATTGGCGCCGTTGCCGGGGAGGCAATCAATCGCGCCCTAGTAGTCTATCTTATGTTTCTATCTAGTTTGGCCTTGCAGGTGTATGCGACGCGCTGATAGCCCACCTGAATTCGAAGGAGTAGATGACCCTGAACGCTATTTCCATCTAAGAGCCCAAGCTCAAAGAATCATGGAAGACAATGCGAACCAGGCTGAGCTAATTGAGCAAATAAGGAAGCAAGTGGAGGACTTAAAAACTAGAGAGGCGGCCCTTAATGAGCGTGCGGATAGGGAGGAGGAAGGCCAGAGGTAAATAGAAGCCCAAATCAATGCCGTCCCTCGGAATGCCAAGCAATACATGCACCCCCCGCTCACAGTGCCTGAATCGGCGATTCTTATCCATGCCTCTAATTTTGAAATTAGGCCTAACTTCCTTACTGAAATAAGAAGGCATCAATATGAAGGAAAACCTAATGCCCTATGGCACATATATCAACCTTCTTAGACCTCTGTGATACTATTCCTGATGGACAAAGTCTGAAATATGTCCAACTAAAAGCTTTTCGTTGGTCGCTTATAGGTAAAGCATTGCAGTGGTTGGAAAGCTTAGCCCCAAGATCACTCCGCACCTGGAATGAAGTCAAGGACGCATTCCTCAATAAATTCTTCCCTCCATCCAAGACGGCGTTGATCCGATAGAAAATCACGGCTTTCAAACAAAAGCCTGGTGAGGCTCTAGCGACTGTTTAGGAAAGGTTTAAGGACCTACTACGATCATGCCCGACGCATGGCCAACCACCGTACGCAATTCAGGAGATTATTTACAATGCTCTTGATGCTGGAACCAAGGAGAGGATCAACACCTACACCTCTTACATTGAACTCGCTCCACAAGAGGCTTGGCACACCATAGAGAGGTTGTTGGAGTTCGACAACACATATGGGACTCCTTGGCATTCGACACATCATCATCGTTGAGGCCTGCCCCATCTATGCCATTATATGAACCCTCCAAGGTAATCGATCCAGATATGAAGGAGCAATTCCATAGAGATCAACTTCGAAAGCTCCAAAAGCAAGTGAGGTTCCTTTCAGCGAACCAAGATTGCATCGAATGCGGATCGCAGTGGCACACCACCATCGAGTGCCCCCATGCTGAACAAGTACAACTAGCGGAGACTCACCATGAGGCGTGCTACATGAGGAATTCCAATCGCTAGGGGTACCAAAATTGGGAAAATCAACCACCCCAATACAACCCCAGAGATCCTCCGCCTTATAGAGCTCCTGGGCACCCGGAGAGGGACCAACGGAAGGATGATCTACAACTTGTGTCGGATGAGATAAGGCGGAATGAAGCTAAGAATGATCAATCTAACAATGCAATCCATTATCAACTCAATCACATTACCACAAGGATTGGGGAGATGGATATTTGGAAAAAGAATGTAGAGACCCAACTGGGTCAATTGGCAGCACAAATCCCTAGACCGTCCGAAACCTTCCCTGGGCAACCAACTACAAATCCTAAGGGGCAATCCAGAACAGGCCACGTCGCAGCCATGCAACTAAGGAATGGCAACAAGGTACAAAAGCCACAAACGGAATCGGAGGAGAAAACAGCAGATCCAGTCGACATCGACAGACCAGTCGATGTCTAGGCAGACGTCGCAATCCACCCATAAGTCGACCCACTGATCGACGTCAAGGCCACTGCAGAGCCATCAGAGCCACAACAGAGGTCGACATCAACCATCCCGGTCGATATCGACCAAGTCCCTGTCGACATCGACACCCAGCAGGCCCCTCCGACCATCGTTTTGGCCCCTCCGCCAAAGAAGACGTTGCCATTCCCATCCAAAACATTGGAGGATCCCACCAAAGGTAAGTTTAGGCGCTTTGTAAAGATTCTTCTAGGTCTTAACGTTACTATTCCTCTTATAGAAGCCCTAAGCGAGATGCCCACCTATGTGCGATTTCTCAAAGATATCCTTAGCAAGAAGCGGTCCATGGCAGAGATCGCAGAGGAGTGCTCAAAGATGGACTTCCCTGAGAAGAGGAGTGATCCAGGGAAGTTTGAATCACCCTGGGGCTTGGCCAACATCTCTGCAAGGCTCTATGTGACCTAGGGGCAAGCATAAGTCTTATGCCTCTTTCTATTTGGCAAAAGGTAAACATCGGAGCACTTGAACCTGTGGAGATGAAACTCTATATGGCTGACAACTCATTCGTTAGGCCCACATGTATAGTTGATGACGTTCTGGTAAAGGTAGGTAAGTTCTTTGTGCCTACTGATTTCATTGTATTGGAGATGCCTGAAGATCCTGCAGTACCTATTATCCTTGGTAGGCCTTTCTTAGCTACTACTGATGCCAATATCAATGTATGTCGAGGATTACTAACCTTTACTATAGGGAACGAAGTGATAGAGTTCTCCTTCAACCCTACCATGAGCGAAACAAAGCAACTGGAGCAAGTTGTCCTCTCGCCGACTAAGGAGAAGCTTAGAAAATTTTTGTTGGCGAGAACGGAATCAGCCAGAAGGGTTGACATCGACTGGAGCCAGTCGAAATCGACTAAAAAGCTCAAAATCGACCATAAATCATCGATGTCGAGTAAGCCAGATTGTTTCTAGGAGCTTAAGTATGGGGTCACAGACGTCGATATCGACCCCCACATGTCGACATCGACCAAAGCACTCGAAATCGACCCACCTTAGTCGAAATCGATCACCCCTCAGCCCGAAGATTTCTATTTCGGGCCCGAACAGGTAAGCCCAGGTATAACTCCTAACCCTCCTCTGTCTATTATTGATAATTCAGCTAATGGGAGGGTCAAAGCTCCATGGTTTGCCTATATTGCAAAAGTTAAGTCAAGAAAGAGAAAGAAACCGCCCAATAAAGAAGAACCTAAAGAAGAAGAAGCCTTGGTTGTCGAACTTGGCTATTATCAAAAGGACCTAGATGATCCAGGAGAAGGCTCAAGCTTGAAGGGTCCCTACATTAAAGGCTCATGATGAATTGACGGAGAAGTCGGCCTAGCGACTCAAAACTCTAGAGCATGTCATAGTTGGTTTTTAGGATTTTAACTTTGGGATTTTCTTAAAACATTTAAAACTGAGATGTTCCATGGCTTTATCTATAATTATAACAAAGATTTCAGGTTTCCAAGCAAAAAGAATGACGAAGGAGAAAGGAAGCTTCTGCAGAGGCAGTCGAAATCGACCCTCCTAGGGTCAAGCCATCTCCTGGAGTCGACAGAGAGGACTCAGGAGCAAAAAGCAGAGGTCGATATCGACCCCATTCTAGCAGCCCTCGACTTCACCTTCTTCCTCAACTTCGATAGATGTAGTCGATATCGACCACTGACATAGATATCGACTTCTGGCATCGACCAAACCTGAAATCGACCTGAATCCGCTGGTTGCGCTGTGAGTTTCTCTCTACCCTTGTTTTTCTTTTAATACAGTGAGGACACTGTATATTTTAAGTATGGGGTGGGGGAAAGACATGTCTTATGGTCATAACTTGGTTTTCTTCTTCGCATTGCATTCATGTTTAAGTTTTTGTTCTTAGTTTTCACTTTCATAAAAAATTGTCAAAAAATCCAAAAGATAAAAAAATGTCAAAAATACAAAAAAATGCATGTTTACTTTTAAGTTTAGTTTTTAAACCATACTTAGATGTCCTATGATGAAAACTCAATAGCGGACTTGATCATGTAAATCCTATGGCATATTTGGATGGTTTAGCCTAAGTCCTTAAAATTTTTATGTAGATTGTGAACTTGTGATGAAATTGAGCACATATGATCCTAGGCTACGAAAGCAAATCCAAAAAAAAGTTTCCTTGTGAGAATTTTGGCCTATAGGGAGAACATCAAAAATCCCTCTGCTTTCTTGAGTGTATTTACTCTTCCTATGCATCTCTAAATGTTGTGATAGTTATTCAAAGCCAATGCATATATATGTTTATGTTTACGAGAATTAAATGATGGAGGCATCTTTTAAGCCATTTTTATCCTCTATTTACCTACCCTGCATTAGCTCTAGTTGAAGCCAGAAAATTAGCCTGAGCCTGATATTGCAAACTCCACAAAATTATCCCTAGCCGAATTGAGCCTGACCCCCATTTGGGAATTGAGACATAGATTGGCTGGACTAATGCCTTGTGGAAAGAAAAGTGAATATTGTCCAGTTTTAAGCAAGGAAATTATGGGTTGGTATATATTTACATCTTGTCATATTCTGTAAAAGGATTTTTGGCTCACCATATAAATGCACATATTTTTTTAGTATTTATTTATTATTAAAAAAAATCCAAAAAAAAAAGAAAAAAAAGAGATATATATATATCATGTGCATGAGCCAAATTCCTTAAGTCCTTTATTTATTTTATACAAGTGTTATATTTTTTAGAGGCATATTAAGGGTTTGAAAGAAGGGTTGATATTATGGTTGATATCTCTGCATATTAGAGCATATTATGGAAAGATGAGTTTGGAAAGAGCATTATGGGAGATTGAGCTTGGAAAGTGCAACATTGAAGAGTTATGGTTTGGATATTGTAAGTGTTGAGATTTAGGAGTCTTGATTCCCGAATTATATAAGTACCACATAGCCAAATAATTCCATACCCTTTTATTTCATACCAAGCCCCATTACAACCCCGCCGATTGGAGTCTTCTTTGAAGGCTTCCATTGAGTGAAAGTCCTCCGGATGGTTCTTATTGCATTTTCATAATTGGTTGCGAAGTGGATTTTATAAATTGCAATGTTAATGAGATTGTGTATGGAATTGAGTTGAGAGTTGATCTTCATAGCCTAAACACATGAGAGTTGAGTGCAAACACATTATCCCTGTGAGGTAGGATCAAAATTGCATATGCTTGTGAATCGCCTAAATATGTGCTATGATGTTAAATTCACTTGCTTTGCTTTGCTACCGCTTATGATGTTGCTTTTGACAAGGGCGAAGACTTGAAGGGTGTGTTGCAGGTGTTAGGTATTGCTTGTTTATTGCTTGAGGACAAGCAAGTCTAAGTATGGGGTGTTTTGATGTACATATTTGTACCTCTTTTTATTGCATCTTTTGACTTCATATTCATTCGATTTCCAAAGAAAAGATTCAAAATCATATAGACTTGTGTAAGAATGAGCTAATGTGCAAGAAATAGAGTCTGCACAAGTTTTTATCTAATTATGTAGGAATTTGAGCGAAATCGGAGTCAAAACGGAGAAGCCAAGGAGAGCAGAGAAGAGGTCGAAATCGACCCAGATGGTCGATATCGACTGCAGAGCATCGACACAGAACTGAGTGTCGAGACAAACAACAACACAATATAAAAAAAGCACTCGATATTGATCTACATACATCAGTATCGACCTGAAACCAGGAATCGAGTGAAGCTGAGCTTGTCGAGCAGAAACAGAGACATCAAAATCGACCTTCCTGGTCGATATCGACCATACTTCGACACGGGATAGACACGCTTTTCGAGATACAGATTGGCTATACTATCTTCAAGGAGCACAGATTATCTTATAGCTTTTAGATAGATTGCAGCTGAGAATTATTTATTTTTACCTTAGAGATTTATCAAGTTGTTAGAGTTTTATCAAAATAAAAGATCTATCCTAATTGTTTGGATAGAGTTCATAGTTTAGATAGAAGTTACAATCCTTGGCTAGCAAGGGTTAATAGTCTATAAATAAAGCCCTAGGGGGCTGGCATTCAATCATCCACAGACACACATTCAGAATTACATTCAATAGAGTTAGAGTTAGAAGAAGCTTTAGGATTTAGCGTTTGCGAGAGCCGACGTTGAGTTGTAAAGTTTCGAAGTTATTAATGCAATTTTCCTTTAAATCAATGATGAGGTGCGAGTAGTCTCCCAAAGCTTCTAGGGTCGGGGTGAGCCCGACGTTCGCTATGCGCGCCTGAGGTAAGTGTTAGATGTTGATATCGTTGTGTCTATATCATCTCCTACCATTCTATGTTTTGTCCTAATCGAAAGAAAAGGGATTCATGCTAACAACTTGAGTTATAAACATAAAATTGGTAGAGACAATTAGGTTTATTTGCAATAGTAATCCTAAGAGTTGGTGTACAACGAAAGCTTGTCCCTCGGGTGAAATAGCGCAATTGTCCGTCTTATTTATTTTATCGCATGCATTGGTTAACGTTGTGGTAAACCCTAATCCTAGGAGTTGCTTTTTATATAGTTTATATTCATTAAAAACACTGTCTTTATACTGTTCATCGCTCCTCATTTATCCCTATGTCTTCGGCCTTTCTTTGCCAACAAAAAGCTAACAACTTTGCAGGAGAAGACATCGATATCGACCCAGACATCGATATCGACCACTAAGTTTCGTCGACAGTTTTCTGAGTCGACGACGATCATCCCTGCCGGGTTACTGAGATCGATATCGACCCTCCAACCTCGATATCGACCATACTGTGTCGACTGACAGTCTTCTGAGCCAGTCGATCTCTGGAACTAACATCGATATCGACCTACACTAGTCGATATCGACTGCTTGTTTTTGTCTCTGTAGGTTTTCTGTTGCAGAGAGGAGCGACAGCCAAGGTCGAAATCGAGCACCAAGGTCGAGATCGAGGCTTGTGGTCGATGAAAGACGTGAGCTTTCCGACGCTACTAGGATCTCGCTGACACGCCTCCTCGTGGATCGATCCTGACTACCCTTCCACTACAACGGGAGGAAGTCTTGTAATTATTTGCATAGGCTAGGAATCGGTTTGCACTTATTTCATATATTTGTATTTAAGAACTTGACTTTCTTCCTGCTTAACAATAAGGACACTGTAATCTTTATGTATGGGGTGGGGGAAAGGCTTACTTGCATATTTTTAGCATATTTTGAAATTTTTCATAAGTTGTTGCATAGTTCTTACATGTTCATACTTAATTAATTTAGATGTCTTTAAGCCTATTCATACATAGTGATTTTAATTGCATCTTTATCTTTAAGCATTGCATCATAATTAGTTTATGCATTGGAAAAAAGAAAGAAAGAAAAATGACCCCCATCAAAAAATTGTGAAAATAAAGAAAAGAGTCATGGAAGCAAAAATAAGGAACTCTACGATGCAAAAGTAGATTCCTTAGAGATATAAAATGAAATTGCCTAGTTGAGGGAAGTCATAATGAAGTGCAATTTTTTAGAAAAAACCATGAAAGAGAGGTAAAATTTGAAGTTGCTTTTGACATATGCATGATAAGATGATGGAGGACTTTATATTTTCCATACAAGTGCTCAATTTCATATCCTAGCCTTACCTATGCATATTTGCAAAAGTCACAAGCCATATATGAGCCTTATATTCATCATTATCATTATTGCTCCATATATATTACATATTGCCCAATTTTTATACCTTATACCCTATCTGGGGACAAGTATGAGAATGCATGTCATCTTTGGAGTTGTTCTATGGAGTTTGTGCATAATATGAAGTTGTTGGCAGGAATGAAATTTTTTTTTTGAATTATGGAAAATTTAATGAGTGAGAAAAAATCCGATCACCTCAAGAGATAAAGGTAGGTCGACCCTGCTCGTTGAGATGTTAGTTCAGCGAGGTGGGACACCAGGTGAGGAGTCTGAAGTACTAAGTATCCGGGGCCATTCATGACGCCCATGTTTGCGACTCGCGAGAAGGCAATACTAAGGTTAGAGAGGTAAAAGCATTATAGTGAAAAAAAAGCATTGAGCGAAGAGTGAAAGGTGAGAAATATGATGAAGAAGGAATGTGGAATGAAAGTTTGGAAATAAAGTTTATTTCCCCGGATTCAACACCACATGGCCAAATATTTGCCCACCTTTAGCCTTTTACCAATCTACTTCTCTATAGCTTGCAAAAGTCCTCTTGATTATCAATATTATGTTGTGTGAAATTGTTTTTTGCATATAACCCTCCTTTTGTGAGTATGATGTTGCTTTTATTCACAGGCATGGATATTGTTGACATTAGTACCTTTTCGAGGATGGCAATTGATTGTAGTGACATATGAAAAATGAATCTATCATGTTGAGGGTTTACTTTTTCCCCTCAATGACCATTAAAAGTATTGCTTGGGGACAAGCAAACTTAAGTATGGGGTGTTTGATGTGCGCGCAAATTGCCATATTTTCTATGCACATTTAGGTCCATTTTATTATCATTTGCATGCATATTAGTGGGAAAACATAAGATTAGTGTAGTGTGGTAGGGTAATTCAGGATCGAATCTACGAGGAGGTATGTCAGCGCTGATGTGCGTGCAAATTGCCATATTTTCTATGCACATTTAAGTCGAGTGGCCTAAGTCGGGAGGGATTCTTGTATTTATTTGCTTGAATAGGGAGTTGGCTTAGTTGTGATAATTATTTGACATTGTGTTTAAGCGAATCACCCCCCCTAAACAAACATGGAACTGAACCCAACTCTAGTCTTGGCAATAAACGACCAGATCCAAATCCATTGCCTCTCATTTCATCTTCTTCCATTGCCTTAATTGAAACATTTGTCCAATTAGCAAAAGTGGGCACTGATCTCGGTTTCTCTTGCCTTTGTAATCGAATCCGATCAAGATAAAAGAACTGTGATAAAAAAAACATAATAAAAAATATTAGAATATTAAATAAAACATAACAGAAAATATCCAAAAAAACACAAAATGCTCAATCTTTATCTCACCTACCAATAGGAATGGGACTGAACCTGTGAAGATAGAATTTTTGTTACGTGCCCATGATTTTTTTATTTCAACAAGGTGATCGAGCAGAAAACCACACCAATTCGAGTTTTTAATGTTTTCTACCTTTTCAGCTACATTAAAATAAGTAAAATTCATAGTGCCATTTGGGCTGCTTTCAATCAACGCAGAAATTACAAGAATAGTGAAACAAGTCTTGAAAAATTTTCCCTCATCTTTATCAGTTTGATGTGCGCGCAAATTGCCATATTTTCTATGCATATTTAAGTCCATTTTATCATCATTTGCATGCATATTAGTGGGAAATCATAAGATTAGTGTAGTTTATGCATTATTGTCAAATATAGAGGTCTGCACGAGTTTCTATGTGATTTCACAAAAAAGAGACGAAAATGGACAGATTTGGACAAGTGAAGAAGAGCGGAAAAAGAACTCGAAGTCTACTGAAGAGGTCGAAATCGACTATGAACCTCGACATCGAGTGAAACAGAGCAACCAGGAATCGAGCAGAGAAGAACAGAGCATGTCGACACAGAAGAGGTCGATATCGATGTTTGAAGGTCGGTATCGAGTGGCCTAGATCGATGATATTAATAGAAGTCGAGTGCCAATCCGAGGAAGAGAATGAGTGATCGGATAGAGATAAAGAGAGGTCGATATCGAGGACCAAGGTCGATATCGATATTGCCAGCAGAAAGGTCCGACTTAGTTTTTGATAGAATTCTATCCGAAGCTTTGCAAGTCTATCCTAAAGTCGAGATCTTCTATCATTCTACACCAGACTTCATCCTTTAGATATTTTACCATGGAATTTTTAGTTTTTACTTTATTAAGTTTTATCTTAGAGAATAAAGATAAGTTTTCGAATCCTTGGCTAGCAAGATTTGAGATCTATATCTAGAGGCCATTAGGGCTGAGTTAGGCATTAAGTTTTCAATCAGTTTTACATTATAGAATCGCAGAGATTAGGAGAGAGAGAGAGGCCGAGTGGAGTTGTGTAAGCGAGAACGGAGTAACTTTGTTCGGTGTAATCTTTCTTTTGAAGTTAATTAAAGTAGTTTCTTTTCCATGATGATGATGAGTTCAACGATGAGACGAGAGTAGTCAACCCACTTCCAGGGTCGGGGTGAGCCCGAAAATAGCAATGTGGGGTAAGTGCATCAAAGGTATGATTTTAATGCGATTCCGTCTTCTATCCTATGCATGATGCTTTGCGAAAGTTTGGGAGATTCATTATTTGCATTATTGAAGCGAAAACCAATCATATTGTGAACTTGGATTACTCATAAATTGGATAGTAACTCTATGCGAGAGCCTCTAATCACCTAAGTTTTGCTAACGAAAGTTATTTGACGGAAAGACATTAAATTTCATAACTTTATCATCATACTTGCATTGTTATCGTTGTGGCATGAATCCCCGACCTTGGAAGCTTTTAGTTTATTGAATTTCATATAAAAGTTTGAGTTTTTATTTCTGACCACCTTTCCTTTACCATCATAAGCTCTTCGGGCTACTTTCCCGACACATAGGTTACAAATACAGTTTCTATAACAGACATCGAAATCGACTGGCAAGGTCGATATTGAGCACTAACATCGATATCGAGGTCTATCTCGATGTCGACTGCTTTACTTTTGTCTTCTGCAGGAAACTCACTAGAAATCGACCAGAATTGAGGTCGATATCGACCAGACACCTTGATATCGAGTGTCTCCTGAGGTTGAAAGCTTGATCATGATTGCAACTAAGGAAGCGCTGACATACCTCCTCGTGGATTCGATCCTGAATTACCCTAGCACTGCATCGGGAGGGATTCTTGTATTTATTTGCTTGAACAGGGAGTTGGCTTAGTTGTGATATTTATTTGATATAGAGTTTAAGCGAATCACCTCCCCTAAATGAACAAATTAGCACCGCTGTCGGGGAAGCAATCAATCGCCACCTAAGTTTTCTCACGATCTTTTCTTAGTGCTTATTTTGTAGGTTTATGCGACGCTCTGATCGCGGACCTATCCTGGAAAGCATAGTCGAGCCTGAACGTTTCTTCCATCTTCGCAAAAAAGCTATTCAAATCATGGCGGATAACGAGACACAGGCTGAGAGCATTAAGCGGTTGAGGAAAGAAATTAAGGATCATAATGCTACAATCGCTGCTGAAAGGGTCGCCGCTGCTGCAGAGCGAGCCCGTGCTGACAGGGAGGAGGATACGCGCAGACAAGCCCAAGAGCGGCTAAATCAGTATCCACAGACGGCGATGCAATACTTGCATCCGCCACTACATGTTCCTGAATCCGCTATCTTAATTCCTCCCTCAAATTATGAAATAAAAATTAACTTCCTATCTGAGATTAAAAGAAATACTTTTGAAGGAAGACCTAATGAATGACCATTGCAACATATCTCTACTTTCATGGATTTGTGTGAAACTATTGCTGATGGTGTCAATCTAGAGTATGTGAGACTAAAGTGTTTTCGATGGTCTTTGGCAGGAAAGGCATTACAATGGCTAGAGAGTTTGGCTCCACGCTCGCTGAGGACATGGGCAAAGGTGAAGGATGGGTTTCTAAACAAGTTCTTTCCACCATCTAAAACGGCGATGCTGCGGCAAAGAATCACGACTTTCAAATAAAAACCAGGTGAAACACTACCACAGACGTGAGAGCATTTGAAGGACTTGCTGAGATCATGCCCGACGCATGGGCAACTTCCATATGTTATCCAGGAGATCTTCTACAACTCCCTTGATGCGCTGAATAAGGAGAGGATCAATTCATATACCTCCTATCGGTACATTGAGTTCACACCAACGGAGGCCTGGGAGACGATTGAGAGGTTAGTCAACTTCGACAACACTTATGGGACAGTTGCGACCTATGATTCAAGGTCTGCCCCATCTATGCCACTTTATGAGCCTCCAAAGGAGATAGATCCTGATATGTGGCAATAATTCCGTAATGATCAAACGCGCCGCTTTCAAAAGCAAGTCAGGTTCCTGAGCAACAATCAACCTTGTCAGGAATGTGGCTCAACAAGGCATAACACTAGTGCCTGCTCACATCTTGAGCAAGTATCTATGGCGGAACAATATGAGGAAGCCAAGTGGACGAGAGGCCCCTATGAGGGGGCAATCAACAATATTGGGGAGATCAAAGATTTTATCAACAAAGGGATCCCCCACTATGTAGAGCACCTGGGCACCCTGAGCGAGAAACAAGGAAAGATGACCTACAGATCATTCTTGATGAGATGCGGAGGAACCACGCTGAGTTCAAACAAGCAAATAAATCCGTTCATACTCAGCTGCATGGCATCAACTCTAGACGTGGGGAGATAGATGTTTGGAAGCGCAAAATGGAGACCCAAATGGGTCAATTGGCGGAGCAAATACCCAAACCGTCAAGAGCATTGCCTGGATCAACTGTGCCCAACCAAAACGGCAAAAATACTGGACACATAGTGGCCATGAACTTAAGGAGTGTGCGTCAATTACAAACGCCTGAGCAAAAGGCATAGGAGAAGGCCCCAGAACAGACGTCGATATCGACCCCCTGTCGATATCGACCATGGTGACGTCTATGTCGACCCTCCTGTAGTCGATGTCGACACTTCTGATGAATCACCACAGAAATCGACTCCTCCAGTCGATGTCGACCCCCATCCAGTCGATGTCGATCTAACTCCAGCCGCAGGGAAGTAGAAGGTGTTGTCGTTCCCATCAAAGAATGTGATTAAGGACCCGGCGGGAAAGACGTTTCAGGGTTCAATTCGTGAAGATGCTTCAAGGACTTAATGTCTTAATTCCATTCACAGAAGCACTTCATGAGATGCCATCTCATTTAAGGTTCCTTAAGGACATATTGTGTAAGAAGCGATCAATTGCTGATATCGCAGGAGAGTGCAACAGATTGGAGCTACCACAGAAGCGGGCAGACCCAGGTAAGTTAGTACAAAATGTCTAATTAACAGCGGTTTTTTTTATAGGAAAGGACAACGCTTATTGAGCTGATGTTAATCAAAGCGCTAAGAGCAGGTGTAAGAGCGGAAATAAAAAAGCGTTGTAAAAATGACACGGACAACGCTTTTTTAAAAAAAGCGCTGTCATGCTTCCTTTTTTATTTTTTTTAAATTTGCTAAACGACATCGGTTTTATTAAAAACCGCTGTAAAAAATACACGGACAATGGTTTTTCACAAAAACCGTTGTCATACTTTTTTTTACATTCGCTAATAGACAACGGTTTTTATTAATAACCGCTGTCTATGATAGGCATATTCCCGAATTAAATTATCATCAATAGCTGCTCTCAATTGACTAAATCATCTACCTAGATAAACAATTCAGTTCCCACCAAGACCTTACTTATAAATCACCAAATAAAACAAGATAACTTGTAAAAAAAACTCTTACTATGACCAAATAAGCACCGTATAGCATAAATTTTTTTACGTATACAACAATTTCTAGAATACAAGCTAGTGAACCATGCATTCAAAATTTTATAGGAGAAGATTATAAAGCAAAGTGTTCAACCTCCAGTAAGCACAAATTGTTCAGTGGAGCACATAGCAAGAGCAAATTCAGCATCATCTTCATGTCCTGTTAAAATCTACAACATAAGATGTTTCAGGACAAGGAGTCTCTACCAAATTAGAAGTTCTTCTATAGTTTTTCTAAAAGAAGTTTAATACCTTTGAAAGAATTAACATCATTTAAAAAAAAAAAGTGGGCAATTGCATCCTATAATTTTATTGTAAGTGAAAAAGAGAAATGGCTAAGAAATGTTATAGGTGTATATACAAGATTTAAACAATTATCCTAGTAAGGCTTTCAGTTTTGTAATCATAAGTTTGTATACTAAAGTTTGAAATCTATTCAAGACTTTACAACTTTACAATGTATATATCTGATCACTGAGACTACTAGTTGGCAAAGACTTCAGAATGTAAGTGAAACGATAGCCCTTCTACTAATACTTACAAGATCAGGACTAGACTCAACAACACCCAGCACAGCCTAGCAGTTGGGCTGACTATCAACATCCCAGATAAGCACCTGGTATAAAAGTTCCATGGACAAACATTTCAAAAAATTACATATGAACTAGAGGAGATCGAGTTGGTCTATTTGGACGGCTTATTGACCAGATAATGCTATTATGCTAGTACTTTCTCCATCAAATTTTACAAACTACTTACATCAGGACTATCAGTATGGGTGGCAACAATATTGCTGTTCTGCGGAAGTTCCCTTATCCTATTGATCTACAAGTAATAAAAAAACAGACACAACAATAGCCAAAATGATAGGCTTAGCTTGTAGTTTGGTTGTAAGCAAACGACTTATATAACTAAAACATACATCTTCTCATTCAACATCCATTAAAGAAAGAACCAAATCAAGGAACCTATAATGTGGATAAAATTACTTGGTATTACCCCTCCGGGATGTATGGGTTTTGAACTTCCTCATAAAAGGACACCATGCCTCTTCATTAAATTGGAAGATCAAGTGCTAAAGTACATATATTATACATGTTTAAGTCAATAAATAAACATCACTCACTTAACATGCCAAAGAATGAGAAGAAAGACTTTTGTTTCACCTGAGATATGTGCTCAACAACGACAATTCTAGGTTTAACTACTTCCACATTTGCTATGACAAGTGTATTTGGAACACTGCCGTCAGTCTGACAAGAGGACAAAAGAAATGAGATTTTGATTGATATGTTAAATGTAGCTTCTAAATCAATATTTCATGTAATTTCACTGTAATTGCTATAAATTATACTTATATATATATCATAAAGATGGAACTCTATCCCTCCATAGTGCAGAAAGCTCATAGCTACTCAGAATAGGATTTATACAGATCCATCTTGACGAGCATAGAAACTTCTGAATTTTGATCAACAAGTCTCAAAAGAGAAACATAACCATTTAATATACAATTAACAACTACAGATGCATATATTAAGATGATTAAGTTAGTTTCCTGTTCTGAATTGATGCTTGTATGTTGCTTTAGCTTGCTCGATAAGTGGACCCTACCTAAATGCAGCAAGAACATGGTTTGTCAATGAATGGAATGAGAACCACAAGCAAAGAGGGCCAACTAGTTGAGAAGGGCAGTCACCAAACTGCAAGTACACCACGTAACAAGTTATCAACTTACTGCAGATAAAACAAGTTTGTTGAATATCAAAGGGGAATAAGACACAAACAACAAAGTTCAAATACTTTGAGCAAATTTGGCACATGCTCTCTACTACCTAACATAGTTAACCCAATAGCAAACTATGTAATAGAGTGTTTGCAACACAACGACTGGGTAAAAATGAAACTTATGATGGTAGTCATTAAAATAAAATAAAATAAAATAAAATAAAATAAGGTTATCCCAGCTATATCAAGCAAAATTTATTAACAAAAGCCTATCTTGTGACCTCAAGTCAGTTGACTCGAAAGAGATCTTATGAAAGAGATGAAAAGGCAACACTCCAGAAGCAAAAAACACTAAAAAAATCTAAAACAACTCTGGGGCCATGACAATTAAAATGTGGAGGATATAGCTTCAAAATTCACAAACAATTCACCAAAGTCATGCTCGGTTCACCTCCGGAAATTCCCCAAGATGTCCTAATCACCTAACATTTGAGCACCATCAATGAAATTTCCAGATAGGTCCATACCTAAGGGTCAAATCAGTTCCCAAAGCACTCGAAAACACTGAAAACACAAATCGGAAGCAAGAAAACACTCGAAAAAAAATTCAGAAGCACTCGAACAACAATAGAGCACTCAAAAATTTCTAAAGCAACTAATTCGAAACATTCTCTAGCACTTTAACTCAGGACCGGAGCACCAAAGGCAATCGATCGCTACTCGATTGATCGAATTAAGCATAAACACACCAATAAAAAGGGAGGGCAATTGTGCTTGTTTAGACAGAAACCGAAAATAGGGTACACATACCAGTAGAAGGTTGCAGTTGATCGTCAAGGGCTGTTGGTGACCGGCGACAAGGGGCGATTGTGGTTGGTAGGTGCTTGTCGATGGTTGGGAGGGCGGTCGAAAGTGGGATCGTTGATGGCGCCGGTGATCTTGCCTCCAAGCCGGCAGGAGAAGGACTCGATCGATGCTATTGGTGGTGATCGAATTAGGGATTTGCAATTGATTGATTAGTTTGGGCTTGGGCAAAGCAAATTTGTTTCCTTCAAAAAATTGTTTTTATTTTGGACAACATTTTTTAATTAAAAACCGATAATAAAGGTTTCACTTTAATAGCGCTTATTTTATACAAGTGCTATGGTTTTAAAATATATATTTTTTTAAAAAAACCTAAATACCCTCTCAACGCTTTTTCTAAAAAAGCGCAGAGCTTCTCATACATTAATAGCGCTTGTTTTCTACAACCGCTGTGCTTGAAAAAATATATTGAAAGAAAAATAAACTAAATATATTCACAGCGCTTGTTTAGTAAAAAGCGCTATGCTTCCCATACATTAATAGCGGTTTTGAATAAGCGCTTTTAAATGTTCGCTATTAATGACTTAATTTGTGCTAGTGCGTGTTTTCTATCGCTATAGGCTTATGTCGATATCGCTTTAATGCTTTAGTTGATTTGGGCGCTAGCATTAGCATGATGCCACACTAACCATATGGCACAAGGTAAAGATAAGTCCTCTGGAGCCCGTGGATGCAAAGTTATACATGGCGAACAATACGGTAGTGATTCCAACAGGGATGATAGACGATGTGCCAGTGCAAGTAGGTAAATTCTTTGTCCCTGCTGACTTCTTAGTTGTTGATATGGCAGAGGACCCTGCTTGTTGATAGCATCTACTTTTATACATTATCCATGTACATTTAGTTAGTTTCATGCATCATTTTAGAGTAGTTTTATTGTCTTTTTGTGTGGTTTCTGTATTATTTATGATTCCGAGATCTACACAAGCTTTGTTCGTGTTTTGTAGGTTTGGGCCGGTGATTTGGGCTAAATTGCATGCATCTAATGGAAGGGGATCGAAAGACAAGCAAAAGAGATGTTTCATGGAGCAAGCATATCAAGCGGAACACCCATAGGAGCTCAAGGTGGTGTAGCACAACTCACGGGACCAAGGAGTTTGTGTAATTGTCAACTACATCAAGCTGTCACGACTCGTGGGAGGTCTTCACGTGTCGTGACAAGTGAACCCGTGTGTTTTGTGGCCTACTGCAGGCTGTCACGACCCGTGACAGACTCTTCACGAGTCGTGACAATGCCCAGTTTCGTCTAGACCTTTCAGTTTTTGCTTTTTCTTTTATTTGTTGGGATTAATTAAAAACAAAAGGGGGGGGGGGAGATAAGTGACAAGGGTCTGAGCCGAACTTGGGGAGACATTGTAGTAGATCTTTTGAAAACTTTAGAGACTAGAGAGATTTTGGAGAAGAAATCTTGTTTGATTTATCAAATTCCGGTAAATTTCGTTTCCATCTCTATTATTCTATGTTTATCTTGCCGAATTTGATTGAATCAAGCATGTACTTTTCCATGCCATGAGTAGCTAGACTTCTTGTTCTAGGGCTGGGATTGTCCCGACGATGTGGAAATAGGCTTGTTCTTAGTATCTCTCGAATGATTCCTGAATTAGATTGTGGTTTAATCATGTTGTGCTTATTATGATTGATGCGAGTCGATTAGATCCGGTTTAGGGTTTGAAATCGAGAGACGAGAAACCTAAATTGGAATTTAGATGGTGATTTGAGACCGAAAGGCGATTAGGATCCATCGGAACTACACGATTAAACCCGAAGTTTATTGATCGAAAGTGAAACTAAAATTCTTGAAGATTCTTAGGTTATCATAGATGTTTTGGGCAATTTTGATATTATTTGGACCCGAAAGGCGAATGTTAGTATGATTATTGCCTAAAACTCTACAAACTTAAAGGGTCTGAATCGATTGCTTGAGCCCGAAAGGTGAATTGCTAACCGATCACTAGTACAAAAAAGGTCTTAGACAATGCCTTATAGACAACGATTTCTAAAATAATGTTGTCTATATTGGCAAAAATTAGAGTTTTTAGGACGCACAATGGTTATTAGCTATAACCGTTGTCTTTGTAAATGCAAAGACAACGAATATATAAAGAACCGTTGTCATAGATATATAAGACATCTCAAAGAATACGGTTAAGAGAACCGTTGTCTATGCCAAATTAAAATCGTTGTCTTTGTAGTTGCAAGGACAACAATATATAAAGAATTGTTGTCATAGATATAGAGGACATCTCAAATAATATGGTTGACAGAACCGTTGTCTATACCCAACTGAAACCGTTGTCTTTGTAATTTCAAAGACAACGAATATATAAAGAATCGTTGTCATATATAGAGGACATCTCAAATAATATGGTTGATATAGAACTGTTGTCTTTACCCAATTGAAAATATTGTCTTTGTAATCACAAAGACAACGAATGTATAAAGAACCGTTGTCATATATATAAATAACATCTAAAAGAATACGGTGACAGAACCATTGTATATACCCAATTGAAACCGTTGTCTTTGCGATTTCAAAGACAACAAATATATAAAGAACCATTGTCCTATATAGAGGACATCTCAAAGAATACAATTGGCAGAACCGTTGTCTATGCCCAATAAAAATCGCTGTCTTTATAATTTCAAAGACAACGAATATATGAAGAACCGTTGTGTTTGCCTAATTGAAAATATTTTCTTTGTAATTACAAAGACAACGAATATATAAAGAACCTTTGCAATATATATAGAAGATATCTCAAATAATACGGCTGACAAAACCATTATCTATACCCAACTGAAACCGATGTCTTTATAACCGTTGTCTATTCCCAATTAAAACCGGTGTCTTTGTAATTATAAAGACAACAATTATATAAAGAACTGTTATAGACTAATGATAAGACCTGTATAGATTAGTCAATAACCTCAAAACTTCAATGTTATAAAAAAAATCTTCATCCTTTATTTTTCAATAAACCATCCTTTATTTTTTTTATATATATAAGGAAGTTTTGTACTGTACTAATAAATAAAACTAGAATGAGCAAACTTGCTTTCCTCACTTGGTAATTGGCAGTGGAAGGAAAACGTGAATTGCCCATAGGCCTACTGTTCGATCCTCATCAGTCCGCTTTTTTCCTTTTTTTTATATAAAAAAAACTTTACACGCACTATACAAGGTTTTATTTTACCCCAAACCCAGCCGACAAGTTCACAGGCCACGGGCGATTAGCGAAGTCGAAGAGAAGGCCCTGCACCCCGCTCCCCGCTCCGACACTTTTGGCTCCTCTCCGGTGTGGCGGCTACGGTGACCCCTGGCGGCTGCTGCTGGCTCTTCAATGCTCCTCCCTGCTGGCGGTTGCAGCCTTGAAGTGTATTGTCAATTTTGATTTGAGATTCAATTTGTATGTAGGGTATGGGAATTTGTTTAGGGTTTTGATCTTGGGAACTAATTTTGTGAAATTAGGGTTTGCGATTTTGAAAATCAATTTTGTGAAGTTTTGATTAGGGTTTGTGATTTTGAGATTTGAGAATCAATTTTGTGAATTTGTGAATTAAATTTCGGGAATCCATTTTTTTGAATTGAATTCGTGCGGAATATTTTTGTGAATTTTGAGATTTGAGAATCAATTTTGTCATTTGGTGTAGTTTTCGTTTGGAGCAAAATATATTTGCAATCATGTTGATGACTTTCTTCTCTGCAGGTGAAGCTTAGGGAGGGTTGGAATAACTTCATCAGAGGAGCTGCAAGCATACCTAGGATACTGATTTGTGCCATTTTTTTTGCCAAGGATACTGATTTGTGTCATCAACCTTGCACATAGCTAGCAGGTTTTATCAGGTACATAGTTGTCTTTTTTTCTCACAGAAATGCAATAAGATGTGTGGATGAGGACATGTATGCTTGCTTTGCATCATTTGTTGGAACACTCGTAACAAGATATGTGCTTGCCATATTCGAGTTGTCTGTTGAAAGGAGTTGTGGAGCCAAGCTTACACAATCCGATGTGTTAAGTTCCATCATCAAAATCCTGGACACCCAACATAAAGACTTCTATGAAGCAGCCATCCGATGCGTATCCTGGACACCCAGCATAAAGACTTCCATGAAGCAACCATATGATGCGTTGAGTACTTGAGTTCCATCATCCAAATCCTGGATACTCAACATAAAGACTTCCATGATGCGTTTTGTGTACCTAGACAACAAACAACAATTAGATTGTACATAGACAACAATTCAATTGTATTTAGACAATGACTAAAATTGAATTTAGACAACGATTATATGGTACATACACAACGGTTATGGTGTATCTAGACAACAGTGAGGTTGTATATAGACAAATGTTCAATTACATTTAGACAACGATTAAAGCATAATTTAGATAACGGGGATATAGGGGCATAAACAACGGTTATATGGGACATAAACAACGATTATGGTGTACCTAGACAACAATAAGATTGTACATAAACAACGGTTATATGACATATAAACAATGGTTATATGACACATAAACAATGATTATATAATACATAAACAACGGTTATAATCGTTTAATATTGATTGTTCCAAATTTTGGAGTCGCATGGACAGCGGTTATAGAGCATCTTTGACAACGGTCATAACCGTTGTCTTAAAGAACCGTTGTCATAGGTTCAACCGTTATTTTACCTAAAAACGCATTGACATAGACAACAGTGCAATAACCGTTGTCTATGTTGATAAATAACCGTTGTCTAATACATTTTTTGTACTAGTGGATTTAGGCACATTTGGGCTAAACCCGAAAGGGGATGCGTGATCACCTTAGATAACCTACCTCCACAATTTGATTTCGGAATCACTCGAGCAAGAAAATATTTTATGCCTATTGATGACACATTGTTGGTAAATCCTTAATCCTAGAACACCTTCCCTATATATATTTCTCAACACTTAATCGGTTTTTCCTAGTTACTTTATAAACAAACACACTCAATTCTGCTTGTTTATTCTAAACTTGGTCGAACTAGCTCCAAATTGCAATCGATACTCCTTCGGTCCTTGGGATACGACACTCGATATACTACAAATGAACCCCATACACTTGTGGGTGTAGGTTTTAGCCTATCAAGTTTTTAACGCCGTTGCCGGGGATCGGTGCTAGTATCGATCGTCTTTTGACGACTAGTTCTCTAAGTTCTTTTTGTTGCTTTGATTTGTTTTTCTTTTTGTTTTTGGCCTCAGGTTGTGATTTGAATGCAAAAAAAGAAAGGCTCTAGCGATCTTGTGCCTTTTGATCCTGAACCTGAACGCACTTTCCACCAAAGAAGAGCTGAACAACAAGCTGCTAGAGCGGAAACGATGGCTGACGCTATGGCGAGATTGGAAGAACTTGAGCAGCAAATGGCTCAAAGAGATCAAGAAAATGCTGACCTTCGACAACAGCTAGCTAATCAACAGTTACAGCTCGGCCAACCGCAAGGGCCGGCAACCCTATGACAATGGATGGATCCAGCTCAGTATCTACAACAACTAGGTGTTGTTCTTCCTGCTTTAACACCCGCTAATTTTGAGCTGAAGCCTGCATTGTTGAATATGATAAGGCAGAATATGTTCAATGGGCTTCCTACTGAGAGTCCCCATCAGCACATTTCCACCTTCAAAGAATTGATGGACACAGTGAGGGTTCAAGGTGTCACTCCTGAAGAATTGTTATTACGATCATTCTCCATCTCACTAGCAGGGAAAGCTAGACACTAGTACAACTCTATCCCTGCTGGCACTGTCACCACTTGGGAGGAATTGGCATCTGAGTTCCTGAATCAGTTCTTTTTGCCAGCCAAGACTGCTGAGATGAGGCGGAAGATAAATTCTTTCATGGTTGGTGATGGGGAGAACATCCATGAGTCGTGGGAGAGATTCAAAGTCCTTTTGTTTGAGTGTCCTCACCATGGGATACCGAAGTTGAATATGTTGGAGATTTTCTACAAAGCTGTTAGTGACAACACTAGAGTGCTTATTGACTCGTTGTCTGGAGGATAATTTTTGGAAATGGGAGTTGAGGACGCGTGGGCGTTCATCGAGAAGACGGCTAATAGATGTGGGAAATACTTGCAATCCAGGGCACTCTCTAATGTAAAAAGGGGTGCAAGGATCTATGAGGTGGATGCTGAAACTTGTAAGGATGCTAGATATGACTCATTGGCTGCTGAAATTCAACGTCTAGCCTTAGTTATAGAGAAGTCCTTGTCTACCAAGAAGGTGAGTGTTGCAGGCTCTAGACCGGTGCCATGCCAGTTCTGTGGATCCCAAGATCAAACTATTTCGGCTTGCTAGATCTACACCTCCCAAGGTGATGAAAGTCAAGAGGAGGAAGTTGGCTACATGGCAACAACTACAATAGGGGTCAAGGGTATAACCGAAACTTTAACAACTACAACCCTCGAGCGAGGGACCACCCCGGTTTCTCCTATGCCAACAAGCAAGCTGCAGAAGGACCGTCTCCTAGTTTCCCACCAAAACTCCCACCACAGAAGGATAAGATGGAGATAATGATGGAGCAGCTCATGGGAACCGTTAAGAGTCTAGCTGGAGAAGTGCAGAATCTCACTAGGGGGCAGAAAATGCTTGAGACGTAAGTGGCTCAGCAGGCCAACAACACCGCTAGGCCTATTGGTCAGTTTCCAGGGAAAACAGAAGATAACCCCAAGGGACATATTTCAGCTGTGTACCTAAGGAGTGGTAAGCAATTAGACGATCCGAGGCTTTCCGAGACAACTGGAGCTCAAGAGAGTGTAAAGAAAGGAGAGGAAGCTACTGAATCAGTGACAGAGCCACCATATGTCGCACCTCCTCCTTACAAGCCACCACTTCCATTTCCACAAAGGAAGGCTCAAGCTCAGATCGAGAAGCAATACAGGAAGTTATTGGAGGTGTTGAAGAAGCTCTACATCAACATCCCCTTCACCGATGCTTTGTCCCAAACGCCCTCTTATGTGAAGTTTTTGAAGGAGATCCTCTCTAACAAGAGGAAGCTAGATGAGTGTCAGATGGTGCTTCTTAATGAGGAGTGCAGTGCCTTGATCCAAAACAAGCTGCCACCTAAGCTGGAGGACCGAGATAGTTTCGTTGTCCCTATTTTCTTTTGGTCATGGTCCTGATTCTAAAGCTCTGTGTGATCTGGGAGCTAGTACCAGCTTGCTCCCTCTCTCTATTTGTAAAAAGCTAGACTTAGGAGAGCTTAGGCCTGCTAGAATGCATCTTATTATGGCGAACAGGTCCATAGCCCACCCCGCTGCTATCTTAGAGGATGTTCCTATAAAGGTGGGTAAGTTTTTTGTACCTGTTGATTTTGTTGTTTTAGATATGGACGCCGACATTCGTTGTCCTGTTATTCTTGGAAGGCCCTTTTTGGCCACTGCAGGTGCTGTGATTGATGTCCGGAAAGGGACTTTTTCCTTTGAAATAAGGGATGAGAAAATTGTGTTTAACCTCCCTAAATATTTCAAAGCCCCTGTTTTTGAGGATGAATGTCGCAGGATTGATGTAATAGATGAAGGAGCTCAAGATGTCATGACATAGGAGATCGAGCGAGACCCTATAGAGATATGTCTTATGGAGAGTGTAACTGATGCGGTGATGATGAGCTGCTTGCTGAAGTAGTTCAGGATTTGGAAGCTGTTGTAGAAGACCCCGAAGCTGTTTTTGAGGTTTTGCAAAGAGATGATGAAGACTTGGGAGGTGCACCTAAGATGGAGTTGAAGCCACTTCCTTCTACTTTGAGGTATGAATTATTGGGTCCTAATTCCACTTATCCCATGATTGTGAGTGCTAACCTAAGTCTAGATGAAACTGAAAAGCTGTTGCATGAGCTTAGACTGCATAAGAAGGCTTTAGGCTACAACATTGATGATTTGAAAGGGATTAGCCCCTCCATGTGCATGCATAGGATTTTGATGGAGGATGATCATAACCCCACCCGAGAGCATCAAAGAAGGCTTAACCCTAACATGAAAGAAGTTGTTAAAAAGGAAGTGCTTAAACTGTTAGATGTTGGTATTCTTTTTCCTATTCCTGATAGCAAATGGGTTGGTCCCGTTCATGTGGTTCCTAAGAAAGAAGGACTGACTATTGTCATGAATGATAAGAATGAGTTGATCCCCACTAGAACTGTTACATGTTGGAGAATGTGTATAGATTATATAAAATTGAATGCCTCCACCCGAAAAGATCATTTTCCCCTTCCCTTCATAGATCAAATGCTTGAGAGGCTAGCTAAGCACTCTTATTACTGTTATTTGGATGGATATAGTGGATTCTTTCAGATTCCTATCCATCCGGATGATCAGGAAAAGACTACTTTCACTTGCCCTTACGATACCTTTGCATATAGGAGAATGCCCTTCGGTTTGTGTAACGCCCCTACTACTTTTCAGCGTTGTATGATGACGATATTTTATGATTTTATTGAGGACATTATAGAAGTGTTCATGGATGACTTCTCTGTGCTTGCTTGTATAACTTGTCTCGAGTCTTGCAGCGTTGCGAAGAAGTGAACCTAGTCTTGAACTGGGAGAAATGTCATTTTATGGTAAGAGAAGGTATTGTCCTTGGTCATTTAGTTTCTAACCGTGGTATTGAGGTGGATCGAGCTAAGATAGATCTGATTGAGAAATTACCACCTCCTACCTCGGTTAAGGGCGTTAGGAGTTTTCTAGGCCATGTTGGCTTTTACAGGAGGTTCATAAAGGATTTTTCCAAAATTGCTAAGCCTCTTTCTAACTTGCTAATGAAAGATGTCACTTTTGATTTTTCTCCAAAGTGCCATGAGTCCTTTTGCAGGTTGAAGAAGGCATTGATCTCAGCTCCTATTATGCAATCTCCTGATTGGGATGTCCCCTTCGAGATAATGTGTGACGCCAACGACTATGCAGTTGGAGTTGTGCTGGGTCAAAAGAAGGATAACAAGCTCCATGCCATCTACTATGCTAGTAGGACTTTGGATGAAGCTCAGAGAAATTATGCCACAAGAGAGAAGGAATTGCTTCCTATAGTATTTGCTTTTGAGAAGTTTCGGTCTTATCTGGTGGGTGCTAAAGTGATTGTGTATATGGATCATGCTGCGATCTGATACTTGCTGCAAAAGAAAGATGCAAAGCTGCGTCTGATTAGGTGGATCCTTCTTCTCCAAGAGTTTGATTTGGAGATTAAGGATAAAAAGGGTGCGGAGAATCTGGTTGCTGATCATTTGTCCAGGTTACCGTCGGAGCAGCTAAAGCACACTTCATCTGAGCTTCCAATCAATGAGTCTTTTCCAGATGAGCATTTGCTTGATTTCGCCACTGAGATCTTGAGCACCACTTCTGAGGTACCATGGTATGCTGATTTTGTGAATTACATTGTATGTAATGAGTTGCCTGGTGATCTTTCATTTCATCAAAGGAATAAATTTTTGAAGGATGTTGTGCACTATTATTGGAGCGAGCCATACCTCTTTAAAAGGTGCTCTGATGGGCTTTTTAGGAGATGCATTTCGAGAGAAGAAGTCCTTAGTGTCATCAAGCATTGTAACTCTCTACTAGTTGGAGGTCATGCTAGCACCTCTAAGATTGTGGCCAAGGTATTTCAATCTGGTTTCTATTGGCCTACTATGTTCAAAGATGTTAGAGAATTTGTTGTTTCTTGTGATGAGTGTCAAAGGACAGGGAATATCTCAAGGAGAAATGAGATGCCACTGAATATCATTTTAGAGGTTGAGTTGTTTGATGTGTGGGGAATCGATTTTATGGGGCCGTTTCCATCTTCTGGGCCATACAAGTATGTACTTGTGGCGGTGGATTATGTGTCGAAATGGGTTGAAGCTGTGGAAACCCCCACGAATGTTGCTAAGGCGGTCACAAAGTTCATCAAGAATGTGATCTTCTCGAGGTTTGGAGTTCCTCGATTTCTGATTAGTGATGGCGGTTCCCGTTTCATTGAGAGGAATTTTGAGGCTTTGCTGAAGAAGTATGGGGTTCATCACCGTATTGCAACCCCCTACCATCCTCAAACGAGTGGGTAAGTAGAGGTCTCCAACAGGGAGATAAAAAGCATCTTGGAGAAAACTGTGTCTCGCTCGCGGAAAGATTGGGCGACCAAGTTAGATGATGCTTTGTGGGCTTACAGGACTGGTTTTAAGACTCCGATTGGTACTACTCCGTACAAACTGGTGTACGGAAAATCTTGTCATCTCCCCATTGAGTTGGAGCATAAGGCCTATTGGGCAATTAAGACACTAAATCTGGATATGAAGTTAGCGGGAGAAAAGCGGCAGTTACAGTTGCAAGAGCTTGAGGAGCTGCGTTTGGAGGCCTATGAAAACGCCAAGATTTATAAGGAGATAACTAAAAAATGGCATGACAAACACATCTTACCTAAGGAGCTTCAAGAGGGCAATCTTGTCTTACTTTTTAACTCGAGGTTAAGGTTATTTCCAAGCAAGTTGAAGTCGAGATGGAGTGGTCCTTTCCAGGTGAAGAAAGTGTATCATCATGGTGCTGTTGATGTGTGGAGTGAAAGGACCAGTGAGTTCAAGGTAAATGGTCAAAGTTTGAAGAAGTATTTCGCCGGACATTCGATCGAGAGGGTTATTTCCGTCAATCGTCTTGATCCAAGAACTTGAAGGTGATGGAAGGTCGGCTTCAGACCTTAAACCAGCCCTTCTCGGGAGGCAACCTGAGGTAGGTAGTAGGTAATTTTTTCCTTAATTTTGTTTCTTTGTCCAACACAGGTCCATTGAGTCACAGTGTTGAGCCTAGACCTTAGCTCAATTTTGTTGAGAAATCTCACGAGTCGCGGTGAAGTCTCACGAGTCGCAGGGACCAGTCTTGATCTCAGCTTAACCTACTGATGACGCTCACAAGTCGTGGTGAAGTCTCACGAGTCGTGGCCACTTGTTTTGTATGCTTTCTTTTATTTATTTATTTATTTTTTTCTTTCTCCTTCCTTTTTCGTTTTTTTTTTAAAAAATGCATCTGCTTGCATCTATTTAAAAAAGAAGAAGAAGAAAGGAAGAAACGCATCTGCTGCGTTTCAAAACAAAGGGGCACCCATCTCCGCGCCCGAGCTCTCCGCGCCTACGCCCTCCTGCACCACCGCCTGTGCCCAGCAACCCCGTCCTTGCGCCCCAGCTAGCGCCCCCGCTTGCGCCCTCCTATACCCAGCGGTTCAGCCCCGCCCTTGTGCCACCGCGTCCGCGCCCGAGCGCTGCCCTTTGCGCAGCCCTCTAGTGCTACCCCTACACCCACATCCTTCAAACCCCAAATCTTCATTTTTGCTTTTAATTTCTTCGAAATCTCTAGCTTTCCAAGGTATCCTCCTACTCTAACCTTGTTATTCCTTCAATTTGTGATACTAATTTGTGAGAATCATGCAAATTGTGAATACTTAGGGTTTTGGAGGAAGTGGTTGGGGATTTTGTGATGGAATTGTTACTTTGGGGGAACTATTTGTTTGAGATAAATTGGGGATTTTTTGTTGTTAAATGTCATGCTTGATTTGGGACCATTCAAGTTGAGCATGGGGATTGACCTAGCTTGTTAATGGGATAATTTTGGTTATTTGGTGAGTTAGGTGCCCGAATTGCAAATTGATGTTAAGGTTAAATGACAAGTATGGGGTGCGTTTTTGCGTCATTATATGGCAACATTGCTATTGATTCACCTCCCTTACTTGTGAACTTACATTGGGCGTGTTTGGTTTGGCTTGTGTTTTTGGTGTTTGGTTTAATTTTGTGTGTAGGATATGGCGGGAGGGTCAAGAAAGCGGAAGTCAGTTGCTTCTTCTTCATCAAAGGCTATCGATGTTGTGAAATTTGCTAATGCCGATCAAAAGGAGAAATATGAGGAGCATACGAAGAGGACGCACGTGGGCACACGTTGGTACCATGATACTTCTATGCAAGCTTTGGGACTTCAGGATGAGATTCTGCGCCTCTTGGCGACTATCGGGGCGAAAACCTTGTTGAGCATTGAATACCCCTCTTACCCAGCATTGACTTCTGAATTGCTTAGTACATTTAAGATGGAAAAGAAAAGTGTGTGGGATAGTAAGGTCACCATTACATTCCGATTTGGAAACAAGGATTTTGATATCGGTTTGAAGGACCTGAATGGATTCCTCTCGTTCCCAGAGAATTGTGACGCTCATAAGGTCACGATCAAGGGCCTCAAGCACTTTTGGCTTCAACTCACCGACCACTCTAATTACAGCACGAGTGCATCTTCGAGTGTCGACATTGTCCACCCGGCTTTCCGCATCATCCCATGTCTTCTTGGGAACACAATATACGCGCGGAGTGAGTGCACCAAATTACAACAAGGAGAGCTTATTTGCCTTTGGTGCATGGTCCACAAACGCCCCATCAATTTGGCTGCTGAGGTCGCCTCTAATTTAGTCGCTCTTGTCGTCACTCCCAAAGGACCAGTCCACATAGGGGGATTTATTGCCAGACTTGCAGATTCGTGCATTATTGACCTCTCTAAGTACTCTTCCATCCCCCCTCAGTATGTGGATTTAGCTCATCTGAAGAGTTCAGGAATTATTCAGGGGGATGGGGATTCTTATGCTTTAAAGATCAATCAGATAGGGAGGTTCAAGCCATTTCGTGATGGCCCTATCAACACAGGAAACTGAGTTGATTGGTATGAGTCTTGGGTCGGGAGTCCCATTCCGCGTACAGATAATGAGAAAGAGGATGACGAGATGTCTGGCGGTGTGCCTGAAGATGGTCTCATAGGTGATTCAAGTCATCATGAGTACGGTGGGGCTTCTTTGGATGAGCGGATCTTTTCCCTCTGTCAGGATATGAAGGATTTACGTACTCACATCGATGACCAGTTTTCTGAGGTCTTTCGACGATTGGATTTTCAAGATCACCTTCAGAAACAGATTTACTACCATGTGACGGGCCATCTATATGACCATGATGCCCCCTTCCCACCACCACCTGCATAGGCATTTGTGAGTCTCTCCCTTCCTCTTGTTTATTTCTACATTGGGGACAATGTAGGACTTAAGTACGTGGTGGGGTGTACTTTCATTTGCATTGTATATATAGTCTTCATTGCATTTCCACTTGCATTCTGTATTTTTATTTTTATTTTATATTCTCAGTTTTTTTTTGCTTTTATTTGTTCCATCTATGTCTGGCTAGTGTGTGTGATAAATCCCCATGCTTTTAAAGAATTCACAATGATATGTTGATAATGTAGGAAGCTCAATGTTGCTCTTGATTTATGTGTTATGCTCAGTTTGTATGGATAAATTGCCTAGCATAGGAGTCATTGAGGAGAATCATGCATAATTCAGCTTCCTAAGCAAACACCCTGATGGAAGGAGCCTAAAAGGACATAACTTGAGTCCTCGTATACCATATTGAGTGTCTCTCACATGATTGCTTAATCTCTTGAACTTGCATTAGAATCTGGGTTGAAGCTATTCTGTGCATATGCATGACTTTGATGTGATATGTAAAGACCGAAAAATTTTAAATTATTATTTTATATGATATTGAACTGTGATTATTTTAATTTCTATAATTCGGGAGAATTTTGAAAATTCCGTCCTCGAGCAATATATTTTATTCTAAATCTTTCGAAGCATGTTCCGACATCATCTTAAATTGAATTCCGAACGGATTTTATTCCGCTTTCATATTTCGAGATTCGAAAATATTAATTGGATTTCATTAATTTATTTCGAGTTAGAGATTTTGATTTAAAATTTGAATATGAGTCAGGATTGGGTCGATAGAGCGGGTTCCGGGTTTTATAATCGGGTATTAAAAAATGTGATCTTGGGACTGTGTCCCCTTCCCCTATGTTCAGCAACAGTAGTAGCCTTTCTTGTCTCTTCCCTTCCACCCGAAATTGGCAGCAAAGGACACCCCACCTCCAGCTAATTTCTTTCCCCATTATACCCAACACCCACCACTCTCTCTCCATCACGCCACCCATGCTTCACCGTATTTGGGAAAAAGCCAAACCTTACCTCTTCCCCATTTCGGCTTCATCTCACAGAAATCCTATCCACATTGCTTCAAACTTGCAGACCAACTTCTCCCCCTCTTTAATTTGAATCCAGTAGCCCCTAAACTCAAACCCACAACCACTTAGCTCTCCTTCTTGGCTCCCTTGCCGCCCAACACCACCACAAAAAAAAAAGAAACTCCCCAACACCTCCTCTTTTCATTCTTCCTCTCCCTTCCCTCTGATTGTCGAGCCACCCCTCCATCTCCTCCCCAGTCATCCTTGTCATCGACGTCGGCCCTCCATCAAAGCCGAAGTCGAGCACCTCCCCTGTTTCCCGCAAGCACCCACTGAGCAGCGCCCTTCCGTTTTGCTTCCCCCTTCGGCAGGTAGCAACAACACCTTCTTCCACTCCCCTCCCCTCGACCCCGACGAGCCAAGTAAGCCACCAGGATCAGCCCCAAGGTCGACGCCACCGTCCCTTCTTCCTCCTTCCCCTGTTTTCCCCGATTCGAAGCTCGGTGAGTTCGTCCTCCCTTTTTCTGCTCAAAACCTTCATAAAGTCGCACCTTTTTGACCCTATGTCTCCGATCTAGGCTGAGAAGGTCCCTCTTGAGCCTCCGACGAGCCCGGACGATCTCCGTTGTGTCTAAAAAACCGCATCTCGGTGAGTCTGGGTGAGTGAGAAAGCTTGGGGTAAGGGCAGAGAGACCCAATGAGGCCCTCCGGCGAGCCACCAATCTCTCCCTCCTCCCGTTTTTTTTGAACGCAGTGGCTTGAGTGAGGGAGGGGATAATGAACAGTAGCATCCGGGTTGGGTTTGTTTTCTTTTGGCTGAAGTTTCGTTTGGGCTGGGCTGGGATCCGTTTTTGGGCCAAAATGGATGATTGGGTTAAAGGTTTGGGTTGGGCCGGTTTGGGAATATGGGTTGTTTTACTATATAACTTATTTACTTATTGTTAATTGCTATATTAATATTATATAATTAATGATTAAATAAATGGAATATAATATGTTGTATAATATTTATGTTGATATTTAAAATGGATTTTAAAGAATTGTATATTTGATATAAATGTTAAGATATTTGGGGGTTATAATATATTGTGAATGTTATGTCTTAAGACAAAAAATGATTTCGTTTTAATATATTAGATTAAGGTGATATTTTAAAATATTGTTATTAAGATTTAAGGATATAATATTATTAAGGTGATTTAAAATATAATACTTGGCATTGAATTTGAAAAAGGAATTTGGAAAAGGTTTTCAAATATAGGAATTGGATTTAGTGAGATTTAAAATGGGAATTTTTGGAAATGACCTAACCTTGTCAGATTTACTATGATAAAATAATAAAATAAGTTGATTTAAAGAGCAATGTTTGTAAATGGATTTTTGGGTCAAGAATAACTTAAAAAGTGTTTTGGATGATGAATTGTCTACCTTGTGGGTATATTAATTATGATATGTTGATATTGCCATGATATGTTATGATATGGATACATGTGGAAGTATGATATGTTATATGACGATTAGAGTATGAATATACCTTAGAGTATAAATAGGACTTATATAATAATAATGGTGCATGATTTCTAAATGATGGGGATAGGGTATAATGATGAGTTGAAATGATAAAATGTTGAGATTTCGAGATATTAGATATTGAGATGAGATTATGGATGAGATATTATATGTTGAGATAAACATGAAATGAGCATAATGAGGTAAAATGGAAGGATTAAGATGATATGAGTTGATTGATGGAAATGAATAAGGAAGATGATGAGATGAGTTGAGAGGATAATGATGAAATGTTAAGGTGTGATATTATATGGTTATGTGAACTTATATGTGATAGTTAGGGGCGCCTTGTGTGATTGAGATATGCTTAGTGTAAATTAGAAGTAGACTCATATACATTAGTTATATATGATAGGTTATCATCTGTGATGTATGACTTGCTGTATACATGGATTCTGCCTTTTGCTGTTCCGCGTATCCAGGTAAGTTCCTTTATGTGCTTACTCAGATTCGAAAGAGATTACCTGCTTGTGAATATATGACATACTAGGTGTTGTATAAGCATTAAAGCATGCCATGTAGTATCATGCTAGGATTGCACTTGTGATTGAGCATTCTATTTCTTTATGCGTATGTAAACAGAACGGTCGTTATCTGTGATAGTCCTAGAGTCTTTGCTAGGGTCATAGGGTAGCCCAGCCCCATCGGGTGCCCTGAGTCTATCGAGTCGATATGATATGATGATGAGATAGTCCAGTACCATCGGGCATGAGCATGATATATGATATGATGATGATATATGAAATGATGATGAGATATGATATGATGATGAGATATGATATGCTATGATGAGATATGATATGCTATAGCATCGAACTGGCCAGTCTTTGCACTAACGGGAAGAGGTGCAGAGGTAGGAGAGGGACATGCCACTTGGCAATCTTTGGGCGCCTTTACAATTCTTTTTCGCATATTGTAAATTAGGATCATGTTAGTGTGATTTAATTTCCGCATATGTATCATCTTTATTATTAGCGTATGTGTATGTTCGCTTGCGGGCCAGGGTGTGTTGGGGCCTCGGTCTGATCCCGCTCGCACCACTTGTTTTTAGGTATGATTGCTCCCTGTCTCTATGGCGTGGGAAAATCCCCCGGGCGATTGCAAAGAATCTGTCTAACTCCGCTGATTTGGCTATACTACCTTATAATTTATACTATGGTTTTGACACGGCTCTGCCGTGGCATTTGTATCTAACCCTTACTTTCGCTTTACTTTCACTTAAATTGAATTTCTGTAACTTCGATTGATTGGGGTTCGAAATCCCCGCTTTGAATACTGATTGATCATTAGATTTGAAACCTCGACCCGTACCTGAATTGCAACATCCTAACGAAGGTATCCAACCTTCGAAATGTATCTCGGATATTTATATCCGGGCCGTTACAAAGTTGGTATCAGAGCCAGGTTGTGCAATTCGGGTACGCAAGGGTCGGGTGTATGTTTTGGAAAAATTGCCCATGAATGTCAAAGGATTTGAAGATGTTTTAAAGGGGCAAAATGAATTTAATATGCCTAACTCAATTGGACTAAATATGAACTCGGCTTATTAAATATGATGGATCAAACCAAAGGGCTCGAGTGGGTAGAAAAGGCGTTAGACCATCCCTATTGGATGTAGTTGGGAACGGCTAGGCGAAATATTAGCTTATTCTTTACAGGTGGGTTGGAAGACTCTAAGGAATTGCACCGAGGTGGTTGGAGTGGCGAGTTAGGTAGAGATCGTGAGGTTTTTGCCCCTCCGGTCAGTCGCTCCTCGAAGAGCGGCATTAGATAGCTTGATGTGCTTTATGTATTAATTGGACCTGAGAATGATCTCCCTCGAAGGAGATCATTATAATTGTCGATGACTGATTCTGTGTTGAGTGCTATTATGCTAGAACTAGAAATCTGTTGATATGTTTAGAATGAGTGTTGCATCTCTATGTGATTGGGATAAGCGAGGGAGCCTTTCCCTTCGGTATAGTCGGAATTTCTATCTTATAGAGCAGCCTCCTCCATGATTCACTTGTTGGTGTCCTCCCATTTCATTTTATCTCTGGTTCGACGAAGTTTGGTTAAAGGTTAGTGATGGTTGAGGGATGCCTATTCCCTTTATTCTGATTTCCTCCCCTTCTATCTTCTTCCATGTCTCAATTGGTATTCTGATCGGGAAGTTCTTTATGGTACCGATGCCTTTTATGGGAATTGATATTGGGAATCTAATCATGTCCGGGAGATTGGTTCGGGAATGTCGACTACTTGAGCGTATGATGGAGTATGGTACTTGACACCATAGGTCATGCCTGGGGTGGTTAGTGTACTAGAATATCAACCTTGAATGGTTCTGAGTCTATGGGATGATTTGTTTTGTGGAGTCATCCTCCTCGATTCTCGTAGTGGTCAACTGATGTCTCCTTGTCATTAACTTCTCTCCGAACTCCGCCACCTTCTTTCGGGAGTAATTTGAGTACCCTTCTATGTTCTCGAAATGAGTTACACGTATTCCACGGGAAATGAGCTTTTAAGTCGGTGAGGATAAGTCGATATTGCCCTTGGAAATCTCTTTTGGTTATAGCGGTAGCCCTATATGTGATTACGTGACTTGATGTATGACTTGATATATCATTGTGTTAAATACATGTCGTACATATAATTATTGATTTATACCCATGTACATGTATCCCCTATGTTCATGTGAAGTCACACTATCTTAGGCTCGTGTTGTCCCCTTCTATGTTTCCTCCTTGTTCCATATGATTGTGTTATTGTCGTCTTGACCTCTTGCATATGTTGGTGCAAAGTTGTTTAATGTACATATGTCATATGATGCCCATCTACGCCTTTCTTCGAGACGTTAGTATTCTGTAGGACCCATGACTTGTGGCTTGTGTAAGTTCATGCCTTACTTGCTTTATGACCTCCTCCTACTTAAAATAGGTCCCCGATAGTGTTGACAATCGTCCCTTAGGCCTTATGTCATTGAAATATGATTGATGTTACAACTCGATGCTCATTATGCCTTATGGGATTCCGACTAGTATCATGTCTATCTACTTGTCTCGTGATATTGTTCCTTCATGCCTCGATGATATTCTTTTATGCCTTTAAGGATGAATAGTCTGACACCCTACATGTGCACACACTACATTGTATTTAGATTCCGTGTATGCATTTAGTATCATATAGGATGTATGTCTTCTCACATGCAGCTTATCATGAGGATATGTGCTTTAATTGTCTCCTTTTATGTACGTAAGCATTGCATTCATGATGTTATATTGTTCCCTGTATCTTAGTATCTAGTAGCACCTTAGATGATCATCTTGCCATCATTGATCTTATACTCTGATGACCTCAGTATGACCATGATATGTTACATCCTTTATTACACCCTTGATTGAGACGATATCTTTACACGTTTGGAGATCTTGACCTTTGCATAAGCACACCCACCATGATAGTTGTAAGATACTCGCATGATTACTTTTATGTATATGAATATAGTTATATATATGAATATACCGTATTGTTCTCTTGTAACAAGAAACCTTAAGAGCATTATCTTGTTCTGCATTATGACGTGCGCATGATTCACATGTTGTACTTGTTTGTATTCCCCTTATATGCATTGATGTTCGTTGTGATGGTAGCCTTGCCTAGCTAAGCCTCTATGACTCCCTATTTTATTATGTGAAGTTATTCGATGCACCTTATTCTCACCCATTTAGGACTCGTCTTGCACTATTAGTATCATTTGGAATCTAAGCCTTTAGAAATGTGACTTGCATAATCCCATGCTCAAATTGTATCATCGTCTAGTACACTTGTCATAGGTTGTGATAGCCATGATATGTCTCTTTATATGATCTCATGACTATCTGAGCATGTTTGATGTTGGTAATCTAGTTGTCATGCTATGCCTCAACAACCTTCTAT